>JAUMJL010000037.1:2852500-3452500 GCA_033558185.1 Dromococcyx pavoninus | reverse complement strand
GACATATATATATATATATATATAGTCATTTTATTTCAAAGTCTGTCACAATTTGGGTTTAGGGCTTCAGAGTTCAAGCTTGGAAGATCTGCTGGTGGCTGTTTCTCAGGTAGTCGTGAGAGTCTCAAGTGGTGCGGCGCTGGACTGGCTCGACTGGGCTTGGCTCATCACTGGAGACTGGTATCCGCTCTGTTCGGGTCTTTCTCATCTGGTGTCATCTCCTGTAAAACTCAACTCAAGACACGGAATTAGCTTTTCCCCAAGGATAGATTTCCTTGAGGCACATACTGAGTCTCTCCGTCCTTTCTCATGACCCACCAGGTATTTCCAGGCCCTTGAGCGAAAACAATCCCACGAATGGGTTTGTCTTTGCTTGAGGGAGGAATAATCCAAATGGCCTTACCTAACATATGGATGTTAGATGGATACTGGGTATGTTCTGGGGCCTTACGCTTCTCTAGTGTAGCCTGAATCAGTCCATGACAGATGGTTGGACTGTGGTTCCACCCCTGGGGCAGTCAATTCCAGGTGTATTGAGCGCCCCTCCAGGTGAAAGCAAACTGTGGCCTGCACTCTGCTGCTAAGGGAATGGAGAAAAACGCATTGACAATGTCAATGATGGCGTCATCACTTCAGTGACTTGGACTCCAACTCGTACTGGAGCTCCAACATATCTGGTACTGCTGCACTCAGTGGCGGTGTGACTTCATTTAAGCCACAATAGTCCACAGTCAGTCTCCATTCTCCATCAGACTTGTGTACAGGCCAGATAGGGCTATTGAAGGGTGAATGGGTTCTGCTAACCACTCCTTGGCTTTCCAGCTTCTGAACCATCTTATGAATGAGGATCACAGCATCTTGATTTGTCCGATATTGTCGCTGGTATCTGGTTGTCGTGGCTGTTGGCACTTCTTGATCTTTAACTTGCAGTAATCCCACTGCAGAAGGGTCTTCTGAGAGGCCAGGAAGGGCAGACAATAGCTTGGACTCCTCTTCAATCACCATGACTACACCAAAAGCCCAGCGATACCCCTTCAGGTCCTTGAAATATCCTTTTCTTAGGTAATCCATACCTAGAATGCAAGGGGCTTCTGGCCCCGTCACAATGGAATGCTTTTCCCATTGGTCTCCTGTCAAGCTTTATGTCAGCCTCTACCACTGACAACTCCTGAGACCCCTGGCACTCCAGAAATAGAAACAGTCTCTGTACTCTTATGCTCTGATGGCATTAAAGTACCCTGGACACCAGTATCTATCAAAGCTCTGTGTCTCTGAGGATCCAATGTGCCAGGCCATTGAACCCACACAGCCCAGTAAACCTGATTGTCTTCTTGGTCCCTCTCCTTCTCCTGGCAGAAGGCAGGGCCCCTCTATTGGTCTTGATCAGAGCAATCGTCGTTGGACTTTGGCTTTGGTTTCTTGCAGGCTTTTTTGTCCTCAGGGAGGTGGATCTCCGTCTTCTTGCCTTTCGGCAATTGCAGTCTCTTGTCTAAAAGTTCTGCATCTATTGCGTAGACAACTTTCTTGTCAGTGTCCTTCTGTCTCAGCTCCTTCACTCTAGCTTCGAACTTGTAAGTGAGTTCCCCACCCCACTTCTTCATGTTCTCTCCCTTGCTGCATTGGTATGCCCATAGTTGGCTACATGACTGACGCTTAGGGTTTTCTTTCCCTCTGCGTGGGAATGATGAAGATTGTGAACGAGACTGAGATTGAGGTCTAGGTCGAGGTCGTCTTGGTCTATCCCGCCATGATCGTTCCATTGGCCTTTCTCTGTAATCTCTATAATGTCTGTCATCTCTGTCTCTAGGATAGTCCTTATATCTGGAGTATTCATAATCTCTCTCTCTTCTTTCCCTATAGTAGGTAGGTCAGTATAGGCAATCGGAGGAGTCTTCCAGACTTTCCGCTCTGCACCTTATCCAACAACACATGACTTCCATGCTTGGTTCACCCGTCCTTGGGTCATATACGGTTATCACGCAGTAGGTGTATGGTTTAGGGGCATCTTTAATTACCTTTTTCCACATGGACTGTGTGCAGGGGACACGTTCTGGAGCTAGGATGTCATAATAGTCTGGATCAGAATAGATGATCTCCAACATGGCTAATTCCCGTAGGTATTGGCTGCCTTCTTCCGCAGTATTCCACCTTCTTGGAGAGCTCGACAGGTATTCCTTAAATGGGTATCTCACAACATGGAGGATTCGGATCCAAAGACTGGACGCCTTTCTCTCCTTTGCCATTTCTTGTTCTATTACAGAATCTTGGGCAAAAGATTCCAGTTGTTGTGCTTCATGACCTTCAGTCACGTGACTAATAGCTCCATTGTCCCAGCATCGCACCAGCCGGGTGAGGATTTGTTCACCAGGCAAACGACTGTAATCTCTTCGTAAATCTCAAAGATCTCTTGCAGTCAGTGATTGTGTAATATCACTTTCTCGCATTATTTCTTGTCCATCTCTCCTGCGTAGAATTTTTTCCACTTCTCTTTTTACTCTTCCGCTCTTACGTGGAACTGCTCCCACCTCCTCTCTGTATCTCTCATGAGGAGGTGGAGACCAAGCATGCTGTGGAGATGGACTTCTATGTCGGTCACGCCATGGAGATGGACTTCTATGTCATTCACCATACCCAGCAGGTACAGTTAGCAAGTAGTCTTTTGGGTGCTGAGTTGATAGCCTCAACCAATCATCAGGTGACAATAATTGTCTCTCAGGTTGAGGGGAACGCTTTTGCCCCTTCTTTGCATCTTCTGAAATACTAAACGTGTAGTCAGGATATAAATCGTCTAGTGACAGTATACCACGGGCTGTTTGTACTGTTGCCTTCTTTTCTCTTGATACCGCTCTACTTTCCTTTGGATGCACCCCTAGTTCTTTTGGGTGCGCCCCTTCTCTTGCAACTGTTTCTTCCTCTCTTGTGGTCGCTCCTTCCTCTGTCACAGCCACTTCTTCCTCGCTCACAGCCACTCCTTCATCCGCTACTGCCTGCGTGGATGTGACAGGTCCTTCTGCTCCGTCTTCTTCTTCTTCTCTTCCTCCTTCTTCTTCCATGCATTCCAGTTGTGGAGATGGGTCTGTAAGTTTTACGGTCTCCCTCAGCAACGTCTTCTTTTTCTTTATAGGAGCAACAACGACTTTCCTGTTTTTGAGTTCCAGTTCTGGTAGACTTAGTAGAGACAGCTTCAACTTCAAGTTGTGCTTGGACCCCAGTTTCACAAGTGGGCCTAATACGGACATCACTAGTTTTGGATGGCATGGTTTGAGTTCCTGTCTTGACCGTAACCTTCTGATAGTGATCTACCACAACACGATAAGCATTAGCCAAGCCCCAGTACAAAGCATAGAATTGCATGTTTGGATCATCATATGAAAGACATGTTTCCCTCAAACAACGCGTCATCTCATCAGGGTTGAATATCTGCTCGGGCACAAAGTCCCAAGCAATAGGAGGTGTCACACATCCCACCAATTTACCAAAATCCAACCATGCTTCCTGCCATGCAGAGACTGGCTTGTCCAAGCTCCTTCCCAAAGCTCCAGTGATTCCTCTCAAGGTTCGGCCCTTTTTATAATAAGGGCACAAATGCAACACCACCACTCCAATTTTAAATTATTTCTGCTGCCTTTACCACTAATATCATTGTTGCTAGACAATTTATGTATTTGTTAGAGCTGATCTTAGGAGTCCTTTCCACCAAACCTTAAATGACACCATTATATATATATATATAATGACACCATTATATACTAGGCCGTCAATGTCAAAATTGAGGAATGGAAGCCATCCATCCAGCTGAATGGCTGTGTCCCTCAACAGGATACCCTGGGACAAGTACAAAACCAGCTAGAACAATGAAAAAAGTTAGCAAGAAGGCCGTTGTTCTTATTTTCCTTCAGGTTGTTCCAAAACAAATTCTTATTTTATAAACAAGGTTTTCTTGACTGCTTTCCTGGACTCTGGCTGCGTTCCCAAAACATTTTCAAAACAAACCAAGGTCAACCATCCTCTGCTATCAAAAATTGAGCTTTCCCAAGCTCTCCAACTGCTCAGTCTATCTCTCTCCCAAACCTTCCCCCCTTTCAAAGGAAAAAAAAACTATAGAAGAAACCAAAATCACACTAAATATATGTATTTGTGTATTTTTCTAAATACAAAGAACTACACCACAAGGATATGCAAAGGAACAAGGGAAGAGGAGAAGGGAAATAGGAAAAAAAGGACAAAAGGGATCTGTATAACACCCGGCACACAACTGTAACACCCAGTAACTAACAAAGTAAAGAATTAATGAAATTTTACCATGCTGCCTCTCCGTGGAGAACCGGATGGCCAAATTTGACCCCTTAAAAGATTTTCCGCAGGCTTGGCAGCAGACAGGACCAACGCCGGGACCTTCTGCTCCCCAGCCTTGCCAGAAGAGGAAGAGAGTGTACTCTCCTATCTACACCCTATTTATATGTCAGGTTACGTTAAAGGAAGATATGGAATACTTCCGTGGATCAAAAGTCAATCCACTACACTTTGCTTTGAGATAACCCCAGGAATTATATCCAAATTAATTCTGTTTCTTGAGGAATCCCTTCTGTCTCCGAACTTGACCCCACTTCCATTCTTATCTTTCATTCATGTTTATTATCATATACTCTCTACCTTGGAGTAGACAGCCAGTACCATCTGTCTTGCTGTTAACTTCTGTAAAGACATGCTGAGTGATTCATACTTTGACATTAGCTCTGGGAATCTGTAAGCAATTGATTCAGGCCAGTTTTCCCCTTTGAAATTGTGTGGATCACCAGTAGTGCTCTTCAGCAGCCAATTCCTCCTTCACAGCTGTCCTGTTTGTTATGTTAATGGTGCCTTTGTTTATCAATCTTCATAATTCAAAGCCAAAGAGTGTTCATTGTATAAGCAAAGGCAAGTTTTGTGTTTTGGTTTGGGTTTTTTTTTTTATATTGAGCCTTCATAAGCAATAGATTTTTTTAAAACTACATTTCTTTGCTCTATCTTCATAAAGTTCTTTATGTTATACTGTGGGATAGCGAATAAATGTGGGCTTTCCTACTATGCCATCCCTCCTTTACAAAATTTGGGATGCTTTCTGTTGAATTTTTTCAAATGAGCAGAAAACAATGGAAAATAAATATAAAAGGATAGAATATGTTGTAGCATGCAGCTATACCAAAACTAGATCTTAAAATGTAGGAGCAAATAGTTCTAGTTGTTTTAGAGATTTTTCCTTCTATGCCCATCCTCTCCTCATTCTTTCCTCCTTCTCTCCCTTCATGTCTCTCTCTGATATAGTCAGAAACCCAAATAAGCAGAGCATGTACTGTTTTCAGAGATCTATAGAGTCTGAGCTGACATTTTCTTTAATGTAGTATCTACAAAGGATTATCAAAGGAAATAAAAAGTCAATGTTTTATTTTTGACAAATAACATCTGTGCAAATATGAACATATTGGCAGGCTTTTCTTTGTTGCTTAGCTTGTGTATATACTTACTGCTGTTAAATAGTTTGAATTTACTAGACATTTTGGGTTGAAGTCACTGTGTTCTATAATGAAATAGCTGGAGGGTTATACCTTATGCCATCACATACTTTAAAACGGTATTTTACGTAAACTACAATGTACTAGCTGCTTTGCAGACACTTGGTTCAGAGGATCTCTGTTCCAGTGGTCTCCCAGTTAAGCAGCAGATGTGAAAGCAAGCGTGAAAAGACAGGAAATAAACAAATGTCAACATAAATACTTACAGTTTACAGTGAAAATTTTAAAAACAGGTAAAAGAGAGGCAAAGTTGGTGAGAAGTGATGGTATGGTGGTGGACCACATGAAATTTGTCTAAATGTATGTGCAGAATTTCAGCTGGTAACAATTTGGAACAAGCGGTTGATTTGGAGGAGAGTTTGTATCATGAATGAGTGTGGTATCAGCTTCCATTCCAACACAGTTTAGCAGCATCTAACAGTTCACCAAGACAGATAAAGGTTAAGTTTCTAGCTCAGCTTAGCTTTATTTATTTTATTTATTTATTTATTTTATTTTGCCTTGTTCCATTTGTCCTTGAATCTCCAAGAGAAGCTTAGGTGTAAACTGCTTTTGGAAACCTTTTTTTCTTGGCTTTTTATATGTATGAGACATAGAAAACAGACTGTGGATTCCTGCATATGTTGCAGTCAAAGATAAAACTTGATTTTTCTTTGTGAAGGGAAAAGTTTTTCCCCAAGTAGAATTAAATAAAAGCATTTACTTTTACATGGCCAAGGAATCCAAGCCAACGGGACTATTGAGCCTAGTGTCATTTACTCTTGTCTGACATGTGACTTATAATGAACAGTAGACGTTGTAAATGAGAGTGTTTAAATGTTTCATGTTACAAAAGAAACATTTAAATAGAATCATTAGCATATTTTTGTAAATCAATATGTTTAAGGTGTTAACTCTAAAATAATGTTTTAAATACAGTACATTATCTGCTTTTGGTATTTTTGGTATTTTAAAATGCTTGAGTATTGTATTGACTGTATCCTTAAAGGCAGTCACTGCAGTGCTGTACTGAAACATGCACATAAGTTGTCTTTGTTTTTTTATCTGTAGAGTTTCCCATTATTTTTACATTTGAAATCCTATTTCTCCAACAAAATAGAAGTAGAAAATGAGTTTTGGAATAGCTGAAGTTGCCCTGAAGCTTTTGATGACCTGAAATTTGTATTTGACAAGAGAACCGAGTATAAGCACAAGTGTACTCTGAGTGAGGAACATTTTTTTGAAAAGAAATTTACACTGTGGTGATGACTGATCTACAAGCCTTTCAATATCTGGCTGAAGCCGTAAAGTTCTTTTTAGAAGCCTATATACTTTAAAATTCACACCTGAAGGCAAATAATAGTGAGCTTGAAAGCCAAAGATTATAGTTTTGAAAGGTACATCAATTCTGAAAATACAGAGGTTTCTCTGTGGTATGCCACTGAAGAATGGAGTCAGAGCAAAAATCCGTGTGGGCTTTTAAAAGAATGAACAAATATTCTCCTGCTTGTCATTCTATTTTAATGATGTATGAAATCTAAAAAAAGGATTAAAGTCATTTGAGGATACCGTGCATCTTCTCTGTTCTGATTTGTAATGAAATTCTTTTGCTAAGCTACCGTGGGGTAGTAGAACTATTGCAGCTGTGTTTGTGAAAGAGCAAAGAAACACATGTAGTTATGCATACCAGTGTTGCTTGCATTTCTGGTAATACAAAGAGGTATTGATTACTTTTCAACGTTTCCAAAAATACTGCTGGAAGGACAATTGAGGAGAAGCATTATACCGTACATGAATTTATGCATTAACTGACACATTGCACACATTTACAGGCAATTGGAATGAAACAGACAAAAATCTTGAGACAGGTTTTAAAATATTTCCAAATTGTTTTAAAACTGAATGAAATAGCTTTAAATAGCAGACTTTGTGATTTTATAAATGTTAAACTAAAATGACGCAATAGTTGATTACTGCAATATATAATTCATTAAAAATGTAGTGATTCATTGCAATCATGTACAAAGTGCTATTTGGTGTACTTGCTTTAGTTGCAGTATTGATAAGTATGCTACACGGCTGGCTGTGTAGTACTTACTGTCAGAATAATTTGCAATTGCAAATTGCAAACTGTCAAATTTGTATCTTGCAGGAGCACCATACTATCGAGTCTTACGAAAAATCTGGAAAATGTTACATATACACGACTATAAATGATGTCTGAAGACATGGATATGTCTGTAAGAAGGAAAGCAGAGTGTTTAAAATGTTAACTAGTCCTCTGTCCCCTAAATTTTATTTTTACTTGCAGAGAGAACTTTATGTACAAGGAAATGGATTTTTTCTATAAAAATCCTTTGACATGTTTAAAGATCTCACTGATTAACAGTCCATAAAAAGATGTGTAGGTCTAATAGAGTCAGGTCTGTGGTTTGAGGTTCATCTCCATCCATACAATATGTATTTGTTTATAGGTGAGATTGAATATGTGTTTTTTTGTGTCCACATAGAAATGGATAGTAATGCAACAAGGGTATGAGAAAAGTAACTCATAACTTACAGGTTGATGTCCAGAGATGAATGTCATTGAAGAACTAATTTAAATACTGAGTTTTAAAATGGAGGATAAGATTGAGAGTGAAGAATCGTTTCATAGATAAATTCCATATGTCAAGCACAGAATAACTCTCTCAGCTCTAATAGTTTCATGGCAGCAAAGTAGCAACTGAACAAGGTAAGGATGAGTTATCTAATGGTTTTACTTTGCATCAGTAAAAAATAATTGGGTTTATAACATTCTAAATTAAAAAAATAAAACTGCTGAATTTATTTACTTTTATTTTGGCTTACTTGCTTTAGAGATTCAAATATGATTTGAGTATTTGGGGATGACATACAAAAGAGCAGAAGGGCTTGTGACTGTATTTCGTATCAAAGCATAATTGCTGGCATTCATTTGAAAGATCTTCTGATTGGACTAATAAGGTAGCAGGTCCTATCAGGATAACCTTCTGTGATTATTCATCTGAACTTTGCACGTGCTATCGTAATTCATAGGTCACCTTGTGCCTTAGTTCACCTGTTTGTTTGTCGGTACTGGACTGCCTAGTGTCTGTATGAGATTTTTGAAAATACAGGATTCCGTTAGTTTTTGAGTTATTTTGTAAATATTAATGATGGGTACTAGTGTACATTACATTTATTTATGAATTAACATTTAGACTGTGGTTTTTTGAGCCTTAATTTTTTGTTTTAATCTCATATTAAAATTTTCTATTTGAAAAATACATCATATATAAGGCGAAAGAAAAAGCAGGAGAATTAAAGCAGCCAGAAAAGAGACAGAAACACGTCTGCTGATGTAAGCATAATAGAAAGCAATATTAAAACTGTCCAGTGTATGCAGAATTTAAGTAATGTTTTATAAAACTTAGAGAAAGAAAACTGATACCAGGATTGTAGCTGTAAGAGAAGACTTTGGAGACAGCGTAATCTGGGAAAGCTTGTCATAGATCACCACATGCCCAAGATGTAGAAGCAGTTTTTGTTTTCGTTGTTGCTTGTATTGTTTTTATAGTGATTGAATACACATCAAACCAAGGTGTTTTGAAACGTAAATTTGAAAAAAAAAATTTATTTCGTAATCTTGTATTTCTGTAACCAGGGTAAGCAGTCTTCTAGAAATACACTGTTTTATTAGCTGTAAGTCTTAGGCACTTATGAATAAATTTTGCTGTGCTATTGACTATATACACATTACCTACCTTTAAAAAAACCGATGCTCCTCATCAACATTAGTGGGTGTTCGTATATCACACCATTATACTTTTATTCCTGTGAAATCCCCACTGGTTTACGTCCTCTAGAATCATAGAATGATTTGAATTGGAAGGGACCTTTAAAGGTCATCTAGTCCAACCCCCCCTACCATGGGCAGGGATGTCTTTCAATAGGTGAAGTTGGTTAGAGCCCTGTACAACCTGTCTTTGAACACTTCCAGTGATGAAGCATCAACAACTTCTCTGGGCAACCCAGTCCAGTATCACACCACACTCACTGTAAAAAATTTCTTCCTTAGATTCAATCTATATCTGCCCTCTTTCAGTTTAGAACTATTGCTCTTTGTCCTGTCAATAATAGACCCTAGTAAAAACTCTTTTCCTGTCTTTCCTCTAAGCTTCCTTTAAGTACTGAAAGGCCATAATAAGGTCTTCCCAGAGCTTTCTCTTCACCAGGCTGAACAGCCCTGACCCTCTCAGACTTTCTTCATAGGGGAGGTGTTTGAGCCCTCTGATCATGTTGTCTTGGATCTGCTGTGACAAGTCCACACCTTTCTTGTGGCAAGGACCCCAGAGCTGGATGCAGTACTCAGCTGGGTGAACACTCTTGAGAGTGGAACAGATGGGGAGAAACCATTCCCTTAAGCTGCTGGTCATGATCATTTTTATGCAGCCCAAGATACGATTGGTTTTCTAGGCTTCAAGCATACATTACTGGCTTGTACCCAATTTTTCATATACCAATACCCCGAAGTCCTCTTCAGGGCTGCTCTCAAACCATTCTTCCCCCAGATTATATTGATATTGGGGATTGTGCCCACACAGGTGCAGGACCTTGCCTTTGGCCTTGTTGAACTTCATGGGATTCACATGGACCCACTTCTCAAGCCTGTCAGAGTGTCTCTGGATGGCATCCCTTCCCTCTAACGTATCAGCTACACCACTCATGTTGGTGTCATCTGTGCATTTTTAGAGGGTCCACTCCATCCCACTGTCTCGGTCCCAGTGTGTACCCTTGAGGGACACCACTCATTACTGGGTTCCACTTGGACATTTACTGCAACACTTTGGATGTAACACTTTCTTACAGAAGTCTAGGTAGATGGCATCCGTAGTTCTTGTCTACTGGTGCAGTCAATCCCAGTTAGTGAAGGCCACTTGATTAGTTAGGCATAATTTGGCCTTGGTGGAGCCACATTATCTATCTCCAGCCACCTCCCTATCTTCTGTATGTTTCAGCATAAATTCCATGAGTCTCCATTCTGTGATCTCACTGAGTGGTGAGGTGCAGCTGACTGGTCAGTAATTCCTAAGGTCCTCCTTTTTACCCTTTTGGAAAGAAGGGGCAATACTCCTTTTCCTCCAGTCACTGGGACTTTCCCTGACTGCCATGACTTTTCAGATATGATGGAGAGTAGCTTAGCAGCTACATCATCAAGTTCCCTCAGAACTCTGGGATACATCTTATTTGGTCCCATGGACTTGTGTATGTTCAGGTATGTCAGAACTGTTCCTTGAAGTGAAAAAGGTCCAGTCCAGGTTATAAGCTTGAGAACCTGTGTACATGAATAGACACTAGTTTTCAGCCAGGAAGCTGAGTGCTATTCAAAATAATGTTTGTATGGAGCTGTTTAATAAAGCAGTAAGTTGAGTCAAATAGAAAATTTTCGGAATTTGAAGTAACTCAGTTAATGCTCATTTTAAAAAGCGAAGAATGATGGCTGAAATGCTGCCAGGGATTACCTTTTTCCATGAGCTGAAGTAGTGCTCTGTGAGCTTTCGTATATGCAGTTTCTAAGAAAAAGGAGGAAATATCTGTTTTAGATAATTTTATTGCCAGAAAAATGGCATTCTTGTAGAGACTAGTGCTTTGTCCTCCCTTTATTTACAGTGTGGCTCTTCTAAGTAATTTATTTCATCCTGCTGGGTTTTTTTCACATCTCGTTGCTATCAGAAGAAGGTATGGTCTCTTAGATAGCCACAGCTTGAACTTTTGATGAGTGTTTTAAATTACCCCAAATGACACAGAACAGCATTGTGTCTCTGGAGGAGTGGCAGATTTTCTGTGATATACCTATTGATGCAAACTCATTTGCTAGGCACATTCAGTATGTTTAACTGTGTGGTCTTCAGGAATGACTGTACGTTGTTTTCATTACCAGTAAGCATTACATCTGTCTTGTCATCTCTGAACTTAAGCAGCTTACTTATTCTGTACACCTTATCACAGCAGGGCACTTGGCAAGCTGAGAGACTGCACTGTCCAAGTCTGACAAATCTTAGTCATAAAGCTATGTCAACATCGTAATGAAGGCTCTGCAGCCTACATCGTCTTCCAATTTCTCCACTAACCTTATGTTATGGAGTGACACTGTATGACAGAAAGTTCTCTTGGTGGACAGCCAGTGTTACTGCTGTTTTTTCAGCAAAGGAGGTGAAGATGTCCAAATTTGCCATAATAAAATCATACATAGGTTGGTGTAAAGTTCATAAAATGAGCAATGAATGTGTTAACCTCATATTGAAAGAAAATAACTTTGAGAAACTTTTCAGATATAAGCATATATGAACACAAATGGAGGATGTGGAAAATATCCTAAACTGGATTTGAAAAACAATTATATATTCCTCTGTTCTTTGGACATCAGAGCAATAGTAGGAAATACATTTTTGTGCAAGTGTAGTTTAACAGAGCTGTAAATAAAGAAGCCATTGCAAAGAGAATCTTTGTTTTAAAGACTTCTTTTTTTTAAGACCTTCTTATCCTGGGGAAGAGTTAGCACACATGAGACTTAAGTCTTCTGCACAGCATCTCATATTTGTCATCCCTTTAATGGAATTGTAGCATTTAACATTAAGGTAATGTGGTAGCAAATAGAAATGATGGAGTGGAACAAACAGAAGAAATACTGCCATTTTCTGATTCTTTATGATACTAAGCTAACCATCTGGTCCATAGCTTATTGCTTTTCTTCTACAATATTAAATACCAATTCCTGAGTGACAGAGGAGCTAGAGTCTTGCAAGCTAGGCAGCACTTACGTGATTTTGAAGAGCTTCCAGAGCTCTTTTGAATAATAAGGCTTGACTTTTATTGCAGATATCTTTGTTTGGGAGCCTTTTGCATTTAAACCATCATGGAAGAGTATTTCTGTGCTTGTAAGAGATCTTTTTTTTTATAACTGAAATGTTTTCACTGGCTGTAACATGACTGGCAGTGTAGGCTTATCCGAGTCAGAGCTGCCTATACTGTACTTATTCCAGTTCAGCATTGTAGTTTTAATACACCCAAACTATCTGAAAAATACTGTGGTTGCTGTGAAAATCGCCTTTCAGATAACTATCTTGCAAGTCTCTTTTGCCCTTAGGAATTTTCTGTATGCAATAATCCCACGTACTTCTTTAACTAGTCATGGTAGAAATTATCTCATAGGAAGTACGAATCAGATAGCTTTTAAATAGAAATTGAAAGTTTATGACTCTCTACTGGATGTGCCAGTTAACTTAATGGAAAACTTACGCTGTAGGAGCTATAAGTTTACTGAATGTATCACAGAAAAGACCCACTAACCCTTTGTTTTACTTTGAGTGTTCTTTATCTCATGTGTAAGTTCACACATACTGAGCTGCATTGTTTTCACAAGCATATACGTGTAAATGCACACAAATATTCCTATAACTGTGCTGTTAATATTGGCTTTTAGAATAAGAGAAGCTTTAGAAAATTGAATTCCTTTGAATTTGTCCAACTCATATAGGAGGTGGAAGTAACTATTTGATATATAGTTACATTAATTATTCTTTGTATTTAATTTGGTGACTTAAGAGTATATGAAGCTAAAAAGGTTGGGCACTGAGACTGAATGTCTGAATGATCCATGGTAATTTTTTGGTGTTAGTAACTGCTTGTTTTTCTGCAGTGAAATTATAGAATTTTTGCTAGAGAGAGTATATGGTAACTATTATCTAATTTCCATGCTTTTGCCATTTAATTTCAAGATTTATTTTTCCCCTCTCTGATCAAGTTAGTGATTTAAGGTTTAAAGTTTAAAGTCCTTTCCTTGTGACATAACCTGTTATCATAAAGTCATTTGTACAAAAATACTTCACACTTCTGACTTCAGGTCTGCAGATCTTTTTCTTCATCTCAGAGAAATGAGATTCTCTGTAAAAGGCAGAGGGCTTTGATCACTTGCTAACACTTTTACAAATGTACTGTTGACTGAAAAAATGCACAAAATTTTATTTAAGATCTCAGTTGTTTTTATACATTTTAACATAAATATGCAGTGTAGAATTTATTCCCCGTATGTTATGTAGCTTTTGGATAAGTGCTCTTCAGCAGTATTGTAGGTTTTATTAGAACACATACATGCACGTATATAAAATCTCTTGAATATACCAGTACGTTTTTTTTTAATTTAAAATGTATATGACTAATTGTAAATGGATGCTTGTTTTCCTTAAATGGTTGTTTCCAAAGAAAAAGATATAAGCAGAAGATATAAGACAACCAGCAGGTTTTTTGGTGCCGCATTGCTTTGTTTGACTGTAAGTAAACAACCTTACCACATATTTTCAGTTATTGTTGGTTATTATTTTGGGGGCTGTCTTTCAGCCAGTTTCAGTGACAACACCAATGAATATAGGAAGTGTGAAAGGCTCCCTGATGTATTACTTTAAAGCAGCAATAGACTCTGCAAATGATTGTTCACTGGATGATATTTACAGATATTACTTTTCAAGACTTCCTTGTTTGTACAGCTGAATAATTCTGACTAGAATGCAAGCAGGTGTCAGAAGAGTACTTGTTGACCAAACATTTGTATAATTTGGAGCTTTGTGCTGTCCTAGACAGCGCCTAGTAAATTACAAACATTTGTTCAAGTATTGACAAATATATGTGACTCAGTCCTGTATCGTAATGATTTTCAAAATAAGTGGAACAAAATGAAAGCGTAGTGAAGAACAGGTAAGCAACATAGAAATAAGGAAGATGTATTAAGTATTTATTCCTTGCTAACAGATTGCTATAAAAAAGGAAAATTAAGATCAAGATTCTTGTCTAGTGTGATGAAATGGCTAGTAAGCAGTCAATGGGATTATGGATGAGAGTAAACTTTCAAACTTCCAATATATCTCATCTGTATGAAAGGAGGGTTGATATTGCAAACTCAGTTTCTCATTTTTTTTTTCTTAAGTTTAAGATCTTCATCTCAATGTGGAATCTTAACTATAGAGAGTTTTGTAAGCAAAAAAGTTAATGGCTAGGTATTTCTGACCTTATTGTTTGAAAGAAAAGAGTGAAAACTTTAAAATGCAAGTGAACATTATATCTAAGCAAAAGAATGAAGATGCATAGGCTAAAGCTACTGAGGGTTATGATTACTGTTCGTGTAATTCCTTTGGGTGGCCAACTACCTAATTTTTGCATGTTTTAGTTTCTAATTTTTTTCTGTCGTGCAGCAAAATCTGAGTATGAAATGGCTGTGCTGAAGTGTTTGAATCTTAGATTTACATCACAACATTTTAGAGCTTTAAATATATCTTGGTGTTAATAATGGAACTAGATGTACATATATGGTCATAGAAAATGTCTACGCTATGTGCAATATATAGGATTTTCCTCTTCTCCACTGTGAGAATATTAGTAGAATTGGTAAATGGGGATCTCATAGTAAATCTCCTTTTTGACTTGCTGTGTTTGTGCAGCTGTTCAAAATTCAAACTTGGGGGGCGCTGTGTACTGATCATACATTCCTCTTAATAACATTTGTCTTCATCTAGTGGTTATGATTGCCTGTTTAATGTAAGCTAGGTGTATAAAGCATGGTTATTAATTCCTGAAGATTTTATTACTCAAAGTTGCCTGTATGTTGTTGGCTGTCAACTGAATACCCATGAAAGAAACCAATCACTTCTTTTGCTCCTCATTTTGTGATTTTGTTATCACGTAATGCTGTATCTATGTGGTATAAGACAAAGCCATTGTTTTAAAATTTTAATGGACTGGAATTAAATTTTGTGTAAATAAGGTAACCATTATGTTCCAGATAGTTCACATATATTTCAAAGATCTTTTTCTTTGAAATCAGTAAGATGATTTAGTATTACAGTAGACTGAGTGTTTGTATTACATTTTATTTTAGTGTAAATCTTTTGTCAGTTCGCTCATCATGGCATCAGAGAAACTTTCAAGTAGTTATGAAACAATGTGAATGATATCTACAGTATTTATAGTATCTTATCATTTCTCCAAAGGCTGAATATTCTGAGTATGCTGTACTAATTTTTTGCAGGTTTTTTTTTTTTTTTAAGTGGAGGCATTCCAGCTTGATTATATCAAGTCAGGCTGGGGAAGAAACGTTGATAGTACATGCTATGCCCTGGGAGTGGAAAGTGGTTAAGATAGTAGATGATCCTTAGCTCTTGAGTGAATTTGTTCCAGTTTTAAGCTGGTCCTCTAAAACCTGTCTTCTGTGCTATCAAATTTGTATTGGAAATTTCCACTATGCCTAGGCTTATGCAGCTGATCTGAACTGATGCTTTCCTTTATTGTTCCTAGGCAGTGAATTAGTTTGGGTAACAGGACCTTAAACTTCATAGTTATTCTGCAAGGACCAGTTTAAGGAAGGAGGAACGATCATAGTGTATTTCCAGACATGTTTGAGAGCTTACCAGCTGCTCACTTAATGATTTTGGTTACTACTCTTGCTAAGAATAGGAACATTTATTAGCAGTATAGGATTTTCTTTAGAGCTGTATAGATGCTTAATACTATGAAAATTGTAGTTTAGAAATTTGGAATTCTTTTAAAAATTTGCACAAAGCATTAAAGCAAACTGAAATATTTAGTTTGAATTAAAACTTGATTTAATTTCTTTTTCAAACTTTAAAAAATTTAAAAGTTTAGAAAGTTTTAATTGTGGTTTGGTTTGGGGGATTTTGGTGTCACTGGGGAAAAGTCATCCTAGAAAAATATTTTTATTGTGTTGCTGATTTCTGTTTCATATAAACATTTTAATACAATTTAGATTTCTTAGGTATAGTTCTATTATGGATTTAAAATTTCCCTGCTCTACTTAGGATTTGACTGGAATGTTGGATTACTGCATTCCATAATCCTGAAATACTTTAAAAACTGAAAAAGTTGATGTCGCTAAATGTAAGAAATACAGTTTTATGGGTCTAGATATTTAAATGTGAAGAAGGATTTCACACTGGTGAAGAAAATAAACAGTAGAATTTTAAGACTGAAGGGACTGAATAGTAAAATACGTAAGTGAAAATATATCAAAACTAACTTCACTAGTGTGAACAAAAAATATTCTAGATTATATTTTAAAATCAGAGTAACAGTAAACAATCTTTTCAAATTCAGCTTTTATTATAAGTGCTGATGCTGTATTACAGTTGTAAATACTGTTTATTTATTTTGTGGAAAGATTATAAAGCATATGATTTTCTATACTGCAATTCCTTGGTAGGTCTTTATTCTAAAATAATTAGGAACGTGAATGTATTATTCTCTGTAGAAGGTTAAAACTTGTTAGGAAAGGTTTGGAGTGCAGCACTCAGAGCTTTTGGTGAATTCTCTGTTTCTTGAAACAGAAAGCTTTGTACTTTTCAAATATCTGCTAAATGGCAAATCCAGAGCAGCAAACTTGAAAAGGGAAAGTGTATATAAACAAAGTGATAGTTTGTGGCTTTTGATTAAAAGTCTTATTACAGCATTTGGTAAATCAGTTGCCAAGGGGAGCTTCCTGGAGCTGACTCAGTCCTCAACAGAACGGTAGATCTTGGTATACAGGGGAGTTTCAAGAGGCAGAAAAATGCCAGGGGAGTGGAGAAGCCCACCAGGAGCTTGCCGTGGTGTGGGAGATTCTGAGTCCTTGGCATTGTCAGAGGAACTGCGGTCACCTTGACGCCTTCACAGAGTGTAATCATGCTACCAGCTCAGAAGATGAGTTCAATTTGTGGTCATCATGTCCTCAGAAGGAGCTTAGTTATGGTATCCACCCAGCAGAAAGCTATGTCCCCTGCACTCACCAGAGCTGATACAGCAACCCAGACAGAACTCCCATGAAAACAGGCAGCCGTCCAGGTGTCAGGCTGCAGGAAGTGCCAGAGCCTTTCTCTGGTAACGGACGGTGGTAGTGAAGACAGCTGTGTGAGTTTTGACAATGTAGATGATCTGCTGAGCCTAGTGGCAGAGCTATGAGACGAAGTAGAAAGGTTAAAGAGCACCAGGGAGTCTCAGAAAGATAGATTAATGGAGCCATACTCTGCCCTTTCTGAGACAGAGACAGGAACAGCCACCAGGAAAAACACAAGACCAAGGGTATTTTGTATCCTCCCCCCACCAGGCTGAATGCAGTGGCTTAAAGGAAAGGAGGAAATGGAGGCAAGTGTACGCTCAAAGCTGTAGGAAAATTTCCTCCTTGCCCACCTCACCTTCCCAGGTACAACAGGTTTGAGACTGTGGTTGTAGAAGGTCAGTCAACTGATGATGTGGGTGATGGTCCATCTATACCAGAGGTGTTGCCAGGATCCGAAAGGCCCGCTGCTGGTAATGACATGGCCTCCACGTGGAAGAAAGGGCACATTATAGTTGTAGGTGACTCCCTTCTGAGGGGAAGAGAGGGTCCACTATGCTGGACAGGCCCTTGTCTTAGGGAAGTCTGCTGCATGGAGTCCAGGTTAAGCACATCACTAGGAAACTTCCTAGACTGATATGGTGGTTGGACTATTACCTATTACTGCTTTTTCATGTGGAGAGTGATGAAGCCACAATGTGTAGTCCAAGGCTAATCAGGGTCTTCAGGGTCTTGCGATAGTTGCTAAGAGAGTCTGGAGCAGAGGTAATTTTTTGCTCTGTCCTTGAAATTGTTGGCCATGACATTAGAAGACACAGATGGACCCGGTCTATTAACACATGACTATGTGGAGGTTGTGACTGCCAGATTTATTGTTTTTTTAATACTGGGATGGTCTACATGGCACCAGGCCCCCTGACATTGGATGAGATTGATCTTTCTCAAATAGGAAAGAGCTTTGTGCATGAGGTATAGGGACTCGTTTACAGGTCTTTAAAATAGACTTGATGAGGAAGTAGGATAATATCAAGTTCTCCTGTGGGATGGCACAGCAAGGTTTGAAGGGTAGGGTGCTATTGAGGGCCCTCAGCCTGTTGCTCTGTTATGTGCTGTCTAGAATGCAGCACACCAACAGTCTTACAGAGATGAACCAGGGGCTCTTGAGGTAATTGAAGACAACAAAGGAACTCTGGTGAAATACCTCAGAAGAATTAAGAGATGTTCCTCTAAGTAGGTGACACGGCCAACAGCCTAGCTGATGTTGCCTCTACACCCAGTTGTGTGAGTCATCCCACCATATTTCTGTGATGGCAGCTATACCATAGTTTTCCTGCTGCACATTGGCTTCTACCTCCTCCTGTTTGTTGCCTATGCTGCTTTCATTGTTGTAGATGCTCTTTGGTTGGACTACTGATCCCATCACCTTTTTCTCAGTAGAAGGTCTCATTCCTGTGTGACCATTCTCAGGCACTCCTCTGGTTTCTAACACATCAAAAACCCTTATGTCTTTTCTGCCTCACTAATCTCCATCCCCTCCCTGCACAGAGTTGGCAAACCAAAGGATCTTGTTAGCACACTGTCCCTCAAACATTTGTGTGCTGTCCCCATGCTTTTCCCCCCCTTCAAATATAGTTTAAAGCTCTTTTAATGAGCCCTACTAAGTCCTGGGCAAAGATCCCCCTTTGAGACAGGTGTACCCTGTCTGTTGCTTGGTGTGGTGTCATGTAAACCAGCGCATGATCAAAACCCCCAGAATTTGTCCAGTGACATGATGCTCAGAGCCAGATATTGATGTACTGACTCTTCATGTATCTTTCCTCATCATTCACTGCAACTGGAGGGATAAAGTGCTTCTAATCACTTAACCAGTTGTCCCAGGGCCCTGAAGTCTCTTGAGACTTTCTTTCACACCTTTAACCTGGGCCTCAGGAAGGCAGCAAACTTCCCTAACAAGTGCGTCCAGTCTGCATATTAGGCCTTTTGTTTCCCTCAGGAGAGAGTCTACTATGACACTGAGTCATCTTTTTTTAGTTCATGGAGGTGTGGTTTTGATGCAGAGCATAGGCCAAGTTAACCTTGGCAACACTTAGAAGCTAGATGAACCATTGTTCTCGTTATTGCTCGGTTCCACTTGCATATCATCATATGTGTTATTCAAGGGCACCTGGGAAGGTGGGGTGGTCACAGAGGAGACACAGCTACTGTGTAAGGCAGGAACTTGTAGTCATTTTGTCCTATCCCTTAGTTCAGCCAGGCAGAGAGAGGATAGGGGATACTCCGTTTCATGCGTCCTATCTTCCTGTTGGGCCTATCTCAGGGAAGATACCGCTAATTACTGAACTATTTCTTGAATCTATCCATCTGCTTTCTGTACACAATGAATACAATTCAGTTTTATTGGCAACAACTAGTTTTTACTTTTCAGCCTTCATTTAAATGGAAGACCAAATTGTGGTGTAGGAGGTTAACAGTTACCATTCAACTTCTTGGTGATAATTTTTAATAAAAGAAATGTTGGAGTCCTAGTTACAGGGCAATTTTAATGAAATAATGAGCTTCCTAAGTATAGCAGACTGAACTTTGTCTGATTTCTGCAGTGATGAATTGACCATGTCAAACGTAGAAATTTAGCCTAGTGAAATATTTCACTGTGAAAGTTTGATTTCTATTCTTTATTTATGAAAGCAGTAGTACCGTCACAATGTGTTTATCCTACAAGTGGCATTTTGTGTGATTTATTTTAATGAGTAGCACTTGTTGATGTGTTTCGTGATTTTTTTTGTCGAGTATTTAATGCCAAAACCTCTAAGTGTTCTGAAATATAAAGAGTCTGCCATTATTATTTTTTCTCAACATATAACACATTTGTATCTCATCTCAAAACCTGCAGGGGTAATTTGTTAGATACAGTGGGGCAAAAGAGTTTTCCCTTGCTTTTTGTGAAATATTTTCTGGAGACATCTCGCACTTAATAAATGCAAATTTAAAGTTTTAAAAAATGCTCATTTGTGTAGCTTTTCTGAATAATCTATGACAATGCTTTTTCTCTCAGAACCTGGATTAATTCGTGCACATTTGGGACTGGAGGATATACAGCAAATTTATTCTTTAAGAGTTGCCTTATAGTAGGTATCATCTGTACTTGCAATTCAGCAAATTCATAGTGTAATATATACTGCTGAATGAGATTAAAAGTGAGTATTTAGTAGTCTTCTGAGAGAGAAGTTTAGTTAAGTTCATATTATAAATGAAATATTTTAAGCCTATAAATAGCAAAAAAAGAAAGGACTGGAAGCAGTACCACAAGTGCACTACATTTTTTTTTTATTTTAGTATCAGGTGGATTTTTTTTGTTTAGCAATGATAGTATAATGGCTAAAAATTTTAGGCAAAACCCATGAAAAGCTGTAATTCACTTTTGTAGTTCAGCTAACACTGTGATATCATGTTAATACAGTACTATATTTAATGTTCAGTATTAATTCAGTAGACACGTTGCTCTGTTAGAGGAAAGAGGCTTTCTGAAAGATTCTCAACTGTCTGTTGCTTATATACTTAGACCGTCATGGCTACATGTATTGGGTGTAGGTGTCAAGATTTTGATAGTGGTGGAGGTGTTTGTGTGCTGCAGGGGAACTCAGTGAGAGGAGGCCAGGTGCTACCCTATGTGGGGCACAACTGGATGAGCCAGCTCCATTGCACCCACCACAAGATACAGTTGAACCCATCAGCCAGGTTGGTTGTCCCTCTGTCAGAACAGACTTGGAAAAGGAGAAAAAACAATGCAGAGCAATTGTTAGAGAGAAGAGAGAAATTTAAAAAAATGTGTGTGAAACAACTCTGCAGACACCAGGTTAGAGAAGGAGGAGACTCCCCTGCAGCCTGTAGAGAATACCATGGTGAAGCAGATAGTCCTCCTGCAGTCCATGGAGAAGCACGGCAGAGCAGATATCCATCTCCCCAGACTGTGGGTGTTTATACCCTGAGGAAGCGGTAGCTTTTAGAGAGCCCATGCAGAAGCAGGCTTCTGCAGGAACTGCTGCCTGCAGAGAGGAGCCCACAGCAGAGGAGATTTTCTGACAGGAATTACGGCCTGTGGGGGACCCACGCTGGAGTTGTCTGTTTTTGCAGAGAAAGAAAAAGAGGAGGGCTTTTCCTGAAATCTGTGGAGAAGTCAGCCCTCACTGGGGCAGTTCATGAAAGACTGTATCTGGTGATGGAGGTGCGGGGGCAAATGTGAGGAGGAAGGAGTGCCAGAGGGTATCTGTTTTGGATTGACCTCAACCACCCCAGTTCCCCATCTTGCTTGCACTACTCGGTGGGTGAGGGTGGGTAGCAGAGTCAGGAAGTGCATGTATATTCCAACTGAAGTGCATGTACACAAACGCACGCAGTATGGGGAACAAACAGGAGGAGCTGGAAGTCCTGGTTCAGCGGGAGAGCTATGACATAGTTGCTATCATGGAAACGTGGTGGAATGACTCTTGTAACTGGAGTGCTGCCATGGAAGGCTACAGGCTCTTCAGGAGAGACAGGCACGAGAGGAGGGGTGGAGGGGTAGCCCTCTATACTAAGGAAACCCTGGATGCCGTTGAAGTTGAGATCGGTGATGACCAGATTGAGTGTCTATGGGTAAGGGTCAGAGGGGCAGTCAGGTCTGACCTCCTGGTTGGACTGTGTTATAGACCACCCGACCAGGATGAGGAGGTGGATTTTCTGTTGTTTAAACAGCTGGAGGCTGCCTCTAGATCGGCTGCCCTTGTTCTTTTAGGAGACTTTAACTTTCCAGATATCTGCTGGGAACTTAGCACTGCCGAGAGAAGGCAGTCCAGGAGGTTCTTAGAGTGTATTGAGGACTGCTTTCTGTCGCAGCTGGTGAGTGAGCCCACCAGGGGTGAGGCTCTTCTTGACCTGCTGTTTACAAATAAAGAAGGGCTGGTGGGTGATGTTGTTGTCGGAGGCTGTCTGGGGTGTAGTCTGTCTGTGTCTGGGGTGTTCTGTAAACAATGTAACAAGAAAAGGGAAGAACAGGACATTGATGCTGGACTTTCGGCGGGCAGATTTTGGATTATTTAAGGAACTGATCAGGAAAGTACACTGGGAAATAGTTCTTAGTGGCAATGGAGTCCAGGAAGGCTGGATGCACTTCAAGAATGAAATCTTGAAGGCACAGGAGCGGGCTGTCCCCATGTGTTGTAAGAAGAGTCATAGGGGCTTCTGAGGGAGCTAAGTAAGAAAAAGAGGATGTATTGCCGTTGGAAAGAAGGGGACGTAAGCCAGGTCATGTTCAAAGATGTTGTTAAGTCGTGTAGAAGAAAAATCAGGGAAGCAAAAGCCCAGCTGGAGCTCAAATTGGCCGCTTCTGTTAAGGATAATAAGAAGAGTTTTTATAAATATATCAATGGTAGAAAGAAGGGTGGCAGCGACCTCCACTCCTTGTTGGATGTGGAGGGAAATATAGTAACCAAAGATGCAGAGAAGGCTGAGGTACTTAATGCCTTCTTTGCCTCAGTTTTCCACAGTAAGGAAGTCTGTTCGCTTGACAGTTGGTCCTCCGAAGTGGTTGATGGGAACAGGGTGAAATATGGCCCTCCTGCAATCCATGAGGAGGAAGTTAGAGACCTGGTGAGCCACTTGGACCCTCATAAGTCTATGGGGCTGGATGGGATCCATCCTAGGGTGATGAGAGAGCTGGCGGATGAGCTTGCTAAGCCACTCTCCATCATCTTTCAACAGTCCTGGCTCACCAGAGAGGTCCCGGAAGATTGGAAGTTGGCCAATGTGACGCCCATCCATAAGAAGGGCCGTAAGGATGATCCAGGTAATTGCAGACCTTTCAGCCTGACCTCGGTCCCAGGTAAAATTATGGAGCAGATAATACTGGATGCACTCATGCAGCACCTGCAGAACGGCCAAGAGATCAGGCCCAGCCAGCATGGGTTTAGGAGGGGCAGGTCGTGCCTGACCAACCTGATCTCCTTTTATGACCATGTGACTCGCCTGGTGGATGAGAGGAAGGCTGTGGATGTGGTATACCTGAACTTTAGCAAGGCCTTTGACACTGTCTCCCACAGTAGACTTCTAGAGAAGCTGGCAGCCCGTGGCTTAGACGGGAGCACTCTGTGCTGGGTTAGGAATTGGCTGGATGGCCGAGCCCAAAGAGTGGTGGTGAATGGTGTCTCATCCAGTTGGCAGCCGGTCACCAGTGGTGTCCCCCAGGGATCGGTGTTGGGTCCGGTCCTGTTTAATATCTTTATTGACGATCTGGATAAGGGGATTGAGTCCATCATCAGCAAGTTTGCAGATGATACCAAGCTGGGAGGAAGGGTTGGTCAGTTACAGGGTAGGATGGCCCTACAGAGGGACCTGGACAGACTGGAGACATGGGCCAATTCTAATGGGATAATGTTTAATACGTCCAAATGTCGGGTACTTCATTTTGGACACAACAATCCCATGCAGAGCTACAGACTGGGGACAGAGTGGCTGGAGAGTAGTCAGGCAGAAAGGGACCTGGGAGTGCTGGTTGACAGGAATCTCAACATGAGCCAGCAGTGTGCCCAGGTGGCCAAGAAGGCCAATGGCATTCTGACCTGCATCAGGAATAGTGTGGTGAGCAGGACCAGAGAAGTTATCATCCCCCTGTACTCGGCGCTGGTCAGGCCTCACCTTGAATACTGTGTGCAGTTCTCGGCCCCTCAGTTTGGGAAAGATGTCAGGATGCTGGAGTGTGTCCAGAGGAGGGTAACGAAGATGGTGAAGGGGCTGGAGCACAAGACCTACGAGGAGTGACTGAGGGAGCTGGAACTGTTTAGTCTGAAGAAGAGGAGGCTCAGGGGAGACCTCATTGCTCTCTACAACTACCTAAAAGGAGGTTGTAGACGGGCAGGGGTTGGTCTTTTCTCTCAGGTGACCAGTGACAGAACTAGAGGGCATGTAGTCAAGCTTTGTCAGGGGAGGTTTAGGCTTGATGTTAGGAAAAAGTTCTTCACTGAAAGGGTGATTGGCCATTGGAATGCACTGCCCAGAGAGGTGGTGGAGTCGCCGACCCTGGAGTTGTTTAAGGGGAGACTGGATAGGGCACTGAGTGCCATGGTTTAGATGGTGGGTTGGTGTTGTGTTCGGTTATAGGTTGGACTTGATGATCTCAGAGGTCCTTTCCAACCTTGTGATACTGTGAATGGAGGAATCAAGTTGAACCTGGGAAGAAGAGGAACATGGGGGGGAGGTTTTTTTGTTTGTTTCTAACAATCCTACTATTTTAATTGCCAATAAATGAAACTTATTTTTTCCCAAGTAAGATCAACTTTCCTCATGGTGGTAACTGATGAGTGTTTTCTGTGTCTTGAGCTTGACCCCCGGGCTTTTCCATCTTTTTGTCCTCAGTCCTTTTGAAGAGGTGGGACAAGAGAGTAACTGAATGAGCATCTGACAGCCAGCTAAGTCAGCCTACCACACTGCAACCTCCAGCCGTCAACATGAATTATTTAAGGCAGCAGTAAAGCACCATGTGCATTTTGTGAGAAGAAAGTTTGCAAAACATAAATTCTTCAGTATTTTAATTGTTTAGCTATATGTTTTGAAATTGGAAGATCAGATTTCTGGCATGCCTACATGCTTCCTCTGACATTCTTTTTTTCCTACATTTCTTTCACTATCTTATAAGCTGGTATAATCGTGCTATTTTGTATCTTCAGACTGAAAGCTGAAGATAAATCATTATTATGATTTGTTACTTCATATATATCAATCTATGCATAAATTATTATTATTGTTCTAATAAATGGAGATTGCTGTTTGCAAATATTCGTTTTGCACAGTGAAGGTTTCCCAGATTTGTAAGGTTCTTGCAATTCTTAAAATTCCACCTGTAGAATAAAAGAGAACCTTAGATGTGTAATGTAAAACATTTAGTAACTAAACTATAAAAAATAGAGAGGTCAGACAAACCGGTCTGAAGGAGAGCCCCCCAAAGATGTATAGACATCACTTCCTCAGCATTGACAATATTACAGTATCACAGTATCACAGTATCATAAGGTTGGAAAGGACCTCCGAGATCATCGAGTCCAACCTATATCGCAACACTAACACCAACACTAACATCATCATCTAAACCATGGCACTCAGTGCCTCGTCTCCAGTCTCCCCTTAAATACCTCCAGGGTCGGCGACTCCACCGTCTCCCTGGGCAGCACATTCCAATGGCCAATCACCCTTTCAGTGAAGAACTTTTTCCTAACATCAAGTCTAAACTTTCCCTGACGAAGCTTAAGTCTGTGCCCTCTAGTTCCGTCACTGGTCACCTGAAATATATTTCCTGCACATTAGGCCTGTGAACCCTGGATGCATTCCTGCAGTAACAACTGCCAAAGCTTACTTCCCTAGCTTTCTTATGAAGGTGGGGCTCAACTCTCTGCATCTGCTATTATTAGATAACAACACACCCAGCCCAGTGAAGGGAGATTTTTTTTTCAAGGATGTAGCTAGACAGCATTATCGAAAAAGTTCACAAAAAACTTGGGGCAGAAAGATCTAAGAATAAGGCAACTTATAAATAGAAGCCAACCTAAGTGCTACTTTATAGACTGCTTTGTTTGGGTTATTGGCCTGAACTCAAACAAACTTAATATGTGTTATTCTATTTTAGAAGCAGATACTTCAGCTTCAATTTCAGGATCAGAGCTAGGATACTCTTATTCTAGTTATTCCTGGGAGACGAAAGGTCTTATTTACCACCCTATGACATGCCATTCTAGTACAGTTCCCTTCCTGCCTCCAAACCAATCCTTCCTCTTCTCTTTTTCTTCCCTCCAAAATACGAAAGAGAAGATACACATACTCTTAAGTTATAATTTGCAAAAGGGCTTAAGTTTTAGACACAGCATAAGCTGATACATAAAATATCTCTGATACAATGAAAATTACTGCCTTATTTGAACATGCTCCAGTTTGAGAGGTAGTATAATTCAACAGTGGTTCTTCATTGATTTGAAGTGTATACTACTGACTTGTAATGTCAATTTGAGGAAAGCAGACTTTCATATATTGTGTACTTTCATAACTTAAGTCTACTTTTCATGTTTGGATGACCGGATATGATCAAAGCTGTTCCTCAGAATTTGTGCAATAGGCTAAACCAGAGGAATTTTCTACTTTATCAACATACTTATAAAATATATTGAACTCAGAGACATACACTTCTTAGAGAAATCCAATGGTATTTTCTCACAGTCCTACCTTTGAAAACAATATCTTAAATTCTATTCTAAAATTATGCTAATGTAGCACCTCATAAGACATGAAATCCATGTGGCTTAAGAGATCTCCAGTTTATTAAATGAGGTACTTTTTATTACTAGTGATTTTGACTTCATGCCCACTTCCTAATTAATAAATTGTAACTGAGCAAAAACAGAGCTATATTTTCAATAACACTGTGATAACAAATGAAAGCAATATCTCTTTTAAACGACAGCAGTATTTGATGGCTTTAAAAAAAGGAACCTTTTTATTCTCTTCCCACAAGTGTGAAATTCAAAAGCTGGTTAAAATAAAGGAGGCATTTAACTATGGACTGTTTGGGAGAAAAAGGTTTAATGGCAACTGTTAGGAACAAGAGCACAATAAAAATTCAGTAAGTGCATGAATGGAATATAAACTATATATAAAGAGGTTCATGACCTCTGAAGTGCTAAATGTTATTGTTTCAAAGACCAGGGCTCCTACAAATTTTAGTACCTTTGTACTACCTGCATAAAGAAAAAAGGACTGGCCAAGTCTGAAAGAGAAGAGACAAGAAGATTTGAGACTGTGCAAATAGAATAAATGTAATGTAGGGTGAATGGAACACATTAACAAATAAGCAAACAGAACAGAAGGAAAAAAGCAAGAAAACAAAAAGGTGGTATGAACAAAACACAATGTATCAGTACTGGTGGTAGTGAAAATAATAGAAAATAAATACTGAAACCGAGTAACTGAAATCCAATATCGAAAGCATTCACCTTTAAAATGCTATAAAAACATGGGCAGGCAACATTTGCTATATATTCAGGAATTTACTAGCAATTTGTACACTCAATGATCCAGCTGTGAGTGTCTGCATTGTGGGATGAAACTGTAACTTTGTCCTCAGAGAGTTTTCTGGCTCTATAGAATCATAGAATGGTTTAGGTTGGAAGTGACCTCAATGATCATGTAGTTCTAACCTCCCTGCCATGGACAAGGACACCTTCCACTAGACTAGGTTGCTCAAAGCCTCATACAACCTGACGTTGAATGTCTCCAGGGAAGCTTCTATAGGTACATCAGTAATAAAAGGAAGACAAGAGCCCCCTCTGGAAGTAAACAGGAGACCTGGTTACCCAGGATATGGAAAAGGCTGAGGTACTCAACTTCTTTGCCTCAGTTGTCACTGGCACAGGTTCAAACACTGCTGAAGCTGCAAAAGGCAAAAAAGGGACTGGTAAATCAAATAACGGCTCACTGTAGGAGAAGATAAGGTTTCATACCACCTAAGTAACCTGAAGGTGCATAAGTCCATGGGACCTGATGAGATGCATCTGCAGGTCTTGAGGGAACAGGTGAATGAAGCTGCTAAACCATTATCAATCACATTTGAAAAGTCATGGCAGTTTGCTGAAGTTCTTACTAACTGGAAAAGGGGAAACATAACACCTATTTTTAAAAAAGGAACTACAGGCCTTACCTCTGTGCTCACAAATACCATGAAGCAGATCTTACTGGAAGCTCTGCTGAGGCACATGAAAAATAAGGAGGTGGCTGTTGACAGCCAACATGGCCTCACTAAGGGCAAATCATGCCTGATTAATTTGGTGGTCTTCTATGATGGGGATACAGCACAAGCAAATAAGGGAAGAGTAACTGACATCATCTACCTGGACTTGTGAAAAGCATTCAACACTACCCCGCATAACATTCTTGTCTCTAAATTGGAGAAACATGGATTTGATGGATGGACACTCGGTGCATAAGGAATTGGCTGGATGGTGGCACTTGAAGTCGTGTGGTCAACGGCTCAATGTCCGAGTCGAGACTGGTGACAAGTGCCATTCGTCAAAGCTCAGTCGTGGGTGCTCCATTCCTGGACGAGTGCAAGGTCAGGTTGGATGAGGCTTTGAGAAACCTGGTCTAGTGGGAGGTGTCCCGGCCCATGGCAGGGGGTGTAGAACTGCATCACCTTTAACATCCCCTTGATGTCCACTTTTTAAACTCTGATAGAAGTTTTGAATAGATTCTGTCTTCAGTGTGTCAGAAGATTACAGTGAAGCAGTTAGGGGCAACATGAGCTTAACTGTAGCGTAATCCCTTCGTCAGGGAAAGTTTAGACTTAATGTTAGGAAAAAGTTCTTCACTGAAAGGGTGATTGGCCATTGGAATGCACTGCCCAGGGAGGTGGTGGAGTCGCCGACCCTGGAGATGTTTAAGGGGAGATTGGATGAGGCACTGAGTGCCATGGTTTAGATGATGGTTGGTGTTAGTGTTGGTGTTAGTGTTGGGATATAGGTTGGACTCGATGATCCCGGAGGTCCTTTCCATCCTTATGATAATGTGATACTGTGATATTAAAACTGGAAACTAGCCTCAGGGTAGCGTAAACATTTGATACTACCTTCATTGTAGCAGCTGGAGTAATCTCACCTCAACATCTCTTCTTTGATGGTATGCTGTCTGCCACAGTGTTGCTCTTCTTGCGGAGCCCATCTTGCCCTTCTCTGTCCAAATTCTGTTGAGTTGTCTCAGTTCTTTCGATGAGACGCAGTTTCTTGGCCCTTTCCCTTTCCTCCTCAGGTAGTGACCCCGAGTTAAGTGTTAACATACCTTGTTCTGTTGTGCGTCTACTTGCTGGTGGGAGGAAATGCCCTAATCCTAGGAGAGTTAAAAACATATGCAAATGCTACTTAGCAACATACTTTTTCAAGAAGGTGTTGGGATAATGATTCCAAACCACTTTCTTTGGGTTTGTCTGGCCCAGCTGAATGCTATACTACATTGACAAGTAGGACTACTTAAATATTTTTCCCGTATTGATAGTCTGAGCAGTTCTGAAGAGAAAAGAGACTCTTTCTCTTCCAAGTACTGACCCTTGAATTGACAAACCTCCTTGTACCCATATGAATATGTAGCTTTTATATATGTGGGTGGACCCGTTGGTTGACACTGAATGCTAGGATATTTCTTTATCTTTGTAAAGCACAACTGAAGATTTTCTAGATTACTTCTTCTGTTTGCTTTAAGCATTAATTGAGTTAGCTGGAAATAATAGCATGTAGCATTCGTCACAAATAAACGGTGTGTTCTTTCATGTTTGTATATCATCCTAAGACGAATATGGAGGAATTTTCTTGATTTTTGGGCTGAGGAACAGTATAAATTCATTTTCCGTAACTACCAGTCTTCTTGTGCTCCTAAACACAGTATAGAGACAGAAATTCTTCTGGAGCACGAGCAGAAATATGTGAAGTGTCCCTCTTAGGTCTGTCTCTTTTAGATATGTCCCGGATAGCTATAACCCAACTAACAGCAAAACTGCCTACCACGTGACTGTGTAGGTATAGTAAAATTCAACACAAGCTTAATTTCTTTCTGAATGGAAAGATTTTGCAAAGTAGTAAACATCTTTTGGGACAATTATAGTCACGTACTTGGGTGCGTACTTGGGTGCGTACTTGGGTTCACATACTTAAATTCACGCACAAGGCTTGACAATTCAAGCCTTGAAGTGTCACAGATTATGTCTAAACCTGAGAATAGGTGCATTCGTCCAAATAGTATCCAAGTGTGGTCTGCACCTGCTTGTTATCTGGAGCAAAACTGGATGTGCAATGCAACCTTTCCTCCTTTGTTTTGGAAGGACTAAGAGGACTCGTGATATCCTCCCTCTAGGGCCGTGTACTAAATGACTGGGAATACAGGGTGTAGGATGAGTTCTCATGTGCTTTCCCCCCTCCCTCGTAAATAACTATACCCTGCTTTTATATTAATTCTTTTCTATGATACTGGGTGTGGGTAAGCTATGTGTTTCAATCAGTGAAATCAGTCAGTTGCTCTCTGAAAATTTACAGAATTACTGTCTAGAAAATCTGACTTTTTTTATTCCCTTTTTTGGTTTTAAATATTTTTTCAGTGGATTTACAGGAACATTTCATTAGCCAAAATTTGAAAACATTTTTCTAATTTGGAAAAAGTTATGAAATTTGCATTCATTAACAAAGACAATAAATTGAGAGATGGGTGAAAACATGTAATAGTTACTTCCTTTTTTTTCAATATTTTAGAGCATTCTGTTTCACAGAAAGCTGTTTTGCTAGAAATTCAGTGTGGCAGAGAACAGCGTAATGCATTTGAACAGATGCACTGGGCTCACTGCCTTAAAGATGGACACCTGGGGTTCTCCATTAGACTTGAAGAGAGTATGGAAATAGTGCAGATAAAAATACAGATAGGTAGAAAGTAGGTGAGTGTGCAGATTCTCAAATTAACAAACTTTTGACGATATGAGTAGGTGACTCTTTACATTCTCTTGAGTTACTGGTTTAAAATGTAGAGATTCTTTTTCATTCAGTACACAGCTCTACAGGAATTTGAAAAACTGAACTTTTACCTTACATTTTTTCAGGAGATCTCTGAGCTCTATACCACTGATAGCAAGCATCTATAAAGAGGGAATTGGATGTGGTTATCCATTTTTGTCTGATAATTTTGGTCTTATCCTTCAATATTTCTGACTTTGTCCTAGCTTAAAGTACAGGTAAGGTTATTCATTAGCACACTCGTCGTCATATTAATCATCAGTTGTCATATTGTTTCTGCATATTGACAGTCACTTGGAAGTAATAATTATGGTTGTTCTTGTTTGAAGCTCCACACTTCAAACAAGCTTGTGGTGGTTTTCTGTGTGGATTTTTTTAAATCTTTTGTCCTGCTATGTGTTTTAAAGCAAAGAGTGTGTCTATCAAATGTTTCAGATTGTACATGATGATTATGTGACGGTCTGAATAATTTGCCTTACAAACTGATAGTGAGTTGTTAGTGCTAAGGCAGTGTCAGTATAAGCAAATGAAACCTCATGAGATCTTAGCAATGAAATAATATATATTGTGGTTGACCTTCTGCCCTGATGAAGGTTGTTAGGATGTGCCAAACTCAAGTGTACTGGCTTAGGTTTCAAATGTATTGGGTTAATTCCTTTAAAAACTCACATTGGAAAAGTCAGGAGGCACTGCAGATGCATGAAATTGTGTGTCACGACTCATAGTTCACATACCTGCTCTAAAAGTGGCAGACTACTAAAAGGCAGCTGCTGCTTTGTTGCCTGGTATGGAACCATTAAGCAACTAAGAACTCTCCAACTTGCATATAAGGACCTTTTTTCTGCCTACTGCATCTTCCAAAACAAGTTGGTAAAACATACAGCTTTTTTGAACAAATCATTTTCTCCTACAAGGTGACCACTCTGATTGTACTGCAGTAAATGTGCCTGAATGCTAAACTAAATATGAATAGTTTCTTCATACTGAGTGAAAACTTCAGAGCAAATCCTTCCTCATGCAGCTTGGAAAAACAAGAGGATAAAATGTATTTAATATCAGTAGCATTTTTTGCTTCTGGTTTTTTTTTGCAGTGAGAAAGCCTTAATTTCTGCTATAACAGTTATATATGGTTGTACTGGTTGTATTTGCTACATGTTAGTTTTTCCCCATGTTTACTGAACTGAAAAACCAGCAAAAATTATACGTGGAGAAATAATACGTATATAGAAAAGCAGTATCATTTCTCTTCACCATACTACAAGGAACAGAAATAATGCCCAGCCAATGCATGATGAACCATATTTATTCTGAACTCGACATTTCTACAGTATTTAAATCTAAATGGCTTTAGTGAGAGCACTGAAACACATAGTGTCTTCGCCAGTAGGAACCACAGTAATCTCTTTGTTACACCTTTTGAGTTTCTGTCCTTGGTCAACTGCTTGTTAATACTGCAAAATCTACACAGCGTGGGAAGACTATTAGACTAACTTGACCATGCATAGAAATTAGCTAAACACTGAGAAGAGTCTGAGAACAGGCTTTATTAAATTATACTGAATTATGCATAAACAAACACAGAGCATGCATATTCCCCCTCCTCCCAAAATATTTTCTAACTATTGCCTCTTTCTTGTATCAAACAGGTTTTTATTGCTTACTTTTGGTTACCATTTAGTGTACTAGTTTAAATGAGAATACTCGATTGATACTTACAACTGCTTTACTAGTTTTTATTGTAGTCATGGAGTATACAGCTTCAATAAATTATATTTTTATGTGTTCTATTATGCATCCTACCATCTTTTGAGGGGTTTCAGGGAGTATATTTGAAGGCAAGAAAAGAAAGTCAGTTATGACAAATGCAGCTAAGGACAAAGAAGTTACTCAAACTGTTAACTTTTAAATAAAGGATAGAGAAGAGTTTGCTTCACATATGCAGTCGTATTTATAATACTCTTTATTGACAAATGAAAGGACTATGTTGCTTATTTAAAAATATGGTAGTATAACATTGAAGAATATCACATGCTTTGAATTAAAACGTTCTTAGAAATCCTCTACTTCTATTTTAACTTTTTCTTCAACCCATACTTATGAAGTTTTTGTGTCTCTGGCAAATTACAGAGATCATCAGGTCAAAAGACAATGACTAGTTTTTCTCATATTGCTGTTGATAGTTGATGGAAAAGTGACGGTCAAGATAGGAGTCTCCAATGAATGCAAAGATCCTCTCGATTAAAAGGTGCTAGACCTGTGCTCATAGATAGAGTGAGAGTTTCAGGCTGAGGTGACCTCAGTTGATGAAAACAGTAAATTACAGATAAAAATTAGCCAAGGAACATCTCTGGAAATTATCATGGTGAACATTGTGACCTTAAATGTGTTCTTTCTGAAATATGCTAAACAAAATTAAAGAAGCTAAGGAGTCTTTGGAACTCATTTGCAAACCACTTTGTAAACCCCATCAGTTCATTGGGCAAAGTAATAAATGTAAATGTTTTTTGTGAGAATGCACCCATTTCTTTTGTCCATTTTCAGTGCAGTAAAACAAAGCTAGTCGAACTGATGCAGACTAGTCTTGCAAAGTCTCGTAGAAAAGTTCATGATAGTTTATATAGAGTCACAATTCCTGGCAGTGGAAATGTGGCTACAGCTGTGGCAGTAGAGATTTCCAAGAAGTCTCAACTGTTTTGTACAGTGCATCACCATAATCCCATCATTCACTTTTTAGGACTGACAAAAGCTTTCAGTGAAGCAATTTTGTTCAAACCAGATGTTTGCCTGATTGATGATAGCTAAATTCGTTGCCACTTAGTTGTCGTTCATTTTCAGCTGTAGATCACACAGTGCCCTGTATCCGATATTTCCAGCGCAAAAGGACATAGAGGGAATTGACAAGAGTTTCCACTTTTATCAAGCATCTGTATCAAGTAACATTGGGTTACTATTTTAAAGAATGAATGAAGATGAGCGGAATAAAAGTTTTAAAAATTTCAGTTTTGGAGAGAATAGTTTTCCTTTTGCTTTTTAATTGCTTATGGGTTTAGCCTTTTTCTGACTTACTGATAAATGTCTCTAAGAAATTAGTGTGATCTTCCACTATCTGTTTTTCCAGGAAAACTTCCTGAAAGCTTGAAAAACAGTTGTTAAACTTAAGTAAAAAAAAATGAGTAAAGAAAGGAAGTAAAATAAGTGAAGTGAAAAAATTGTATGTCTGAGTGAAGTAGTGAGAACAATTAAACATATACTTTGAATCCTAAAACCCTTTACCTTCTTCAGCTTCTTTTCTTTGTTGTACTAGACGTAGTTCTAGTAAAAAGTTAAAATCCAACTTTTTAAAAATGTGATTTACTAATGTGGCCTCCTCACCATTGAAGCTGCTATTTGTAATGAGTTTATAAATGAAAGGTGAACCATTCTTATGGAGATTTATGTCTGCCCCATCAGTGTGTTGTGGGGAAGTTAACAGTTAAGTCATCTGTGGACTTGACTGATCTACAGGAATTCCCAAGAATCAGAGAAATTCTCTTCACTTTTGATTCCTGTGATTTTTTTTTTTCTTTTCTGTGGGATGCAGATGCTCAGTGTTGCCTCCTGCGCAGTTCCAGGCTATGGCAAGCTCACTCAGAAAGGGTTGGGATGCTGTCCTAAGCGTGCTGAGCCAAGTACATAGTACAGGAAGATTTGTATTTGTGTGCCTCCACCAGACAGGAATCACAGGAGTTTATTAGTCTTAATGTAGAAAAGTTCTGTGCAAACAAGTATATTAATGATTCACAGTTACACAGAACGCTTGAGTATTGTGCCTCTGTATCGCTGCATTAGCTGTACTGTACTGTGAGACTTCAGAGATCCAAACACTCATGTCATTCTTTCTCTGGTGCTGAGACATTGTGTTCTGCATAGCAAATGGACAACATGTGGAGTTGGGGAATCTTTTGTGTGCTATCTAAGTTCCTGCATAAGCATTTTGGAATTTTTAGAGATCACACATAGATTAACTGGTTCATTGAAAGTGTATTTAGGAGTTACAGCAACAAAATTATGCTTTGAAATATTATACTTGTCTTCTCCAATAATTTATCAAGATGCTTAGACATATGAATGATATGTCCAGATCGCTGTCAGATTATACTTTAGTAAGTGGTTTAATTGAATTCTGGACGAGTTCTGAAAAATCTTTTCTATGATAGACAAGTTTTCAAAAAAAACCATCAATTACTTGGCAGTGCTGTATTAGCAAATTGTTGTTATATTTCTTTCTGGAAATATCAGCTATGGCCTTTTATATGACAAGATTTAGATTGAGAAGTGTAATTCCTTCCTTCACCTGACTTTTATAATGTATTATGCCATTAAGACACAGTGAAGCATCTTTTAATGGTCCATTAACACAAGGGTTGGATGCACTATGCATAGAGAAATAATATCTTCCAAAAGTCTTACTAGTCAAAAAGAAGTTCTGAAAATTGTTAGCAAAAGTAAAACTATGTACTAGGCGTTCTTCTTGTTCTATGACTCTTAAAATATTAGGCTTTTGTTCTAAGTATTGTTGCTATGAAGTGTTTGTTAGGGAACTTTAAAATTAAATCTGTAGTTAGCAGTTTATTTCCCTGTTAATGAGTCCCACCTTAAACAGAAGTTTGTGATACAAAAACAGAAGAAAAGAAACTCTCAATATTGTACTGTGCGTAACTGGGCCCATGGATACATAGGCCAAGAATTCACAATTTAATGAAGTTGTGTTTACAGTGAGAGGTGATGCTTTCAGGAAAGACGGTATGCAGCCAGGTGCTGAAAATAGTATTTTAAAATTGAACAAAGTAGTTTGTATGTTAAATGGGTCCATTTAGACCAAATAGATGTGTCAGTCTATACAATGAACAGGTAAGATAGATTTCTAAAAATTTTCTTTGTAGTATGTTTTTATTGGACTGGACATCTCATGGGAAGAAACTACGGCTTTTTGAATACTAGCACTAAACAAATCACTTAATGTCCGTCGAGGATGTGGAGCATTTCCCACAGTGGGAAATTAGAAAATGAACAGTGTCAAAAATAAAGATGGGAGGAAAAGTCCAACCTCCTTCAAGCCTAATCACTGTGCCTGAAAAGCTAGGTAAATAGGAAGACATAATGAATAAATAAAAAATATAAAAATTAAACATATATATTTCCACACAAAGCAAAATTTGAGTAGCAGATAGGAAATAACTGTACAAAACATAGTTATATGTTATCAGTAGGTGCTAGTTCTGTTGAAAACAACTACAGCATGTTTCTTATTCAGATTGTTTTTGAACTTCATTGTTTAACTTTTACATTTTCTTTTAGCATAATATCTTGCATTCCAATAAGTAAAAAGGATTCAAAGCCTTTCTATATATGGAATTAGAACTGATACTGTGGAAACAGTCAGTAATTACAGACTATTGTAATATTTGCTTATTATTCTGATATAAAAGAATTCCATGTTATTTTGTAAACTTCCATACACTCCATGATTTTTTGCAAGATTCCCATGTGAGCTTGTCTTGGAAGTTTGACTTTTGCATGTCAGGTATATTTGGTCCTCATATGAGTTTTGTACAGTACTAAACTGCCTTTTAAGGCATAAGCATAGAATGATCTAAGTTCAAAGCAAGAGGAGGAAACCTATCTCTGTTTAAATTTGTCAGAATTTTATTCTTATGAGCCATTGGAATCTCAGGAAAAAAGTTGTATGACTTGCAGTACACTAGTCTCCTTTGAGCCATCTCCCTTGCTGTATCTTGGGCTCCAATAAAATCTGTGGCAATAAGACATTCTGCATTAACAAAATACTTAATCTATTGTATTCTTCATCTTGGATGTGTATGATATAATTTCTGAGGTGTGTGTGGAGAATTATGCCTGATGTTTGAAAAATTTCCATAATCTGAGTCCTTAGGACAGAACGATTTAAATCTGCATGTGTTTAATGCAGTAATAAAACCCAGTGTTTATTTTCTGAAAGCTACGAAGATAAAATAAAACCAGTTAAAACATCTGCTAGTTTAGCTAGTGTTTGGTTTTATGTTTTCTAATAAACAAAAAAATGCATTACTTGTGAAATTTAACATAACTGATAATCATTCATATAAACAGCTGATGTCTGTCCTTTTTCCCAAACTTTCTTCTCCTTTCCCTCCATTTTCTCCTTTGCCCTGCTTCCCCTCCCCCACTTTTCCCTACTTTCACTTCCCTTTTCCCATGTTTCTTCCTTTCCTCCCCTTTTTTATGTGCCTTTATCCCTACCTTTTCCTCCTTCTCCTCTTTCCCCCGTCTCTTTCTCTCTCCCTCTTCTTTTATTCTATAAACATGAAAAATTCTCAGTCTCTTCCCATGTCTCAGCAAGATAAATGAACTAATTTAAAATATTTTCCATGCCTCATCTGTCCGCTCCACAAGCTGTCAATGAGCTTGGATTGGGAGCTTTCATGCCAATAGTCCACAGTGAACAGTTGTATTATTTTGAAATAAGAATGTTGTTTCCATGGCAAACTTGGAACACTTTGCAACTGTGCTGACATCTACATACTTTTGGGCTTATGCAAGAAAGATGATACTTTATGAGATTTTTTTAATCAAAAGGTCATTTGTCTACCTGCCCAAGATAAACCTATCATATTTCTCTTGTATTTTTTTAATCTTTTAAGAGAAAGCAACAGAGAAAAAAAATGGAGAAAAATCCTGACTTATTTTAAACATAATTTCAATTTTTACTGCTGCATTTTTGCTGACAACTATGTTAATCAGTTAGTATATAGATAGTTAATATGTTTCAATTTAGAAGGAGCAATCTTTTGGCAAATTTTTATAATGGCTAACTGCTCCAAGACACTGCTCACCCTCTTCTGCGGTGACACCATCGGATTGTTCTAAATATTTATTTAGTGAAGTTAGTATAGTACTTAGAAATGAGGGAAACATTTAGAAATAACTTACAGTTTCTGAGATATTACAAACTGATTAATTTTAGATTGAGGAATTTTTTTAAATTCTTGCACTTAATACATTTTAATATGTCTTAGAGAATGTTATGAATTTTCTGTACTGACTTATCACTTTTTCCTGTTGAAATGACACTTTTCTGGTTCCGTATAGTGTTAACATCAATTCTGCTGAAAAATAGATTTTGGCTTTTGGCTGAAATCTTCAGAAATAATCTTTTCTTTATAAGCTATGCAGTCCCCCAAGCTTTTCAGAACTGAAAAGAAACTTCATGTGTTGCAGAGCGAGTTTAAATACTATGTGCCTTGACCTCTTCCTAACATTACAAAAACCGAAAACAGAACAAAACAAAAACCAAAAACCAACCCCAAAACGAGAAGTAGTCCATACCCCTTCATCTTGGAATAGTCCTTTATTTCCAGTTTTGACTTATTCAGTTGCTTGTATGTTATTGTTATCACCTGGAAATAGCATGACTCACATTTGCTTAATTTACTATAGGAGTACCAGGTGGTTCCTGGCCAGTGGCATAACCACACTAAACAGTTTTACTTATTCTTCTTTTCTGATAGTGTATTATGTCCACAATAACTTCCCTTCAACAGAAAACAACTTGACAAGCAGCTGTGTCCTCATTCAGTGTATTTCACAAGCACAATGTTTTCCTTCCCAGAGGCAAAGTGCATTCACCTACGTAATTGGCCATAACCCTTGATTGCCCAGAGAACATATACTGAAGTCCATTCCCATTTCCTAATCTTTTAAGACACAAAGCAGCATATTACTGTCATGCTAGTAGATAGATTAAGTTTTTATATTTGAACTTGTATTATCATCAATGGTCTATGTTTGTGCTTTAAGATATTCTTGTTTCTACACATCTGAGCGTATGTGTCTTAAATGCTATATGATTGTCTCCTTAGTAATTTTGTCTTCTTTGGGGGGATGTGTGAAAATACCTTTTTAGTTTATTGGTGTCACCTTGCCGACTTACCATTCTCAGAAAGATTGAGAATGTATTAGATAAGAGGTATTGGTACATTTATTTTGATAAAGACTGTCTTTGCATTTTTTTGTTTCAGTAAATTGCTTGCAGGATATTACTAAGAATGTAATCTTTCCAATGCTGCATCTCAGTTCTAATTTCATCTGCTCTCTTATTAAAATGTTAAATTCTCTCTTGCATTTGTATGTATTCATACTAAGTACTATAAAGCAGTTATTATTAAGTGAATTATATAGAAACCATGATCTTCTCTGTACTGAGTATAAATAATGAATTGGCAGTATGCCCTTGCAGCAGAGAGGGCCAACTACATTACTTGATTTATAAGACTGTAGCCAGCAGCCCCAGGGAATTGTTCCATCCTTTTTATTTGATATTTGTAAGACTGCGCCCGGTCTCCCCATTACAAGAAACATATTGACATATGGGAACAAGTCCAAAGAAAGACCACTGAGATTCTCAGGGCTGGAACATCATAGAATGTGTTCAGAGAGACTAGAAACTTGGTCTGTTCAGCCTGAGAAAGAGATACCTAGGTAATAAGAGGAAAAAGCAAAGATGGGGCCAAATGCTTTCTGAAGGTGCATGGTGATATCTTGCGAGACAAAGAACAGAGATAGGAACATTTTTTTGTTTTTTATAAATTCCAGTATTGTGTATGGAAAAAAGAATTTTCTTGCTATGAAAGCTGGTGATCAAACACTTGAACAAGTGCCCAGCAAAGCTGAGACCTTTGTCCTTGAGGATGTTCAAAACACTACTGGACAGGCCTTGTTTGACCTGATTTAGGTCTGCTTTGGCAAGATGTTGGACTACATGACCTCTGGAGGTCTCCTCCAACCTCAGTTTTTCTTTGATTGTATGGAAATAGGTTAGGTCCCATTTTGCACCATTGTTTTGCCTCTGCATTAGTTACTTCTGTAAATAAATATGTCATTGTGACTGAATGACTGGAGTGCAGAAAAGAATTTGAATATGACCGTTGCCTTTAATTTCCAGTAATATGTATAGGAATCGATTAGAAGTGGGAATGGAATGGAATGGAATGGAATGGAATGGAATGGAATGGAATGGAATGGAATGGAATGGAATGGAATGGAATGGAATGGAATGGAATGGAATGGTTTGGTTGGAAGAGACCTACAATGATCATCTAATCTTCAGGGTTAAAGCATGTTGTTAAGGGCGTTAACCAAGTGCTTCTTAAACACTGACAGGCTCAGGGCATTGCCCACCTCTTTAGGAAGCCTGTTCCAGGGTTGTATCACCATCTTGATAAAGGAATGATTCCTAACGTCCAGCCTAAATCTCCCCTGGAGCAGCTTTCAACTAGTCCCACACATCCAATCACTGAATTCCAGGGAGAAGAGGTCAGCACCTCCCTCTCCACTTCCCCTCCTCAGGACACTGTAGAGAGCAATCAGGTCACCTCTCGGGCTCCTTATCTCTGAACTAGACAAGCCCAAAGCCCTTAGCCGCTCCTCATATGATAGTATATGCCCTCTAGTCCTTCCACCAGCTGTGCTGCCCTCCTCTGGACACAGTCAAGGACTATTCATCCTTGTTAAACTGTGGAGCACAGAACTGCACCCGGTACTCATGGTGTGGCCACATCAACGGTGATCACAGCAGGATAATCCTGTCTTTTGGCCGACTGGTTATGTTATGTCTGATGCACACCAGGAGGCGATTTGCTCTCTTGGCTGCCAGGGCACTTCTGGCTCATATTGCGCCTGCTGGCAACCAGCACCCCCAGATCCCTTTCTGCAAGGCCACTCTCTAGCTATTCCTCTCACAATTTATACTGGTGTACAGTGTTAATCTGTCCCAGGTGCAGAATATGGCACTTTGATTTTTTAAATTTAATCCCGATTACAGTATAATACTATGAGCCCCAACCACTATATCTGGTGTAGGCTGAGCATCAAATCAGTAAATTGATGCCTCATCACCTTTTTAGTCTAAATGGTCTTTCACAGTTTGTGAAATATTTTAGCCTTTGTGTAAAAGGAAAATCTATTCAACCAATTCAATCAATTTCTTCCTAGAGAACAAAGAAAAGGAGATTGTTTCCAGCCTCCTGTATCTATCTGACTGGAATTTTGTTCTTCCAATACTAGTATGAACTATTTCTTCTTCTTAATTTCAGGATGTCTGAAAGATGCACTGAATACAGACATGATGCTTCTACAAAACTACACTTTTTGAAATACTATTTGAAATACTAGGGGAATGCAAAATAGTCCCTTGATAATTATCTGTCAACATTCTTGGCTGATTTTTAGAATTGTCTAACATGCTCAACAAAGAAATGGAATAGATTATCTAAGAAACTATTTCTTCATGTGGTCTGATTCTAAGCTCTTTCAATTTCATAGCTGGAATATTCAGCTTGGTTTAGATTAATCAGGAATAAGACGAAACATAAAATGAAAAAATGTAATGAGCTTGTTTCCATAGAAATGCATTATGCTGTCTACCAAAATTAAGTGCTGACTTTATATTCTGAAAGGTGGTTGTGCAGACAACATGTGGTCAACTGATCTGCAGATGAAGTGTCCAATTTCTTCATAGTATGTAGCTTCTGATTGTGTTGTGCATCTTTAACAAATCTTTGTGCCACTACCTTGCTACTGACTCTTCCAGTATGACTAGATTGTAATATTTTCTCACCTCTAATCCATTTTATGACTTTGGGCTGGAGAAAGAAAGATTAGTTTCATTGTGCATTTCATACTGTATGTCTCAGGTTGATAAGCTAGTGAAACTCCTTGTGCCAGTATTCGCTGTGAAATCTTTGCTGTGTTGAAATCTATGAGTATTTTACTACTGGTTATAGTAGGGCCAATGTTTCGTATCCAGAGTGTGATCACAGACAACACTAATGTTACTTGTCTGGTAATAGAAAACGAAAGCAAATTTTTTATAAAATGCAGAGATGCTAAAGCAGGTCTTATATGAAAAAAATTGCCTATGACTTTTCATTAATTTCCTGAATGTTACAGTGGTGTCTTTGTGTTAGTGTTTATTTCTGATGATACCTAGAATGCAAAAAATGGCCAATATAAAAAAGAGGATGAGAAGATGCAATGCAGTTGCTGACTAGCAGTTAATAACCATCTGCAACAATAGAAGAAGAGCTCTTATGGGTTGATTTTTAGTAATATTTGGAAATATAATAATTTTTAGACAGCTTCTTAAAATAGCTTCTTTTTTGTAGAATTCAATGCCTTAGTATAGTGAGCTTTTTCACAGAAGTCATTCTTCTTGGCAAGGCCTGGAAATGCTTTTGAGAGAAACCAGTACTCCAAATTGTTTCTAAAATCCAGCCCCAGATTTCTGCCACAACCTCAGCTTGTGCTTATTTTCATAAATCCTTGCGTCAGAAAGCGTCAGTGTTTAATACATGATCCTGTTAGGGACTGGAATTTTGGTTTTTAAATATTACTCTTTCTGAGGGAAGCAATATCAAATTCTTTATATAAGGATGCATAAAAATGTTTATGAAAGCTATCTATGGGCTTTCTTCTGCAAAATATCGGCATCCAGTTTCGTCAGACTTGTTTTTTAAAATGTATTCTGTTTATATATTCGCAACCTATTAATATTAAAGAGCTATTCCATGATTATGAAATCCATTTGCAGCAGAATATTTTTCATTTTGGGGGCAAAAAGAGGTCATTTCAACTTCTAGAAAATTGCAGTACATTTTTCTGTCCTATATTCTTAATCTCCAGTTATATAAACAATTTTATTTGTTCTCCAATTCATTTTGCATCTGAATCTGTTATTAAGATTGGTCCTCAGCTACTTCCCCCATTGTCTCTGCTTTGCACGAATATCTAGCAAGCATTAAGTCAAAATGACATTTTTCGTAGCTGTCTAGGATGTTAAATTTACTTCAGCTCTTAGGAACAGCTCTGGTTTCATGCTACTGAAAAGCTGTCAGCTGGGCATTGAATTATCATCACTGTATTTCAGTAAGTGTGTTCATAGTATGTCAAACTTGTTAATTTCACAAGTAGCAAGCTTACATATATAAACAAGTTTCACCCAGACAGAGAGGTGTTTAGATTCTGTCCTCTGCAGGAGTTGTTCAGTATTTGTTCCATTCTATATAAATCCTTTATTTTGCAAACTTAAAAAATAAGACTTGAGGCAAGGGTGGGATTGAGAGGGAAACCCTTGTCTTCACAACCAGTGACTCCCTCTCTCATACTTTTGATGCCTTTTTCCTTTAGTCAAGTTCAGTGATTTTTTTGCATATTTTATTAAGCAAAGCAGAGCAAAACCTTTACATCAACCTTTCCCCCCCACACACCATAAAGATATTAACATGGGAAAAAAAAGGTGAAAAAATTCATATGCAGTAATGTCTGAAGTAAGAGTATGAGAAATACATTATTAGTTAGAAGGTAGTGAGGGGAAGAGTTTCCAGTAGGAGTCAGACACAGCACAGTTCCATTTACTACTTATGGCTAAGATGCAGCTTGGTATGTAGCTCAGCTAAGGTTCCAAAAGGCTGTGCAAAGCACGGTTTTATAGTTTCTTCTGCTTTTATTTTGTGTATTCTGATTTTATTAATCAAATATAGTAGATTAACTGACATTTTCAAACGTGAAAGAGATTTTTGTCATATCTCTGAATAAGGCCGTCCTGCCTGATACTCTTACACAATGTGAATCTGCTTGTACACTGGACTTTTATTTGTGCCTATTTGTACTTTCCCAAATTCATGCCTTAAATTTGAGACTCGTAAAGCAGGGGTTCATCTACCTCATCCCTTTCAGTGTCGCACTTATACAAAAGATAAAGCATCTTACAAATAATAGGAAACGTATTTCATTATTTGTCAACCTTGATTCTTTTAGTGGTCTCTGAAAGAAGACGTATTCAATAAGCATAGGGATTTTTTCTTTTTCCTGCATGTACAGCAGCTTTTTTTTCCCTTGTTCGTATCCATATTCTTGAGCTTTCTCATACCTGAAGAGTGTAAGAATGTAGCACAAAAGATGAGTGTGTATATTTGGCCTTCCTTTGTCAGTGAGATGGATTTATCTCATGGTTAAAATGCAGGAAGTATTTTCACTTTCTTCACGTGACTTCGCATAGTTAAATATGACCAAGCATTACTCCTTTTATATAAAAGTAAATCTGAAGTAATTTCTCTTTTCATCAATATTACTGAAATTTTACACCAGCATGACAGAAATCAGAATATTTTCAATAGTAATGTAACAGATTTTTTTAAATTAATTATTTTTTTGAGTACTTTTAAGTTGCAACTCTGAAAAGTACAAAGAGAAATAACTTTTTTACAGTATGTCAGTTTATCTAATATGTTCTTATTAAGTTAACATGTGGTGGAAGAGAACACAGAACTCAGTCTTTTTTACAGGGAGGGATGAAATTTTTCTTCAATTTTTCTGGATTTGGCTAACCCATTTAATGTGTTACATTTTCAGTTTTTATGACTGCACTTCCACCTTCCCCTATAGCATTTCTCATTGTCTTCATATTGTTTCTATTTTCCTTAGCTTTTCCACTTCTGAAAGGAGATACTCATTAAAATGTTAAAATTGAAGAGCAATCGTACATATATATAGTTGTAAATTCATCTTTTTATGAAGCATTGTAACATAATGCTTTAGATTGCTGTGTCTCCCAGATTTTCATGATACCTGAGTAAGATGCTGAAGAAGCTTACAGCTACATTCTAAAGTGTCCTTATTTGCTGCCTTGCACAAGTGCAGACAGTAATTTAAGGGGGTTAGGATTTCCTTCTGTAACATAGTTCCTTAAGTTACTGCTAGTTTAGCTGCACTTTACTACTTTTATGTCTTTTCCTCGTTCTCTATGTTTTGTTTGAACTGCATTTTTGGAGTGTTTCAGTCAGAACACTCAGCCTTTTGTTGTTTCATACTTCAGTCTGTCTTCTTTCATTAAGGTGACTGGTGAATTTGTGTGTATCTGTGTGAAAAAGCATTCAAAAGGAGCTGTGCGTTTGCATGAACTCAGTGTCTAGACATCACATGTAATAGATGTCAGTTGTATTTTTTTTTCTGGAATTCCCATTGTACTCAGTTCTGAATAGATACATCTAAAAAGTCCTTAAGCTCCCTCAAGAAACAGTTACTCTACTTATCTGAAAATGGTTTCATGCACATGAATACAAATGCAAAATGAGATATCAGCATATCAGTGAAGTCTCTGGAACATTTCTTTTGATAGGAAAATAATTTTTACTTTTTACTTGTCTTTCAGACCCAATGCTGCTACAGCAGACTGAGTTAATTTCTGGTCCTTTTAGTGAAGGATAGGTAAAATTTTTCACATGAGTTTCAGATGCCAGATGCTACTCTTGCTTCTGCTTGTGCAAGGCCATGCAGGCTGTTGGGTTTCAGAGGGTGGATATGAAGAGTTTTTCATGCTCGGAATCCTGCATGGACCAGAATCCTGCATGACTGAGCTTGACAGGGGGCTTGCAACAAGCACTGTTTGAGTCACAAACTGAATGCCAGAAGCGATTGAAAACTATGTATAAAATTTCTGCAGATTCTTCAGAATATGGAAATTAATGAACAAAATTCTGTGGTAATCTGGGAAGAAGAACTTGATGTGAACTCATTTGAAATACTCTGAATTATTAACCATACTGTAAAAACAAATATTTTTTTTTATTTGACTTCCCAACATAGACAGACAAGAAGGTGTTTAACAAAATCAGTGACTGGCAAATTTAGAACAAATATAAGTAGTCACTATTCCAGCAGAATGCTTTCAAATTGTTGAATTCAGTGTTTTGTGTCATTAAGTAACATGTCTATAGTTTACAATGGATGAGAGAATTTTATTATCATCAATAACATTTGCATTTTTTTAACCATGATGAGAGTTATCAGAGGATAGTTCCCATATGTCATATAATGGAGCAGTCCATAGAAGTTACTAAAGAAATTATTTTATCCAGCATGTTTGTTCATGTCTTTTGGTGCCACGATACTGGTCGTGTTGTACTTTATCTTTCTTAGTATGGTGGAGCTTATTTCCCGGACTTAGTTTAGTTTATTCATAGAATCACAGAATCATGGAATCACTTGGTTGGAAAAAACACTTGGCATCATTGAGTCCAACCTTACCTGCCCACTATTAAACCATATACGGGGTCACTTCTTCTACCCACCTTTAAAATGCCTCCAAGGATGGTGACTCAAGGCAATTGAAACACTCTCTAACATAGAGGGCTATGCCATTGCCTCTCCTTCCTTGCCAATCCAGCCTGAAGAGTTTAAAGTCAACCATGGCAGCACCCCAGTTATGTGAGTCATCCTTCTATGTTTCTGTGATGGCAATTATATTATAGTGTTCTTGCCTTAATATGACTTCTATTTTATTATGTTTGTTGCCCATGCTGCCTGCATTGGTGTACATGCACTTAGGTTGGTCTGTTGATCCCACCACGATCCTGAGCGGAGTAGACTTAATTCTTAAGTGACTACTCGCTGTAGTTTCTAACCCATCCATAACCTTTGTGTTTTTGCTGCCCCTTGGAGTGCCATCCCCCACTTCCTCTGAGGTGGCAGGTTCATGTCACTTCATTTTGTTTCATGTGAGCCGCTTACTTATGTCATTTAGAAAATAGTGACGTGATGTCCGTTTTGGCAAAAGGAAAAAAAGTGGTATGTCTTGATATAGGTAACACTGTTGACATGATGTTTCAATATATTCAGTGGGGAAATACAGCATACTCCATCATCGTTGTATAAAATAGACAACCACTGACAACAAATCTAGAAAGAATGAAAATGAACTTAGAAACAGTCTTTAGCTGTGGAATTATGCAAAAGCTTGAGATAAAGAAAACATTTCTAATTTTAAGGAGATTTATCAAATGTATTAAGTTATTTGAGGATATTGTAGAAACCATCTCCCAAAGGCTGTCTGACTATATATTTAGTCGAGCTTCAAAGCAGGGTGCTAAGTTAACTGATATGTGGAAGTCCTGTCTAGCCCTACGTTTTTGTTGGCTTCTTCTCTTCAATTTCCCATCTTGCTGTTACTTTTTGCAGAGTTGTATATAAGTTTTTCAGTTTATCTATTTTTGGAGGAGAAGGTTAATTTTCAGAGAAGTGTATGGAATTTGAAATTAAATTTTTAAAGACCTATCTGTGTATCAGTTTTCTTACTATAGGACCAGAAGACATCATCTTCAACTTAATGTAAAAAAGGCAAAAATCATATTAATAATTTACCTTGTAAATCATAAATGCTGGTTCTTTGTCATACATATTGCAAAGTATAAAAGGTAATCAATAATGCACAAATAACTTTTCAGTTCTTGAGATACTTGCAGAATTCAATGGAGTTGGGTTAGTATGGTAAGTACTCTGTTTGTTTTGCTTCTACAGAAATGTATCTTCTGCAGACAGAAAATCAAGAAAATCTCTGGTGCCTGGATGCAGTGTTCATATGGACGCTGCCCAGCCTCATTCCTGTTACCTGTGCCCATGCTGCAGGAGTGTTGATGGAACCTGATGACTGGCCATATGTTGTCTACATCATGTGTTTCAGGCACAAGATCAACCAAAATGTGGTAAGGAATTTGTTTCCTTCTTTGTTAAAAATGTACTTGCAGTATAAAAGTATGTTTCCAGAAAAAATGGAAGAAGGAATTCACACCATGTATTATAATAGCTCCAGCTATCATATTTCCATACATAGCAAACTATTACATCTTGATGTTTTTTTCTTATGCCATTACCTGCGAGAAATAATACTTGATATACCTGACACATTTTTGAACTAGAGTCAATGTTGAATGCATTGTTTTGACAGCCAGAACAAATCTTTGAGATCTGTTTTGTTAACCTGGAGTGTATTACAAATACCCAGATCACAGTATCTTGCAAATACGCATAGATACTGTGAGATAATGAATACGGTGTATGTGGAAGTTCTTTGTTCTGCAGCCAAATGATGTTGTGCAAATATCCAATTATAATTATTCTGTCATATGGCAAAGTAACACTGGTATGTCATGGAAATTGGTGTTATTACTGTGCCTTTTTATTTCCTGCCTGAGCTGAGGAGAATCTTTTAATTTTAGATGAAACACATGAGTTAGCTATTGTCTTGTTGGTTTTAAAGTTTTTTATTCAAATGAATTACTACTATCTCACTTAAGAGAAAACTCTCAATATACTTTCACAAGTTTTTTCAATGGAGATCAGATTCTGTATTGTCTTCAGCATTTTTTTCATTGAGTACTATTTTAATGTCAACCATAAAAAACACTGGCAGGTGAAAAATTGCCATAAAAACAATCAGAAGGGAAAGCATAATCTTTACATTGATTTGGTACCAAATGAAGTAAATATGCAAATACAAAGAACTGAAGTATTTAAATGTTGATAGACTTTTCAAAAAATGTTCTTTGAAGGTCCATGAACTCAAAACTAAGCACGCCTCTTATATTTGCTGAAGGTACAGCTTTAAAAACAACACAGAAATTTGCTAGCAGAAAGTTGTTTTATACAGAATGTTTTTGATAATTCCTGTCACAGTCTATATTATTTTGTTATGTAAATTGCAGTGTCAATATGCAAGGAAGGCTCTGTGTTTTACTACCCATAGACAGCAGGTCGTGTTTTTCATGTTTCTTCTTTGACTGTGTTTGTCTCTGGGCATGAAACATGTCTTGTCATCAAACTGCAAGAAAATTTGGGAGTAGACTTGAGAGTAAGTGCTGCAGATAGATATTTTGATTAAAAGAACTCTTTCATACACAAGGAAATGAGAGAAAGAGGTTCTATGCAACTAAACTAACTGGAAAAAAAAAACCCTAAATTTTCCATACAAAATTAGCAAACACCGCACTGATGGTCAGAGGTAGCCAGCTGGAAGCAAACGTACTCACAGCTAATGTCTTGTTTTGAAAATGTGTTTGGAAGAAGCCATCTAGACAGCACGAGTTATGTGCATTTTGAAAGACTAACTGCCTATAGAAGAGGCAAAGACAAGAGCCGCATAAGACCACTGGATATGAGTTGCAAAAATCTGCTGTTGCTGGTTTTAAAGCTACTTCAGATTATCTTTTGCTGCTAGCAGCCAGTTCTTAGCTTTGTAGCACACAGGGAAGGAAGAGATGCTGTTGAATGGAAGCTGTATATCCTTTTCCTGTTGAATAATTGAATAATGAAATGTCATTGTTTGCCACTGTCTAGTAACTACTGACCCGCCCTTAACATTTCAAAGGGACTAAGGCATGCCTTAGAAGGGACGTAGAATCATAGAATCACAGAATGGTTTGGGTTGGAAGGGTCCTTAAAAGATTATGTAGTTCCAAATCCCCTGCCATGGGCAGGGGCACCTCCCACTAGATCAGGCTGCTCAAGACCTGTTATTCAAGACATATTATTCAAAAATCATGAGCTGGCATATTTTTGAAATGTCATGCATCATTTCTTTGCCAAAGTTGCAGTTCTGAGAATAATCTTAAAATGATGAAATTAGAATTATGTTCCTGTATCAAGTAAGTCTTAGAATTTTGAGGATCCCCTACTAAAAACTGCAGTCAGATAAAGTCTTTAGATATTTAGATATACTTCAGATGCCTATTTCATGATAGTTATTAAGATTTCATATGCATATTTTTTATAGATTTTGTTTAACAAGATTTTTGTGTCCTACCATGCGGAAAATGAAGGAGAAAGTAATTTTCCCCTTATCTTTTTGCAGTTTGCACACAGAAGGCGAGTTTAATTTTTTTTATTTGTATCTGTTGTTTTCAGTATTTCTGCCACTATCTTAGCTTATCCTTGGCTTAGATACTGTTAAAGAAAATTATGCTTTTTAAACCACAGCTTTCTCAATAATCTGGTAACTACCACGGCTGTTTCTTTAATCTGATAGACTCCCTTACATAATAACTGTCCTTTCTGATCAAAAATGACATTCTTAACATCAATAATTCTTAAGATTTTCTGACAGGAAATGTTTTCTGGGACATGCAGTCAATTACAAAGTGTGCTTGTCAATATTTTTTCTGAGAAATAAAGAATCCTACCAAGATAACATACTGAAAAATAGTCTTCTCCTTGAGCTGGGATGCATTGCTTTTTTTTTTTTTTATTATTTGTTCTAATGAGCAATGGCATTTCTTCTCTGGAAATTTTATCATTAAATGAACCTATTATCTCTAAAGTACTATATTTTGGTATCCATCTTCTCTGAAATATTCCATCTTCAGGCTTTGAAAACATTTATGCCTTTTAATAGACATATTTCTCTTTGGGCTTCTGTACTATAATATCAAGATTTTTCTGTTGTATCATTTAAATAAATCAATTAGTACTCCCCAGTTTACTTCTGATCCCTCACTTCCCAAATAATGGAATAGACCAAAGTCAAGAATTGAAAGGTAAATTGAAATTTAAGTTTCCATATGTCTCAAGATTGGATAAAAGGTGGTAACTGGTATGTTATTACTCCTGTGATAATACCAGTAAATTGTTCTTTATGTACTTAATTCTGCTACTTAGTCCAAATATAGACAGGTAAAATGAGGAAGAAACAATTTTGTTATATGTGTAGATGGCTAAAATTATTTGTGAGTATGCTCTGAACATTATTTCATAGTTGAAAGTGGTTCAGAAATATTATTGGGTTTTACTATCTGAAGTGACCTCAACTAAATCCTCCAAATGCGTATGTCAGGCAGAGCTCTGACACAAAGAGATTTAGTGCACTGTCTCCAGAAATGGTACACAGTATTTGTACTTGATTTGCCCTTAGTTTGCAGAAGTAGAGAGCTTTAGAAATTCTAATTCCCAGAAACTGGTCCAAGAAAGAGGCATGATAGTGGCTCCACTCTCCACAAAATCAGAAGTATTCAAGTTTAGGGTGTTTTTTTCCTTTTCCCTAAAAACATTGATATTATTAGTACCTGGAGTCTACCAAAATGTACTGATGCTGTCCTTACTTCTCCTTTTGATATTAGTGCTAAAAATTCTACAGCTGTAGCAATTTTCAGATTTTCACAGGCACTTTTTAAGATTAATATATTGATTGAAGAATTAATTGCCTTTGAAGAATTGAAAAGCAGCCCTGGGAAATTGAGCCATTACTTTAGCACATGTAATGAAGTCTTTTCATGCTGTTTGTATAAATATTTCTAATAAAAATACTTAGGCTTGGTATATACCAATGTAGTTGTCCCTTGTAGTAGCATCTTCCTTTATAAGAAAAGTTCGACTGTTCAGATATAGCCAAAGTCACAATAACTCACTTCTGCATAAACAAATAGACTTCTGTAAGGTAATGAATAGACAGTTAAGATCATAAGAAAGAAGTGCCTTCCTTGTGTCAAGAGAATGAGAAGCTCTTGATTGCTCTTGATTTTCTTTTTCCTGGCAAAGAAGGTTGCTTTTTAAGTGGAAGGTTGATGGGAATACATTAGTTTGGAGCTGTATGTCACAGCTGTCTGCATCACGTGAGCTTCTGTGCATTTGCTCACTTAGAAGGTTCCATTCCTTCTTTTATTTATAGAATCCATCAAGCAGTTATTGATGTAGAATTTTTGCATAGTTTAACGACTCTGCTACTTTTCTGATTGACATAACTAACTCTGGGGAATTAGAAGTGAGAAATGAAAAAAAATTTTTTCAGATTTGCTATGTAAATAACTGATGAAGAGTGTTCAATGTCATCTGAAGTCTTAAAGCAAAAGTTTGTACAGTACAGGTAAAGAAGCTACTCAGGTACACTGCTGTAGACAATTCTGACAAGAACTGGATATGCATTTAGTTTTTACATCTTATACAGCAAAATATTAAGCAGTTATGTAGAATCATACTGAAATTCAGTGTTTTAAAATCATATAATATGGAGCAACAAGACCGAAGTCTGGTTCATCACATCTGTCTCTTTAAGCAAATTCTACAAATTATTCTACAAATAAAATTACAAATTGTAAATATAGTTAATTGTCTGTTTTACATAATGCAGTATAGTTTGAAGACACCAGTTGCAAGAATATTTTTGAGTGCTATGATTATTCTTCAGATGTCCTTTGTTTTCTCATAAAATGCAGAAACTCTTTACGTAAAACAAATCTGTATGGTCATGATTGGAAGGAACAATTTTGCATTTGAAGCTTTTGTATTGAGTGGAGAATTGTTATCGGTTCTGTTTGGACACTGATAAATTCCTGATGAGTAAGCTGCTATTTTAAAATTACTTTTTCTTTTAAATTACTCATTTTTTTTTTTCAAGAGAGCAAAAGCCTGTGAGAAGGCCATTACAGTTGGGCAGACAGTCATCACAAAACACAGGAATACACGATACTATAGTTGCAGAGTCATGGAAGTGACATCTCAGCTTTTCTATGAAGTCATGTTTGATGATGGCTCTTTTAGTCTGGATACTTTCCCTGAAGACATTGTAGTAAGTACTTTCTTAGGTACCTGTTCTTTCTACATTTTGGGTTTGTTTGTTTGGTTGGGGGGTTGATTTTTTTTGTTTTGGTTTTTTGTTTGGTTGATTTTTTTCTGTGTTGGTTGTGGGGTTTTTTGTTGTTGTTGTTGTTTGTTTGGTTTTTTAAATTAGAGCACTGGCACCTCTTTAACTACTTCTTTTGACCTTGAGCATAACATCTTAATATTCAGTTCATGGGGTTTTTTTCTTTTGCTGTTGAGAATTATTGTTTTCTAAGAGGCTTCCATACTTTTGTTGCTCTAATTAGTCTTTGCCATTTGACCGAATGAATCAGAAGTAATCTTACAAAGTCTTTTAATTAAATAAGAAATATGTATTTAATAAAGGGTATGAGAGAGGGAATTCCATATATCCTTATCTGTCTCTCAGAGATAATTTGTAAAAATTCCTTGCTGAATAGAAAAACTTCTGCTGTAAAGGGAAGAATAGCTCACAAGAATGTGTTCTAACAACTTGTTTACACCTTCTTAGTTTGTGAGATTACATTATTAATGATAAAAATCATCAGGGAGAAGAGTGTAGTTTATTGCATTTCCAAAAAGAAATTGAGATTTTGATTTCCCTTATGCACTTACGTAAACTACCATGTTTTTCAGAACTGTTAAGGACAACATTGTGTACTTAGTTAGCACATATGAACAAAACTTCCAGACAATTGGGGAAAGATTCTGATCCCCTCCACATTTGCATTGAATACACTGGATATAAACATTTGTTGTGACTGCTTGACGCTTTCCTTGCAAGGGTGACTCTAATCCTTGTTTATCTTCTTTCTCGTCTGAGTCCTTTTTGAGCTGAACTGGTATTTTTGGTGTATCTTCTGCTGATAATCTCTAAAAGGTAAAGTCTTCAGTGAACACTGATATGCAAAAATGCTGTTTGTTGCAAGACCATTTTTCTCTTAGTCCTGTGTCCTATTCTTGTATGTAGAGGAGGAGAGTCTGGCACATGCAGCAGTGCATAAGATTATATGCTTGGCAGCTCAAGGGGCACAGCCTCTAGGAGTACTCCCTATTTTTCTCCTGTGGAAGTCTGTGGAAAACAGCTGTGCTGTTTTCTGCAGGCCCGATGTTTTGCTGGAAGTAGCATTAGCTGCTAGATACATCAGTGAAAATGATACTGTTTTTCTTAGAAGCTTCTCAGTTATTGGAAAGTCTGATGCCTTTTGAAAATACAGTATTTGAAAGAGTACATTTCGAGCAGTGTATGGGAATTGAGCTGTTTACCTCCCACTGGTCTTAACAGAAAGCAGTCAGCAAATCCCTGTTACATGTCTTTGAATATTTATCCTTTAATTTGAAACTCTATGAAAGGCTGCCTTTGTGTTCAAAGACATTCTGATTTAGGATGATCAAGATATTAAGCAAATGTGGTTTTATTGTTACTGGAAACTCCTCTTTTTTGTGTGCCTGCATCAAGGATCTGGTGAGGCAGAGATGAAAAACTGCTTGCCACCCCAGTTGTGTAGTCTAATCTGGTGCTAAGAATCAATGTAATCAGGTCTGGATATGCCTCAGTGCTTCTCAGATAGTGGATGAACAACATATAATTGTTTGATGGAAACACCGAATGAATTCCACATTCCTTAGAGAAATCTTGTTGTGTTTTCATTAGATAATATACCTGCAGCAGTTACTGGAAGGGAAAAAATATTTTTTTTCTTCTGCCTGGACTAAAATTTGCTAATCCGTGCAATGTGCATATCAGGTGTTAGTGCCACTGGGAGAACTTATTCATCAAATCTGGTGTGAAAGCAATGTTGCTGCCTATTGAAGAACTTATTTTTCTAATCTGTTTTCACTTTTCAACTAGCTCACAAAGATAGCAAGAGCTTTCTGCTTTTCCAATGTGTGTTGAATCCACTACATAATTTCAGTTCAGCTCACAATAGACCACAATTCCAATGTTCAAATACAGTGATCTGTTTTTAAGCAGGAAAATACAGAGCAGGGAAATTTCACTCTCGAAGCTTCATGAAACTCTGTGTAAGCGTTTAATAACTACCAAAACAGGGTATACATTGTTCTTTTGTCATATGAATTTTTCTTGGTTTGCGTTAGCATTTGCTAGATATATCAGATTTCTTCTTTTAGTGTAGATGTTAGATACAGGCATAGCTATGTACCTTTTTTTATTTCAAGCTATTGCTTGGGTCCTGTGCCTGATCTGTACCTTGCCAGTATTTCTTAGAATAATCACTCCTCAAGTGCAATGTTTGAAACCATTAGATAGGTTGTTGATGTGCTAACCAGTCACCTTTCCCTCAATCCCAGCAGGTGTAAGAGTGTGCAAAAAAGTATACAAGTATAATTTTTTTCTGGAAGGAACAGCAGGACAACTTCCTCTGTTAGTCATGGAAAGACTGCAGTGAGGAAGATAGTATGTGATATCTTAAAGGAGGTGCGATGACAGCTTTAGCAGTTAGTTTAATGATGCATGCACACAAGTGGGAGTGCATCTGTTGCACTCTTGAGTACCTGCTACCAACAGACAGCATATATATGTGTGCCACTTGCTGCTTTTTGAAGGATTAAGACTCTGTATCTTGTCATGCAGCACCTGTCTGGGCATCAGTAGGAGTGTTGTTCTCCCCAACAGGCCAGATGTCACTTGCCCCAATAAGCACCCTGATCCTGCAGTGATAGATTTACACAGAAAATTCTTTACTATCATAGTTTCACCTGATGCTTATCAAGCAAACTAGGTGAACAAATATAATTACTCTTGCTGCCATGATGTACCCATACTGTGTTTTAGTTTGCTAGTGAGTGTATAAATATAGAGGTTCTCCATTGAGACAGTAAAGCTGATCTGTAGGCTGTCAACCCACAACCCAAAATGGACTTCACTTATTTAATCTATAAATTGAATACCATCCTAAGTGATATTGTAGCATATGGAATGCTGCTGTAAATGTTCCTTACAAGCAAGAGCATCGTAAGAGTTGAGCAAATGATACGTGTTTACAAGGACACTTGGATGCTATATTAAGGGGTTCATGAGTTTGTTTTGCGGAATCTGTACTATGGTAATTTTCTGAGGTCCTGATAAGATCAAAAAAACATATTCTTGAAAATATGTATATTAGTTCAAGTTAAGACATTTGGACTGCAGTTATCAAAAGCAGGAACAAGAATTTATGTTTGCTTGTGTCAAGTTGATCCATCCAACATCTTCCTTGATTTTTTTTTTTGTTTCCCGCTGTTTTTGTGAAGTGGATACCACCTTACCTGAAAAAATCCAAGCTACAGCCTCTTACAGTGTGCACCTAGATTTTAGAAAGGCCAAAATAATATATTATCTTCTGCTTTCTTTGTAATAAAATGGAGCACATTTTAGTTACCGGTGTTTGAAGAAAAACCTGCCACTAAGATGTCAATGTAATCTGAGAAGCTACTTAAAAAAAAACAAAAAGATTTTTCCTAGCCAGGAACCTTCTTTGCAATCCTCTACCTCTGTCTCGGACCAAGAAGGCTTACTTTACACCCCTATGAAATTATGAAATGAAAACTTTGACATCTCATGACCCACACTGTAATATATACACATACTGCATGTGTAATTTTGTGCATTTGCTAATTGCATTTTGTACATTTGCTAATTTTCCAGTCTTTCTTCGTGATTTTGGACTTGCTGAGATTCTGAATGATCTTTCTGAGCCTGGATATATGGCAGGATCTTAAGCTGCTGAGACATTTATATTCTTAGAAGTTGCTCAAGACAAGATGAACTAGTTCGAGTAAAGAACATGCCAACATGTACATGTTGTCTCAAGGATAGTGTTATTAGACCAATGAGAGAGTGAACAGATTTACTCCATCCTCCTTTGAAATGTAGAACAAATGGGATTTAGCTGGGCAGTTCTTGAAAAATTGTTTCCACCACAGGCTAGCTAAAAGGAACATCAGTTTAAAACCATAATTATATAGATGGGACTTCTTGCATGTGCATGTTAGAAAAGGGAGCACTTTTGGGGGCTGTGAGTGTCAGTTCTCAGGATAAAGTTTCAAGAACAAAGTCTTACTTTTTCACCAAAGCTTCTCCCTAGTGACCTTGTCTATGACTATTGACTTTCATTGCTGCAATAAATATGTGTCTTTGTATAGCTATGTGGATACTCAATCAGCTTCTCAGTTTCTGTGTACATTAGTTCTTTTGATACTGCTTTTGAAAAACCATGCAACTTGAACAAGAAACATTCAGAAATACTGGGGTAGCATGTCCATTAATGTCCATCTGGCTATAAAAAATAGATTTAATTCTAGCCCTAGTAATTTCTGAAGTGTGCTGTAGTGTTTTTGAAAATCTGTCTTACAAACCAGACATCTATAACTTTTCGTTCATCTCTTTGCCTGGCATAAAAAATGCTAGATTCCCAATTAGTTTCCAGAGTTCATTCCACTGGTTTCTGTTCTCTATGCCTTTCTGTCTTCACCTCTTCTGCCAACTGTTTTCTGCTGTCTGTTCAAATCAGAATGTTAATAATAGTGCTTAACTGCATCCTTGTATCTGTGAAAGATCCATTAGACTCCTGACAGACAATAACAACTTATTGTTTAGTTTTGTTATACTAGCATGTATATCTGTAAAGAATGACTAAGAAAGTAAGATCTGTTGAACTAACACTCTTTGTGGGCAATCTGTAGATACTTTGGATCCACTCCAGTATCAACATCACCAGCGATTTCTGAGAATGTGAAACAGAAAAGGAAGCAGTGCATTTCTGAAGGTGACGAGAAGTTAGATTGATAGATTGATTGGGCTGGCACAATTTTTCTTGCAGCATTATAAAATTGATTGCTGCATAGTTGAACTTACTATTCAGCAATTTGTATGGTGTGACCATCGACAGACAATTCTGAAAAAATCTGGAATGACATGTCCCTGAGAAGAAAACTTGGATTGGTTTTCTTAGTGAGATAGATTTGTAAATATTGTGTAGGATTTTGCATTCCCATTCTGTGAAATACAACAAGAAGTTATTTCAAGTTTATATGAGCTAAGAAATGTATGTTAGCACATTTTTGTAACTGTGAACTTTTGCACTTGTTTTGCAAGCTCTGGTGTACAAAATGCTATGCTTTGCACATGCAAATCATTGTTTACATTTTCTGAATACTTATACAAATTAATTCCTGTTTCAAAAATTGTGGTCTTAGTAAGTTAAAATAAAGCTTTTAAAAAGGCAAAGACTAAGTTCTAAGGCTTCAGACTGGAGGTCTTCATTCCATTATTTAACTCTTGAAGCTGCAAGACATCAAAAGATGCAATAGTCTGATTCTAATCTGAATCTTCTTGTACTGTACAATAACCATATTGATTTAAGTGAATTACTTTCACTGTACTCCATTATGGAGAACAGAAGTGATTTTTCTGTGGCTTTTGCTTTTATTTGTTTCCTGTTAAAGTAGAAAGAGGGGCAGATGAATAGATAAGCATAAAAAATGAATAAAGGATAGATTAAAGGCGAAATAAAACTTCCGATGTATTATCTTTACAAAGTTTCCTATGTATAATGTCATTTCCACTTTATAAGGGAACACATTATGGGTGCTTATCAGTAATGGTTTTAGATGGGTTGAACCTAATGCCCCCACAGCTCAGTAAGAGAAACAAAATGGAAGATAATCCATTACTTTGCAGTTTGTGATAAGCAGGTGAGAGCAGAAATTTATTACAGTGCTTCTTGTGTGTGCATCCATGTCTGGGACCGCAATGTACATATGTGATGAGAATGTGAAGCACAGTGAAATTCCCATAGTCACACAGGAAACACTGAAATGAGACAGGACTACTAGGGGTGGGGGAGGAGCATTATTTCCCCTCACTTTTTTGAGGTATCCCAGAAACTATAGGATTTTCAGATCTGGTAACTTACCCTATTTTTATTGTGTTTTGGAAGCAGATTATTTCCAGACTTGCCACTTGTTATTGAGGGGTGGAGGGATGGGGTCAGGAGAAGCAAAGGAGCATTTTCCTTCCTATGTTGTGACTTGAGGCAGGGGCAGGAGCTGAACATCAGTTGCTATTTGTAGTCATCTGACTGCAATTGGTTTACTGAGATCTTTAAAACTTTAGGCCTTCACCACTATATAGGTGGGCAGGATACAAGGTAGCACGATAGGATCCAGAGTCTTATCTAACTTCAATGTAAGCATAAGCAAGGGTTCTCTGCTGCATTACGGGAGCCTTGTACTCAGTCAGGCACACTGAGTCAGACATCCTGATGTCCTTGCCAGCTTCACTTTCCTGCTGCTGGCACTGAGTTTTGTCCCATAAGAGTATATTGCACCTTGCACCCCAAATTAAGGCTTCCTCAGAGTCCTCTGTGCTGCAGCTTCCTGTAATGCCCAATACCACCCTGGACATCCTAAGCCAAATGCTGCAATGTAGGTTTGATTTGTGCCCCCTCTGGGCAATTCTGCATCTAGCAATTAGCATTATGCATGTATTTGTGTTACTAACACTTCGCTGGAAGGCAATGTAATGGTTGAAATAGTAACTTCTAGGCTGAATCAAAAGAAAGAAATTTTTTAGATGTGTTCAGGGATGCATGATCCAATTTAACTTCCAGTTTCCCTTTGATGAAAGCATATATTTAATTTGTAAGACAAGATTCAGTACCATTTTGAGGACAACATATTATACATAAGTTCAAGGTATTTTTATGCTGTGCATTCTGTGATCCAAGGCTAAATTTGTTGAATTACAGTAACTATTCTGTTAATCTGGTGATTTTACTGAATTTATACGAATTCAAAACCAGAATTGCACTCCTGGGAATCAGGACTGCTCTTTCAAATGCTAATGCACTGTGCAAATTGCTGTTCCTGTTTAAATATAATTCTGGCTGTGGCAAATGAGCTACCACTCTCCTTTTTATTCAAAATGCCTTGGAATGCATGAAACCTAATTTTGTGTTTCTAAAAATTTGTGTCAACTACTATACACTATCAGTTGCGGAAAGAAAAACACAGTTTCACAGTCTGTTGAAATCAGCGGTTGTTTTCGAAGAGTTTGCACAATTTATTTCTCCATTTCTGCTTTAATAGTGTGTGTAGATATATTCACTGTTTTCAGCTCTGTTATGTTATTTGTCTCTATGACAAGTTTTTCTAAATTGAAAGTATTAGTTGTAATCACTTTAGTTGTTCTCCTTATGAAACAATCACTGGTGAGCATGACTGTGGAAGCTTAATCGCTAGTACTCACCTTGCATGTTAATATTAGCTGTAGTAAAGTTGGCAGATGAGACAACTTGCATTAAGTGTTTTTGCAGGATAGCCTTGGGGACATCGGAGCTCTACCCTCAGGACTGTTCAGAGCTACTTTTCCTGCTTTGTCTTGAGAGCCTTCTTGTCTCCTGGGAGTTTATAGCAAGAGCTAACTCTTCCTGAAAGCATGGTCTCCCACCTCCTTAATTCTGTGCTCCTTCCCTTTCAAACCATCTTTGTCTGGTTCTGTCAGTACAGAGAGTACTATCTCATGGTCGGTACCCTAGCAGCAATGAAGTAGGACAGTAAATTTAACACGTCCTAATTTAAAGGAAAAATTTAGAAACAACTGCTGCAGTTCAACTAGAGTCAGGGAGAGGACCATTTCTTTGCAAAAGCCCGATAATCAGGCCCGGGTTTTTGCTGCTTTTTCAAGTTATAAATCTGGGGATTAGAAAACCATTTGAAATCTTATCAGTGAAAATCAGGTGTAGTTAGCATGTTTTCTCTGTGTTGTGAGAAGTAACTGTTAATTTCGTGATAAATACTAGATAGCTTGTTTGCTATGAATTGAAATGAATATGCTATGAATGGAATTTACTGTGAAATGAATTAAAGTTGCTCCAAAATAAGAGGATAGAGGCATTGTTTATTCAGTTTTGGAGACCATGCATGAATTTTAATTTAATTTTCAGAAACCATGGAATTTCTAGCATAAAAGCCCATATAAATCAATATTGTTGCTTGCTTAATACAGATTGTGGTTAGATTGGTTAATACTAAGGTTTGATTTAAGCAATGCAGGGAATAACAGAAAATTGGCATTTTCTATTTTACAGTTTAATTTCAACAATATGTATGAATTTGCAAACAAACATAAGAGGAGTGATAGTAAAAAATATGTAGATATGCAGGATAAGAAGACCAGATCTATTCAGTTATGGAGTCTGATTTAGCTCTAGTTCATTTTTTTGGTATCTGTTTCTCTTTGATATTTGAAACCTCAGGGCTAGATTATCAGTTTCAGTCTGCCAGGAGGATGATTGCAGTATTGTGCAATGACCGCTGTGCGTCAGGAATGGAACAATATGGAAGGATCTGTATTGCCAGGCACATTGTGGAGCTGAAGCCAGGTTGCTGCTTAGCTCTACGTTTTGCCCTTCTTTCTTGCCAAATGGCATGACAACAACATGGTGAGATTCAGAAGAACACTGTGATACACAAAGCTGCAGCAGCAAAACGAAACAAATTCTTACTGTGTCTTCCTGTAAGACTGTTGTTGATTAGTTGATTGGAATATGTCTTCATAGAGGGTTTTGATGTTGTATGGTACAGAAATAGTAAGTGACTTCAAAGGATGAAGACTATATTCAGCAAAACTAATTGTTACAAACACATTTTGAGCTAATATTTAAACTGCCTTTAAACTGTTAGCATCCTAGGAAGGGTAAACCCAGTTAGGTTCTGTGTATATTTGTACTATTCTTTTACCAATAAGGAAAAAAATTTATATAATTTCTGTGTGTTTCATCCTGTTGCTGCATTAAAGAGACATACAGCAAAAATTAGGATTGGAACTGTGTGTAAGCTTTTAAAACCTGTTGCAGCAGGGAGGCGTAACCACTTTAGCCCTGTATTGTTTATGTCGATTATACCATCAATGGCATTTGACAAGAATTTGAATAAACAATGAGGCATTTTGTGCTTTGTTTTGGCAACAAAGCAAACCAGCTAGTAAAACCCAGGAGTGTCAAGGAGATACTTTTGCTAAGTGACATTGAGAAAAATGCTGTAATTCAAATATAATTTAAACAAACAAAAAAAATTTATTTTGTACAGACCAAACCATAGTGATCTGAAAAATAACAGAGCTCAGCACAGTGTCTGCCAGTTAAACAATCAATTCTGTTAGTGTTGAGGAAAATAAGAGTTTCCAAGATTGTTCATAGGATAAGGACTATTCAGTTAGACCCTCTCTTGAAGAAAGAGGTGCCGGCCTGATTATGTTTGCTGTTTTGGTTAATGTTTGATATCAGTTTGATGCTCCATGTTGTGGATTTTGTAGAGATATCCTCATGGCAAATGGAAAGAATGATGTTATTGATATGGTAGATTTGAAAATTGTGTATATAACAAATTCCTGAAGAATTAAATGGTTCAGAAAAAAAAGAGGCTACTCTGCATGTCTAACTAATTATTATACTTCAGATGATCCTAGCTTATGAATGTAAACCTCGGGTTTGTAAAACAGTGCAGCTGTAAGAGAAAAATGTACGCTTATTATTATTATGCTCAGATGGATTAGTGGTGAATAATAGTAAACTTCAGGAGTGAACCACTAGCAGACAATATTTGCACTTAATACTGTATGCAATAGATTGCTTTTTCTTCATTATTTCCCCAAGTTTTTTGTCTTGATTTAATACATGGAAAAAGAAATCTTAGTCTGCATTGTATTTTTATATATGTGTGTGTGTGTTTTAGGGCTATATTCAGGGAATACTCATCTCCAGTAATATTAATCAGCTGTACAGGAGGGTCTGCAGACTGTCACTAAAGGTTTCAAATTGTGTTTTACCTTGCAATGTTTCATTCTGCTGTTCCCTATTAACCCCACTGTAGCAGCTTAGCTGTGAGAGCTGAGTTTAGTGATCCCCCTCAGAAAATATTCTGATCTGATCAAGATGGAGATTGATTTTCTTCATCCTAATAGAAGTTCCTCAGAATGGTAATCCAAAAGTATAAGTGGGAGGCAGAACAACTTTAAAAAACAAGACACGCTAGTCTAGGTTATCAATTGTGAGATCGAATCAAGAGACTGTCATCACAACTCTTTCTGATGTCTCTTGAGTCAGAGTAGGATTACATCATCAAAACAATTAACAAGAGTCCAGTGATCTAATGAAGTCACCCTCTGATTCGAATAGATAGGTATTGGCATTTTTCTATTTGAATGTGATTGTTTTCTATCAACACTTTTAAGAATTTATTTGGTTTATACCTCCTCTAAAAGCTGCTATATGGGCTGCATTTTCGTCTTACGAAACAAGGTCTAGAGATGGAATGACCGATGTTATTGCTGTGATATTAATTACAATATTAACCTTGATGACCATTACTTTAAATTGAAGGACTTAATTGATCCATTCTTCACCAATCGTGTACCACATACACCAAAGACTGAATCATATTTGAAAGGATATGTTTGTATTTAAGCTTCTGAAAGATCAAACATCGAGCTTTAAACTGACTGTTGAAAGGCAGAACATTGTACAAGCTAATGAAAAACTTTTCTGACTTCTAGATTCTGGAGAAATGAAGTGGTGGGGTTTGATGTGTTCAGAATATTCAGAAATGTTTTTAAAGAATTTTTACTTTTCATGTATTTAATCTGAACATAATTTTTTAAAGTGTTATTAAATCATGAATTGCAGTCTCTAGGTGCTTTTTGTTCAACTGCTGCCTTCCTAACTGAGGAATAATCCCTCAAACTGAAAACTTTGTTTTTCTTTAAATACTCACATGTTCCACTTTGACCATATCAGTATATTCCTTTCCAAGTTTTCCTTTATATCTAGCAATCTGTCAGACCAGAGACTACGTAAATTAACATTGGCTGATGTTTGTTGTCACAGAATAATTTAATCCTTTCCTACTAAAATCTTGACAGGAAGACTACGGTATCCTTTCTACTATCAATTTAACTTGCAGGCTGCTTCTAGCCAGTGCCTGAAGATGCGAGCCATTTTGGCCCAGTTGACTTTAAGGATTGCAGCACAGAGTTTTCTGCTTCCTCTGAATTCACTATAGTTATTTGTTTTCAGTACGTCTTCTTTGGATAAACCTAGAAGATGTCAAAGGCTTTTATATACTTATGATTTAAAAAATAATGATTGGATTTGAAATAGCTGAATTAATAATAAAATTGCCAGACAGAACATTGTCAAAATAAAATTGCAGATATCCAAGGAACATCTCTTTCTGAGCATTTTGCATCTGAGTTTTGGAGCATAGTCTCAATTGTTCATAAGTTTATCTTAGATCAGAATCTATACTTTTTAGCCTTAATTTAGGAAAACGTTTGGATATATTGTTTTAACTATATTCAAATTATGGGAATCCTGCAACATTTCACAGTTCCTGGATTCAAGTGCATTCTTCAGGTGCAGCCTTTCTCCCTCTTTCTGTTTAGTGCGGCTCCACATTTGTTCCTAGTCTGTGTCAACCATTACCACCCTGCTACTGTGACTGGATTTGCTACTTGCGAATGCTCTGGCAGCCTTAATAAACCAAAGAACTGTTCAACTTCCATAGGCACAGCAGAAGAGAAAAGCAGCGAAAACATCTACTTTAGTGGTGTACACAAGAATTCATTAGTGACACATAAGAGACAAACCTACTATTTCACCATATTTTTGCAACAACTGCTGTAAATGGATAGCTGAATATTTTAGGTCAATGTGTGTAATAAACCTCAAATGCGTATTTCTAAAATCAGATATTATCACCTGTAATAAGCAAGAAAGTTTTAGATTTATTGTTATTTTATAAGTTTTTGCTTGTAAACTTTTTGAGTGACTGTAAACCTAGCACTGGTGAGACCGTATCTATAGTGCTGTGTCGAGTTATGGACTCTGCTGTACAAGAAGGATGTGAACATACAGGAGAAAATACAGTGGAAGGATATGAAGGTATTGAGGGGACTGGAGCATCTGTCATGTGAAGGGAGACTGATACAGCTGGAACTGTTCAGCCTAGAGAATAGTATGTTCAGGGGGATCTTGTCTGAGTGTATAAATACTTGATGGGGCAAGTAAAGAAGATGGAGCCATATCTCACTGATGCAGAGTGACGGGATGAAAGGACAACAACTACCAACTGAAATACGGAAAATTCCTTAAAATGGAGTTTTTCTACACTTAAGAAAATCTTCACTGTGAAGGTTGTCGAATGCTGGATTCGTTGCCTGGGGTGGTGGTGAAGTATTCATCCTTGAAAGTATTCAAAGGCAACTGGGCATGTCCCTGAGCAACCTACTGACCAAGCTGGAATGTGAAATGGAACACTTAAGTGAGTACACTTTTCAGCACAAATAGGCATGATTTTGTCCACTTGTGTGAAGAAGAAAATATACTATGTAGTTGTACAGGAAATGTTCATGGTTTACACGCTGATTGTAGGTTGAGCCCACACTATGTGTTATTTACAGCTAGTGTATGAGACTGTTGAAGGATTGCTGTGTCTTGATGTCTGACTTTTCATTATATGACTGAGAAAAGTGAGGTTGCGTTTTTGTAGTTTTGTCAGCCTATTTTGCAGTAAAAAGGAAATAACTCGGAATGGTTATATATATCAAAATAAAAGGTATGAACTCTGGCAGAAATCAGCAAAAACTATTTCGTACAGGTTTCCCATTGTTGCACAGGCTAAGACATTGTTATGATACATGAAGAATGGAATTGTTATTTGTCTAGTTATTTGCATGAGAAGTCTAATTTTCCATATGAGCAATTCCATTAGCTATCGTAGAGAAACTGTGAGATATTTTTCTTGTGCAAGGTGCAAAGGGAGCAATTCATGCTGGGCTTTTGTTCTTGGAAAATTAATGTTTGGCTTGACATTGTTAATAGATTGTTTGTTTTCATGAAATCTGCTGTCTTCTATGATGCATTTTAAAAGTTTGGTTCAAGACACGTAGCCAAGACTCCTTTTTGCACTTTTGCACATAAACAGGTAGAGGAAGAAGTATGGTAATGACAATAACCATCTTGACAGTCATCACTGAGAAGAGAGCATTAAAAATATAGTCTATTTAAGTCAGAGCTATTACAGTATTTAGCAATCACTGTTCCCTGAGAAGTCACAATTATTCCACTGTTGGGAAGCAGGGCAGCCATCCTCTCTCCTCTCCCCTCTTCCCTCTCCTCTTTCCCTCTGCCTCTCTTGGAAATACTAGTAAAGGTAATACAGTAATGCCACCTACAACCCCAAATATATGTTGAAGTTGAAGGAGTACATATTTCTGTGACTGTCACAGCAACCTTTGCTAGGCAGACAGGCAGGTCATATTTTAGGCCTGTCCCCTTGGCACAGCACCTGGGGCATGATAGAGACAGTATTGTCAAGCTGGAAAGTGAGCTTCTTGTGTCTCAAATTAAAGGATTAAGATACTTATAATTAAAAAACTTTATAAAGCTTGGATTTGGCTAGCATGATATTATAGCAAGTTAATGTCCCAGGAAGGACAACAGTGGTGCATTTTTGCTCCCACATTTTGAGTACTTTGTCATGAAGATTGTTGGCCTCTGTTAGAATTGAACTGTTGAACTAAAAAATACAGTATTTTTCGAAATTGTTGTATGTGAATCTGAAATTTTGAAAATGGTAATAGTACTGCAGCAACCTTAGATAACACTAAGTCCTTCAGGACCTTGTCACTGAGTCCTTGTGCCCGAGTCCTTGGCTTGAGCTTTTCTCTTTTCAGTCCAGACTTCTTCGCAGTGCGCTCAGGTAACATCATCACCGAGCAGGTGCTCTCAGACCCAGAATATCACTAAATTAGCACTAAATTACATGATAAATCTTGTGATAAGGTCGGTGCAAAGTAGAGATGCCTTTCTTGGGGTGAGTATTTGGCAGACATAGCTTCCAAAGAAATGGTGAGCAAAGATCTGACACGATTCACTTCTAGTTCTTAGTGTATTTCCTCATGTGGACAGCTGTTGTTATGAGTTTGGGGTCAGCATGCTCTGCAAATGAGTCATTTGAGTCCTACTGAGCTATGTGATGCAAAAGAAAAAATAACAAGCATATGTTGCAACTACTGTGCTGTTCTGACGTGCTCAACTAGTTGGACATAAAATTTGGTCAAAATACAACAAAAATCCCTGCCTCATATCTTCTAAAAAAATAAATCCCACCTAGTTCTTTTGTAGTTTGATCCATCAGAATGTGTTTCAGTCAGCAAATTAGCACCTAGCAAAAATGTGCTGTGGTTAACAAAACAAGAGTTACTTGAATATGGAAAAGAGAAAGTTTTTCATGTATGCATTTGCACTTTAGTGATCTTTATTTTCAGTGTGTGATGGAAATTAATTTTGGGGGAAATGTATAACCGTTGCTGATAGCTGTCTAGTTTATGCATAGGTTGCCTTGTCAATGCAGCACCAAGCTGTAAAGAGAGTGTTTCTTTGGTCAGTATTTCATTTTCATAAAGGGTAACAGTATCTTCTGTTAGCCCATTACTAGGATTATAAAACTAGCAACACACATAGTAATAAATCTCCTCCAATTACCAAGTTGTAAAAAGCAGCTTAATGTTATTTCACTGTAGTGGCTCACTCACTGATTCGAGAATCCATCCTTCTTTGTAAATAGAGCAGAGATTGCCTAAGGCTGGGCCCACCTGTGGAGGGAGTGGTTGTCCAAGTGAAGTGGCCCAATGGAAAATTGTATGGTGCAAAGTATCTGGGAACAAACACAGCTCACATGTATTAGGTGAGCAACTGTATTTATTACCATGTGCTTGCTTTTCAGATGTCTTTATTGCAAATTGCTCTTTGGCTCTAGCATTATTGTAGCCATGCACACCTTCGAAGCTGCAGAAGGCTGGAAGGTGGACTCTTATTCTAACTGTTATTCCATTTAAACTAATAAATAAAACTGTCTAAAGCATTAATAAGCGCTGTGCACTTAGGTGAACAGGTGGAACATTAAGATTGAACGACAGCATTTGTTATTTTCTCCAGGTTATTTATTTTTATTTGATGTCAGGTAATTATACCACTAATGATATAAATTTAGGTATTGGTGTGTGATTACAATGAACCTTAGGCATTTCAGAAAATGTGGAAGGGAGGGCAGTAAAAAAAAAGAGCATAAATAACTCCACTTTATTTGTCTGAGGCATTTTTGAATGAATTAACACATACTCTGAGGAGTGTTTTATCCTCAGCAAAGTCAAAATGGAACTCAGCACTGAAGGCAAGGCTAAAAAGCTGACTTCTGATTTCAGAGATACAATAATTGGGTTTTTATGTGCTTGCCTTTGAGAAAAATCAGTCAGCAGCTTTGAGTACCCGAGTGAATGGTAGAAATTGCAATAAAGCAATCACAATAATAATAGCACTTCTGAAAGAATGAGAAACTAGGTACATTTCATTTATATATATAATCATTTTCACTTATGTAAGTCTTTTCATCTGAGGGCCTCACATTACAAAAATGGCAAATTTACTATTTTATCTGTAGATAAATTAAGGCACAGGGAAGCTAAATGACTTGCTGCATTGACCTTCTCACTTTGCCAATGACTTGCAATCAAACTCAAGTCCTCAAATGCCTAATCCCTTGAGCTAGTCTCTAAATCTTACTTCTTCCCTTATATTTAACAGCTGTATTGTGTTGTGAAGGTGAAAAGTTCTTTATAAATTATAAAGATTATTGTTCTACAGTCACATTAATCTTCAAATCATTTCATCTTCTGAACAACTAGTCTTCCGAGGAATACTGTGACGTGGATAAGATGAATGTTTTTATCTTTTGTATTTGAAGGAATCTGACATAGTCAAAACAGGCATCTTTATCTTATTTTAGATCTCTTGGACCATATGATGAAATCAGTTCAGTTTACGGAAAATGGTTTAGCAAGTGCAGATTCAGTAAGTTTTGGAGTTCTTCGGCAGAGTAATTATGGGAGATTACTGTAAAGTGCCTTGTAACAACCTTAAAGCCCATCCAGTTGCCACCCCCTGCCATGGGCAGCGACGGCTCCCACCAGAGCAGGCTGATCAAGGCCTTCTCGACCTGGCCTTGAACACTTCCAGGGGTGGGGCACCAACAACTTCCCTAGGCAACCTGTGCCAGGGTCTCACCCTGAAGAATTTCTTCCTAATGTCTAATCCAAATCTTCCCCCTTCTAATTTAAAGCCACTCATCCTCATCCTGTCACTACATGCCCTTGTATAAACTCCCTCCCCAGCTCTCCTATAGCCCCCTTCAGGTACTGGAAGGCCGCTATGAGGTCTCCCCAGAGCTTTCTCTTCTCCAGGCTGAACAATCCCAACTCTCTCTGTCTATCCTCAGAGCAGAGGTGCTGCAGCCCTCTGACCATCCTCATGGCCCTCCTCTATATCTTTCTTATGTTGGGTATTCCAGAACTGGGCACAATATTCCAGGTAGGGTCTCATGAGAGTGGAGTAGAGGGGAGAATCACTTACCTGGATTAATAGGTTATGTTCAATGCACTCTTGGAGCCTCCTGGATTACCTGCAGTTTGCCGTGCTACTTTGCCAGCAGGTGTCAGGTGGCTGAAGTCCCCCAGTAGGATGAGAGCTTGTGAGCCTGAAGCCTTCTGTAGCTGGAGGAAGAAGTCTTCATCAGTAGACTCCCCTTGATCAGGTGGCCTGTAGTAGACACCGGCCACATGGTTTCCTTTGTTGCCTCGATCTTCCATTCTCGCCCAAAAGCTTTTGACGTGTTCATGGCTCTTTTTCAGGGACAGCTCTTCACGTTCTATCCATTTCCTGATATAGAGGGCAGCGACTCTTCCCCTTCTTCCCAGAGCCCATAGCAGCATCTCTTGTTTCTAACCATAGTCTGTCCTCCCGCAGCTTGTCATAGGCAAGCCTGATATTATCCCTCTCCCCTTTCACATCTAGTTTAAAGCCCCTGTCGATGAACACTGCAAGCTCCTGAGCAAAGACTCTCTTGTCCTTTGAAAAACGTGGCTCCCATTTGACGCTGGTGAGACTGGTGCTGTGTAGGCCATCCCATTGTCAAAAAATCCAAAGTTATTACGGTGACAGCAGCCTCTGAGCCATGTGTTAATAGACTGCGCCCATCTGTTCCTTCCAGTGTCACTGCCTGCAACTGGGAGGAGGGAGGAAAAAAAAACGTAAAACCCTGGGCCCCAAATTCCCTCACTAGCCATCCAAAGGCCTTGAAGCCTCTTTTTGTCACCCTTGGGCTACTTACCGCAGCTTCAATGTATTTCATACTGCAAGCATGCCAGATTCTGTGGTAGGAAGCAGTTGCCTCCTGCTGCACTCTACCAGTAAAATCAAAAACATTGCCCATTCAGAAGGTGATTTTCTGATTGCACGAAGCTGGCAGTTAATTTCCTTCCTAGTTCTTTCACCAGTGATGCAAAAAACATTATTAACAAACTGTATTATGCAAAGACATTACCAAATGTGTGGTGCAGTAAGGGGCAGGAAGAGTAGAAAGGCTGCTCCTGCATCCTTGTGAAAAATACTTCAATTGCCAGTATTTTATTAAACAAGCTTAAACCAAATTGACTTTTAAGTTCTACTAACATACCACTAACAGACAAGTCTTATGGGGTTAGTAACAGGAACAGAGAGGAGCAAGGACGACTTTTGTGATTTTGTTGTCCATCTGTGCTCTGTGGATCTTAAACACATTCCAGATATGTGCATCCCTGTAAAACTGCTGTAAAAATATTGCTTTTAAAGAAATTAATAGTTTATGGATCTGTACACTGGCTTTTGAGACTATATATATATATAGGATTTTTCAGCTGTTCACAATTCATCTAACATAGTCATGACAAGCCTTCAATTTGAACCTACAAAACACAGTCCATATACAAGTTCAAATACGTGGGGTTTTTTTCATTTTATCAATGATAATACTTCTGATAAGTTAGTGTTTTCCAATTTGGGTTTATTCTTCTAGCCTAAGTCTGTTGTCATTCACATGATTTCATTAAGTCACCTAAGGATGGGGATTGGGACATTTTTAGTTTTATACCAAACTTTAAAGTACAGTTTCTGTGGGAACTAAAACTGCAGTCATAGATAATAGCTGAAATTCAAAATTGTTAGATGAAGTATTTAAAAAAAACCAACACAACAACCCAGCAGCTACTGAAAAGGCTTAAATGCTTCAAAGCCTCAGCATTTTAACATTCCCCACACCTAGTTACATTTCCTTTCTCATTTTCTGCTAACGGGTTCATGTTGGATTAAATCTAAACCTAAGCATGATAAAGCTTTTCATCTTCTGAACAGAGCATTTTAAAGAAATTCCATCAGATTCAATAAAATTCTGTTAACTGGAATTTCCTTAGTTGTCACTCATACTTTCTTTCTTTTGACATAGTCCTGCTCAACCTTGAAGCACAGGATGTTAAAATTATTTTTTTATTTATTAGATGCAAGTAAAAAAAGGCAAATAAAAATGACATGAAGACATTTTAATGTCATTCCTACAAAATAATGTTTTCAGTGTTGTTACTCCTCAGCATTCCTAATCTAATACATTTTATTTTATCTGTATTGGTGTTGATTTTGAAGTCTTCTTGCTTAGATATTATTTTCAATTTATGATTGTGTTGCAGTTCCTAAGAAATAACATTTCTAAATGTTTTGTCCTAATTTTGCCTTCCTCAACAAGGTAGCAAAATATTTGTTTCTAAATCTTCTGTGTTTGCACATATTTTTCTCTGGAGACATTTCCAGAAAATTCCTGCAAGAATTACATTATTATTTTATTTTTAAATACCCATTTTTTCAATTAGGTTGAGTTTGAAGATGGTTCTCAAATAGTAATGAAGAGAGAGGAGATCTATACGCTAGATGAAGCACTTCCTAAGAGAGTGAAAGCACGTTTTGTGAGTATTTGTTGATGATAACTTTATGGTGTGTATATATATATATATATATTCTGAAAATACCAATAACAGTATCCTTGGCTTTATTCTGGATTTTCAGTCTAAATTGGACAAATGTTTTGTGATGCCTGTACTAATATGACTGGCTAAATCAGCACAGCAATTAGCAAAAGTGTCCATTTGCTAGTGAGAATGGTTGGTTTTTCTTCCAGTGCAGACAAATGCTGTTGTCAAACGTTATTATTTTCTCCTAAAAGGGACATCTTGTTTGATCATCTGTCAGATCGTGAATTCTCAAGTCAGTAAATATTTAAATTGACAGTCATCCTGTATGCATTTCAGTATGCATTTACTATGTATACTTTATTAAAAAATGTCCCATTTCTCAGAGCTTTGTGATTTTAAAATAATTTAATTTAATAAAAATGCAATTAACTTGTTCTAAGAAACAAAGTACCTGATCAGAACTCATTAATGCTCATCAGCATTTCACTAGTGTTTGTTCTAAACCCAAGTCTTTGCTATATTTTTAAAGATTTTTCCTGCAGTTTCAAACAACATCCACCATCTGGTGGTTTATATGTACGCCACGTGGAAAAGTGTTGAGGTTCATAAAGAGCACAACACTTAAAGGCTGAAAAGGTAAAGTTCTACCATGCAGTTGCTGGAGGAAACAAGATGAGATCTGTTACCTGTCTTTGTCATTAATGCTAAATTTTGTGCAAGTCAATCCATTACCAAGTCTACTCAGAAAAGCACTGTGTTCTTCTATCGTCTGTGTTCTATTTTAGAGCTGTACATTCAAAACTACATTGCAAGTTAAATGTTAGCTTTCCTAACATGTAAAACCAAAGCACAAAGATACAAAAATCTTGCCATCAGTGAACAATAATTCACTGTTGTGAATACAAATTTCCCTCTTCCTTAAAGAATCTTTTCAGTGACGCTTTGAAGGGGAGAACAGTGTACAGTATAGTTTCATTGCTGCAGGGAGGTGGGGTACGCTCTTCCTATTCACAGCAATTACATGACCTTAATTAACTGATTCTTGAAAGCTGGGCTCAAGGAGTTGTAGGAGAATGATATGTAGTGTTGATTCTTCACGTATATGTCAGCTTATATGAGTCTGGTGGACTAATGTAGCATTGCATGGCAAAGTAGCTGAAGAATATTTCAGTGCAGTTTTCTTTTCTATACTTCTTGCCACATGCAGCTGCCACCATTGTTAATACCATAATATTCTTCTCTCTGATTCTCAGCAACCAACCCCAACAGGGATGCTGTATATTTCAGAGGATAGGACGTGTGTCAAAGGAAAGGATTGGCATCGAGTATGAGAGGGGTAGTAAAGCTGGGAAAGGAAGAGAAACAGAAATGTGAGACTGTCAGCCTGTGGAGGGAGCGTTCACCAGCAGGATGCCCCATTTTACTGAAGGAAGAGAATAAGATTAGGACAGTTCTTTTTAATGGGAGGCGCAGTATTCTTGGCTAAGACACCCTTTGTCACTGTAGTGGGGATAAGTGCACACATCTTTCAGTGTCCTGACTGACTAGGGTTATGATAGACATCTTGGAAATTTTTAAATGAACCATCTAGTTATATTTGTTGGGGTTTTTCTTTATACTAGGAAAGGATTCAATTTTCCTTTTTTGTTTTAAAAGACAATGTATAAAAAGCATTTATAACTCACTGCATGTTCTGTAGAATTTAAACTATTGCATTTCACTAAGGTTAACAATACAAATATAGTTGGGTTTATGCTACTCTTTTTAAATGGAATTTTTATAGATCAGCATTTTTTTTGTGTTTGACACCATTAGCTTCATAGGGGAGTTAAGTATAGGTTAAAACCATTGAATGTGGTCGTCTAAATTAAAAAAACACTCAGCCTGTGCTCAGTTATTTGCATAATTTGCTGCTTTTGCCTCAAATGCTATAAATATGCAGCTCAGTTCTCAAGGTATGCCCAGTACCTCCTTCATCTCCTCATGCTGAAGATCGGGCAAGTTAAATACAGCTTATGATATTGTTTCCACCTCTTGAAATAAATGACATTGGTTCCTTCTGAATAATGCTTTTCCTAATCCTGGGAATTTTGCCATGACTGCAGTAGTGGAAATAGTTCCAAAAATTCCTACCGCTACTTTTTCCCCAGTGGCTTGCTGCTTGCTCTCCTGCTGCTTTGTTAAAGTTTGCTGACAAACAAATGAACTTGCGACTCCAATTCTTTGCAGATTAGGCAGTGTTCTTTTTCGGAGGTCCATACTTTAGAACCTTTCACTTAAAACCTTTCTGAATAACACAAAGTGGTGGACAATACTTGATACTACTGGAATCAAACCTGCCCAACAGTTGCATGCTGGTTTTCACCTTGTATTGGAATGATTTTTTACCTCTGGATAAATTAAAAACGAACGACTGGTGTTAGTCATGTGTTTCTAAGACACGCTACAGACCTAGAGAATTAAATGATGAGTATTACACACAAAATACGGAAAAGTAAAAGAATGTATCTTAATTGTGAATTTAAAATAGATATATTTAATACTTAGACATTTTCCCCAAAACAGTTGTAATTGCAGTAATGTAGCTAGCTTCATATGATATAGTGAAATATATCTGTGTTTCCATGTAACTTGTCTAAAATATGTCAGAATATGGTGGCCTGTATGAAACTGTATGTGTAATTAATGTCTGTTTTTAGTCTACAGCCTCTGATATGAGATTTGAAGACACGTTTTATGAAGCAGATATTTTCTTGGGAGAGAAGAAGAGGCAGAGAGTGTTGAGTTCCCGCTTTAGGAATGAATATGTGGATGATCCAGGATACCGCACCTTCTTAAAAAGCTCATTCCAAAAGAAATGCCAGAAGGGGCTATAAAGGAGGCAAGAGAGAAAGAGGGATGTTGATTGAAAAGCATTCAGCATTATTTGCAATTGAGCTAATCTATAAACGAGCCTCATAAACTGAGGTACTTGAGTTCTGATTTCTTCAGTTAATGTATTAGAGATTTTGCAAAGTTTTGCGCTATGAAACTAAGGGGTAAACAAACTTGAGAGTAAGAGGGATTACACAGTGTACACTGTAGAAAACTTTCAGTCCTTCTGTTGTAGTAAGTGATAAAATTCCCTTTGAATTACAAGATAAGATTCACATTTAGAAAAGGAGAGATTTTAGTAGACAGAGATCATTTCAGTGGCTGATATTTTTGTGCAGACAGGAAAGGATGTTAAAAGTTTGATAATAGCATTTTTTATAAAACTTTTTAAAAAATACAAATATGTATTTGTACAGTACAAGACAAACAAAAGTTGTATTTACTTTGTACAGTGCTTTTACGTTTTTATGTCACTGCTGATTTCAGTAGGGTTTTATGCGGATTCAGCTGTTGACAGGTATTTTTGGCGTTAAAGAAAGGTATCTGCAGCATAGCAAAGGTGTTTTGTATATTTAGAGAGGCAGATTTTCGTGGTTATTTTTAAACATGTTTTTCATAAGTTCTATTAAGAATAGCTGTTTTGCAAAATATAATTTCTTTATGTGTATGAAAAATTAGACTTTTAAATATGTATGCTTAACTATGTAATTTTGAATTAATATATTATGGTCTTCCCTTTAAAAATATTCTATCAGTGCAATAATGTTTTAAAATAAACAAACAAATACGTGTTCTCATTTTACTTAGAGCATTTTGTCTCTTGATGTATTATTTGATACCTGTAAGAATCAAGAAACTACTATTTGCAGTATGCTTGTAGTTTTCTGAACACAACAGAACATACACACACACTGCTTGATATTAAAATGCAAACTTGATAAATTATGTACTTTCATTTCTTGTCTTTCTATTTCCCATAAGTGTTTGGGTTCTTGACCTTGTTAGATGTTTCGCAGAAAGCAGAAAGTCTGAATTTGTCTGAAACACTTGGGTATATGAAAATAGGAGAGTTTTATCAAGATGACATCATCTGTTTCTTGTATATTGGACCGTCAGCAGGATTTCTGGCTATCTGCCACAGGAAAAAGAGTCCACTCAAAATCCAATTCAAATCTAGTGTTCTGCTTGCAAAAAACTCTGATTGTATGGACCTAATGAATTTTTCACGACAAACCCAGTCCTTTATATGCTAAAGCCTGCAGATCTTTGTTTCACTGTAGCCCTTGCATGATTATTCTTGTTTTTGAAATGAAATCTTTTCATTTACTATGTGACACTTCAATTGACAATTTAATTTTTCTATCTTTTCTTGTACGATGAAATCACTCACAATCCCTTTAGCCTAAGAGAATACTTAGCTGTGACAGCTGGAATATATTTCTAATTGACAACACTTTCTCTAGAGGTAGTGTGTTGTGGTGGGTACTGTCTGGCATATTTCAAAATGTCAGAGCTCTTTCCAATATTGTGAAGGAAAACCAATATCTAATAATACATTTGCAAAATGCAAGATTGTTGCTAGCTTCTAGAGTTAAATGCAGCTGACAACCTGATGCTTGCTTTCAAAATGCTGTTCTAGGCTAAGAGTGCTTTTATGATCCACTATGAAGGTTCAAAGCAACTATAACATTATTAATTGGTTATACATAGAAATATATTTTGCAATTGAATAGATGATGGTATGGTGGTACTATAGAGGCTAGAAATCAAATATATATTCTTTGCCTGGGTCTGTTGTGAGCTATTATGACACTGTGAATAAACTACCCCATCTTGTAAAATGGATGCAGTGTCTTTCTCTTCAAGTGAGTGGAAATATACTGATTTAAGTGCTACAATTTCTTTTTAACCACCTGTTTTTTTAACCACAATTTCTTTTTTACAAAAACCGCCTGTTGGCTTGTTTCACCTTTTACCATTCAGCAAAAAAGTTCTGGAAGGCTTTGAAATGATTTCTGACCTTTGTAAGGTGCTATAAAATACCTGCTATGTAAATGAGAAGCGTAGTCATTGTAACGACTGTAGTTTCATGCCTCTTGGCCTCATGGCACTTGTAAACTGGACTGGCTAAATAACTAGTGTAGAAAGAGCTTTCCTGTTTCTTTATGATACCTTAAAACATACATTTTTCAGTTCCACGTCAGGTATTGATATGGGCCTGTGAGAGAGCAGATTCACGTGCAGTGGCTGGTGTGCTGTGCTCTGGGAAACCAGGATCTTGCCACTACATGAATTGAGTAGGTGAACACCAAAACAGTCTTTTTTGCTGCCTGTGTAGTTGGTTCTCATTAGCCAGGTTCTTCCTCCAATAAAGCATTTATATGTTATTTTTGTCCTGATGTTACGGACGGGTATGTCTTTTCTGATAAAAATCATGTCAGCATTCATGACCTTTTCACTTACAGTGTCTGTGTGAGGATGAGTGAAGAAAGTAGGAAGAATGAGGTGTTACCTTAAAGATGGTCTGACTCAGTCAGTGGTGGTTTTCCTTGGATTAAAAAACCCCAAAGTTGAACATTTGTAGCAAGAGAACAGTGCACACCTGAGGACAGGAAAACCATACTCTTTCTATTGCCTTATTCTTACAAGGGTAAAGTAACTGTTTGACATACTCAAATTCGAAAATGCTGAAGGCTATAGGTGTGCTTGTGAGTGTACACACAAAAGTAGTAGTTTGGCCAAGATACATTAAAATGTTTTTTTTTCAGGACATTTACACTCACCTGAGTGCAGAATATCAAGGGGGAGTCTGAATTACTTGAATTTACTCTGGCTTGTGAAATGGAATGCTTTAGCATTACAACTATTATTTCCACAGTTATAGCTAAGGTCTGGTAAAATCAAATTACTAGAATTAGATAAAAATTGGATTACATCTCTTATTAAAAGGAGTAATAGATAAATTTCTGCAAAATATTTTTGCTTTGAAGTTTGTTTATGCTTTCCAGCTGCGATGTAAGTGAACAGCAATTTTTTGTAACAGAGGAGTTAGGACCCTGATACTTATAAACAAAATATAGCAGGATAAAATCTGCCCCTAGTGATGCAGAGCCACCCTTTCTGATTTTGTGATATGTTCTCCAGTGTAGAAGACATAACAGAAAAAAAATACTGATAAGCTAAATGATGCTTTAAAGATCAACTGGCTGAATAACAAATAATTGTATTTGCTATCTGTCCTGCTTAATTTAGCCATCTCTGTTTACTGGCACAATCACAACTGTTAACTTCAATAATAGATGCAGGCAAAATGATAACTTCTCTTGCTTTTATTAAATACTGTTTTTTCTTCAGTCTCTTAAGTTTTGTGGAGTATTTTGCTTTCTTGTTAACCAACTGAAGTACTTCATGCCAGTATCCAATAGCATACTAATAGGCAAGAAAGCTTACGTATGGTGCACAAGGGAAATCTTTCCTGCACATATCCACAAAAGGCATATCTATCTTTTTAAAAATTGCAGCACCATCTGATAAATTTATCATGCACCTTTGGACTTAAAAAGCCATCTCTGAGGCTTCTGGTCTTGAATTCCAGATGCCCTAGATAGCATTTTTCTCTGACACATCTAGCAAAAAGAAAATGAGTGATGATGTGGTGGGGCATAAACCTTTTACTAGAGTTCATCTGAGCTGTTGTATGTACTGCCTGCTTCCTTATGGCTTCACTGTTTCTATCAGACTGAATTGTCCTGCAGCCATGCTGCTGAGATGTTATTCTCAATACTTTAATGTGTTTCCTCTATATCTAAATTTGTAGGCAGAGCTAGTAGCTGCCAAAACTTTATTCTGTAAGGCTGGTTTGAGTTGCTAAAAAATTTGGCAATTTAGTCTTACAGTTGAATTTTTTACGTGTCATTTTGTGCCTTAAAAAAGTTAAGGAACTCTAGACAGTTTGACCATCTGGAAGAGGAGGTCTGAGGAAAAGAATCTTCATTCTTTCTATCCCGAAGTTTGCTAGGCATTTATTTGAGATCCGTTGTGATTCATTTGTACAGTGGAACAGGGACTTTCTGGTGGATAGGGGAAAGGGTGATTCCCATTAGCTATTGGAAACAGGTTGGTTAGTGTTTCTGTAGATTTGCTGTCATCTGACTGAACTATCATAAACTGGTTGGTTTGTGGAAGAGGTTTTGAGGCAATGTCTTGTGAAAGTCTGAACTTCTTTGGTGCTTGTCCCACCCCAGTGCTCTTCTACAATGGTGGAGGGGAGTGTGCATGTATTGTCACCACAGTCAGTTTGGCATTGACCTTGCCAGGCTTGTAAACTGGGAGGACTACTTTTTGTCTGCCGTAGTTACTTGAATGGAGGACAGAGACACACTCTTCTTTGTTTTCAATGCTCTGATAATGTTGCTGCATTAGTATAGAAAAGCAGGAGAAGAGAATATGAATTTAGTACAGTGATGTAAAGAGTTGATGGCAGCTAGGGGAATTCATGGAGCTGGAATGGGAAGAAATAAGGGTACCGGATTCTGAAAAAGAGATTTGTTCACAGTCCTCTGCAGAACGTAGTATGCCTGAGGATCAAATTCCTTCTGGTATAAGCAAATGGCTGTGGAATGTACGAACAGATTACTGACTGGTTGCCTTTAAGAACAGCTATTCCTGATGCTAGTTACTGCAGGTCACTAGAGAAAAATTTTATGTGTTTGTGTGCCTTTAAATTTTTATGTTAGAATTAAGGTTAAAAAATCAGGTGTACAGCCAATGCTAGAATTTTCCCAGGAGAAACATAATGTTTGAAGCTTTCTTATATGTTCGTTATAGATCTAGTTACAAGAGGAGGTGTGAGAAAGAATCACTGTAATGGCTGTCTCGGATGCACAAGAGTTAAAACAATGAAGAATAGAGATGAGGAACTGCATTCCCAAAGGGCATTTCTTGACACTGTAGTAACAATTGATGGCAATGTCATGCTGCATTACGGAGGAGAGAAGGCTCAAGAAACAATGTAATGGAACAAAATTATCTTTGAAAAGTTTCCATGTCTAGAAGTAGTACACTGCAATCCATGTCTGTTTCTCTGTGAACATACGTCATGAACATGAGCAATTACTTCAGGCCAGTCCTGATGTGGTGATCAAGAGCAACCCTGTTGTTTCCTTTGGAGTTCTATTAGGTGAGTGAAATCAGGAACAGGAGAATTTTGTGTATGTGTATATATATATATGCTTTTTTTTTCCAGCTGAAAAGAAGGAGGAGCAAAAAACATTATTTTTTCTTCTCCTGTTTACCTGTTGAAGTATCAATAAGATCAATTCCAAGTGTTCAGTCCTCTCAGAGGAAGAGCTGGAGCCATTCTGCTCTCTGCCTGTCCACTTCTGTATCTCCCATTTCAATGTTTCCCACCAAAAGGCAGAGGAAAATGAGCTAAAATTGTGTAGAGCTAAGAGGAAAAGTACAGAGGTGTCTGGGAAGCACTTCAGTATCTCCAGTGCTGTATATGGCTTTGGCAGACATGAGGGACCTTGCCTAATAATAATATGTATATCTAACTGGGATAGTGTCTGTGTTCTGAATGTTCGTCTTTTGCTCAGCAAGTCAAGTAGCTAGTTATTCACATGCCCCAGAATTGAAGTTCTCAGCTGAAAGCATCCTTCATGACTGAAGCAACAACATCTTGCCAACAACATCTGGGGTGAAGTCTCAGTTCCACTGAAATCAATGATAAATTCCCCCTTGATCATGGATTGTCAATCTTTGATCTTAAATTAAGGGCAGTATTTACATTTACAGAAACTAGAAGAATAACACAATTTACTTTTAATGAAAGTATATTCCTGAATGGAAAATAGTATCCATCAGAAATGGATGAATGACCAGCAAAAGGAGTTGCAGGTTTCTTCATAATTAAACATTTTTAAGATGTCATTTATGCACAAAATGTATTTGATTTAATGAAGAGAAGACCAACAAAGCTGTCTTGGGAATGGCAGGGCGTAAATATAACAAATTAGATTTTCATGGAAATTATTATGGGAACCTAAGCTATGTACAAAGCTCTAGCAGCTTTATTTTCACGTAACAGGCATCCCAGGTCTTACAAAAAGACGGCCAAGTTTCCATGCAGGGAAGTCAGTGTCTCCCATCTCTTCTTCCTGCTCTATCTATCATTACCCTAGAGATGGCTCTTTCCTATAATTTCTCTAGTGATTAAAACTATTTGATAGTTTGTATCAGAGATTATGTTTGCATTAATGGAAGAGAGTTCAACTTCTGAAAGAATAATAAGGTGTGTGAAATAAAGCGAGAAATGAATTTCAGTATTTATAGAGGGCAGGGCAGGAACTCTCAGAGGTAAGGCATGAACTGAGAATGTAAGCAGTCACATCAGAATTTCAGAAACTCAGTTACCAGGAAAGCATCACTGCTTTTCCCCAGAATGCTTCCCATATGAATTTGTGCTGGTTTTGGAGTTCACAGTGCACTGGCTAGGAGTAGTGCCAAATAACTGTTGAGGATTGCTTCTAGCATGACTTATTAAATGGAAGATACCTTGTCACTTTTTGTGTCTCTCTGCTCCCTCTGTGGAATTGTGTTTACTTATCAGCTTAAAACTCAGTTTGAGATAGACTGAGTATGTTCTGCTTCACTTGTTCATGTTCGATGCCTGTATGATCTATAGACGGGGAGCAGTGCTGTCCCAGCTAATGAAATGGATATTGAATATAGTGCGTATTTGGAGGCTAGTGAGTTAAGATGTAGTTACAGGAAACAGCGGTGAGTACTGCCATAATCTAAAAGCAAAAAACCACGAGTTTTTCAATAGGCTGAATTTCACCCTTGTCATCCACAGCTGAAATACATCAACATGGCACAGAACACTGTACTGAGATCTCACAACTATGACACCATCTTCCTGTGTGATTTTGGGCAGTTCTCCAGACGTCCTATCTTTTCTCTGATTCAAGACATTAGTGAGTGTGACACAGTGTAAGCTGGTACAGTAAGTGTATTTTAAAAATTGAAGGTCTGATAGATGGTACTTTGTTGTATACGACAAAGAGCAACATGAATAAAACCTTTCAGTAGCTCCCTTGCTGAGGGAAAGTCAAGCAGGGTCTACGTGAGAGAGTCGTTGTACCTGGAGATAAATCTTTGCAGAAAGTACTTTGAGGTGTAGGACACCACTCAGACAGTGGTGTAAGTATCACAATATGTTTCCCGAAGAAGCAGAACCAAGAAATGACCATGCATGCAGAAGTTATCCTGCAGCCTTCTGAAAGACTACATAAGAAGGGTGATTTAAAGCAACTGTCAAATTCTCTGGGGTCTTTGTCCCCACAAGAAAGTGGATGCCTGTGATGCAGTAACAGTGTTGTGCTACAGCACGCTAAAATCTTGGAATAATCAGAGAAAAGCCCATGTCCCTGAAAAATTCACCTACTATTTGCCTGGACTTCCACAGCTGGGAATACTAACTGACAAGTGCTATAGGAGTGCAAATAGACCACAACCCTGACCTATAAACATTATCAGTGTGCATTGCTCTCCAGTGTCAGCACTTTGTTCTGTGGCGTTCCCTCAAAGCTATGTAACAATAGATACTTTATGAAAAAGAAACAGAAAATGCTATTGAAAACACATTGTGAAGTGTCCAAATTAAATGCTGGGATTGTAATGAGAAAATGAATGTCACTTAGTAATGTTTTAAAAAGACACAGGAAACCAATTGAGAAGCCCTAGGAGGGTAATCACTTACAATCAGAATTATTAATTTCATGATGCGTTTTAAAAGAAAGGACACAGTAGCCACTGAGGGAGGCCCTGGAGGAAAACAATAGTGTTTCATCAGCACAATTGGTTTCTTAGTGGCTAAAAGCAACTGATTTTAGTGACAAGTCAAAAAGTTTCCAGTGAAAAGGAGATGCTGCCTCTAGGGCAGAGAGGGAGTGGCAAGAAAAGCTGGTACACCTTGCCAGTTGTACTGAGGTATGACACAGGTGTATTCACCAGTTTCACAACTTCTCTGGCTTGTCTTCTTCCCTTCATTGGCTAAACTAGTCTCATCCCTTAGCAATCAAGGATGAAATGACGGTTCAGGTCTGAGATATGCACATTCTATTCCTCTCATGGTAATGTAGTGAAAGAGCAGGTCCAACTCCATAGCGAATAAAATTGCAGAAATATGTTTGGTATCTCTAACAGTACTTTAAATGAGGAAAACTTTCCTTTTGTCCACGTAGAGCAACACCATACCTTTCAAATGCAGAATGGGGGCCCAAATCTATTGCTAAATGCTGTGTAACAGTGACATGAGAGTTGGCTAAATGGAAGTTGCCAGTTTTGGCTCAATGGAAATTATAAGAATACAGCAATTATAGCTTAGTTCTGCTATGAGAACAGTCTCTGGCACCCCCTTACCCTTGTCAGGCCATGTAATCCATTTGCTCTAGTGAATTATGTGGTATTCCCTATGGCTGAAACACTGCTTTGCATTTTGCTACATTTCTTTTTATCTGAGTTTTCTTTTTTATGCTTTGTATATAGCCCTTAGCCAACATAATTTCCTTACTAGGATCTTTTCTTTTCTGTTTGGTGCTCCCTTCCCCAGCAGTTTTTAACATGCGAAGTGCCAGGTAGTATGGAAGGCTAAAATATTCTTGTCTTCTATACAGTTTGGTATATACTCCTGTATTGTCAGTGACAGACTCATACTCAATTTCCATCATCAGCTTGATTTTCTTCTTCCTTGATACAGACTGAGTTAAGATTTTCATCATGTATGCTGTGCTGCTGTATCCTTTGCTCTGAATCTTTTAGAATTCTTGTAGTTCTGGGGTTAAAATTCAGGCCAGAGTGTAAATACTTCAGGAGTCCTTGCCAAATCAGTAGACAACGTGAATATATTTCTGATAATACTTTTAATCTTTCTGTGATAGTATATTGCAAAAATGTGGGCCCATAACTGCTTTAGAACTAATTACATGGTGATTTTTATATAAAAAACGTATTTCTGGAAAATTTTGTAAATAGCAGGTGTAATTAAAAAGTAATTTTTCAATATGGATTTTTCCAGCTTGATATGAAAATAAATCCAGAAAAGGCAAGTGTTTCCTTGTTACTTTATACCACCATACTTCATGAATTGAATCTTACCAAATCTATTTCCACGTGTCCTAATAGGGACCTCATCCTGAAACATAAGCAAAGATTGACAGGAAAAAAGCCCAAAATCTGTATCTGGACATTTGGAGTTGCAGGATTAGAATGCAAAATATATTTTCTAAGTGTGTATTTTCAGATCAGTCTTAGAATTCAGTAACTCATCAGTAGTGCAGACTTTTAGCAGCTTCCCCAGAGAGATAATGAAAAACTGTAGGTATTCCATTTGATAGTCACTGTTGTTGATTATGTCATTAGCAGTCTTTAGCAACAAATGGCCACTTTTGTAGTGATTTAACAACAAATTCTAATTTTTGCTTTATTTTTACATCTGGAATGCAGTAAATTAAGATGTTTGATGTGTGGCTCAGCATCTGATGTAGTCGAATTTTCAGTCGGATGTATTCTGTAATGTAACACACATCTTCCAACAGGAACCTGAATGCTTTTTTTTCTACTTTGAAATGGTAAGGCAACTGCCTTAGTCCTGCTTGGGGGTTGCAATTTTTATATTTGTTTTCTTTGGTGGTTTTTTTGGTGGGTTTGTTTGTGTTTTTTTTCTTTTTTTTTAAGTAGGAAAGGAGCAGGCTACTGCAGAAATTAAAAAAAGTATTTGGAAATACAGTATGACTCCTGCAAAACAGGGTGTTTCCTTTTACTCTCAAGCTTTAAAAGCAGTTGAAATAAGAAAGCTTGTAGCACAACACCAGCTGTACTCAAGTGTACGTTCCTGAAGAAATAAAACAATGCATTGATCAGAGAAGGGAACCAAAGTATTTGAATGATTCTTCGTTGGATTTTACCTAGAATTTATTGACTTATGAACCCCCCTCTGCTCTGCAGTAAAAATAATTCTGGTTATCTGCTTTTGAAACAAAGTGAAAAAAGGGAATAACGTGTCTTAGGCCTATCTCTTCCAATCATGGTTTTGTGGGTTAGAATGGGGCATTTCAAGTGCATAAATGCAAAGTAATTTTTTGCAAATGACTGAAAGAAAGGACAAAGTAATTCTTAGTGGTTCCCTCCTTTTAGATTAGTTGGCAGATAATCGCGTTTTTAGTCACATAAGTTTAAAAAAAATTATAAATAAGAAATGAGGGTATTGTCAATTAGGCCCTACAGATGCAAAAAACATATTTTGACCACCTGCTTTATAAAAATATTTAAAAAGTTGACAGACAGATCAATGTGCTTTTAAATCCGTAATTTTGAATGAAAGCCTGTTTCTGTTTTCTTTTTTCCAGGCAATATAGAAATACATGATTTAAATGATTTCTTGTGTCCAATGAAAATCGAACAATAGCTTTAATTAAAATAGAATGAAAATATTCTATCAAAATACTTAGAAGAGAAACCTGCTCGCTTAGCAAAACTTTTAAGGCTTAAGATGTGGTGGTTATTTGTGGCTGGTACTGCTGATGAACTGGAAAGTTGCTGCCCTCCCATGCCCTGTCATCACTGCTCTCTGTTCTTCTTGTGATTTGATTGCTGATTGGTTGCTGACATGAACAATACATCACCTTAATCTCATTGAGATTTAATAAGATTGGCTGTATTCTTCAATTAAGTACAAGGAACATAGACTTATATGAGAGCTTTCATGAATAAAAACCAGAAGTCTTTTAAAGCCCCAGTTTTTAAGCAGATTGAGCTTAAATAGTCATTGAGACAGTAATAGTTTCCTCAACCCAGCCGTTCAGGAGCAAATTCTTTTCTGCATTTGATAGGAAACTACTGACCTGTGCTCAGTAGTTAATTCTCCAATTATTGTTAATTTTTTTAATGGTTTCTTTCATTTACTAGCATTTTGGCATCAAGTTACACATTACTCTCTACATAGGATACAAAGATAACTGGTGAAAGAGAGGGCTACAGTCTCTGAGAAGTATAACTTTATTCCCTCCAGATTTAGTTAATGTGAAGAAGTACTTATTCCTTGCATGGTAAGAAGACCTGGACACTTAAGCATAAATAGGGTGACTGGAACACCACTTTCCAGGAGAGACTCCTGCCCAGGCCAACCTGACTGAATTTAAATAGCTGTGGCTTGGCTTTGCTGATAGTCCAAGACTAATAATGATAACAACATGAAAAATGCACAATGAGGTCCTAAAAATAGAAAGCAACAGGGATGGAGATGATTTTAGGTGAAATCACTACTGGTGATTATGACTCTGTAGAAATGCTTAGTTTTAGTCCCTTGCTTTTCTTGCCATTTGAAAGGCAGCTCAGTGAAGAAAAATGCTGCAATAGGTACTGTGAAGTCTCAGTTGCTGAATTTTGTAGTGTGCATATAATCTCAAGCTGTGATGTTGTGTTTATTTTAGACGATCATAAACATGATTTAGATTTTCCAGTCTGGTTCTTGTTCTTCCCTGTTTAGGGGGCCCTGCTGCATTTAATTAAAGTGGGTATTTGAAGTATGAATATATATTTGATGCCATTTAATTTTCTAAGTTTCCCTCTAATTCCTTCTAACTCCTTCCTAACTCAGGAAGGAAAAACCTTCCCCCACTCCCCATCCTGCAAATATGAGAAATACATGGGAGAGCTATCTAGAGGAAAACATAAAGGGAAAGATACTATGGAACTCTGTTGCAAGTCTCCTATTCTTGCACTCTTTATTTCTATTTTGACTCATCATACACCTTCTGTATCTTTTTCCTTATTTATCAGATTCTTTTTCTATCCATCTTCCAACAAGATCTGTGCTATGCAATTGTATCCTATCTCAGTCTGTTTTTTTCATGCAACCAGAGAGCTTTGCTCTATTCTTTCACGCACAGTGAGGGCACTTCATTAATCCTCCTTACTGATTCATTGGAGGGATGCACCAGACCTGGAGCTGTATGCTAACAACCAGAAAGTTTTCCAGTTTAAATCTTGAGAAAGTAGGATATCTGAAAGATAGGTATATCAAGCAGTGAAGAGAACCAACAGGGAATTCCTAAAAGAGAAGAAGAATGAAGTAATGAGCTTTGTTTTATTGCATATACAGTGTCAATGAACACACTTGGAAGTAATAATAAAGACCTTTTGCAGTTAAGTAATGTGTGTGTCTTCTGTTCACATCTGAAAGGCAGCCCATTAGCTTGACATTTTCTTGTCTTTCACAGCTGAATTTTGTGGTGTGCATATAATCTCTAGGTGTGATGGTGTGTTTATTTTAGACGGGAGTAACAGTTTTTTGCAATGATACAACTTACTAGCTATGGGGAGAACAAAGCTGTTCTCTCAGAGAAATGTTACTTATTGCTATTTCATTTTATTCCTGTTGCTGCAGCTACTGTTGTTCTCCCTATAAAATAAATTTGTCTGAAATCTAAGGATCTGACTGGTCTTTGTTTATGGAATATCACAGCAAGGTGATGTGTTGTCCCTCTCTACACCATCACAGGCTTTTGCAGAAGACTAGAAGACGTGGATAACTAAAAATAGGTAAGTCCACAGGTTTCATGTGTAGCTGGCCATATTTTGGACTTGTTGATTTGTTGCCATAGGTCTACGTTGAAAATCTCAAACGATACAGATGTGCTTTGTAGGTTATCTGAATTTTACCTCATTGGATTGCTTAACAGTATGGCAGAGAAACAAAATATAAACCAGTTTTGTTTGCTTTTTAATAGCTTGTAAACTAATCAATGAAAGAGTATAAAAACTTACACAGTCAGCATTAATACAATAAATTCACAAATAAAGAAAAATATTCCCTTCTACACAGTGACATGACTTTATTTTTAACTGTGATACATCTTCACATGCCTTCCTTTAACTGCAGCATGCCATCCTCTGAGAAGAAACAACACTAGTACATTTGGTGCAATACTGGTTATACTTTGGAATCAGTTGTTATAGGAAGTGTTAAAAAAGTAAGCACATGTTAATAGTAGGTTGTCCTTTTTTCAGCTGGTTTCACGACTAATTCTGAAACCTTTCTAGTACATGGCAAGTGCACTGAATTTTTTTTTTCTACTTTGTGTATCTGATTTTGTATGACTAGCCTTTTCTTTCCATGCTATTTCTTACCCTAGTCCAAACAAAGGACTGTTATGTATTGGCTTCAGGCAGAGAGAGCACACATTTTTTGTCCAATAATCTGTAAATGAAAAGGAATTGAGGAAGATGAAGCAAACCGGTTGGGATTCCTGATCCTGTCTGAGTAGCAATGTAAAAAAAAAAGAGAACACACGTTTCCTTGTCCTGTGTCACTGGTCACTGATATGCTGCAGCATGGAGACCAGTGTCTGTGGCACAACCAGATAATATAATGGAAGCCATCCAGATGCTATGAAACCTAACCAATACAGCCAAAGAGGAAAGTCTTCTATCCTTCATGCTTTCTGGTGCTCAGTGGTGTTGTACCTGGGCCAAGGGACCTGGCATGAATGGAATACTCAATAGAATACCCAGATGCAGAGCAGAAGAGATGTAGGAAAACAGAAAAAAATGACTAATATTGTTAACTTTGGACCATCCATTCTCTGGGATAGGTATGCATAATAATACGAAAAAGAAATATTATAGATCTGAATTCCCCCTAGGAAGAACTGTTCTGTAGTCAGAGAACTGAAGGTAAGTAAAGAAGCAGTGTTACTTACAAGGAGTGCTAAGGTAATGAATCCCTGCAATGATACCAAACACATATTTTCTTTTGCTTGCATTCTGAATGGGACATTCTGCAAGAATTCAAATTTCATGTGTGAGTTTTTCTTTGTTTTCTGTAAAATTCCAGCATTTCTCCTCTGGAAGTTCAATAAATACTCTGAAGCAATTTGTATTGAATTCTGTGCTACAATGATTCACAAAACAATTGTGTGTATGGACCTGATCAAAAGTATATTGAAATAGTTCAATTGATTTCCATAGGCTCTGGATCTCTCCCATTGTAATTAAACATCACTACAAATATGCTTTGTTCTGGAATTAAACTGGTCAATTCCATCTCTGTAGCAGACTTGCTACAGCATCTATGGCAAGTAAAATTTATGCTTGAAAGACTTAACTATACCATTTAGAAATACATCTATAAGCTTGTAAACCTATCTACCTCTGCCTGTGATTTATGTCAGGAAAAATATTCACTGATTTGCAGAAGAGGATTTATCATAAAGAAGGATTAATGAAATCAGGAGTATTTATTTTCATTATGTTGTCAGCTTGTCACCACCAGACATGGGTAAAAAGGTCTGGTGTTATCTTTTTTGTACATGGACATGAAGTTACGAGATATTCCAAAAGATCTGAATGCTGAATGTTTTGTGGCTTTGATAAAACCACATCATTAAAGTTCGTGCAGTGGCACAGTGTGTGATTCAGTTAAATGTAATGGGAAGGAGCATATCTCTCTATGCATAATGAGTTAGGTAGGTTAAATCCCCTAAGAAAGTAACTACAGGATCCCATAGCTTATTTAAAGGAAGTCTAGCTTATTCACCCCACCTCAGAGAAAACCCGTTAATAGTATGTCTGTTCTTTAAAGTAGCCACCAAGGAATATTGAAGGGTGTCATGCTGAGCAAATGGTTGAGTTTAGACATGAATTCATTGTTATTGTGCCACCTCTTTCATGTAATGAGTGAGGGAAAGAAAAAAACCCAAGGTTTATCTTTCTGTGTCAGACTAAATTTGACTGAAAATGCTACCTGAATTGCCTGAAATTAATCACATTTACAAGATATTTCACTCTTTTTTCTAATGCACCCACAGGGACTCTACTCTTTGAACTGCAGGTAGTGTGCTAAGACAATAGAGTAATTTCTATCAGTCTTCTCTGTCTTGTAAGCCACGTGTCATGAAATGCATTATTACCACTGCATTATAACATAACCTGTACTTTCTTTAAGGAGCCAGTCATCTTTTTACTTTTGAGCTTTCTGTGGGATTTAGAACAGGAACTCTGCAAGTAGTATAGGTGGAAAGGCGAATCAACATTATTTTCACGTCTTACCTGTGATACTTTTACTCCATTCTTGCTTGCAAGTTGTGGCAGTCAGTGAAAAAGGAGATAATGTGGAAAGAAGGGTTGAAGAAGACATGTAATTTACCAGCCCCAAGTGAAGATTATACCAAAATTCTGTGCTTGCAACTCATAAACTCTCACAAGCTGCTGGATTTGGGTGCTGTGAAAAGCTGTAAAGTGACTTGTAGTCTAGATTTATGAAAAATCATATCTCAGGGGCTAAGGGGTCCCTATTGCCATTGGGAATATTGCTGGTGCTATGATGTCCTGTTCTCTATGCCAGACCCTTTGTGGCTTATCCTCTCTTGAGGGATTGTTGTCATTCTCTTACTATCATGCATTGTTGTATTTGTGTTTTTGATGTTTTGTAATATCAGAACAATTTATGACACTATTTTGTTTAGACTTATCAATGCCAGATTTGTGTATTTTAACATACTAGGGTTTTTTTTATTTGATGCAATTAACACACATGGATTTGTGTTTGTTTTTGTTTCTTGTTACGTATTTTTCATGTGCATGCTGATAATATTTTTTACTGTCAGAGTGCTATGTGCAGGAAATACAACAAGATTATTCCTCTTGGATGTTGCATTTAACATTATCTGATGTTTTCTGCTGCATCTGTTAGGCTGAACTTTGTTGGATTAAAAAATCTCACATTTTTTTAACCCCTAGCCTTGGACATCAGATTTTTTTGTTTTCCACAATTCTGTCCCCAAAGGAAAAAAATAGACACAACCAGTAGTTTCTATCTCCTCCAAAATTTTGGGCCTCTGGCTGCAGATATGGGAAGGCAAAATATAATTCCCTAAAGAAATCTATTCCCAATACTGCTTTAATGCTAAAGGAGTTATGTCAAGGATGTTAGTCAGTTTATTCTTTTAGACTAAGACAATTCTAATGACCCTGAAACTTTGAACAGGTTAAAATTGTTAAAATTGTTGAAATTGTTAATCAAGTTTTATAAAAGGTTTCTGAAACCATTTAAAATTGCTTAAGAGTATTTCATCAGGGCAAAATATTGTTAAATCACATATTTTTTGAAAAAGGTAGAAGAGACGGGAAAGGTAGGAGAGAGATAAAATATATTTTAAAAAAGATTAAAGGTAGATGAAGACATAAATGGAAAGTGGTTAAAAGGCACTGCTCTTACTATCTTCCAAAATGACTTGAGATTTTCCTTAGTTGCAACTAACTTTACTTTGGGATGTATTTCAGAAAGAAGGCTGACTCAAAATTGCAACCCTTGCAAAATTCCATAAGCATTCCAAAAGAAAAATTAGTGTCTCTCAGATTTTGAACTTTCATTATTTAGAGGCTTTTTCCTGTCATGTTTAAACTGAGGGCATTTCTTCTTAGCAAAAATAGATTAACAAATATTGAGCATGAATCGGGTGGTTATTACTGGGCAGTCTGAAAGTATTACATAGTTAAAAAAGAGGACTTGTATCCTTAATGACATTGGTATATTGAGGAAAAAGAAAGAACAAAAATAGAGGAAAAGAAAAGCTAGAAGGAGAAAACCTACATGCAGGGAAAATTACAGGTTTTCCACAAAAGCAGCCTTTCACCAAAATCGTAGGCACTCCTGCACTTATGTTTCTGCCTAGGAATGCACAGGTGCAGTAAACCATATCAGGTTGTATAGATATGTACAATGTGGAAGGCCTCTCCTAAGCACTGAGGTGCTGGCAGTGATATTGCTCCCTAGAAAAGGAACACCAAGGCATTCATTTAAAAAAATTCACTTGAAAAATTACAATTTACAGTTCAAATTTACAGTTCAAAACCAGCAGAAACCTAGAAGGTTGCTCAGAGTCTGGGCCTAACAAATTTGACATTGCTCCTTCCTTGGGGAAGGGGAGCCTGTACCTGTGGGTTCCTGGTAAATACCTTGCAAAAGGCTGCTTATGTGTTTTGAAACACAGCTCTGCTAAAGTCATCCAGCTCTTAATAATCTTGCTCCTGCAAATATTGAATTTCAGATTTTGAACTCCATTGTGCAACTGGTGCTAAGGGAAATCTGGCCCTGTTAGCCTTGGATTAGAATTTGTTAGACAGGTTTGTTTATCAAAGGAGATTTGGAAGAAAAGAAAAATCCCGTGAATACTGAGAATGCAGTAGTAATCTCCTGTAGAGCTAGGGTTTCAGGTTATCTAAGGCTTACGCTGTTGTTGATTAGCTAGGCACATGTGTGTGTGGAAACAAATACCTTTAAATTAATTAGTCCTTAGTACTAAATTAGTCTTCGTAGGTGGATCTTGCCTCTACTTTTTAGTCAGGTAATGGCACTTGGTTGAAAAATGCACCAGGAAATAAAAGGAAGTACTATACTGGTGGCATGTAGAAGGAAATTAATAATATGAGTAATGACACTGGCTTGCAGCAGAGAAGTTTCTTGCTATGATTTTTCAGAGTTCCTGGATGTACATTTTGCTAAATGAAAGTCTACAGGTTAAGGCATCTTTCTGAATACCAAAGCATGTCTTGTTAAGAAAGTTTGTCCCATAGTGCATTATCAGTTCTTTTTGTGATAGGCTAGGCAGGAGGTATGTTTTCTATTTACTATATGGATTATTTTCAGCATTCCTTTAAAGCCATGCTGATGTTAGAGCTTGATGATTTGGCCTTTACTTTTGGTCTGTAGGCATTTTCACATTTGTGAATACCACTTGACAGTATGCAGAAAGTTGCTTAAAGCTGAAAAAATATTTAGAGAAATGTATCAGAATGGAGATGCATGGCAGCTATTCTGTACACGGACTAAGGACTTTTTGGTATGCATTATTATCTGTTTTGAAATTCCCCTGCAAATAAACCCCACAGTTTTGATAGTAGAACAGTAGCAACATGATACTGATGTGAGAACTAAATTAATTCTCTGCCTGCTTTGATATACTGGTTAATAAACAGTTTTCAGAACTGGAGCATACACATTGAAATGTTGATTTTGGATTGAGAATTAACAACTTCAAATGCGCAATCAATCTGCATATTTATGTGGCTTTACCTAAAAGAGGTGATCTCTTAAAAATGTGTTCCCAGTATGTGTCTTAAACCAACAAACACTCAATTATGCATGTGCTTATTTCTACAGAGACAGATTTTGCCACAGACTTAATGGCTGCTTTGTGTCTGTGGAACAGAGACCAAAATGCAGTGCTGCCAGGCTGTAGATTACCTTTTGCAGTAAGGATTCCTTTTCCCTTGGGAAAGCAGACGTGCAACTGAAGGCATCCTTTTGTGTCCCATGTGCATTAAAAACCACTTATTAAAATATCATTCATAACTGTTAGGCTGTAAATATCTGGACAGGTATTTTAAAACCTACCACAAGAGAACAATGTTTGGAGCAGGCTGTAACTTCTCTCTGTACGCCTTTCTTGTGTAATACATTCTTCACAGTCACAGCAGTCAGAAAGTACAAAGCATTCTATCTTAGCTTCACTTTGTTTTTGTCCCAGAGCATATTTTGTAGAAATATGTGAACATTTGATTTCGGAAACATATTTAGTGGAATTTTTATGCCTGTATTTTTCTGTTAACTATTGTTTATTTTTATGATGGAACTGAAGCACTGTAAGCCTTTGACTTGCAGCTTAAAAGAAGGAAAATTAATATGAACTGTAGAAAATTCCAGATATTTTTGACTGTGTCTATTGGTTCAAAACAGTGGTGAACAAAGATCTGTTCTTTTAATAGCATTTTATACTCTTTGAGTGGAAATTTGTGTAGCGTCACAATTTCAGTGCAAGAATCTGTGAAATTAATTAACAGAATTTGATTTTGCATGTGATAACACTTTGAATAGTTCATGTTGGATTTGCAGTTTTTCATCATGCTACCATAATATAACCCTTAATTTACTTATAAAATGCAAAGGGTTTTTTAATTAAATGTGATATGCCAGACCTAGACATATGAAAACTTAGAAGAAACTCTAATTCTGTCTCTGGCAAAACAAAAGGCAATCCAAGGCAATCGAAGAATTTTGAGATTGATAATTTTACTTTATTGTAATTTTTTTTCTCTTTATAATGAGTACTATTTTTAAAAGACTATTTTATTTTGTAATGATCAATTTCCCCTTGTATTTTTTTCCTTCCAGAACTAAGGAGATTTCACTACTACTTAGTCTCATATAAAGCACTCAAGACTGTTTTATTGCTTCATTGATACTGCCACTCTCTAAAAGGCAAGAGTGTTGCCATGCCAGAAATACTATTTAGAACTGTTTGATAGTACACAGGTAGAAACAAAGTGAGAAATTGAATTTTTATCCTGTCACAAAGGATATAGTTCTAGTTGACTTGTGCTGGTCTGTAGTTCAATTTTTGCTCAATTAAAAAGATAATTTGATCTATTTAATATCCAGCTATTATTATATCTATTTTATCCATCTATTCTAGCAAGGTGTTTCTAAAGGTAGTGACTCACATATTGGGCACTGCACAAGCACTGAAAAAAATATCTGGAACTCAATTCTAGTTGTATTCCGTATGGGAACTACTGTAAGTCTGGGAGTTTGTGTTAGGAGATTTTGTCTCATCATTTGCCTCCTGCCACATCCACGATTTAATCTGAGCTCTTCTTTATTTGCAGCCTTTCTACTGAATTGGGGAAACTAGCTGCAGCTGTTGGCAAAGGCTTGATTTGGCTTTCATAGATGCTAATATGTTTGATGATACCAATGTTTGTACATCTTTCAAATCTAGTCTTGTTTCAGCTGTGCTGGCAACTTGCTCATTGATACCCAGTGACAGAAAATTTCCTTCAACTATAGAGAATTGAAATAAGAACTTAATTTTTTTTGGTCATTACCATGTAGCTCATAAGGACTGTGCATATTTGGTCCTGTGTGATTGGAGATTTAAATGACTCAATCAAAAGAAATTTACCATTGTTTCTGACATCTCAATGGTATTAATGTGCTGATGTATTTACTTGAGTAGTTTTCAATCTGTAATATATCTCTTCTCTCAGAAAGCCTATGTAAGAACCCATTTTTCCATTGTGTAGATTATGAAACTGAAAAATGGAGAGACAGTAAACAAGAAAGGTCATAATGGATTTAAGCAGCTACGTGCCACTTTGGTTGTATCACAAAGTACCATCAGCAGCTGACGCTTAACTCTGGATCTTCTTAAAGTATGTGGACAGGTAATTCTTAAATCACCAGGAAAGTTCTTGAGGGAATTAATGAGAGAGATCTGCAGAAATAAACATCCACAAGGTTAGGTTATTTCATATATTGTTGTATGCTGAGTATGTAAGTTTCTTGAGAAGAAAAGGAAGGCTATAGAAATACTCGTGGGTTCCACTAGTAGAATTAGCAGCAGGACATGCCCGCACATACAAGAAATCAGGAAAATTCTCCAATGACCCTGTCTTAAAATGGTGTATTATTCCTTACTGCCTCACAGCCCAGATATTGTTCAAACCTAAGTATGTAGGTAGAATACTGCCTGTGCCTGCAGAATCTTCTTTTTGTGGACTTGCAATAGCAAATTGCAGCAGTGCAGCTCTTCTTCTTAGTATGTGAATTAAAATGGAATCATAACCAACTTGTGTGACACAGAACAGCCAACCTGGTGTCATTACAGGGTTGACCTTGATCCCATTTTTTCATCTGTATCACTCAATAGACTCCTTTTATTCATCTTATGAGCCTGCTTTGCCTCAAACATCTTCGTGAACAGCTTATTGCCTTCCTGCTGAAACATCTTTATCCTATGACCAAAGCAAAAATTGTTGGACCATCCACTGCATCCATTCTTTGCATCTTATTGTTTACTCAAAAACAGGGAAGACAGAGGCAAAATCTGGCCCCAGTTTCACCCACAGGGGCAGAGTGCAGCAAAAAGGAGTGTAATAAGACAGGAAAGAAGTTGGATGTTGACAGGGAAAATGAAGGAAACCAGTAGCTACACAGATAAATATCAGAACAAGTGGTCACAGACACAGAAGGAGTAGGAATAGTCTCTTTTCTTTCTTACACAGACATATTTCTGTATGAAGACATGTGAACCTCCCATAATGTCCAATTGAAAAAAAAAATCTGAAATGTCAGCCCCTGTGCAGTTTGCATATGTCTAAAGGTTATTGAGCAGATATGATGTACTGTATATTCTAATGTCTTGCATTCCTATTTCTCTACTAAGCCTGAGCTCTCCAGGGCAATGAAACAAACTGTGAAACACCATGGATTCTGAAGCTGATTAACAGGATAACACTGAGAAAATGTTGATTCCAAATGTTTGGAATCAGCTAAAATTGTAAGCAGAGTTTAGGATGGTGTCTGTAACTGTTAAAATATGTTTTCATTAGGTAACATGGGTGCACGGTTTACATGTGATTCTACAAGAACTGGAGACAGTATTTCTATTAACATGCCTCAAAAGCACACAGGACGGATCTTATTTGTTTGCACTGTTTGTGCTGTTTATGTACAAAGAGGGACTCAGCTTTTTAAAAGAAATTGTACACATTTATGTGATTTGATGAAACATGACATCTGTTAGACATCTGTAATTATTTTCATGTTTAAAAGATTTTCAGTAAGATCAAATTTTTTTTTGCAAACGTTTCTAAATCTATAGAATAAGAGCAGATTTTCATATCAATTGCTGTGCTGTAAATGTGGTGTTACTTCACAAAATTAGATGGAAGTGCAGTGGCCAAAAATATCCTCCTAACATACTAGAAAAATCCGGTTTGTTTAGCCTCATAGTGATCCTCAGCTTTAAATATGTCACCCTTAGTTTTGCACAAATGCTATGGATTGAGTTACTTTGCATAAAGGTACAAATAACTTTGGGAAGTAAATGTGACAATGGTCATGGCAGTGACCTGCCGGTTATAAAAACTGCACCAAAACCTAAAAAAATTCCATGAAGTTTTTGCAAATGATTTGACTTAATTTCAATCTTCATTTCTGTTAGAAAGTGGAGAGACATAATTACAAAATGTTATCAGTGTGGTGAAAAAATGCTACAAATTTGTCTGAAAAAAAATATCTAAACGTAATCTTCTCCAGCCAAATTGGAAAGCATGACTAATATATCCAAGTTTTAACACTTACTTTGGAATAACAAGTCTGACAAAGAAAAATATGCAGCTTGATCTAAGAACTGGTATAGCTGCAGACAGAAACAGGAAAACTAATATTTTTTTCAAAGAGACAGATGCACACAGAGAAGCAAACCTCATGAAATGCCAACACATATAATATGGACTATCATGACTATTCCCACCCTTCACCCCACACAGATAAGTGTCCAGTTTGTTTGTCTGTTTATTTATTTATATATTATTTAAACTCTGCAGCTCTGAGTCTATTACCAAAATGAATGGATCCAATATCTGTTCAATGATGCGTTAAAAATGAAAGCAACATCATTAATTGTCAAAGATGTTATCAGCATATTTAACTTCCTCCCAGAGTAAAACAAGCATTATCACACTAGATGCTTGCATGACTTACTTGCTATTCCCTGTCTTTAAGTGGTGGTGTCAGTGCCCAGAAGGCAGCGGGTGGCAGGGTGAGGACGCGATACTCAGTGCTCCACTGGGGAACCCTCATGGATATTGCTGTGGTAATGCACACAGATTTCTCTGCTGCTGCTGCTGAAAACCTGGGAAGGTGTCTGTTCATGCTGGGATCCTGCTTGCTGACTATTTAAACCTGCATCCTATGCTGCTTCTCCAATTGCAGGCCATTAGTTTCCTGAACCTTTCTTTCTCTTTTTCCACCAGTATAATAAGGGAGTAAATGTGAGGGCCTGTTAGCAGAGCAAGAGTGCTGACTTGTAGCCCTGTAACCATATTGAACAAGGGAATGCTGTAACCTTCGTCTCCTGGAAGTCTCCTATCTTTTACATGCCCGGAGCTATTACCCACTAAAGGACTTCACATTTTTTGAATACTTAAACTGAAAGAAACAGATACAGGAGAAACTACATAAATCCATTTTTGCAGAAGGAATATCTTTCTGCTTCAGGCAGAGAAGATAAATTGCCACCAAAGTGATACAAAGTTGGTTTCATTATTTCATTGGATCAAATATATCATGCTGTCTTGAAATCTCTTTACTTTCAAGTCAAAATTAAAGAATTTTACCATAACCACATTAGACATTATCATTTGCATATTTTTCATCTCAAAAGAGACTTCTGAAGTTATGTAATGCTTAAGTATTTAATTGTTCTTCACATCATTGAAATATCAAATTATATCTGGAAACAGAGAGGATTTGCTTGACAGATAGTAGTGATTGACTCTCTATCTGACAAGAACAGTATTCTTGTGTCAGGGAAAGAAACAGTATTAAGGAAGTAACTCAAAGAACACCGGCTCGTTTTGTTCTATGGAATTTAGGCATTCTTTCTGCTTGTAACTAAGAATGGTAGTGTTTTATACTTGCACAAAAAAACAGCCATTAAGCTAATACTAATTTAATCTGTGCCATACTCTATTCAAAAACAGCGAAGACCCGCTTGTGCATGGATTGCTTTATCAATGATCATCTCAATTTAATTGCAAATGCAGATGAAGTAATTGGCAAAATTTCATAGCCTGTGGCAATGGGAGGAGTGTGGAACATATGTAAATTGAATTCCTCCTGCTAAAATTTGCCAAGTGTATTTTTGAGTTTGTTTAAACCAAAGAGGATTTTTTTAAAAAAATGGAAATTTTCTGAAATCCTTACTGCTTTCCAGATTCTCTTGTATTTTATTTTCCCAGCTTGATTTCTCTTTTCCTTCCTCATTTTACTGTGTGCAGTCCTGATACCACCTCGTAATCAGCAAGTGTAACTATTTCATTTGCAGCTAATTCAGCTGTTAATTCTAGCTGTTTTGTCAGTGATGTTAAGGATGAATTCGTATACTGTGAGTGCTGGAACTATGTGAGGTGCAGGTAGCAAGTAGATGTTATCTGATACCATTGTGTCAGGAAGAGTTAAATCTTTTTGACAATTCAATGGTTCCCTTTGGGTTTGCACAAATGGCACCTGTAGTTGAAGTCAATAGAGCTTACAGTTTAATTTCATCTGCCTGCAAACAATCTCTCTCATTAGGGGGTGAAATGATGATAGAATTCACTGAGGCATGCAGTTTCACTTTCTACAGGGCAATACGTAAGTACAGTCATCATTTTCAGTGAAGGAAGGCACAATTATCTTAGAAACTGATTGTAAAGAAGAAGAAAGGAAAAATAATATCTGGGAAAAACATCATAAAAGTCAGTTTTGCTACATTTTTCCACTGATGTCAATTTGCAATCTAATTAGTATGTTTAACACAATTTGAAAATGTAATAGTCAGAATAAAAGGGACTAGTAAGATATTTTCCCATCTACTTAAAAATGAGCTCATCAATTTTGGACAACAGGTACATGTTAAAAAATATTTCAGTGGGGTTCAGGGGTTAATTCACACCAAAATTAATATATTTCTGTTGTAAAAAACTGTTTCTACTTGCTGCAGTTCTTTAGTTGAATTAACTGGGCAGATAACGTGTTTCATATATTTTGGTGCAAAGGGTGTGAACTTAACAGCATATTAAGTTAATGGGGCCTAACATTCACTTGGACACATCTCTACCTCACATTAAATTGGCCGGCTTCCAATAGGTATCCCACAGTGCTTTGCATTCTACCAAGACTAACTGGTCGATTTGTCAATGTGCCTCAGTTGCTTTTGTGCCAGACTGCTGCATATTGTCTTCCTGTTCAAATGTTTCGATGTAGTAAAACCTGAGTCATTCATTTGCAGCCAGAATCATTGTGCTGTAGGATAGCACATGCCTAAACATACCTGCTTTACATGCACTTATCTGGATCTATACTGACATCCTTTGCTAAGGTAAGTCACTTTTGTTCTAAGCAAGAAACTGATTAAACAATAGGTACTGTGTGCTTTCTTTACATGGATCTGGCAACAATCAGAATTAAGAACTTTTCTGAGTGTCTCTTCCCCCAGCCTATTTATTCAAAACAGCAATTGCACTAAGGAAGAAGGAGATGTTTCTGAAGGGATTACATACTCTGTGATCACCTGCCTGGCATGAATCTCCAACTCTCTTTCATTTCCCTGTTCCCCTCACCTTCCTGTTTTCAATTTTCTTGCTAGTCATACCTCTGTTCTTCTGCATGTTCCAGATGGGAAACTTGTGTTTTTCTGTCATTCCCCTCCCTTTGACAATAACAGACCTTGTAGTGTGAACATGCTTTTAGTGTATTGTGAAACAGAGCCACTGTCACTATCAGCTGCTGTTTCACTGCTGCATGCCTGCTTACGTAGTGGATATTGTAGAGTTATATGTCCTATCTATACATTATTGCTGCTGGACAAAGTGATTTCATGGAATTTAATACAATAACAAATGGAACATTATCTACATTGTCTTGTGTGTTTTATCTACATTGTCACATGTATCTAGACAAAGAATATTATATTTCTGACTTTTTGTGTAAAATTATTTCTTTATAATTGATTTCACATATACCTACAATCATAATGAGTATCATACGACTCCCACAATGCTGAAAATCAGAATGAATGTAAAACCAATTTATACAGAAATCAGTTGTTACTGCCAAGGTGTCAACACAACCTTGTATTACATGCTATACGGTTCCAGATGACCTGTTCCACAGGTGACTAGCTAGTGGAGGTTCTTGGGTGCATTTGAAAGAAAGAATACAGAGGTGGAAGCCTAGGAAAATCTGAGAAATTAGTCAGTATGACCTCTCTAGTGAAATTCTAGGGATTTAATGAAGGGAAAACTAGAAATTCTACTGTAGCTCCACCATGTCTTCCTGGTCCTCTGTGAAAAAGATTTCATACTGATTTCAAGATTCTTTTTTGATATTAGCTCCATGAAAATTCAAGTGGAGGAATTTATTTCTGTGTAGGTGACACAAACATGGCTTGACAGCATCAAAATCTTTCCACTTTGTCTCTTATCCTTATCCAGCATAGATAATTGTTCCCTTCTAAGTTCATTGTCACCTCACAGATGATCACCCTGGTGAATACATACCTAAAATGTTCATTTTTACTTCCTAAAACACTCTCTCTTCACCTCTGATGACCTGTTAGATATAAAGACTGCTGTACTGTACTGGGTCTGGCTGGGATGCCATTAATTTTCTTCATAACAGCCTGGATGGTGCTATGTTTTCGATTTGTGACTAAAACAGTGCTAAAAACAGACTAATGTTTTGGCTGTCACTCAGCAGTGGTTGTAGAGCATCAAAGCTTTCTTTTTCTCACCCTGCCCTCCAAAGACCAGGTTGAGGCTGGTAAAGAATTTGAGTGGGGAAACAGCCAAGATACCTGACTCCAAATGACCAAAGAGATACTTGAATTTGTACAATGTCATGCTCATCAATAAAAACAGAGAAGAGGGTTTCTTTGGGGAGGCAGACATTGCTCAGAGACTGGCTGGGTGTTGGCCTACTTATGGGAGATGGTGAATGAATGACTTTACATAATTTGTTTTGTTTTTCTTTTTTCCTTTCCTCTCTCCCTCACTTATTAAATTACCTTTATCTCAGTCCATTAATTTTCTTCTTTTTTTGTCTTCCTAGTCTCTCTCTTGTACAACTGGAGGCAGAAGGGGAGTGAGCAAGCAGCTGTGTGGTGCTTAGCTGCTGGTCAGAACTAGTCTACCACATGAAAACAGGTTCACAGCAATTGTTTCCTTATTATTTCCTACCTTTGTAATGTTACTGTATTTCCATGCCAAAAGTCTCCCTAAAGCTCTGCTGTCCTCCACTGCTATGGCATGTTGTGGTGGGGTAACCCTAGTGAAATGCCTACCCAGCTGTTCCCTATCTCCCTTGTCTTCACAGGAAAAGAGGACAAAGAGGATGAAATATTTGCAGGTTGAGATAAATACAGGGGAACAGTTTACCGATTACTGTCATCGGCAAAACAGGCTTGACCTTAAGAACATAAACTTATTTTGTTGCTAATTAACATAGATTTGCATAGTGAGAAACAAAATTAAACAGAAACTTCCAGGCTCAACACCATTTTTCTAGTTTCAATGCTGAGAGGCACAGGGAAATGGTGAATGGGAGATTGTCAGCTACATAAAAGGCCCTCTCTATTGCTCCTTCCTCCTCACACTTTCCCTTTGTCAAATGCGGTCTGTGCCTTCAGGTTGCAGTCCTTCCTATGAGTAAACACCTACTCTACTATGCTACACCTCCTCCCCCTCATCCTTCTCTGCCCTTCATGCTTCCTCTGCTTTTTCTTACTTTTTTTTGTTCCCTCCATCTCTGATTATCCAGCATTTTTTCCCGTTCTTATATTGCTTTCCCAGAGCACCCACCAATCTGGGTAGAGGGGCTCAGCTGTGTCTTGTGGTGGGTCTGTTGGAGTCAGCTGGAATAGGCTGTGTTGAGCACAGAGCAATTCCTGGCCTCCCCTCACAGAAGTCTCCTCTGGCAGCCTCTGCTGCTGGTGCCTGGGCACCTTCACCTTGCACAGACATGGATGAGCCACATCTCACAAAGCAGCTGACAAGCATGATCTCGCCCCTCGCATCCTAGGAAGTCCCATCACGGCCACTCCTTTGTGGTCTTCACACACTGGGAAGGGGTCTTTGAGTATGGCCTCTAGAAACAGAACATAAATTTTTGTTCATTAGTTTGTACCAAAGTTACAACTGTTCTCATTACCAGGATTTTTTCTGCATTGTGCTTTTGATATTTTAGGTTTCAGAACTGACGTGCTCTAACATGATAATCATTTAAGTATCAGTATTTGTTTCAAAAAGAAACCTATTTATACCATTTTATAAAAAAATTACCATTTTATCATTTAGGGGCACTAGCATTAAGCAAATGCAATTATTGAGACAGCTTACTAACATTGGCGCTGTTTTTCCTAACTGCAGCAAGTTTTTTCATGATAATTGATTGTGTTTTTAACAGACGTACTCGAGCTCATACAGTAGTTAATTCTGTGCCCTGTGTTATAGATAAAAAGTCACATTTTTTCCTTCTGGCCTTATTCTATGAAACTGCAGGAAAATCTTGGTGGCAGCTGTGAACACGCATACAATTTGGGGTTTTTTTGTGGAAGAATATAGCAAGAGAGAGCATTTTTTCCAGCATTGCTTTGCTACTGTGATACTGTGGGTGATCTACCTGGCTGATAGGAACTGTAAGTACCTCAGTGCCCTTCCATGCTTGGCTTCCTGAATTGAGACAACAATATTGGGCAAAGAAGAAGAGTTTAAATCAGCATAAAATCTTTTATTTCTGTGTTTTAACATGGAAATTAGTATTAAACTTCAGACAACAGTGATTTAAAAAACCAATTTTAAGTGACCTTATGGACAATTCATCTCTAGTTGTGAACAAGTCTACCTTTAAGCACATCAAGATCCCTCTAGAGATGGAAACCAGCAGGTTGAAGCTAAGATTTCAGGACATGTTAATGAAAGGACAGGACATAAAACTCAAAATCAGGAGTCAATTATTACTAATAGGATTACCTTGAATTTGTTTTCTCTTCATCTTTCTGTTTCTTGTCTTAGGGAAAGAAAAAAAAAAGAAATTATAGTTTATGTAATAAAAGCCCCAAATAAATCTAGGCTCATTGCGTTGTCTTTAAAAAAATTTACAGGCTTAACCCCACCTCTGCCTTGATGTATTCGCAATCTGAAGAGATATGAGGTAAAGCCCTATAGACTGCAATAAACAACCTTGTGATACTGTGAAACTGTGTGTGAAACATTAGAGAGCCAAGAAGATGCAGTAACTTGCTTAAATTTAAATGGCAGAGTTTGCAGAAGAACTAGGAACGGAATTAGGCCTCTAAATTCTCTGGCCATGGGCAAATGCCTAGAACCATAGGAGTTGCAATTCCTAACGAATTATCCCCCATCAACTGAGCTACAATATTTCTGTGCTAGGTACTCCTCATTCTCACTCTGTGGTACAAAAATTATTTGCTTATTGTGAGCTCATATTCACATAATGTGATTAGATGGTTAAGATTTTTGAAACAGTTGAGATTTACGGATTAAAAAAAATTGTATCTAATAGGCAAAGCTCTCACTTCTTCCTCTCTTTTTTCCTTCTCCCCTCTGAGTTTTAAGATTACTGACATTTGTGGATATCATGTACTGAAAGCAGCAGGGATCTGCATTGCAGATAGGCACTCCTGCAGTGCTAATCTGGGAGTAAGATTTCCTCCAGTGTCATTACCAACCATCCACGCATTACTAAGAAAACAGAAGAATAACATGAGGTGAGAGATGCTCAATTTTCCTGCTAAGCTTAAGGAATATTTGGAAGGAATGGACACTGAAGGAATCTTCCCCGGAGGATCATATTTACTAATTGTTTGTATTGCATTAAACTCAATGGTTTGTAAACCCTGCATTTATTCTACTTAATGCCTAGAAAAGAGTAGTGCACACACAGTCTAACTTTAATAATTGTATTAGTCTCTGATCCTTTCCTACTCTAACTGAAGTACAGTGTTTGTGCACCATCTCTCCTCTGAGTGCTTTGCTAGCTACAAAATTAGCACAGACAGCAGGTGGTCTAAACAAACTGCAAAACAACAGCTGATCCAAGTGGGAGTAGGCTGTGGATTCCTGCAATGGAACAGGAGATACAAGCTCTGCTACACTGCTTGCTCAGTCAGGAGCCTCCCCCATAAGCACTCAGATCTACCACTCAATAGCACGAGGCTCCTCAAACCTAACTCTGCACATCACTGAGTTTACTTAACTCCTTCTCTGCTCTCTTTGCTTAAAGAGTGACAAGATTTTGAGGGATGGTTTACAACTTGCAATTAGTGTTAATTGCCTTTGTTGCCCAAAAGACAGTTTTTGAGAACAGAGTGGACAGGACAGAGTGTGTGTGACACTGAACATTGGCAAGGTTGTCTTCAGAGAAGTTGTAAGAACCTTTCTCGCACTGCAGCTGGAAACCCTGAGCAAAAAACAATTGAATGAAACAGCAGAAAAAGATCCAACTAGGGAAGGTTCTTTTTTGTGCTATTGTTAGCGAGAGCAGAACTGGAAAAGCCAATTTTGCCAGAGTTGAAATTTGTTTCATCATCTCTGCTGCAGGCTCAGCAAAATGGAAATTATCCTGAGGAAATGAAACTGCTCAATTTTGTCAGAAGCTGAGATTAGCTTGAGATCCAGGGAGATACAATACAATCCAGGACATAACTAAGGGATAGCACCAAAAAGGAAAATATGAGTGTGATTTGGGGAGAGCTGGAAAGGGGCAAAGAACTTTTAGATTCAAATTTGCTTTTGACAAACATAGTTGGCAAAAATGGTTCAAGGCATGTTGGTATTTCTTTGAGCAAAGGGAAAATAAGGTGTTCTGTACATGCACATTGAAAACCAATAATACTCATTTTATACTGTATGTAAAATCTGTATTATGTGACACTTCAGCCCCAGATTGACGATCTACATATAAATTGCCTGTGCACTTGAGGTGAAAAGCTGTGAGTATTTGAATGACAGTGGATCTAAGAAGCCATGCTTGTCTGGGCATGAAGCTTAGTTTCTGGATATGCTTGCAAATCAAATTCATAGTATCTACAGGCATATCTTATCTAATGCATCTGGTGAAGTTGCAAGGTGATAGCAATGATCACAGGTTGTTTTGCAAAACCCATCCTGAAGACCTTTCACCTGTGACATCTCTGCTCTCAGTCTGGAAGCTAGTTAAAGTGTATTTGAGCATGTGGTAGCTATACTCTCTCATAGTACTGTAACTGTGCCCTGCCGTCTCAGGTTTCTCTGTTCAGTATGTTCTGTGTGCATTCAGAAGCAGAACTGCAAAATCCTTTTTTCTGATACACTAACTTGTAGTTAGGTACAATGCAATTATTCTTAGTGAAATGTGGTTGTTTGACTTCCGATACTAGTAGTATAACAACTTCAAATACAAAATGCCTGTGATCTTCGTATGCCATAAACTCACAGCTTTATTATGGCATCTCAGATTTCTTTGCTGTACTTGCATTCAATTTCAACAAATCCCCAGATCATAAATAGTAGATTGTCCACTGTAAGTGTATAGGTAGTAAAGTAATAGCAACAAGTGTTGTGCAGCAAGCACTGTCAGAGTAAACTAATACTTTTAACATTTCAATAGGGTTTTGACAGTATTTCAGATTTTTTTAATGCAGCAAAGCTGTTAATAACTGTAAGTTGCCATATCGTTTGAAAAGCAAACTTCCTGGATATTGCACATCAGTTTTCTCCAAATCAGGTCTGTTTTAAGATCAAATTTTAATCTTTCATTGTATTAAAATGTTGTTTTTTAAAACAGCAGAATATATTCCAAGTCACTTAGTTTATGTATTTGGTAAAGTTGTGAATGTGGAAGGGAATGCATAGTTGGAACGTAGAAGTGGAATCCTTGTCCAGAAATAGACAGATTCCTGCTTGTAGGCAGTATCCTCTTTATGCTGGAATGAATATATTGAAGTCATTTGAACTTAGTCTCAGCTGGATTTCTAGAAGGTGAGGATTGTGTGCCTGTGTTTGCATCCTCATCTAATGATACTTTTATTCCCTTGACATTCAAGTTAACGCCTATACAGTTTCAGGTGAGAATTTGTTGGATAAGAACACATCTAATTATGGTGAAGTAAGTAAGCTTTAGCCATGGTAGTTAGATGGAGCCTAGGCCCTCCAATCTGTTTAGTTGCTTCACTTCTAAGGGAATCAGATACCTGCATTTTCCTGAGGCTCACAGCCATTTTGTGTTATGAAGATCAAGTTGTTGCTATTAAAAGTCAAGACCTACTCTGCAGCACAAAGAAAGTAACCTTTATTTGCAATGGACTTCAGGTAGATTGCAAAGAGTCATGTCTGCTCAGATTCCAATTTATTTACATCAGGCCAGACTGAAAAAAATCCATTTTATCAGCCTGCTTGTGTGAAGTTCCAAAATAATTGTCTGTTTCAACAAACTGAAATTCTACACGTGACTTGATTCTTTATCCAGGTCTAGTGTGTTGGTTAATGTCTCAGGTATTCTTCACCATTGTAGTATTACAGTTTGTCTGTGTCAGTGAACAAGACGGATTTCAGAAGAAAACATTGGGTTCAAAGTGCTTACAATGTAAATACTTTTCCCTTCTCATCCTACTAATTGCAGCATTAAATATTTCCTGGGTTTGCTTGAAAGGACATTTACACCTCTCCTGATATTTCGGAGGCAGTTTCTGTGACTTAGTTCACAAAATGTTAACAAAACTTTGCAGATGCAGTTGTGGCAAGCTGGATTCATGAAGCAGCTGTGTGCCAGGAATAGGTTGGTAGCTAAATTACCAACTGCCTAGTAAAAGTGGGTTTTTTTAGTCAGTTATTGAAACTCCCAAAAAGAAGACTTGTATAATCTATTAAGAACATCTACTGTACCTTTGGTCTGCAAAATTAAAATGAGATGTGGCTATATTGGGTTCTGCTGCTGTTGCTTCTAAAGAGTCTGTTTCAGTCGATGTCTCGGAGGGCAACTTTCCTCAAAGGGAGAAAATTTGCCATAAATTCTAGCAATTAGGGAACTGTAGTGTCTTCCCCTTGAGTGCTGGATAATTGGGCAGGTGAAAACAGTACGGTGCATTCAAATGAAGGTGCATCTGAGTCATCCTGAGACCTTGTTTGCCAGCTCACATACGATCCTATCATAACACAACTGCCTTAAAGACTGACTCAGTTTTCAATAATCCTGCATTTGTTAAGGTGGAAAAGAATCTCTAGGGGGGGAAATGTTGTATCTAACAGCTACTAGACTGAGGTAAAATAGAACTGGAGAATTTTAAGGTAGCTGAGTGAGATTGTTTATTTCCTAAGGATGAAAGTTACGCTCATTCTCCTTAATCATAGGTGGTAGGTTTTCTTTTATCTCAGTTTCTACAAGTTGTGATAGCTGAGGAATAACTGTAAAAGCATTTCCCATATTTTCTACCTCTCTTTTATGTTGTTAGATTATAGGTAGTGTGTAGATTTCTAATGTTTTCCATAATTTTATACCTGTTGTTCAGGAGTGCAGCCTAGCTACAGTGTGTTTCTGGCTCTGTACACACACATTGAAATTGACATAGGTGCACATCTCTTAATTTTTCACAAGTAGAATATGCCGTGCAAGGCAGACTTCACTTTCTGGTCCAAACCCAGAATATTCAGGTATTTATTGCATTTGTGCAGTGTCCCGTTTCACTTAAATATTTCTAGAGCACTGATCTGTTCAGGGTGTCTCTAATGAATTATTTCAGCAGCAAGACAAACTGCTTATCCCATATAACCCAAGTTCAGCAGGTTGAATACCCTGCTTATTAGTCAATGCAGAGCCATTATTTCTTTGATAGTTTCCTTTATGGCTACACAAATCTTATTAGCTGTCAGTATTGTTCTTTCAGAAACCCAAGAATCTACAATCGCCTCTCCAACTTAAACTTGAAATATATTAGTTGGAAATAACATGTATATGTAATGAAAACTTACAAGGAAATATAAACCGAAACTGTCCTCAGTTAAGATATTTCCTCTTGGTACGTAATAGATATTGCACAGTCATGTTAAATTCTCCTATTTAGATATACAGTTCTCTTTTTTTAGTTTCTAAATACCAGGAAAATCTTAATTCTTACTGTCCTGAAATCACACCAGGGTGAAAATCAGGCTCCAGTATTCAAATTTTTCACTTTTCAAGATGTTTTCCAGTTTCTTTTACAGTCCAAGATTATCTATGAGTAGACTCTTCCAGCTTTAGTTGGCCTTATCCTGGGTGCTTTGTAACCTTTGTGTATTTGGCTGATGGTGTGATGGCTGATGGTATCCCGGTGGTGTGATGAATAAAATTTTTTGGATTTTCTTTCTCAGATCATTGTGTTTCTTTGATGCTGACGTTGCTCAGAAATATATGTCTAGTTCAGGTGTGGGTTTATAAAACAAAAAGAGAAGTTTTTATGTTTGTTACAGTTTCCACCTAATGAATACTTTCTATCTAATGAATAGATACAACAAAAACCTTTTTTATTTTTCTCTTTGGAAAAATAGTGCATCAAGTACTATTTTTCCCAAACTTCTTGCAAATCTCTTTGGAGAAATTAAGCAACTGTATTCCCAGCCTTTTAAGATGTAGCTTCTAGAATATTTGTTAAATGCCTGAGTCATGTTAACAAAACAAAGTGCAAATAAAGGAGATATTTTGGTTACGAACTACCTCTTTTCCCTGTTTCTGGTACTTGTTTTGACATTTTAAATAAAAATTGTGGAGGCTGTTTATATAAATGGGATCTGAGGCTGTTTGATACTGTAATTTCTTTTGCTGAATGCCTTTCCTTACTAGTGTAGTTAAGCCATATGACCTTGCAAATCATTAAGTCTTTTTACCAAAGGCTGAATGACAATATCCCTAAAGCCTGTTACTGATGTTGATGAAATTACAGTTGTAATTGGGGTTGTGAAAATATTTTCAAGCATGCAACTACCCTGTGGAACCTCCCCAAAACCTAGATTTTGAAGTATAAATAAAAAAATGCAACACATGTGTTGACTCAACAAAGAGTTCGCTGTATAAAAAACCAGTCATTTGAAACAAAATATATGAGAGCTACTCAGAACTGCTAATTGCAGAGAAGGTTATACCAGAATTACAGAACCTGCTGTTGGATCTGTTTGCAGAGCAGTACCTTGTATATGTATGCATGCATCTGTCTGCTGAAATTAATGGTTTTGGTTTAGTGTCATTTGAAGCAGCTTGAATCTTTTTGATAGTGCTATGTTAAGTAACTTTGGGTAAGTGGAACTCCCTCTCTGACAGTTTTAGTAATGCAATGCTGACCAAGGCAAACTGTTGCGATTAGGAACACTGTTGACACGGTACCAGCACGTGTATAGCAAAAGAGCATTGCCGGATCTTTCCTTTTCCTTCCTAAAGCTCATAGGCTCTGAAAGTTTTTAGGTGACAGCTTACAAATACATGATCAAATTAATGTTTTTCAGGGGTCTGAAGAGACATTCATTGTGCACAGTGTTTAAACAAGATATTCTCAATCCTTTGTTTAGATGGGTTTTCAGTAATTACAGAGCATAAGTATTATACTTGGATCCAACATTCTCCATTTGTAATTATCCTCTTGAAGTCCCTTTGTAATTATTCTTTTTTTTATGATCCTTTACATTAGCATATTCAATCTAAATTGTTTAATTAGATGATAGTTTACTCAAATTACAGATGCATAAGTTTTCTGTATAACAGTCAAGAAAACAGAGAGCTTTTGAGGTTGTGATATGCTAAGAGGAAGAAAAAAGTATTGTACTGTTGCTAACCACTAATTCAAATTTACTCTTTTAAGTCCTTAATCTATTTACTCTGAATAGAAACAGATCCTGTGCTGTGATTTTGATGACTCCTTTGTACAATGGGATTTGATCTTCAAAATGCATAGCTGTGAAGCTGCTCAAAATTCATATTCTTTAGGTCAGGGTGAATGCACTGGAAAAGCTTAGTGTAATACAGAAACAGGCTGCAGGGGAATCTCTGTTCTGGTGCCTAGAGTACCTCCTCATTTCTTCACTGAACTTGGTGTTTGCAGAGTTGTTTCACATATTCTCACTTCTCTCTTCTGACTGCTGCTGGTGTCGTGTAGTTTTACCTGCCTCTCCTAAATACATTATCATAGAGGTACTACCAGCTTCCTTGACTGGCTCAGCCTTGGCCAGCAGTGGGTCTGTCTTGGAGCCAGCCAGCATTGGCTCTATTAGATATAGGGGAAGCTTCTAGCAGCTTCTCACAGAAGCCACATCTGTAGCTCCACCACTACCAGAACCTTGCCACGCAAATCCAGTACAGTGCCGTATAGTGTGGGAAACTTCTTGGTGTCTCTTTCTCTTGAGCTTAATCTTCTTTCTTTGTTTTCTCAGACAGATTCAATACAAGTGAAAATACATGTTAAGGAGTTGGGAACAATGGAAATTCTTGACACGTGTCGCTGCTGTTGGCAGCAAAGTTGGTAAGCTTACACTCAAACCATTGGTAGAAAGAACATCTTAGTGTTTTCCATCTGTATTTCTGATGTATTTGGTATAGGAACACTGCAGCAAAAAAGGCAGCATGATAAACCACTGGTGCATATACTTGAAGTTTTACCTGGTACAGTGTTTTGGCTGAATAACGTGCTCTCCAAGGCAGAGATAATGTACACTCAAATATCCTTACTCAGAATTTAGACAAATGTTCCTCAGGTTTTCACTGACCTGGAGAATTTGGATACTTCTAATAGGGAAAAGGAGATTTAAAAGGTATATGAGCTTTTGAATATCCTAGCGTGCAAAAATCAGAAGCATATACTCTTCATCTGATAAAAGTGATGTTGGAATTACACTAAATGTTTGTAAAGCACACTGGGCATGAAAGTAAATGTAAAAATTTCTTTATATGACTTAGTTCAACTATGCTCATTATTTGCTATACTTTTCAGGAGCAGTTAAAAAGAAATTAGTAAGGCTATTTCTTTTTAGTAAGGCTAAAGTGAGACACCTGCAAAAACTTGTACGTTTTTAAAATATGCCTTTAATATTAAACATCACTTTTCTGTCTACATTCTGCAAGATAAATACTATAAAAACAGTGTATACAAATAGCAGAGAATAATTTTTCTGTTCAGATAATGATATATGTTAAATGTATGCTGCAGTAATATATATGACCTGCTCTGATGTAAGAAAATTTTCATATAATTTTCATAGAAACTTTATACAGAGTTCATTCTTAACTGTAGGGAATCCCTCTCTGACCCATTAAATAAGCAGCTCAGGAACTAAATTAGCCCCCAGCTATCGAAAGCAAATAACCTACATAGGAAATTTTGTTATCTAACTGGCCAGTTGATGCTTTGCTTTTTCCAGCTTTAAGAAAGAAATTAAATGGTATGGCAATGTATTACTCTCATTTCCTATCCTCTGGAGCAGATAAACATTATCATGAAACTGGCCAAGGATGAAATTTAAATAAGTAGTGATTGGAGAGGATGACAGGAAGAGTTTCCAACTTACAAATACTGACAAATTAGTTTAATTAACTGCAAATTTTGGAGTATGAAGATATGGGGGAATTATTTATTTTGATGTGTAATGCATACTCAATATTTCTATAAACAGATTAGGATATAGAAAATCTGCCACCCAATTATTCAAGAAAGAAGTAAGAAAAAGCTGGCGCCATCTACATATTTTTCTCCTTTCCAGTCACTGTGACTTTACAGTTCCGATGTGGATTACAGGTTCATTCCATTTCATCCAAGTTCTCTAACAACTTAAAATGCTTCTCCAGTGCACATTTAAACAGCCATACAGTGTAATTGTGATGGTCATTCAAGCACCCTAGATGCTCATCATGGATATGAAATTATAAGTCTCATATCATGATCATATTCTTACTGAGTTAATTTCCTTCTGAAAGCCTGGATTGTGAAAACACTGCCCTGTAAATACAGTACTGAGGGAATGAAACAGGCTGTATGCAGCAGAACAAAATGGAAAGTGAAGCTGCTTTTGCAGCTTCTTGGATTGAAACACTTTTTTTTCCTGATATTCTTTGAGCTGTCTACAGTTGCAAAAAAAAAGCTACTCATGCAAGTGAGTGTAGCAATGAATGCAGTCGAATCACCCCCTTGACCTTGGTTCTCCTAATTTTTTACAGTCGTAATGTTCTTACGAGCATGACATTTTGTGGTTTATGGGATGGAAATCAGTTACTTTGGAATTTGAGATGTATAGACTGATAACAGGATGAGGTAGTAAATGAAGCACAAGACTCAACAGGAATTTTCCAAACACTATTCCAATACTTATGCTTTTGTGTCCTTGGACAATTAATTTGAAGTCACGATAAGTCCCTTTCTCTATTTGTGCAACATAAGTGACTCACACGGGCAGCATAGTTATCAGCTAATTGTTGGCTGCTTAAGGTTTCTCTGCAATGGGATTGTTCCTGCAACTCTGGTCTTTATTCCCAGTGTATTTTACATCTTTTCAGAAGCAATTTCCTATCAGCCAGACTTAAGCTTGTCTAATGTGAGGAAGAATAACTGAGTTTTCTACTGTGGCATAAAATGTTAGGGAAGGTTGATCTTAGCATGTATGCTATTGAGGCAAATAATGTAGAAGATAGTGACACTGAAGAGTGGAAGATGATATCTTCTTTTCCCCTTCTCAGGTACCAGCGACTGTGTTAGCACAAACACTTTATTAAAGAGCATAGACTTTAATTATCATTTTCTTTTTCCAAAACTGAAATGTTTAGATCTAACCTGAGGAACAACAATATCATTAATAGCACAGCTCCATGCTGATGGAGGGATAGGACTAGATTACAAAGTAATGGAGATCTGTTTTAAATGTATGCATGGGCAGTTTTAACCATGAGAAGCCAGAGTAATAATTGCCTTCATTTCACACTTGACATTTCATCTTACGTCTGATTTTCTGTGCCCTGAAGTCCTTCCCCTCATGGATTCTCTTTTTTGTACTTCTGTTACGATTTTATAGGTGAAGATTCATTCACAAGTTTAAGAAGACTTTTGTAAAACTTTTGTTTGTTCTCTCTTCCCCTTTTTCTTTTCCCTTTCCCTTTTTCTTTTCCTTTCTTATCATATACTAGAAGATGTTTAACAAATTTACCCTCAAGTGCTGAAGCAAAAGCCAACTAAAAAAAGGTTCCAGATGTTTGATCTTGCCTGAGTCAGCCTCTAGGCTTGGCTTTGAGTCCATCTATCAGGTTAGCTTTGTTGAGGAAGGTGAGTGCATGTCAAAAGCAGAGGTAGTTGTGGGTGAGGCGATCAGTGGTTTATGAAAGACCTTCCTTGTTATTTCTAGGGCATGGAGATATTTTGTATTTTGCTTCTACAGGTCAGTTGCACAGCATAAGAAAAAAATACGAGTGAAGTGAATCTGAAGTTAAGAACGAGCTGCCTTATTATCTTTGAATTTCGCTGTTTTCAACATCTCCAGGTAATACTGTAAATCAGACAGCGTTATTGTCCTTGGATGAGGCAAAGGCACAAACTAGGGACAGTTTTGTCATAGGCAATACCTAAGAAACAAATACTTTGCTTCTGTACCGGCAAACCCTGACACATGTTACAGAGTTGTTTGGCAAATTTGATACAGAGTGTTTCGTAAGATGCATTGGCTAAATGAAAGAAAGCGTAGGCTAAAACAGAAGATCTTGCCAGACTTCAGTGTGAGTGCAGACTAACACTGAATGCTACCTATTGAATTGTTTCTCTGCTTCTTTTCATGGTTTCTTCCATGTGCTCAGAGAGGACAAATAGGACGACTCACAGAGCTGTGAGATGTGCCATTAGTAGTCCCCTCAGTGAATATTGCTCTGATGCTCATATGTAACCATATGCTAGTTCATAGCATCATACAATATCTCAAGTTTGAAGGGAAATATAAGGATCATCAAGTCCAACTCCCTGCTCCTCACAGGACTACTGCTACTACTAAAGCTAAATCATGTGACTAAGAATGGTCATCCAGATAGTATTTGTACTCTGACAAGATTAGTGCCATGACAACTTCCCTGAGGACCCTGTTCCAATGACCATCTCAGTGAAGAAATTCAACAACGTACTTGTTCTCTCTCTCTCTTTTGTGAGTTATTTTCATGAGAACACACAGGTGGCACTTCATACTAGAAGAGAACATTTCACATTCATGTATAGTGAACTCAATAAAAAAAACCCCAAACATCAACATCCCTGAAAAACTCTATTTAATTATTGGCATAGGTTGTCTGTCTTAAAGACTCTTGGTGCGTTATCTTACTGCTGTATGTTAACCCTGGCAGACAGCTAAACATCACACAGTTATTTCCTCACTCCCTGCACACTTCCCACTCCCAGTAGGATGAGGGAAGAGGAAAGGAAGAGTAAAAACAAGAAAACTTGTCAGTTGGGGTAAAAGTTGTTTAATAAGCTAAGGAGATGTGGAAGAAAGAGAAAGAAAAGAAAACTAACAAGTGGTGTAGAGGCAATCGATCACCACCTTCTATGGGTAGACTGATGCCCAGCCAGACATCAGCTCAAGAACTCTGTGTCGCTCCAAAACAGTGCAGATGAACCTGGAGTAATCTGAAAAATAGGCAAAACTTTGCTAGAGACCTTTTGGTGTAAAAACATGAAATTCATTTACTTTTTAGTACTACTAGTATGTGCTTATCAAAGACATCTGAATAGAGAGCACAGATTTTAACTACTTAAAAAAAATTGAAAGTTTATGTCTCTCTAGAAAAGCAGCAGTAATAACATGTGGAAGCATATTGCAAACCTTATTTAGGAATGGAACTTCCCCATACATAGAAGAGTTTACAGTAAGTTATTTTATTTGGCTTACTAAGAGTGAACATACTGTCAGCTAGGGTAGATTCTAAACTCCTGCTGTATCCCTGTGAGTTTGAGTGAAATTTGGTTTTGACACCTGCTGAGTGCAGTAGCTGAGAATGCAGCAGAGTTGCCCAGAGTAAACATGATCTGGGATGGATGTCTATTTACAAGTTCTAAATGATTACTATTTTAAGGTACTTGAAAAGATCACAAGGCCTTCAGCGGTAAATTCAGACTTGTCTGTTAATTCCTAAGACTCTGAGTCTTTCAGCTATGTAAGGACCACAAGTGAGAACATTAAGTTTAAGGTTACTTTTTAGTCCTCAATACAGTATTTTTCAAGCCCCTTTCGAAGTATGCATTCTTGCCTCCAAGAACACAGAGGAAAGAGGGATGCACTTGGGGCAAACCCTAGGCATTCATGAAAAGACGTAAGCTTGAGAGCACAGAGTTTTTGAGATGCTCAGTTATGTCTGTCCTCTTTGAGAAGAAGCAGGCAGCTGCACAGCAACACTGTCATTATTGCAACATCAAATTCCTCTGAATTCATTGCTTTCTACCTGGTTCTTATAACCTATTCCTCCACACCTGAGCTGTTTGCGCTTAAGATCCTTTTTGTCTTTCTGACTGTCAAGCAGAAATTCAGAATGCGGAACTCTAGCTCAGTCTGAGAGCTGCATTCAGTCAATTTATGGCCTAATTTTGTGCCAAAATGGGGGTTGTAAAGCATTTGAAAATGCACTGTGAAAAGACTACTTAGTGCTTGCACACCCTATATATTGTAGGCCATAAGGTGGTGTCTGTTGTTTATACTTCTAGAACATAATACTGTGACATGAGAATTATAATGTCAGTGTGGGTATTATGAAAAAAGTAACTGAACTCATCAACATTGGCTAAAGCATTTGGGAATTATTAAAGCTGCTGATATACTGGTGTGCATCCGGCATACTCTCTGTGTGTAATTAAGAACTTATGAGGAAAAACCTTGTTTTAAGTAACAAAGATCACTGCTTCTATTTGACTGCAGCTTTGTGTCAATTATGGTTCTTGATGTAACACAAAATAAAGGTCTTTATGTGGGTTCCAATACTATCCACAGGCAGAACTGTTCTTAGGTAAATTCTGTAAAATGCACCATTTAACACTTACAGAATCCTTACATTACTAAAGCATGTTTTGTTTACCTCAGTTCATGAGTGTGAAAGAAATATAGGAGGTACAAGGGGTTTAAGGCTTCATAATTTTTGAAAAGCTGGTCCTGGAAAGATATTCAAGGCTCTTGCAGAGTAAACATTTTAAACTCCATAAACAACACAAGAAATACTGAGATCTAAATTGAGTTGTATTTTCTGGGAGGGACGAAAGCGAAGTTTAGCATTAACATAATTTCTGTTTCACTTCCTGTGCACAACTTACTTTCTGCAGAATGATTAGACCGTGCAATAAACTTGCAGTCTGCTTGGCTGATGACACATGTTTCAGGTTATGTCAGCTTTGATGGGTGTACTTAAAACGTTTTGATAACCTTCCCCAACGTCCAAATACAGCTGAAGCAGAGTGCACCAGCTGTTGCTTTGACTGGTGATAAAGAATCTCCTAGATAAAGGCAATCTCATGTAAATCTGCCATGAAAATGAAAATCCACTCATGTGGAGCTGTATTTTTCCAATTACACTGCAATACAGAGAAAAAGCAAACCTGTAAATACACATGAATAAGAAATGTTCTGAAACTGAACAAAACCAGTGTCTTCATTAGGATGGAGGCCTACCTTTGTATTTTAATTTTTCTGCCAGCTAAATTATTGAGCATTTCAAGAACTGACAGACTTTTAAAAACTTAGTATATTGATAGAAATTCTACTGATACGTGAGGGAAAATTAAGTATTTTCTCTCACCTTCTCACAAATTGCTGTTCCTTCCCTTGGCTCTATGGTTGCATAATGTTTATGTGGGCAGATGTTCCCAGAATTTCCCTCTCTGCGTGATACTACTTTACAACCCCAGCAGGCAGCCAGATTTTGCAGTGCAACCCGAACATCGAGACTTAAACTGCAAGCAATCTGTTACACTTTAGCTAAGGTAATAAAAGTTCTGCAACTGTCAAGGAGAGATGTATTAGTCTGGCCATGCCTAAAATGCTTTGGGACGTTTTCTGAAAATAAACATGCCAATCTCGTTCTGAGATTTGTTGTATTGGGAGGCTTGAAAATTCGTGGCTTTTGTTTCCAAGTTTAATGCAGCCAACAGGTAGAACCAATTCAAAAGAAGTCTTTTTCCCCTAAGGGTCTGGGAAGTTCATTAGATATAATTGCACATACACTCTGCTGGAGTCAACAAATGCTCAGCAAGCTATTAGAGTGCATAACAGCAGCCTATAGTAATGTAGGGATACTGAACAGCCCTAAGATGAATCACATTTTTTGGTGTTGAATGTAGAAAATTTTCTGGTTTTGAAGATGTTTTGGGATAAATTGACATTTAAACTGAACTGTTTGGCTCTACATACATTTTTTTTGTGTTTTCTGATGAGGCAAAACAGGGAATTAGCTTGAATCAGACGGTTCACCCCTTCCCTCTGAACAATATATCGACTTCCTTTCTGGCAAGTGGACAAAATCTGTATTTTAGACTTGTAATCTATCTTGTCATCAGTAACAAGAATGGGAACGTGTTAGACTATTGGTTTTATCTCAAGCTTATCTTAAATCTTCACCATAGCTCATTTCAGTATCCCTGACCAAGTATCATACTAAGGATCATAACTAAGGGATCATTCAGGACAATATGAGTGAAAGATTATGACAGCAGAAGCAAGGTCTCATTGACTCAGGAGCCACTTCTTTAACCATAAAGCAGAGAAATGCCTAAGAGCTGTCCTTTGCCCACTAACATAAAAACAATAAATATACTGATTGAAAGCTTCAGACGATGCCAGCCACTGAAAGATATTGTAAAACAGAATTATTCTTCCTTAAGCATAATAAAAATGTTCTATTTTAGCAAGCTTATTGATGTTGATTCCTCTGCTTCCAGTGCCCTCCCCCTTCCCCGTAGCAAGCTCTTAATCTGTAGCAGCTTGGGATTTGTTGTTTCCTGGCAATTTCTTTATGCAATGACAATCCTTTCAGCTAGGAAGATCCTGTTTGCCATTCCCTTTCCCCTTCTGCATTGCTTGGCCAAATAACAAGATACCCTTTTTGCTTGCTTCTGTACTTTTCTTGCTAATTTTCTTCACCTCAATGTTTAGGTTCTCATTCTTTTTTTTTGTTTTCAGGTCTTCTTTCAACTGTCTAATGCCTATTTGTTCTCAGTGACTTGTGAATTTCCTAAGAGCTCGTAGTTAAGAGTATTGTTTGTCATAAGACATATACATTTAATAAACCTTGTTGGTTTTTAGGAATAATAGAGGAAAATTACCTTACAGGGTTGTTTTTCATAACCCAGTTACATCCTTTTTCTATAGCACAGCTTCTGTTTCTCTGAAAAGAAAGGTTACTTCTCTGGCAAACCAGTACGTTAGTTTAGTGCAAGCAAAGGACAAAAGCTTTTTAGGAAAATGTTCCCTCAGAATTTCTCAACTTTAAGGTTTTTTTCTCAAAAAGCTTTGCTTTTCTTGAAGGTTTTTTCCTTTCACTCATGCCTTTTTCCTGTCTTTTGAGGAAATTTTCCTTTCTTTTAGCCAGGGAAGGCTTCTCCTTAAAGTAATGCAGAATATAGTCTACTATAATTCCTGTAATTCCCACTCATTCAAAGGAAAATTAGAAGCAATATGTTACTTCGCCTAGTGCTGGGTCTGGAAAGAAATCAGCTTTCTCCTCTATCTTTTTAATGATCATATTTTAAAAACAATTTTAAAATTAAAGTGGTAATGAGAGCAGATATTTTTCTAGAATGCAGTCCTATTCCAGAGGAACATCTATATTTTTCAAAATTCTTTTATTGCTTTCAAAATCGTTGAAATTCCCTTGGACATACATCCCTTTAACTATTTTCTCTAGGAATTATAATTACATTTAATGGCATACTTTGTGGTAATTTTTCCTGAGAAACTGATTTAGAATCACATTGGCCTCATCCTTATCACAGTATCACACAGTATCACAGTATGACAAGGTTGGAAAGGACCTCTGAGATCATCAAGTCCAACCTATAACCCAACACTAACACCAACCATCATCTAAACCATGGCACTCAATGCCACATCCAATCTCCCCTTAAACACCTCCAGGGTCGGCGACTCCACCACCTCCCTGGGCAACGCATTCCAATGGCCAATCACCCTTTCAGTAAAGAACTTCTTCCTCACATCAAGCCTAAACTTTCCCTGACGTAGCTTGAGTCCATGCCCTCTAGTTCTGTCACTGGTCACCTGAGAGAAGAGACCAACCCCTGACCGACTACAACCTCCTTTCAGGTAGCTGTAGAGAGCAATGAGGTCTCCCCTGAGCCTCCTCTTCTTTAGACTAAACAGCCCCAACTCCCTCAGTTGCTCCTCATAGGGCTTATCCTCCAGCCCCTTTACCATCTTCGTTGCCCTCCTCTGAACACATTCCAGCATCCTGACATCTTTCCCAAACTGGGGGGCCCAGAACTGTACACAGTATTCCAGATGAGGTCTGACTAGTGCCGAGTACAGGGGGACAATAACTTCTCTGGTTCTGCTCACCACACTATTCCTGATGCAGGCCAGAATGCCATTGGCCTTCTTGGCCACCTGGGCACACTGCTGGCTCATGTTGAGCTTCCTGTCAACCAGCACTCCCAGGTCCCTTTCTGCCTCACTACTCTCCAGCCACTCTGTCCCCAATCTGTAGCTCTGCATGGGATTGTTGTGTCCAAAATGAAGTACCCGACATTTGGACTTATTAAACATCATCCCATTGGAATCGGCCCATCTCTCCAATCTGTCCAGGTCCCTCTGCAGGGCCATCCTACCCTCTAACAGATCAACCCTTCTTCCCAGTTTGGTATCATCAGCAAACTTGCTGATGATGGACTCAATCCCCTCATCCAGATCATCTATAAAGATATTAAACAGGACCGGACCTAACACCGATCCCTGGGTGACACCACTGGTGACCGGCCGCCAACTGGATGAGACACCATTCACCACCACTCTCTGGGCTCGGCCATCCAGCCAATTCCTAACCCAGCACAGAGTGCTCGCATCTAAGCCACGGGCTGACAGCTTCCCTAGGAGTCTACTGTGGGGGACAGTGTCAAAGGCCTTGCTAAAGTCCAGGCATACCACATCCACAGCCTTCCTCTCATCCACCAGGCGAGTCACATGGTCATAAAAGGAGATCAGGTTGGTCAGACAGGACCTGCCCCTCCTAAACCCATGCTGGCTGGGCCTGATCTCCTGACCGTTCTGCAGGTGCCGCATGATTTCACCCAGGATTATCTGCTCCATGATTTTACCTGGGACCGAGGTCAGGCTGACAGGTCTGTAATTACCTGGATCATCCTTACGGCCCTTCTTGTGGATGGGCGTCACATTGGCCAACTTCCAGTCTTCTGGGACCTCTCCAGTGAGCCAGGACTGCTGAAAGATGATGGAGAGCGGCTTAGCAAGCTCATCCGCCAGCTCTCTCAACACCCTAGGATGGATCCCATCCGGCCCCATAGACTTATGAGGGTCCAAGTGGCTCAGCAGGTCTCTAACTTCCTCCTCATGGATTGCAGGAGGGCCAACCCTGCCCCCATCAACCACTTCAGAGGGCCAACTGTCAAGCACGCTGACATCCTTACTGTTGAAAACTGAGGCAAAGAAGGCATTAAGTACCTCAGCCTTCTCTGCATCAGTGGTTACTATATTTCCCTCCACATCCAACAAGGAGTGGAGGTCGCTGCTGCCCTTCTTTCTACCATTGATATATTTATAAAAACTCTTCTTATTATCCTTAACAGAAGTGGCCAATTTGAGCTCGAACTGGGCTTTTGCTTCCCTGATTTTCCTCCTACACGACTTAACAACATCTTTGAGCATGACGTGGCTTACGTCCCCTTCTTTCCAACGACGATACATCCTCTTTTTGTTACTTAGTTCCTTCAGAAGCTCCCTACTCATCCAGGCCGGCCGTCTGCCCCTACGACTCTTCTTACAACACATGGGGACAGCCCGCTCCTGCGCCTTCAAGATTTCATTCTTGAAGTGTATCCAGCCTTCCTGGACCCCCTTGCCACTAAGAACTATTTCCCAGGGAACTTTCCTGACCAATTCCTTAAATAATTCAAAATCTGCCCGCCGATAGTCCAGCATCGATGTTCTGTTCCTGGCTTTTCTTTTTACATTGTTTAGAGAGAACCTGATTATCTCATGATCACTACATCCCAGACAGCCTCTGACACCAACATCACCCACCAGCCCTTCTTTGTTTGTAAACAGCAGGTCAAGAAGAGCCTCACCCCTGGTGGGCTCACTCACCAGCTGCGACAGAAAGCAGTCCTCAATACACTCTAAGAACCTCCTGGACTGCCTCCTCTCGGCAGTGCTAAGTTCCCAGCAGATATCCGGGAGGTTAAAGTCACCTAAAAGAACAAGGGCAGCCGATCTAGAGGCAGCCTCCAGCTGCTTAAACAATAGAAGATCCACCTCCTCATCCTGGTCGGGCGGTCTGTAACATACTCCAATCAGGAGGTCAGACCTGACCGCCCCTCTGAGCCTTACCCAGAGGCATTCGGCATTCAATCTGGTCATCACCGATCTCGACTTCGACAGCATCCAGGGTTTCCCTAGTGTAGAGGGCCACCCCTCCACCCCTCCTCTCACGCCTGTCTCTCCTGAAGAGCCTGTAGCCTTCCATGGCAGCACTCCAGTTATGAGAGTCATTCCACCACGTTTCCGTGATAGCAACTATGTCATAGCTCTCCCGCTGGACCAGGACTTCAAGCTCCTCCTGTTTGTTTCCCATACTGCGTGCATTTGTGTACATGCACTTCAGCTGGGTTACTGATGACACCCTTTGAGATGGCTCATCCTCCACAGGAACATCTTTGGTGAGCCTAGTTACTCCCCCCTCCCCCCTCATGCCTAGTTTAAAGCCCTCTCAACAAGTCCTGCCAGCTCCTGAGCTAGGATCCTCCTACCCTTTGAGTTAGACGAGACCCATCTGAGTCAAGCAGGCCAGGTGCCGTAAAGGTTTCCCCATGATCAAAGAACCCAAAATTCCTCTGCCGGCACCAGCCCCTAAGCCATTTATTAACAGCATATATTCTCTTGTTCATATCTGTATACATCCCTGCCACCGAAGGAACCGAGCAGAACACCACCTGTGCTCCTGCCCTATCCAGTGACCGTCCCAGTTCCTGGAATCCCTTTTTGACTACCCTTGACCCTCTTTTCGCTAGCTCATCACCACCAGCTTATTGTGCAGCTTTCACTGGGAGAGCACTCTTATTTAGTAGGTATAGCCTGAGAAGAACTGTGGTAGCTAGATAAATACAATACTCCCCTTACCATAATCATTGTATTGCTTGTTCCCTGCTGAGTGGCCATAAATTATATCACACCCAGAACAACATATCCTGAAGAAAATAAATAGGATAAGTCCTTCTAACACCTCGTTTTACCAGTCCTTATGGTTATTTTGAATTCCTCATGCAATGTCTCTGAAACCTTGCTTTTTCCACGAGGACATTGCCAGTAGCACTTACAGTTACTTGGCACAGATGATGCTCCAAATCACTGCTTGTAAACTGATGCATCTCAAAGGACTTTCTAAGCGTTTGTTTGGAGACAGCTGGCTAGGTGATCTTGACCCATTGAAGTGTTTTATTGCTAAAAGGTTCTTGAAGGATTAGCAGCATCTGTAGGCTAGTATTATCCTTTAGACACCATAGGACATGGAGGCCTCAGTATGTAACTCTGAATGTGGCTTCCTAGAATACACTGTCAGGTAACAAGAGTCTTGAATTATCAGCTGTTAGAAACAGTCACAGATGAAGTATTCCCTCCCTTTTCTCTACGTCCAATGCTGTATTGGCTATATCCTTGTCTAGCAAAGCCATTATGAAAATGTTTAACTCCAACATACTATCAGTTCCTAACCCAGCAAATCTCTTGTTCCATTCTAGACATATGTCTACATGTGTTAGATTAGATGACAACTATGCTTCCCATTCAAAAGTGATAGATGGAATTATCGTGCTTTCAGCTGCTACTGATAAAAACTGTTCCACAGTAGGCAGTTTTTCATAGATAGCTAGAAACAGGGTGGACAATATAGTTCTCTTTAGGAGTGTTGTGCTAGTTACAGGCATGTAACTTTGAAACTTTACGTGATGGCCTTTACATATTTCTAGTTGTTACATTGACAATTCAGTTGTGGTACTATTCTGCTAAAAATTTGCCAGATATTACAAGCTTGATTTTTCACTTTTTGCAGACAAACTTTTGCTATTCATTTTCTTTAAAGCCATCATCAAAAAAACAGAAACAAAAATCCGTAAATCTATGACTGGCTAAGAAACAAATTCTGCATTCAAGTCTATATACTTGCAATTCCTATTTCAGGCTCTTCCAGTATGATCTAAGTGATGTATTTGAATCGGCTGTGTGATGCCAGAAGTGAAAACTAATGTGTTTATTGGTGCACTTTTTTCGTTACAGACTTATTTTGAACAGTTTTATGCATCAGTCAGGGTTAGCTATCACATTGATTGTGTAGTCATTGTACACTTCACAACAACTTGCACCAAAGATAAGAACTAAAGCTATTGAAAACTTAAGCAGTGGAGACTTGAAATGTGACACCTATGTTTGGATAGAGGCCTAAATGACAGAAAATGGAGAAGGTGGCAATGCAGGGTGCAATAACAAGCAGTAAGGCAGAGACACTTAGAGAAACCACACGTGCCGTTACAGCAAAGGGAATGCTTGGTGTGCTGTATAATGGCTGTCAAGTAACCATCTCCTGTTGCTCAATTCCTTCCATATTCAAAGATACAGGATGTTGTGTTCTTTGCAGGTGACTGTGATTGCTCCTCAGTGGCAAGATTAATTCATCATTTCCAGTTTCCATTGCAACCTGCTCAAGGAATCCCACACTGTGATCAGCTATGCAGGTTAGAAGAGTTAACATTATCAAACATCTCAAATTGAAAGTTTGCTATGTTGGGCACCGTGCAGAAGCAAGCAAGATAGGCTTCACTGTCTAGCAGATCTTCCAGGCTAGGAACCCAAGTCATGCACTATATCATCATACAGCAGTAGAATCCATGCCATTATTTACTGTGCAGCAAAAGAGATTTCTGTTCACTTTCTCCAGCCTGATTCTAGTTTTTGTTCCAACTTGCTTGATACATAGAAGACATTTTCTTGGGTCTTCCATATTTTTCAACATATGTAAAAGGTCTTACAGGTAGTTTATTATCTTCTTTCATTGTTCTTTTTGTTGTTATAAATTCAATCTCTAACTGTTCCAACGGGAAGTATACGTAGGAACACTCTATACCCTATTACATATATTTTACAGAGTGATAGGAAACATATTTGAGAGGAAAAATGTCAAGAGGAGATAATTAAGCTCTACAACTTGGTACTTTTGGTACTCCTTTAGGTTTGGAGTCCCTGTCCCAAGCTTCTCAGATTCTGAGGTCATGGGGTCTGTATTGTGTGTATTCATTCAACGGTGTGTTTGGCAGGAAACTCTCTATGTATCGAAAGAGGAGGAAAGTTGATTGTTCAGTGCACTGATGTATTCCAAATTGTGGGGTTTATTTCATTCTTAAGTGGAGACACCATAGATTTGAGATGCCAAAAAAGCAAGTTTTCTTCTTACATTTCATTAATGCTTCTTTTCGAACCTGTTTGAAGACTCCTTTTAGCAGTTTACAGAAAACGAAACCGAGATACAAAGGCCAGGGAAGTGATTCACATATTTTAGAGGTTGAAGAAGATTTTACTTCACTCTTTGAGTAATAATATGACATAGTCCTTATTTTATTCAAATTATAGCATGCCTTCCACTGCAGGTATTACTGGAGTGACTCATAAGTTTGGTGTATTATAATTCTCTTCCTCTGAGGCAGGTCTGGTTACATGAATTGTTGCTTTTAGTTCCTCTGAAAATGTGGGTTTTTCTGTAGCTTTTATAAGTATGGGGCAACAATTCTGATCTGGTATAATGATTTAAATCACCAGATATATTTTACATTGATTGGCCACAAAGTAAACCCAGACAAAACCCATCTACGGTAGAGCTGGACAATTCGGGATCATTAATCAAAGTGTGTTTTTGTTACTGTTTTACTGCCCAACCCTGCTATTAACTTGTCACAGCTGAGTTGCTTTTACATTTTCACATACTGTGTGATGGATTAAACTAGTTAGCTGGCTAGATAGATTATATGTATTAACACCTAACAGCTTTGCTCAGGCACTGGGCAAAGCACAAGGCTTACCTTTTAAAAACCTTTAAAAGATCTCATATGCCATGTTTTACTCTGTGCTGGTTCATCTCTTTGGCCATGGATAAATAATGGAAATAAAGGTACTTTTGAACAGAAACATCTGATTGTGTTTCTCAGGAGGCTGTTATTGAAGTTTAATGGACAGTATCACTGAGCTTCTGTTCTTTTCCACTACCCACATTCTTAATTCTTAATTCCTGAAGCAATTTAATTCAATTTGGGGACAGTTTACTGCTTTTCATTCTCTTCAGGACACAGGTGGGTCTTGTCGCTATTTGGATGATCAGTTGTGCTGCCTTGCTTGGCATTGTTAAACTGACCTTCATCACACAGATTCACCAATATGGTGAAGCAATGAAATAAAATCTATGATCCTAGGACCTTTACAGTCCACAACTATAGAAGATGCAGACCAGTAACTCATCACACAGGCACACCTAGCTGTTCTTATTCTACCCAGATTATATCAGTCTTGATTTCAATGATGAGTTTACACTAATGCTTATGTACTGATGCTTTCTCTGTTTGGCAGTAATTCTTGGCAGTACTTCTTGTACTTAGGTTTGTCTGTAGCAGTTCTCTCTATGGTTTAAAGCCTGACATCTAAGTGTCTTTCTGAGAGCTGCCCCCATGGCCCCCATTTTTCTCAGGAATGGTGGCCTCATACTGCCTAGTATGAAACCCTTAAACATCCTCCCATCAGACAACAATGAACACATACACAGTTAAGCTTCATATTGGTTGTAAGTGTTGGTCGTAGCAACTGTTTGTAGTGTTGTGCATAAAGAACTTCTGGAGATACAATGCTTCCTTTAGTTCAGATGTCCTGATGGAGGCATTCTATGTCATTTAGAATTACCAGCTGGTCCAAAAGGGTAGGTAGCCAGACCTACTAAGCAGAATCAGCAACACATTAAAACCAGTGCTAAATTATAATTTCACCTGAACAATGAAAAGGCTATACTCGCAAAAGGGGCTATGCGGTACAGGGTGGTAGGATGATTAGTTATGTGTATTTATTTTTGAAGGGTGACACCAGCACAATTGATTGGTTTTGTCGTAATCTATACTCCTTTAAGTCAGTTTCACCTGTGCTGTCACTTACATGCAGCTTCATTAGGTTGTTATTCAGCTATGTGTCGGGTAGTGGACATCTGTGTGACTGGGCCTCAGGCTTCTAATAATATCCTGTTCCTGGACTTTCCAGATCTCTGCCACCTGGTGCTGTTAGAGCCCTCTCCTCTGTACCTCACAGCTCACTGCTATACACAGGCTTAGACTCAGGTTACTGGTACTTTATAGAACTGAGCTTAAAAGGTCTATGCATGTTCTTATTTTTACAGGCACACATAATATTTCGTAACTTATTGATGTTAAATGCAATCAAATTACAGCTGTGCTGTTGGAACAGTCTACAGCTTCATTCATTCCAGGTTATAGCAACCCTGTGCAATTCCTGATCTGTATTTGTTGCGGTACTCCGAAGTGAGTAGTTGGAGTACTCTTAGAATAATAGCATAATGACTTCTCAGCATAAATCCCAAACTGAACAACATTTATCTTGTATTTGTGATCAAAGAGGGCCAGGAAGGGCTCCTGGATAGATTAAAATACTTGAAGCACATATGCAAAGAGAAGATGGTCTCTCAGGTAGGGTGAATGACACCAGGTGCGTATAACAGACAGTAATGAAACACATATGGAGAAAGTAAAAATCATGCGTTAAAGCAAGTCCCTATTTAATTACAGTAGAAGGAATTATAGGTGTCATGGAAGTGGTAGGTTTTAAAGATGGACAGATACAGTAATGCTTCCTGTGTTGAGAGAGTGATGCAAGTGTGAGAAGGAGGTAGTGGAAAATCGGACAGAGAGCTGTTCAGGGTGATTACAGTCTCAGTTTAGACACTGGAGTCAACAATTTGACTGTGTATCTTATGAACCTACTAAAGTGAGAACAGTTAATGGTATTTGAGGGCAGAAGCTGTTGACTGATCTTATGAAAAAAGTAAAAAGGGATGGTAGTGGGCAAGTGCGAAGTTATGACACATAAAAAAGGATACGTGTAAATTTTTGTGAGACTGTCACCACACCATTTTTTTAAGATGATTCACAAAAAGCAAAATGTAAAAAGCAGAAGAGGACTGGCTGTGTCCTGGATCATGAAATATCTACGCTCTTAACAAATGGCTTAGGGGCTGGTGCCGGCAGAGGAATTTTGGGTTCTATGATCATGGAGAAACCTTTATGGCACCTGGCCTGCTTGACCCAGATGGGTCACGTCTAACTCCAAAGGGTAAGAGGATTCTAGCCCAGGAGCTGGCAGGGCTTGTAGAGAGGGCTTTAAACTAGGTATGAAGGGGGAGGGGGGAGTTACTAGGCTTGCCAGAGATGTTGCTGTGGAGGATGAGCCATCTCAAAGGGTGTCATCAGTAACCCAAATGAAGTGCATGTACACAAATGCATGCAGTATGGGGAACAAGCAGGAGGAGCTGGAAGTCCTGGTTCAGCAGGAGAACTATGACATAGTCGCTATCATGGAAACGTGGTGGAACGACTCTCATAACTGGAGTGCGGCCATGGAAGGCTACAGGCTCTTCAGGAGAGACAGGCGTGAGAGGAGGGGTGGAGGGGTAGCCCTCTATACTAAGGAAACCCTGGATGCTGTTGAAGTCGAGATCGGTGATGACCAGATTGAGTGCCTATGGGTAAGGGTCAGAGGGGCAGTAAAGTCTGACCTCCTGGTTGGAGTATGTTACAGACCGCCTGACCAGGAAGAGGAGATGGATCTTCTGTTGTTTAAACAGCTGGAGGCTGCCTCTAGATCGGCTGCCCTTGTTCTTTTAGGAAACTTTAATCTTCCGGACATCTGCTGGGAACTTAGCACTGCCGAGAGGAGGCAGTCCAGGAGGTTCTTAGAGTGTATTGAGGACTGCTTTCTGTCGCAGCTGGTGAGGGAGCCTACGAGGGGTGAGGCTCTTCTTGACCTGCTGTTTACAAACAAAGAAGGGCTGGTGGGTGATGTTGTTGTCGGAGGCTGTCTGGGGTGTAGTGATCATGAGATAATTGAGTTTTCTGTAAACAATGTAACAAGAAAAGGCAGGAACAGGACATCGATGCTGGACTTTCGGCGGGCAGATTTCGGATTATTTAAAGAACTGATCAGGAAAGTACCCTGGGAAACAGTTCTTAGTGGCAAGGGGGTCCAGGAAGCCTGGATGCACTTCAAGAATGAAATCTTGAAGGCGCAGGAGCGGGCTGTCCCCATGTGTTGTAAGAAGAGTCATAGGGGCAGACGTCCGGCCTGGATGAGTAGGGAGCTCCTGAAGGAACTAAGTAAGAAAAAGAGGATGTATCGTCGTTGGAAAGAAGGGGACGTAAGCCACGTCATGTTCAAAGATGTTGTTAAGTCGTGTAGGAAAAAAATCAGGGAAGCAAAAGCCCAGCTGGAGCTCAAATTGGCCACTTCTGTTAAGGACAATAAGAAGCGTTTTTATAAATATATCAATGGCAGAAAGAAGGGTGGCAGCGACCTCCACTCCTTGTTGGATGTGGAGGGAAATATAGTAACCAAAGATGCAGAGAAGGTTGAGGACTTAATGCCTTCTTTGCCTCAGTTTTCAACAGCAAGGTTGTCTGTTCGCTTGACAGTTGGTCCCCTGAAGTGGTTGATGGGAACAGGGTGAAATATGGCCCTCCTGCAATCCATGAGGAGGAAGTAAGAGACCTGGTGAGCCACTTGGACCCTCATAAGTCTATGGGGCCGGATGGGATCCATCCTAGGGTGATGAGAGAGCTGGCGGATGAGCTTGCTAAGCTGCTTTCCATCATCTTTCAACAGTCCTGGCTCACTGGAGAGGTCCCGGAAGACTGGAAGTTGGCCAATGTGATGCCCATCCATAAAAAGGGCTGTAAGGATGATCCAGGTAATTACAGACCTGTCAGCCTGACCTCGGTCCCAGGTAAAATCATGGAGCAGATAATACTGGGTGCAATCATGCGGCACCTGCAGAACGGCCAAGAGATCAGGCCCAGCCAGCATGGGTTTAGGAGGGGTAGGTCGTGCCTGACCAACCTGATCTCCTTTTATGACCATGTGACTCGCCTGGTGGATGAGAGGAAGGCTGTGGATGTGGTATACCTGGTCTTCAGCAAGGCCTTTGACACTGTCTCCCACAATAGACTCTTAGAGAAGCTGGCAGCCCGTGGCTTAGATGCGAGCACTCTGTGCTGGGTTAGGAATTGGCTGGATGGCCGAGCCCAGAGAGTGGTGGTGAATGGTGTCTCATCCAGTTGGCAGCCTGTAGTGTCCCCCAGGGATCGGTGTTGGGTCCGGTCCTGTTTAATGTCTTTATTGATGATCTGGATGAGGGGATTGAGTCCATCATCAGCAAGTTTGCAGATGATACCAAGCTGGGAGGAAGGGTTGATCAGTTACAGGGTAGGATGGCCCTACAGAGGGACCTGGACAGACTGGAGACATGGGCCAATTCTAATGGGATGATGTTTAATAAGTCCAAATGTCGGGTACTTCATTTGGGACACAACAATCCCAAGCATAGCTATAGACTGGGGACAGAGTGGCTGGAGAGTAGTGAGGCAGAAAGGGACCTGGGAGTGCTGGTTGACAGGAAGCTCAACATGAGCCAGCAGTGTGCCCAGGTGGCCAAGAAGGCCAATGGCATTCTGGCCTGCATCAGGAATAGCGTGCGAGCAGCACCAGAGAAGTTATTGTCCCCCTGTACACGGCACTGGTCAGGCCTCATCTTGAATACTGTGTACAGTTCTGGGCCCCCCAGTTTGGGAAAGATGTCAGGATGCTGGTGTGTGTCCAGAGGAGGGCAACGAAGATGGCAAAGGGGCTGGAGCACAAGCCCTACAAGGAGCGACTGAGGGAGTTGGGGCTGTTAAGTCTGAAGAAGAGGAGGCTCAGGGGAGACCTCATTGCTCTCTACAACTACCTAAAAGGAGGTTGTAGACGGGCAGGGGTTGGTCTTTTCTCTCAGGTGACCAGTGACAGAACTAGAGGGCATGGACTCAAGCTTCGTCAGGGAAAGTTTAGACTTGATGTTAGGAAAAAGTTCTTCACTGAAAGGGTGATTGGCCATTGGAATGCGCTGCCCAGGGAGGTGGTGGAGTCGCCGACCCTGGAGGTGTTTAAGGGGAGGCTGGATGAGGCACTGAGTGCCATGGTTTAGATGATGGTGTTAGTGTTGGTGTTAGTGTTGGGATAGAGGTTGGACTCGATGATCTCGGAGATCCTTTCCAACGTTATGATACTGTGATACTGTGTAAATATGGTATGGTAAACCAGAGATGTGAATGCCTGGAAGAAAAGCTAGATCCCAAGTGATACACAAATTGCAGGACTAGTGATATGATGATGAGTCTGTCCTGTTGATCTTGATGGATGTACATTAACATAACTGCTATCTCTGTTTACTTTACACTTCTTGTGACGGGCTGGTAAGCATTACTGAGCATCATATCAGTTGGAATGATAAAGAAGTACAAGAACCAGATGAAGAATATTGGTTTTGCTCCTGAAGTTTTCAAAGGTGTTAAATATATTTTTAAAAGACACTGTGCAGAATGGGGATTTGGAAAGTGTAGAAATAATATTGTTCCTTTTAAAAATAACTGTAGCTAATTGTACACATTCTTCTAGTTAAATGCATTTTTAAATCCAAATTTGTGGTACAATAATGGATTATAAACTAATAAAAGAAATATAATTATAATCACATACCTGATTATATAGGTACTTATTTTTATCTTAAAGAATTTCTACCTTATTCCTGAGACAGAGAAGCAATTTGGGTTTGGGAATAAAATTACTGGGTAGTAATGCATAGAGTACCCATAAAGTGTGTGTTTGGCTTTATTTTGTTTCATTTTCCCCATTATTTTTTTTTTTAAACAAAAGGGATGATTTTAGATATGAACAGAATAAGAAGGTATTTTTTTCCCATTACTTTTCTTGTGAGTGAGAACTGCGTAGAGGGAAAGGTTAACTCCTAGACATTTGTTTGGACGGTTTACCTTTTCAATGACATAATATCATGTGATATCCATCTTTCAACTTTTGAGAAGCTATTTGATCTTGTCACTTTGGAGGAAGCTGGGATCTTCACTCAGATATTCTCTTACCAGGGTAGGGGTTAGGAAATGGATGAGGAAATGCTTTCTATACAGCCACTTTTCTAACAGTTGGACTACTGTTGAAGGTTTAAGTGTGGAGCTGAGTATTCTTAGGCTAGCAGTAACTTGTCATCCCTTGGGAGCAAGGAGGAAGTAGAGGAAAAATTTGTTTCCAGAAGGGTTATCAGGTGCATGAAATCTCTGGGAGAATGTTACTTTAATATTATGCTGCTACAGGCTGCTTTTCTGCCCTTCTTCTTCCAAACAGTTCTGGTTTGCTGTGTATGTACATAAGTTTCACAATATTGCCCTTTAAAACTTTCTTCTGACTTTTACAGGAAGGTATATGAATGAAAATGAGTATTTAGTAACAAGTGATGTAGACATCAAACACAGTACAAAGTCTATGTGAAAAGAAAGAAAGATTCCTGTTCAGCACCACCCTCAGAATTCACTCATCTCAGATTATTGTTTGAATAGTGTATAAATGTAACGAGTTGCCTGATGGTGGATTAAGGCACTCTAGAGGCTAGGGTGAGAACTTTGCACCTGTGTTCACTTGTTCACTAAGCCAAAAATTCTAGTTCACTGTGCCTAAATTAAAAGTCCGTGTGACTTTAATGTTTTAACCCACTGCACTGCCAATATCCGGGATGCTATTTCTTTCTTCTGAAATCTGTAATACTATCACAATGACTGCCATCTCCTTGGCAATGCGGGGAGAATGAAAGCATAAATATAACTAAGCATTGAACAGTTGAGCAGCTACTATTCTGTGTAGGAAAAAACAGCCTTTCTGAAAGGACTACCCTTACTGTTGAGATTTCATCAATTTAATATTTTTTTCAAGGAGTGTAAAGAGAACATGTCATAGTTCCTCCCACGTGACTGGCCTAGCACCTGAGATCTTCACTGACTTCTGTGGTTTCTAAGTGGGTTCATGAGAAATTGTTCTTTCCTGACAGACCACAAGACTGGGTCTATTCCTCTAACTTATTCATTACCTCTTAAGATTCCTCAGCAAAGTCAGTCATTCTCATCTCAGAAAATAACAAGCAGAGCAGCACATCCAGTTATGTTACACTGACAGGGTGTCAAGAAAACGAAAACAAATGGTTTGAGTAGTCCTTCAGGGGATAAAGAGTTCAGTTACTAAGCTACCCACCAGAAACTGATTTAGTCATCTGGGATGATTTTATTTCTTTTTCTTCTGTAGGTTTAACCACATAAATCTCTGTTTCATTGCTAGAGGGAGATATCAGAGAAATTTGGAACTACTTTTGGCATGGCCAGAGTTTGTGGACTGCTGTGTTGACATGTGCTTAGACAAATGAAGAAGCAATAACATTAGCTGTGTCCTTATTTGCTCAGGTTTATAAGTACGTGTGTATTTTTAGATTGCCACAGAAAAAGGTGGGTGACCTACTTGGCAGTATTCATGAATGTACTGTTATGAATACAGCCTGCTTCTTGTATGCTCTTTCCCTCTATGAATTTCTATTTGAATCTATTTGAATCAGGGTTCAGGTCATTTAAAACATTAATTAAAATAGACTGAATAAGTTATGAAGGAAGAGAAGTGAAAATCCAAGTGGTTTTACCCTGGATAAGTAGAAAAGAGAGTTCTGCTAGCATAAATATGGAACATGAAGGTATGTGTTTCTCTTCTCTTAACAGTCTAAATGAATTAGCTTCACTTTTACTATGCACACATAATTCAGACTGGTGAAATGTCTATACTGCTTTTCCCTCCCCCACAGTTGTGGAGTGCTGCTTAGGATGCATTGAGGCATGTTTGTCTGGGAAATATATACCACAGTGTTTGTATAGGTACTTAAATCTTCTTTACAGTACTTAGTGTAAATTGTGAAATACAGGGATTTATAGTGTGATATTTACTCATAACCAGACTTCTAGTGTATACTCCTAGTTGGTACAGACTAAATTTCAAACTGGATGTTAAGACTTCACAGTCCAGGCAGTTGCATGCTAAACTCCCAAGCTCCCAGTCTAACATTACTATTAGCAGCGAAGGGAATACAGTGCTTCAGTAGTGCCAGGGAGATGAATCAGGAGCTACAGATGCTTTCTGTGTTACAGCACTAGCCTACATCTCATATAGGCAGTTTGGTGTCGAACCCTGAACTACTACACTTGAAAACGCTAGCTATAGCCATTGCCTGCTGAATGGAAGCTGTACATGTTCTTATCCTGTGTAAGTTCAACATTATGCTGTGGCGGTTTGACCTTGGCTGGATACCAGGTGTCCATCAAGCTGCTCTATCAGTCCCTCTCCTCAACTGGACAGGAGGAGAAAACATGACAAAGAACTCATGGGTTGAGGTAAGGACAGAGTGATGACTCAACGATTACTGTCAAGAGCAAAACAGATCGATCTGGTGAAATTGATTTAATTTATTGCTAATCAAAAGTCAGAGTAGGATATTGAGAAATGAAAACAAATTGTGTTCCCCAAGGCTCAACGTTGGGTCCAAACCTGTTCAATATCATTATCAATGATCTGGATGAAGGATCTGGCTGAGATCCTTAGCAAGCTTGTGGACGACACTAAGCTGGGTGGAAGCGTCGATCTGCTTGAGGGTAGGGAGGCACTGCAGAGGGATTGGACAGGCTGGATCGATGGGCCGCGACCAACAACATGAGGTTCAACAAGGCCAAGTTCCGGATCCTGCCCTTGGGACAAAACTCCATGCAGTGTTACAGATTTGAGGAAGAGTGGCTGGAGAGCTGCCTGGAGGAGAAGGACCTGGGAATCCTGGCTGATAGCTGGTTGAATATGAGCCAGCAGTGTGCCCAGGTGGCCAACAGAGTCTGTATCAGAAAAAGGATAGACAGCAGGACCAGGGTTGTGATTGTGTCCCGGTACTCGACATTGGTGAAGACACACCTTGAATGCTGTGTTCAGTTTTGAGGCCCTCACTACAAGAAGGACATTAAGGTGCTGGAGAGTGTCCAGAGAAGGGCAACAAGGTTGATGAAGGGGCTGGAGTACAAATCTTTTGTTGAGCAGCTGAGGGAACTGGGGTTGTTTAGACTGGAGAAGAGGAGGTGGAGGGGAGATCTTATCGCTGTCTACAACTGCTTGAAAGGAGGCTGTAGCGAGGTGAGTATTGGTCACTACTTCCAAGTGACAGGTGATAGGATGAGAGGAAATGGTCTCAAGTTGTGTCAGGGGAGGTTCATATTACACATCAGGAAAAATTTCTTCACCAAAACGGTTATCAGACAGTGGAACAGCTGCCAAGGGATGTTGCTGAGTCACCATCCCTGGAGGTGTTTAAAAGATGGATAGATGAGGTGCTAAGGAATAGGGTTTAGTATCAGACAGGTGCGGTTAGACTCAACGATCTCAAAGGTCTTTTTCCAACCAAACGATTCTATGATTCTATGAAAAAATAAAATCTTAACACAACTCTCCTTTCCCTCCCTTCTTCACAGGCTCAACTTCACTACCAAGTTCTTGACTTCTCCTGCTGAGAGTTTCAGAGGGATGGGTAATAGGGTTGTCTTCAGTTCATTACGTGCTATGTTTTCTGCTCCTTCTTCCTCACGCACTTCCCTTACTCCTGTGTGGGGTCTCTTAGAGACATTCCTCCATGAGCTTCTCTGGTGGGGTTCCTTCCCGTGGGCTACAGTTCTTCATAAACTGCTGCAGCATGTATCCATTCCACGGGGTGCAGTCCTTCAGAAAGACTGCTCCAGCATATGTCCCCTATGGGCTCACAGGCCCTGATAGAAAACCTGCTCCATCTGTGAGGGTGTGTGTCTTCTGTCCATTGTACACAGGTCCTACCAGGAGCCTGCTACAGTGTGAGCTCTCCACAAGATCAAAGCCTCCTTCAGACATCGGCCTGCTGTAGTGTGGGGTCCTCCTTGGTCTGCGGGTGGATATATGTTCCACCATGGACCTGCATTGACTGCAGGAGGAGAGCCTACTTCACCACGGTCTTCAGCATGGGCTGCAAGGACATCTTCGTCGCAGCACAGGTAGCATCTCCTTCCCCTCATTCTTCACTGACTTTGGTGTCTGCAGTATTGTTCCTCTAATACGTCTTCACTCCTTTCTTGTTTGCTGTTGTGGATCAGATTTTTCCCCTTCTTAGATACCTATTATCATAGAGGTGCTAACACTGTCATTGATTGGTTTGGCCTTGGCCAGCAGTGGGTCTATCTTGGAGATGGCTGGAACTGACACTGCCTGACATGGTAGAAACTTCCATCAGCTTCTCAAGAAGCCACTCCTATAGTCCTCCTGTTGCCAAAACCTTGCTACATAAACCAAATACATCCACTGCCTTTTTTCTAAAAGCATGAAAAAAATATTATGCTTATCCCTCTGTCATATGGTCAGTTCTTCAGATTAGTAGAGTTTAGACTGCTGTGAAATCATGAAATTAAAACCATAGCTATGCAAAATTTTCCTCACTTTGTTACAAAAGTTTTACTTAGGGTCACAGTTTAAAAGCAGTTTCAGAAGAACTCAGGAAACACGTGACAACATGAATTTTACCTGGTTTCAGAAGCGAAATTCTTCTCTCCTATCTTCTTGAGAAGTGGATAAAAAGAAAGTAGATATTATTGTCACTTTATTATTTGAATAGTAGTCTGACATTCCTGTATCTTAGTGTGTTTAGAGCATTTTGAACTATAGATTAATTTGTAAAATGTGTTCTTAGACCAGAAAATATAGAGAAGCCTTAAAAAACTTCTTAAAATTTGAAAACATATATAGAATTTTCAGCCATATTTTCTATATACTTCTATGAAAATTACAAGTATTCGAAAGCAGGATCTTGAAATGGAAGTGCCACTTTAGCTGTATTGGCACTCCAGCAATATGGATTTTCACAAGGCAATTCCTCCAAAAAATTATTTTATCTTCTCCATTTTCAATCACCCTTATAGAATCTGAAGTACTGGTTTAACTGTTGTTTCCATGACCCAATTTTCCAATAGCTAATGTCCAAAGCAAAGAGGAAAATTTCGTATATACTGGAGTAACCACCTGTATGTGACATATTTAGGTCTAGTAGAATTCTGACTTTTTGAGGTATTAATTAGCTCCTGAACTACATCATATTTTGAAGGAGTTTCAATGATTAAAGGTTATAAAGGGGAATAGTTAATGCAGATATTTGCTCTCCCGTATTATAATTATCTTTTCACTAACGGTGTTTTAACCTTCTTTGGAAAGTATGTTGAGGTTTGCTTAAAATATGCTCACTTTTTATTGAATGCATTATGTTCTTTTTTTTGTTACTAAAAGTTAGCAAGGAAGATAGCTGAGATATTTAAAACAATATAGAAGCTATTATGGAACGTCTATTAATTTTGGTTTAATAAAATCCAAGATACAGCGGAAGACCAAGAAATTTAAGTTACTGCTAACTGTGGGGCACTTTGTGTTTGTTATGAGGATAGGGAGAAATTTAATACTCCATCATAGGAAAGCTAGCTTTTTATTCCTTTCAAAAAAAAGGTCTTGTATATTGGATTTTCTGTATATAATGTTCTTTAAAAGCATCCAGAGAACAGATGCAACTGAGTACTGAGTAACCTTTCCTCTTTTGACTGTGATGAGATGTAGTACTTGAGATTACGAACATTTTATTCTGGTTCTTCTTGAGCTGCTAGTAAGTATTCACTGACTATTCAGTCCTGATTAAATCCATATTACCAGGCATTCTGACATGGCTCAAGAGATCTCTAAATCAAGACTTGGATGTCTTTATAAAGAAATTGTTGCTACTGAAGCAGAAATTATAAGGTTGATGCAGGAATTGCTGTGGGATATTTATGGTTTCTACTACGCAGGAGGTCAGATATTCATAATTCTTCAAAGCCTATGAGGTTCTCTTCTCTTTGGGGACATATTAGTCCTGCCTTTGATTTAAAAGCTATATTCTAATGCTACTCAGTGATATTCCTAAATATACTAACTAATATCAGATTAGCTTGTTTGCCACAGGGTGTAGAGATGCATTTTTGTGTGTGTACAGTCTCTTCACCGAGAAGGAAGTCAATATATAAAGGGAAACAGAAAGACTCAGCAATCTCCTTTTGGGCTTTTGCTTCAAAAGAAAAGTGCTTTCATTTTTTTCTTTGCTCTCACCTTGGGAACACTTGGGAAATCCATTACTTTGCCCCAGAATGCCTTGCTGTTAAAACATGTGGGATTAATGAAATGCAAGCTGTGCTTTAAGAATGAACCGGTAACCCAGAAAGCCCAGCCATGGAGGCCTATGCTCTGAACATGGCCAGCTCCCAAACTCATCTTTTACATTGCCATCTTCCATAGCTCATTGACCCTACTAGTGAAAGGTGCTTTATCTTCAAATCTCAAACATCCATTAACCATGGATGAGAAGTGGAATCTCACATCAGGATACTAATTCTGATCAGACAAATGTTCACTCATTTTTTCCCTGACAGTTTTATCTGCCAGCACATATCTCTGTGCCTTGGTACAAAGCCATGACCTTGTTTACTAGTGACATAGCTGATAGTACAAATGACAATATGTTTATTATATGCACGTATGACTGTTTATTATATGTATGTATGGCTTTTAAATGCCAGATTAACTGAGAAAAAAAAACGTAGTAAGATTTCTTTTCATATCTGCTTATTCTCATACGGTAATATGACAGCTTAATGTTATATTTATATGCACTGTCTGTGGATTTCCTTCTCTACTGTGTAAGGTGATTCTTAGAATTCATGTGTGATTTATTTTCCGTATATATGACACAAGTTTTTTCTTTACTAATTTTGGTTTTACAAGCCACGTGTATACTACAAATTTGTTACTGGAAAAGCTTCATACCTCTCAATAAACAGTGAAGCAACTGCTGAAACAAACTGCATGTTTATCCCTGAAACTATAAAATGTAAATGTTTTTCAGCAGAAAATAGATACAGTAAGAGAATCAGACATTTACCTTTTTGTGGTGACTTGAGGAACATATTTCTAATACAGTTGTTCTTTGCTTTATTTGTAATTTTTGTTACAATTAACCCTTCAGGTTTTGTCTCAACATATCTCATTCAAGAGTAAAACATGAAAACATCAACAATGTCTTTTGCTCTTACAAGTCAGAGCTGAACAGAAATGCATATTTTTTTAGTGAGGGTGACTATTGGAGAACAGTATTGATGTTATTTTTACAAAATGTAGTATTTGCTGAAAAGAAATTCTGGACTTCTGTTTGATTTTGGGGGTCTTTTTTGTTGTTTGGCTCTTTGTGTGTAAATATGTCAGCTGCTGTTTCACAGCTGCTGTTTCAAGATCACATAGTGACACCAGTGAAGTTGAAATCTCCATTTCCTATATTCCTAGACCCTCTTGGTTTATAAACACTTGGTTTATACAGAGCATGTTCATATGCTGTGGTAGATTTGGTTCTGATCAAGCTATTTGTTTATTAAGATTTCTTTTGTCTCCAAAACCCTAAACTAAGAAAAGAGCCATTGTTTCAGGCCTTAAAAGTATTGTAGAATTGCAAAGATAGTATGAAACAGGTATTTGGATTCTTCACTCAGACCTAGTGTAATCCCCTTTTCTTTTGAATTTCCTGGAGAGCAGCGTTTGGGGTAGTGCTTGTGTTGCAATTTCTGTGTGCTTTTGGTGTAAATTCTTCAAGCAGCTATTCAAGCCTGTGTGCTTGTTTTGGATGACTTTGTGGATCATCATTAGCCACGGCAAAACCCGAAGCAGAGCTCAGTGGTGAGAAAGTCCCTGTCTCAAGAGCCTTACAGTCTACACCTTCTTCCTGTGGTCTGAAACATGCAGTGAATCCTCTTGCTACCTTTTCCAAAGTAGTCATAGCTAAATAAGTCATCAAGCCTCTGAAATGCAGGAGAGGCCTCTGCAAATCAATCTGTGACTAGTCTTACTCTGTAGTGTGGTGGAATCTTTTCTCTAATTTCCAAATCAAGAGTACAGTCAACAATTATTATTTATTGGCTGATCAGGGGATTAATGTCAGCAGTCATTATGTTATTGCCTAGATAGATTTTTTTCAGAGGGGAACTGATGAGATCATCTTCTCTTCCGTATTTATTTTTATTAATGTTTCCCCTTCTCCAGCCATCTTGTTGAACAATGCAAATTATAGCATTACTAGGCAAGTCGCTAGCTTAATTTATTGCCATGTATGAAACATGTACTACCCTGAAGACTAGCAGAAAACACGCATAATAAGTGTCAGTAAGTGACAACTTTCTTTTTTTTATTCAGCGAGAAATTTCACACCACAACTGTTAATTTCATCCCCTCTTGTCTTTCATAATGTAAATATATAACTGCTGATTACCTGTTATTGACCAGATTATTTAGAAAATAAAATCTGTGTCTCTGGTTGATGTGACTTTCTTCTTACAGCTTCCTTATCCTAAATTCTCTTGTGATAGCAGCAGATCTAGAATGATGGGAAAGCCATTTTTCTGACTGATATTTAAACTTTTTCAGAAAAGAACACCAATTATAATAATAGTTAATGACAGTGTAGTTTAAATCCAAGAAGTTCTGGATCAACACTGCTTAGGTTTTCTATGAACTTCTTAAAAGATTAAGGTATTCAATAGGGGGTACATAGGTGGTTATTGTCTGGTGGAACAGATAGGGAAATCTATACTTTAAAAGGCTTTACAGATATGTGGTATTTTCAGGGAGGCTTTGGTGCTTTGTTCTTTTGCAAATGGTGAGCACTCAGGGTTGAAAAAATAATGTACTGCAATGGATAGCTCCTTGGGGCAGCATTTGGCAGCTTAAGTGGGGGCTGATAGGCGGAATATCTTAGTTTGTAACACAATCTCAGCATAAGCTTGGATATTTTTTTATGCATCACCCTGTCAGTAAAGCCTTTGTTTTTTGCCATCACAGTCTTGCCTGAACTAGCCTCTGTTTTCTGCCATCTGTTTGGATACAGAGTCCTGGCTTGGACCCAACTTTTTAACTTGAAATATGCAGATGCTTCCAGTTTAACAAATATCCATCTCTACTGCATCATAGCATGAAGTACATATACTAGCCTTGTAACTTGTTACAATTGTAACATTGTAACATAGATATAGCATCAGAAATGTATAGCAGACCAAAATATTATCCAAACATCTCCCCTTTTTCAGTCAGGTATAGATTTTTAGATGATTTGCCCTCTCTGTATCTTCTCTGAGAAGATACAGGCAATGTCGATGCATTTCCAGTTACATTTCTTTCCAAATAGAATGAAATATTTTTTCATTCTCCAGTGTTTTGAGGTACATGCAGTGCTCAGCGCTGACAAAGTCAGACAGTAGTCAATTCGAGGATGATGGAGGATTAGAAACAGTTTCTGTCACATTAATCTGAGAAGTGCAATAAACTTCATATTCTGTGTTCGGAGACTGTCTGTTGGAAGTAAAATCAAAGAAAAGGGGGAAAAAGTGCTCAACTTCGGTAAATGTCAGTGGAAGTTGCTAAATCTTTCTATATAACACATTACACCTTTACCCTGGGAGGTCTTTGAACTTCATCATCTTGGATTTACAGAAAAGATGAACCACCATCAGTATGTGGCTAAATCAATGAAAATGAAAAAGATAAATTGTCAGCGAATTTCAGCTTGATTTCTGACCGCTCTTAAAAGTTTCTAACTGCTCAGAAGACTTGTAGGCTAACAAGTGTATTGCATGACTTAAGTATTTTATAGAACAGAGTTGATAGGAGCGATAAATTGGAGACATTGTTTTAGAAATAAAAAAAAAATGATTCAAGTCCATGCACGAATCCACCCTCTACCATGAATAGAGGTCAATAAAGCATTTTCCTTTCTCACTACAAAAACTAGTAAGAGTTATCTATTTAGGGAGCAGGAGGGTTTGTTTCATCCTCCTTCTAAGAGGATTCAGGTTTGTTTTACCAAACCTGCTGTAGGATATCCTTAAGGCAAATACTGATTATTTACTGCAAAAAGTCTTAAAGACTGACAACATGTCTTCAGAAGTCAGTATTTAATGGTGAAGCTGAAGGCCCTATGTGATTAGCCTAAGTACAAGGATTTCAAACACTTTAACAGCAAATGCTGCTATCATGAAAAGAGGAAAAAATGTCTCATAGTATTTTCTTGTCTACTTGGAAATTATTTTCTGTTTTCAGTACAGTTTCAGATGAATGTATAAGAAGTGAGAATTGAAGATATGGATGGATGTTGAAAAATTACTGTATTAGTTAACTTATAGCTGCGGTCCTTGTGTTTTGAATCTTTCCACAGATTCCTTCGGAAAACAAAGAACTTGCATAAGGTGCTCCAAAGGTTACAGAATTGTTCTCTTACCTTTTCCATGGGAGGAAGCCAGGGAATGATATGGTCAGATGAAAATAACTGCAGGAATTTGAAGTGTATTTCTCTGTTTTAAGTGAATGTACCAAAGGAAAAAAGGAGTATTCATCATTAGACCTATGTCCCATTACTAGGATCTGTCCATGAAGTTTGCACAGATATTTACAATAACAAGAGTGTAGCTCTTTGATGTCTTGTCATAATGTTGTATTAATATTGTAGAGCATTGTAACAACCCTATGAGTTTGTGTTATATAAGTTCCGGCCTCTGGTCCATTGTTGCATCTGAAGCAGAATAGTGCATGTGTTTTAGCAGTGTTTTTTAATGTTATCTTAATTGTACTGTTTTTTTTGTAAGCCAGAAAAAACAGCTATTTACTAGCAGAGGGTGTAAAAAAGAAGGATTTTATGAATGAAAAAATTCATAAAATTTGTATCACACAATAAAATCCCAATCCATGAAGTTAAAAAAAAAGGCTTAAACTAATAACCCAATTGGCTAAGGTGTTAAACATGTAATTACATTTCTGCCATGAAGAAAATGAATGTATATGAGCATAAATAAACGCTATGGCATTTTTTTACTCAAAACATGACTATTTGGAAAATTAAAAGAAAAAGAAATGTTATGCACTTTACTCCAAAAATACCAATCAAATTATTTACATTCCAAGATGACAAGCAGTAAAGTACTAAATGTATCACAACAAAGAGAACAGCTGAATTACAGTCAATAACAAGTATTTAATAGAGAAAACTCTCACCAGAAAAGATCTGGGAGTTTTAAGATAACTAATTAAATAACGTCAGTATAATACGTTTTCCATATACACTGTAAATAAAGCATTTGGTCACAAATTTAGCATTTGATAATTATTTTAATTCTTATTTTTTAGATATTACTTTAAAAAATAATTCTAATCAGCTAAAATATTGCCAGAGGTTTAGGTTTGGCCTGTACACTTCAGGTTTCATTGAGCACTAAAAAAAATGTTTAGTATCTGCACTGGAGATACTAGACACAGAAATCTAAAGCTAGGTAGCGCTCCTAGAGCCACCACAGGCAGCTGAGCAGGCTCATGCCAGCAGGCAGTGGTGGCCACCACACATAGCTCAGAGGCATCCTCAAGTACCAGAGCTCTGCCTTGTGCAAGTGTCTTTGATTCTGTTGCAGTACTGTGCACAAATACAAATGAAGGGTTATAACCGCACACCAAGCAAAGGAGATAGATTTTTAGGGGCTGCTTTTTTTCCCTCATACTCTGTTACAATGTGAAAAAAAAATGGAGGAAAAAGATGAAGTCTAGAAACAAACCACAAAGAAATTCAAATTACAGAGATGAAACAACTGAAGGAGCTAGAGTCCTTAGAAAGAATTTAGGCAAAAAAGATTTACAAGTACCACGCAGTCAGGAAGTAGGATAAGAGGATAATGAAAGCAGATTAAAGAAGGTGAAAGTACATAACCCGATCAAGGCAAGAACTGAAGGATGTTGAATGTAATTTCCCTTGTTCCTTTTGGACTTCCCAGCAGAGTCTGTCTATGCAGGGAAGAGGAATGCTGCTAAGGGAGTATTTCTCTGCTTGTCTCTTACTGGTAAAATCTCCCTGTTACAGTACCACAGTATCACAAGGTTGGAAAAGACCTCTGAGATCATCTAGTCCAACCCCTGACCCAACACCAACACCTACTCATCGTTTAAACCATGTTATGACCGTGCATCTCTGCAAAAGGGAAGGATCTGTTGCCACTTCGATTCAATATCAGTGTTGGCACCTTGTTACTTCAGAATGAACCTTATGTTACATACGCTTGGTGCTAGGTCCTTTATCATAGGAGTACAGGCTACATTATCTTACCTGAGTCATTCTTCATCTTTGATTGCTAATATGTTACTGTTAGGTTTTGTCAGTTTAGTGCTTAAGGAAAACAAAAAAAGAAACCCTGTTTTAAACTCAGTATACATTTTTTTTTAATTATTTCTTACTACCTCAGACCTAGAAACTTCATTAGTATGTGACAAACTGGATCCATATGACTTTAAGTCCTGTGGCAGAAGGATGCAGTGCATCAATTCAAAGTTGTTTTTCAAGTGTCACAGAGTAGCTGGGTTTCCACTTGCTGGAGCTGGAGAGTGCCAGTTTGCGTCAGATTGATGAATTATATAAAACTTGGTTTCCTTATGTATTATTAATCACTCCAAACAAAGCAAGACATTTTAATTAATTTGTTATGATTTTTACCTGTTACCGCCAAAGTTACTTATTCAAATTAAAACCTCCTATTCTGAAAAGGCCTGCATCTTGTTAAAAATGCAGTGAGACTGTTATCAGTGTTTGTTGAAAGATACAGGAATTTATACAAAAGTCTGTAATGTTTAAAGGAATGTAAGGAGATACTTTTGAAACATCATCCGTACCCACAGTATTTTAATATAGAATAAGTTAGTTGCCTGACAGGCTTCAAAGAAGGAGGACCTGTGTGCATGATCAGAGGCATCAATAATTGAACACTATAAGCAACAGACGAAATAATACAAAACCTGTGATTAATTTTTCATTTCTATATAGGTACATTATAGTTATTCAAATAGAAATCTGACCTCCCTGTGCTTCATTTTGTAATGTTGTTTTACTTCATTTTGAAAATAATGTATATATCTATGACCATGCAAGAGAAGTATTTTCATTGGGTCTCATTCATCTGTCATAAGAAAAAAACTTAAAATAGTTCTGCAGCCAAGAGATTCCTCACCATGGAAAGGCCTTACAGTAGGATTTAGTTTCAGTGTGAACAGCAGAACACAATAGACAGACTGATATTTTCTCTCATCCAGAGGTAAAAACTAAGTACCTGAGGCCACTGTGATGTTCAGATCAAGTTTTTCTTTACTGTCACTCTCTTTCCTTCCTTCTCTCACTGAATGTGTGACTAAACTACGAAGTTTTATGTGCTCAATGTCTCCTTTTGTCTTGGTAAAATTCAAAAATTACTTTTTGAAAAGGTATATGTAAACATTGTCCATAAACTTACAAAGTTGCGCTGTGGGGATACAACTGCATATCTTGCTGTCTACGAATAACTGGTTATGAATATCTGGAAATTAGAGTCATCCATCTACTTCATATGCTGGAATTAAGAACTGAAACCTGAGGTGCCTAAATAAAATCTTTTTTTTAGAAGTGAATTATTGTGGAAAACAAATGAACACTGAAGATGCTCGGGAGTAATGCCACTCATATTATTAAGGCACAAAATCTGTTCAAGTGAGAGATGAAATAAAGTAGATTGACATCAGCAGGAGGTACTGTCTGAAAGTTCATTGTGCTACATTTAGAAAACTACAGTTAAGCGGTGTTTAAGATTTTGTCCTCAATACCTCTTAAAGCTGGAAGGACAAATTCCCCTCTGGAATACACCAGTATAAATGAAAGCTCTCTGGAAGAAGATGCCAGAGTCAAGTAAAGGTGTTTAGTTCCTTCAGTAGTTTCCTCCCTTTTGATGGCATGGAAGGCACAAGTTTGATGAATGTTATTCCCCTGTTGACAGCAGATATTGATTCTAACGACTGGAAACTTAACAGCCAAGAACATTGAAGGAAAGCAAGATAGTTTCTGTTTCTGCATATTTTGCGTGTATTCCTGAAGTATCTAATGTGTACCTTTTACAAAAACATTTCAGGAAAATAGATATTTGTATATTTACAATAGAATTCAAATGAGTAAGTTTTTCTGATAGATACTTTGGATATGCTGGTAGGTAATTCTGATTAATTAATACCATGAAGATTATGGACTCGAAGTCAATGTTTACTTGAAAGCTTTCCAAATTTTCTAATATGCTTTCCATAATTTATGAGTGTTAAATAAACGGAACTGAAAGATCTGAAGGCATCATAGCACAAAGAAGTTTTTCACATCATCTAGTATTTCTGCGTAACATGCAAGCCTATAGTTTCTTAAATAAACTTATGACATATTTTTCACATCAAACACACCATCTCTCCCTTTTTCTCATCAAAAGTGAATTGCACCACAATAATATTATTGTCTTAGGTTATTGCAGCATATCGAGTGTTCTTCATAAGACATGATGATACAAGACGCAGTTTGACACAGTGGGATGTACACAGGACTGCTCCCTGAATTAGAAAGAATTCTTCATTTGATAAAAAGTAGGCATTAGTTTCTAAAGGGACTGCTGAAAAGGAGTTACCTTAGAATCATAGAACCATGAAATTGATTGGTTGGAAAAGGCCTTTGAGACCTTTGAGTCCATTCGTACCTATCTACCCACTGCAAAATTATATCCCTGAGCACCTCATCCACGCATCTTTTAAACACCTCCAGGGATGGTGACCTAATGACTTCCCTTGGCAGCTGTTCCAGTGCCAGATAACACTTTTGGTGAAGAAATTTTTCCAGATGTCTAATGTGAACCTCTCCTGGCACAACTTGAGGCCATTTCCTCTCAGCCTATCACCTGTCACTTGGGAGAAGAGACCAGCACCCACCTCACTACAACCTCCTTTCAGGTAGTTGTAGACAGTGATAAGGTCTCCTCTCCACCTCCTTCTCTCTAATCTAAACAACCCCATTTCCCTCAGCCGCTCCACATTCACCAGCTTCATCGCCCTTCTCTGCACACGCTCCAGCACCTCAATATCTTTCTTGTAGTGAGGGGCCCAAAACTGAACACAGTATTCAAGGTGCAGTCTCACCAATACTGAGTACAGGGGCACAATAACGTCCCTGGTCCAGCTGGCCACACTATTTCTGATGCAGTTGAAGATGTCACTGGCCTTCTTGGCCACCTGGGCACACTGCTGGCTCACACTCACCCGACTGTCAACGAGCACCCCCAGGTCCTTCTCTGCCAGGCAGCTCTCCAGACACTCTTCCCCAGTCCTGTAGCAGTGGATGGGGTTCATGGTTCCCAAGTGCAGGACCCAGCACTTGGCCTTGTTGAACCTCATACTCAGCCCATCAATCCAGTCTGTTCAGATTGCTCTGCAGAGCCTCTCTACCCTCAAGCAGGTAGACACTTCCACACAGTTTAGTGTCATCCACAAGCTTGCTAAGGGTACTCTCAATCCCCTCATCCAGATCACTGATAAAGATACTGAACTGAACTTGAATCAACACTAAGCCCTGGGGAACAACACTTGTGACCGGTGTCCAACTGGATTTAACTCCATTTACCACCACACTGTGGGCCCAACCATCCAGCCAGTTTTTACCCAGGTGTGCCTGTCCAGGCCAATGGCAGCCAGTTTCTCAAGCAGAATACGGAGAGAAATGTTGTCAAGGTCTTTATAAAAGTCCAGATACACAACATCCACAACCTTTCCCTCATCCATAAAATGGATAACCTTGCAGAAGGAGATCAGGTAAGTCTGGCAGGACAGGCCTTTCATAAAGCCATGTTGACTGGACCACATCTCTTGGTTGTCTCATGTGTGCTGTGTGATAGCATTCAAGATGATCTTCTCCATGACCTTTGCTAGTACTGAGGTCAAATTGATGGGCTTGTAGTTCCCTGGATCCTCCCTCCTACCCCTGTAAATGGATGTAACATTTGCCAGCCTTCAGTCAAGTGGAACTTCCCCAGTCAGCAAGGACTGCTGGTAGATGGTGAAAGGGGTTTGGTGAGCACCTCCCACAGCTCCCTTAATACCCTTGGGTGGATCCCATCCAGCCCTATAGACTTGTGAATGTTTAATTGGACGAGCATGTCTCTAACCATTTCCTCTTGGATCATAGGAGATTTGTTCCTCTCTCCCTCCTTGTCTCCTTGCTCAGGAGGCTGAGTACCCAGAGAACCTCTTACCTATCTTACCTTACTGTTAAAGACTGAGACAAAGAAGGTATTAAGTAACTCAGCCTTACCCTCATCCTCTGTTGGTATTGTTCCCCCGCATCCAGTAAAAAATGGAGACTCTCCTTTTGTTTTTAATATGTTTGTAGAAACATTTTTTATTATATTTCACAGAATTGGGCATTTTAAGTTCTAGTTGGACTTCAATACTTCTGATTTTCTCTCTGCATCATCTCACTTCACCCTTTTAGTCCTCCTGAGATGCCTGCCCCTTCTTCCAAAGCTCATAGACTTTCCTATTCTTTCTGAGGTCCATCCAAAGCTCTCTGCTCAGCCAAGCTGGTTTTCTTTCCTGGTGGCTCATTTTTCAGAACTTGCACAGCAAGATTTCCTTCTAGAATAGCATACAGCCCTGTTGGGCTACTTTGCCTTTCAGAACTGCCTCCCAAGGCATTTTGTCATGCATCCTTTCAAACAGTCCAAAGTTTGCCCTCCAGAAGTCCAAAGTGGCAGTTCCGCTGACTCACCTCCTTACTTCTCCTAGAAATGAAAAAGGCTGTGCCCCAGGCATCCTCCAACCATAAAGTCTCCCACAAGGCCTTCTCTGTTCACAAACAACAGGTCCAGCTGGGCATCTTCCCTAGTTGGTTCACTCACCAGTTGTGTCAGGAGGTTGCTCTCCACTCACTCCAGGAACCTCCTAGACTGTTTTCTTTCTGCTGTATTGCACTTCCCAACAAACATCTGATAACTTGAATTCTCCTGTAAGATCAGGAGCTACTGATCATGAGATTTCTCCCAGCTGCTTGTAGAATATCTCAATCTCTTCTTCCTGGCTCAATGGTCTATAGCAGACTCCTTTCACTGTATCTGCCTTACTGGGTGTTCCACTGATTTTCACTCATAGACACCCAACCCTATCATCACTGTCATTGAACACAAGGTAATTAAAACTCACTCTAACACAGAGGGCTACACCAACCCCTCTCCTTCCTTGCTTATCACGCCTAAAGGGTTTATACCCAACCATGGCAATATTTCAGTTATGTGAGTCGTCCTGCCATGTTTCCATGATGGTAAATATATTATAATTTTGTTGCCATACAATGACTTACAATTCCTGTTTGTTGCCCGTGCTGCCTGCATTGGTGTAGATGCACTTCAGCTGGGCTGGGCAACTGATCCTACCATGCTCCTGAAGTGAATAGTCTTAGTTCCTAAGTGACTATTCACTGTAGTTTCTAACCCATCAATAAACTTTGCATCTCTGCTGCCTCTTGGAGTGCTATCCCCTACTTCTTCTGCAGTAGCAGATGAAAGGCCTCACTAGCACACCAACCCTCAGACCTGGAGTGCCATTCCCAGGCTTTATTCTATTGAACCTGCTTTTATCCCCCTCTCCTTTCATACGTAGTTTAAATCTCTATTGATGACCCCTGCTAACTTCTTGGTAAGCATCCTTTTGCCCTTTGGGGACAGGTGTGCTCCATCATTTGCCATCAAGCAAGGTGTTATGCAAGCCAACCCACGGTCAAAAACGTCAAAGTTTTGCTTCTCGCACCTGGTTCAGAGCCAGGTATTTATATCCTGGCTCTTCCTACTCCTTCCCTCATCATTCCCTGTAATAGGAATGACAGAGGAGAACACTACCTGTGTACCCAGTCACTTCACCATTTGTCCCAAGACCCTCAAGTTCCTTGTAATTGCCTTCAGGTTTCTTGACAAGTTTTAATTACTGCCTACTTGGAATTCAATAGCAGGTAATAATCCGTGGGCCTAATCAGATTTGCAAGTTTTTTTTCCATATCTGTAACTGAGGCCTCACGTAGGCAGCAGACCTCCCTATGTAATCCGTCTGGTCTGAATATCAGGCCTTCTGTTCTCTTCAGATGGGAGTTCCATATGACAATGACTCATCTTTTCTTCTTTACAGAAGCCATTCTTAGGGATGGCTTAGGATGTCCTAACCTAGTGCATGCTTCTAGGCTGTGGAGACCCATCATACACATTAAGGCGTGATTCTACTTGCAGATCTTAGTGTCTGTTGTGCAAGGGAACTGGGAGGTTGAGGTTGACACGGGGGAGACAGGCCCACTGCGCTGTGCAGGAACCTGCTGACTTTCCTAAATTTCTCTCTTTAGCTGAATGCATGCTTGTTGGGTCTGAGACAGGGAGCATAAGGAGTTGTTCCAGTAGTCGACATCCCTCTCACACTCCCTGATGGTTACTCTCTGATGTTCACCTCCTCCCTGAGTTCCATGACCAAACAGAGCAGTTCCTCCACATGAGCACACCTCTCACAGGTGAACTCCTCGCTGGTGCCCGATACCAGCGCAAAAGGGGGGCACGCCCTGCAGCCGACATCTGGGTGGCAGCATGCACCCACTGGGGCTCTGTCTGGGAGGCTGCAACAGTCACAGCGGGTGCAGAGCTTGGAGAGGCCTTAATTTTCTGTCGAGTGGACTCTATGATTCCCAGGTACTTCCAACCGTGGTCCAGTGCCCTGCCCACACACCTTCGCTGCACACCGTGTCTGCTCACCCTGCCTGTGCAAATTGCCTTGCAAACTACTTCCTCAAGCCCTTCTGATGCTTCACACACCCATTTACCTGTTCTTGTTTGCTGCACTCCTGGTTGTTGGTGCTCCCTGGAGGCCATTTAAATCTCCTGTGTATGTTTGTGAGAAAGCTCCCACTGTGTCAGCCTCCCTTGTGAAAGCTGCCGCTTCTAGAATTCAGGAATCACCTGCCCCACACTCCCTCCTGGGCTTATGTCAATCTGGGCTCAGAATTCACCATCCCTGCTGCTGATTCTTGCTGATTGAGCATTGCTGCTTGCTTTGCTACATATAAATCTCCCGCCAATGCTTCCCAGACCCTTAACTTGAACGTTAATATGTTTTACAAAATGGTACACCCTAGTATTCCTGGCTGTGTTCTCCTGGGGAAAATAACCAGAAACTTCTAGTTAAACTTTAAAACTGATTTTTCATGTGTAAAAATCTACATTATTTATTTCCTCAGGTGTTCTGAGATCTGAAAGAGGAGGAAATATTTTTAAATAAGCCATGCAAAAATCTCACACTTCCTCTGGTAGAAGATTTTCTCTGAGATTATACTGCAGCATTCTTCATGACCTGGTGGACATATCATTTGATATATCATTATGGCTTTGTAGAACAGTGCCTGTTCATCCTCTTTACATGAATAATGCTAGTCACATGTTTGAAGTTGTATATAGCCACTGGCACCTGGAAATGTACTTTGAGGAAGCACACCATATTCTTCCCCTGTTATTCTAATCTCTCTCAAAGTATTTCTTAATGTTTTCAGAAACAGTGTTCTAGACTGGCAGGAACTTTGATCTGATTCAGAGTGACTCAATCTTATTATAGTCACTGTCAAGAGGTACTACAGTTTTATACATTTTTGTGCCTCACTATTGTGTTTTCATGACATCTTAGTGCCATTTTCATATACCTATCCACTCCTTTCCTGTTAATACTTGCTAATATAATGACAGGTATAACACGCAGAACAAATTTCCTTCTGAGGTTTATTTCTGGTTACTCAGCTTTTCTCACAGTTCTTTCCTAAATGTTTCAATATTGTTCTTTCAGTTGGGAACTGGGCTTAACAATGTAATATTTAAATAGTGGTCTCGCCAAAGGCAAAGAAGCATTTTTGTGTCTGTCTGCTGCCACCAGACACTCTCTCTTTCTTATAAAGGAGCTTTTTTAACTTATTTTGTGAAGAGTTTCAGGGAATGTTTATGAAGAATTGATTATCTATGAAGACACAAGAGCTCTCTTGGAGTCATATCTCCTGGATGATCTCTCACACACTGTTCTCACTCTGTTCTTGTATTGTCATGTGCCAGAGACAAATTTTCTCCAGGTACCTGGTGACACATGCACTAAAGATCATAGGGATTTCTAGACATTGATGTGAGAAGAGATTTGCCCTAGTAAGAGTAACAAATGTACGGATTATGGTCTTTTTCTACTATGATGTAAACTGCGCCAATGGGGGAACCTTAGGTATATTTGACCTGTTATTTTCCCTGCCATTACAGATACCTCAAGCATAAGTGGCATTTAGGAAGTGTTCTGAAATGCTTTGGAATAATCAAAGGCTTTGGCCTTAATGTAATGAAATCCAACTGTATTTGTATTGTCTGTAATTAAACAATTCCAGACTACATAGTGTAAGTACTTTTGGCAGGAAAATATGTTTTAACTTATTAAAATAATTAAATCTCTTTAAATGAGAAAAGAAAAATCTTGAATAAATTTTGAAACACAGCTACTCATTTCTTCCCAAGTTCCATGTTCTTCCAACACTAATTTCATATTGACTCTTTATCCAAACATTCTTGAACGTTTTTTTCCTTTTCCGAACATTGTATCCAAAGTCTGTATCTCATCTGGTCTTTATCTCACAGTTGTGATAAAGCAAGAGACCATGTTAATGATTTTAATTGAGGATGATATTTTCTGTTCTGAATCATTTTGAGATAAAGATTGCATAACTTACTCTCTTTTGATCTATTCAGAGAAACAGTGAGCTCTGTAGTTTGCTGTCAAGATAATTTTAATAAGCATCATTGAAGCTTTGAGAGATACTAAAATCTTGAAGAACCCAAGAAAAATGGATAGTAGTAAAGTGGAGCACACCTGGCTTAAGTACTCAGAAAAGTCTGTTTCTGAATTGCTCTAAGTACTTTAGCCTGCACCTCGAGTACTATGTCCAGTTCTGGGCTCACCAATACAGGAGAGGCATGGACTTACTGGATAGAGCCCAGTAAAGAGCCACACAGATGACTAAGGAACTGGAGCATCTCTAATCTGAAGAAAAGGTGTGAGAGCTGAGAGTGAGAAACCTCAGAAGAGAAGACTCAGGAGGATCTTGTCAATGTCTATAAATACTCAAAGTGTGGTGCCCAGTCACAGGGGAGCAAGCAATGGGCATAAACTGAAATACAGGAGATTCTTCCTGAACATCAGGAAATATCTTTTCACTGTGGGGGTGACTGAGACCTAGCACAGGTTGCCTAGAGAGATTGTGGAATTTCTATCCCTGGAGATACTCAAAAGTCCTCTGGACATAGTTCTGGCCAACTGGCTCTTGATGGCTCTACTTGAACAAGAGGATTTGGACCAGATGATCTCCAGAAGTCCACTTCAACCTCTCAACCTTTGTCTAAATTTGTGTGATTCCTTTTGAGGCTAATTTGCCATTTCTAAGATCAAGAGCTACATGTATTTCACATTTTATTAGAGCAGTATTTTAAACCCTTAGTGCTTGATGTCATACGTTAGTAGTGGCCTGGACGAACATATCGTTATTTGGTTTCTACATAATTTCCTGCATTGTAAAAGACATATCAAAGGGAATTTTCTGCTGTTTCAGTTCATGATCTTGGTGAAACAACACGTCCCTCTTCTCTGGCTTTCTTTGGGATTTCTGTGGAGATACTGTCCTCTAACTTCATTGTTATTTATCTGCTTTCAATTTCATTTTTAAATCTCATCACTCTTGAATATCAATACTCACAAGGTGTTTGGACAACGGTCCCTTGTTGACCAAGTATCAGTATCACCTTGTGTAAACTGTTTCTCCCCTTAGACCAAGCCTATATGAGATATATTTTATTTCAGTTTCACGAAGCTTTTATTTGACCAAAATATGTTTTTTCAAATTGCTGATATACACAGGTACAACATATATAGTATGGAAATTAATCTTACTAATGGCTAAGTGAAGAAGAAAAAGTACTTTATACTAACAAGAAATTTGGACTGAATGCAAAAGAATAGGAACAAAACAGCAAAAAAAAATGGATCTCAACTGATCTAGGTCATCCACTTGACCAAAGACAAAGAGTTACACTAGTAGGCTTATAAATAAAGCCCCTGACAAATGCATAAATTGCAGGGAAGTAAAAAAAATACCAAGAAACACCTTGGGAAATACGTTTAATCATAAATAATACAACGAAGAGTAAAAAGAGACTTAGAGGATCTGGGATTATGATTTGGTTAATGCTGAGAAGTAGGAGGAACACAGCTGGAACCTACATGTTCAATTTTAGAAGCCGTATTTTATGAAAGAAATTATGGGGCATGAAAAGTCTGAGGCTGAAAGATCAACGTGAATCAGAGTTTCAGAGATCTTAATTATAAAAATCACTCAGGTGTGGCCTTTGATATACAGACTAAAATAAAAGGAAATTGAAAACCATCTTCTAGACGTATTTCATGGAGGACCTCAAAGAAAGCAACTGCTGCCAGGCAGACATATAAACTAGTTAACTACTGCTGTGGGCCAGCCGTATATTTAAAAACAGCTGTTTTCTCAAAATTCTCTCTTGTTTTCTACCTTGCAAGGGGTCCAAATATTTTTTAGTATCAGCAAAATTGATTTCAGGGTGAAAAAGATCTTATTCATAGAATGAAGTTGAATCTTTAATCTAGCAAGCCACACTGACAAATCCTGTTGTCTTACAGAAACATAAAAAGACTCAAATAAGGCTTGAGTGGAAAAAGGAAGATACTGAGTAGATTCTTTTCTTAGAGTATCTTGTTTGTTCAACAGTCAGGATGCTCACCTGCTCACAAATAGCAGTGGCTGAAAACAATGAACAGGCGTCGTGCCCTTTCCAAAGCATTCGTGTCAACAATTGTGTCCACCTTCAAGCATGTTATTGTGCTCAAAATGACTGACAGAAGAAAAGAAGGCAGAAAACAAGGTCTCCTAGTGCAAAACTTTTTCCCTGCAAAGAATTTGCAACAGAGCAAAGCATCACAAATAGAAAAACAAGTGTCACGGTTTAGCCGTGGCCCGACTAAGTTTTTGGCTAGACTCATGCAGTTGGACTACCAAATTCCACCCTTCCATTGCCAGGGGAAAGGAGAGGAAAATAGAGGAAAGAGATTAAAATAATCAGAAAGTAATGAAAATATGTACAAATATCCAAGATCGCACACCCACCCCTTGATGACACCACCACAACTGCTGTAGAGCAGATACGGGGGGAATGGGTCCACAGCTAGGAGGCTGCTGAACTCAGGAATTGGATTCAGGGATGCACGGATATGGGGTCAGGAACAATCACATAAACAAGGTTCTCAGAGGATGTCAACCATCGCAGAAGAGAGTGAGATCCTCATGATCTCTCAATTTTATACCGAGTGTGATGTATATGGGATGGAATACTCTTGGACAGTTTGGGATCACTTGTCCTGTCTGCTCCTCCCTACAGGTGCAGCTGTAGGGATGGCCTTTGTTACTAGAAGAATAAGGATAAATATTGGCCTCTCTGCATACCAGTGTTCCATGTTACCACTCTAGAAAGAAACCGTCTGAAAAACATGCAGTTAGTTTTTCAGAAAATGCAGTTAGACTACAGCCAGAGTCAGAAGCACCCCAATTAACCCCAACCGTAACAACAAGATATTATTCTTTACTTACTGAATAAAGTAAATAACCGTACAGATTCAGTATAATGGTACTGCTTATGCCAGCCACTGTAGCAATATTAATACTTGGGCAAAGACCATGCCAAAATTCCCTTTGCAGTGTGTCATCAGCTTAAATGCTGTTCACTTCCTTGCGTGGTTGGTTAATTAGTAATAAAAGGTTTTCAAATATGGTCTTCATCCTAAAATAGGCTGAATTTCTGTATACCTTGCAGTTTGTGTATTTAAAAAAAAATCAAGAATAAATGAAATGTTGCAGACACCTCCCCTGCTGTTCCCCCCCCAACTGCCTTTCTTCCCAATGTGAAGTACCTCAGAAGTCAAGAGTGAATAATTTTATGTCCCTAGAAAAAAATACTGCAAGACTACAAATAAGGTCTCCGAAGCCAGCAGACTTCCTGTGACATGTTTACATCATCTCTATTTCTTGACAGTGTACTCAAAACATAATCGGTCCGTTCAGCTCAAAAGTTCGCCTTGCTCAGTAAAAGTTTGTCCCTCAGGTGAAGTAAAGAGAGAAGACAAACCTTCATTGTTTCCTTCTCAGCTGATTTCCTTAAAATAACTTTGAATGTGGATAGCAGTGTGGATGAGGTAAGACAAACTTTCTGTATATAACTGTGATGAACTGGAGTACAAAAGAATAGGTCAGTGTGGTTTATTTTTTACAAAGGTAAGTATGGAGAAACAAGTATCCTGGCACCGTAATTATTTGAGAGTATCTTGTCTGAAGCTGAAGGTCACAGTTACCACAGTTTGCATCATGGCTGCATAGTGCAATTGAGCTTAAAAGAAGGAAACTGTTAATTTCTCTGTGATTATGTCATTTAAGCTGCAGCTTTGTCCTACTAAGATCTATCATCTCTTGTGTGCTTCACCGTTAAGCAATCTACCAAGGTAATCTAATTCTAGCCTCTTGCAGTCTCTGGTGAACATTGACAGGGAAGTGATGAGTCGTGATTTCTCAAGGAAATAGCCTAAAAACTAGCTTCCTTTGGTCTTACTCCTTTGCTTACAATCTGACAGTGAAAAAAAACATGGAGACTTTATGTATAAATGAAAGATATGATAAAAAAAAGAGACCTGTTCCAGTAAACAATACGTACAAGGTCCTAGACTGAGGAAGGAGAGAGAAGTCAGATGATTTCCAGGCTTGTTACTTCTAGCAGAGGCATTGATGTAGAAGAAAATAATAACACGATGGGGCAGAGGAAAGAACAGTTAGTTGGTTGAGTCCTTGGTACTGTCACACAGTTCTGGTTGATTTTGGACAAGTTAAATTCTCTGTCTCTGCTTCAGATTCCCTCTATAAAATGAAAGCATTATGAAAAAACTGAAAAATTAATCCACTTTTAAGGACTGCAGAATTTTGGCAAGTCTCTTGTACTGTGAATTACTGTATCCAGTCACGACTGCCTGTTTTTAGCATGCTAAAATAGCATATCTAATAAACAACAAAGTAAATACTTAAATCATTTGAGTAATGTTTTAAAACACTACCATTTTGAGGTAGTTTGAGAATGTTAATGTCTTCCAAGCAATTGAGCCTGTTTCCCTGCATGTGCGTGATAATATATGCAAGAAAATGAATAGCAGAGTGATGAAAAAGAGGCAAGAAAGGCTGTCTGGAAAACCGTATGTGGGTAGCATCAATGATAAACTGAATATATATGCCTAGTACTATCCATTTTAAAAACAGAAATGAACTGTTAACTAGATATTGATTGTAAGCCATAACTCCCAAGCTTAAATTTTAATAATAATGTATTATAAATAAATATATTAAAATCATGTAAGATGAACTATATTCTTTATTGTAGAAAAGCTATTTAAGTATTTTTGACTATGCTATTAATATTTCCATTTCTCCATGTTGGAAAAAAAATAATGCAATAAACTAACGGGTTATTTTCTGTGATGCAGCAGGATTTAATGAATTGAATGAATTTGTATCTGAATCCATTTGAGGAAACTGGATTTTTTCCCAGTCTAATAAAAAGTATGAAAGTAAATTGCATAAAGGCATAAGTATAGGAAGCTGTATTTTGTGAGGCTAGCATCCACTCTCCACTTCTTCCATTCTCTGGCCCCACTGCATTCATGTTTTCCTTTCCTGTAAAACTGTAAAAAAGACATAAAGTGCAATAGTCCACATATTATTTTTTTGTTATTTTGAAGTTATTCTCAAACACTGACCTGCAAAATGCCTCACAGAACTTACTCTCTTCCTTACAACTCTTCAGCTGTCCAGCTCTCTGTCTTCATAGTTGAGATGATAACACTTCTGCATTGCAGTAGAAATGGACTTCTGAGATTTTCTGCCTCTGAAGTATAAGGACTCTACTTCCTACCTTCCACTCTATAGAAGAACAGTGTCGTCAGTCAGCTGCCTGTGATGCACAACTTTCCCCCATACATCTCCACAACTGCAGAATAGTTTTAACTTTTAACACAGTGGTACCTATTTATTTATAGTCAGGGAACCAGTATTTATAAACACAACAAAACACAGCAGTTGTAATAATGAATAAAGTTCATTGGAAGTGGATTACTTCGTAGAAGAAAACCTCCCCCCCCAAAATCTGGTAACAAATATATGATTTATTTAGTAGTAAAAGTTCTCAACGTAAGTACAGATGCTTCATCAAAAAGGTTTGGGTGACTTGGTAAATCTCTATACTTTGGTAAATGAGGGGACTAGTCTTGGTGTGAAACTTTTCTTATTCACCAGGGATGGCTGGCACTACATTACCCCAGCCAGTCACACTAGTCCCATGCTGCTAGAGAAACCAGACCTCACCTTTCATTTCCAGGAGCTGCAGAATATTCTTTGTCTTGTTACCGTGTTTCTCTGCAGCCTTGGAAAAAAGACTTCCTTTCTGTTATTCCTTTATAATTGTCACATTTTTCAGGTTTTAGATAACACATCGTGGGAGAACCAACTCACAATTCATTCTTCTGCCACACTAATTTTAAATGTATAGCAAATGAACAATTTCAGTTACTGTTTTTACACTTTTTTGTACCCCCCTCCCATGAAATTACCCCATATTATATACCAAAACTTGTTCAAAGAATTCCTTTTATGTTGCAAACCAATGTAATTTCCTACAGATCGCTTTTCTGTTTATGTGTGTCTTTTAATGTCAGTGCTCTTAGGTGAAATATAACAATTTTCATTTGACATTCCTTTGCACACATAGTGTTGGGGGAGAATCCTAATTGATCAATCTCTGGATTCTGTGGCATGAAAAAGTTGTAAGATTTACCAGCTTACCTCCCTCTATATTATAGCTCTTCCCCTCATTTTCTCCTCCTCCATGTACATTTTTACAACTCTTGAGCCATATAAGTATTTCTTCAAATACTATTTGTCCCTTGTTTTTTTTTGCTTCTAGCACTAATTTCCATGATTATGCTATGCTAAATTTTCTGCTTCTTGTATTTATTCACTTCCACTCCTCCTCCTTTCTCTCTTCAGCAGGAAGACATGGACACTTTTCATCTGCACTGAAATTTGCTCTTCTTGTTGACACACTTGTCTCTGGGAAATGTGAACATGGCTTTTCTTTTTCTTGAACCCTTTCATAGTATCTTTTTACCTCACTTGTGCATATGAGTAGGAACACAAACTCTGATGTTTTGATTTTGGTTACACATTGCATTTCAGTTTTGAAGTTCAAATGGTGAAGTTTTCCATCAAATATTCCCTTCCTCCCTCCAGTTCAGTTTGGATTTTTTCAGTTTTCCTGAACTCTGACTTTAGATCATGTCAGCACGTGGGATGGGAAATCCCAAGTTTATTGGGTCAAGTAATGCATGTCCCAAAAAGTTTTATGGGTCTGTAAGAAAGCGAAAACATGTTTCACATAGTAAGAAGGAATGCTTCCTCTTGTTGGGTATAAAATGATCAGTTGCAAAACCAAATATGAAAATCAGAGCTGTGGTATAGCACCAGCAGGACACTCGAGAATTATTCAACCACATTTTCAGCTGAGGTCCATTAGCAGCACTAAGATCAAATCAGTGGAGTTGGAATTGACTTGAAAATATAGTCAGTGTATTTACCTTAACAAATAAGATCTCTATTCTGAATGCCTGGATGACTGTTCAAGATTTGAAAGGAACAGAAGGAAAATTTTGGTTTTTTAATTTGCACTGAGTATTTGTCCTATGTTTATTTTGCACAGCCACGTCTTCATAGTGCTTAGAGACAGAGAGGAAGGGGACAGAAGAGAACTAAGCAACTGCATTGATAATTGCCCTGGGAAAGGTCTACATGCATTTCATAGGGCCAGATACTGCTGGAGGAATAATGTGACTCTATAAGTCACTCCTACCCAAGATACTCCAAACTACACAATGAATTCATGTTGTGGTCCTAGAAAGCTAACATTGGCTCAACTACTGCTAAAGCACTTCAGAGTTTGATTCAATAATTGACAACTTTCTCTTTTAGTAGGCACTGAACTCAAACTTTGTCATGGTGTAGGGAATGGGAGAGTGCAGCCACCCTAGCTGCACTAGTCCTTCCATCAGTCATTGAAGATTTCTTTGTGGTATCCAATGCAGGGGTGGCAAAGCCACCACCTTGGACACACGTCAGTTTGAATTTTAGTTACTCATTTAATTTTATATGTATATTTGGTGAGTCTTTATTTATGGTATTAGCATACACTGTTAAAAACCTGCCAAGATCCAGACAAAAGCTGCCTGCAAAGAAACCCTTGTGAAGTCTATCTGTTGTAAATATCTAGGTTTTCAGATAAAATATCCTGTTGCAGGTGTTGAGGCTTCCTGTGAAGACCAAATTTTCCAAGCAATGATGTGATCTTTAGCTATTAGCACACAGGGTGAGCTCTGAGAAAGGAGCTGTTGTAAACATACAGAAAAGAGGTAACGTCAGTGCTGATTTCTGTGCAATTTAAGGTGTTCTTTGGGTTTTCTGAAGTGCTGGCCATGTTGACAGGATTATTTGCAGAACAATAATGTTTCTTACAAAAATAAGAATTCTATTGTACTAAAGCAGGTTCAAGGTAGATTTGTCTTCTGATTTGCAAAACATGCACATGGCTCACTTTGACTGTGATAGTATTTAGCAAGTTAGGCTTGTGCCAGGTGGGTATAGACAGATGTATTACCCATTTCCCTGTGTTCCAAACTAGCTGCAAGTCAGACATCTCTGATTTGGAAGCCATAACATTATATTAGAGAAGTCTCCTACTTGGCAGGTAGTAAGACCTGCTCAGAAAAGGATGAATCAATCTGATTATAGTTCAAAGTTAGTGCAGAGATGTAACTTCTGAACTCAAGCTGCCTCAAATTTGATCTGTCCAGGTGGGGTAGGCAGATGAATTCTGTGCCATCTTTGTTTCCTTGTGTACTTCTAAATACCCTCAGTCTATATAGATGGTTCAAAGCACTGTATGTTGAAAACTGTACCAGGTACTTCCAGGGATCTTTAAATCTTTATTTACCTGTTTATCTCCTGCTTAGTGCTCAGAAAGACAAGCTGTTTGACTAGTCATGAGTAAGCAAGTTATTTTTCTTATACTGACACATGTATTTCAATTTAAACCTAACGATGTACACAAATTAGTGAAATTAAGGTTTTCTTGTGAGATTTTATCATGCTAGGTCATTTAATATCAAAATCAGTCTCCTAAAATACAATTTTTAGCATAACAGATCTAACAAGAACACCCTTTTTTTATGACATGGTATTTCATTGCCTCATATTACCTTTTATAACACTGTGCCATTACATCCCTTCGAATTGTAAGAACTCTTCATCTAAAATTAAATGCACATTAATTCATGGTATGCACTTTGAAAATGTGTTTATTTTTAACTTTACAAATCTGAAAACATACAAAACACCCCTCGCAAACCCATCCAAAACTCTTTAAAGAAATACACTATTTTCCCCCACAAGCTTTCGGTTTGTATGGGCCTAAAAAACCCAATGAAACACAAGGTATGCAGTGGTTACCACAGCTTATTTAACTGTCTGTTTGAACACAAAGACAAAAGGTTCATGAGAAAAAGTCTATTTAGGAATCTAAACCAATAGTTTTTACTCCCATCCCCTGTGATCAAAGTCAAAAGTAGGACTGTTTGTCCCAGAGAGCTGCTAGTGAGAGACACCTGAGGCACCTGAGCCTTCCTGTCTTCTGCTGTACGAACTGCTTCTTTTTGGAACAAGAGCCTGGACTAAAGGATTTTTGGCCTCAAGTTTTATGTACCACATGTAGCTTTTTTTAAAAAAGTCAGATATTTACAGTTGTAGTCTTGGACACCTTCATCATAGTGTAATAAGCTGAAACCCTTTATTTAGATGGTTTAAGGGAGAGTTTAATGAGAAGATATTGCAATGTTTTCAGTCCTTGTCGTGAGTAAAAAAGCACCTGAAAAGACAATTCTTTTTAAAAACAGTGTAAATCTGGTTTGAATGTGCTTTTCATATGTCAACACGGAATTTTCAAGGTAGAAATGAGGTCAAGCAGTTTATAATGAAAAAATATACAGTTAGACATGAGACGCAGAGACATCACTTGGTATCCTTAAGGATTGCTGCAGACACAGCTATTCACAAGCAGTGATCCTTGTGTTTAAGAGAGAATGCTATTCAGCCTCCAAAGGCTATGAGAGATTAACACACAGATGACACTGACAGAACAGCTAACATGGAAGCATGAAAGAAAATCGCTTTGGCAAAAAGACGCTAGGCGTTGGAAGGCAAGGAGGGAAGCTTTCTATGCAGCTCTTACAGGACATGTCTATATAGAGATCATCTACTCACACTCAATCATTATAGGAAGTATATTCTTAAAGAACTTAATCTTCAGATTTTGAAAGAATCATGTTATCCCCTCTGAATCTTTACTATCTCATAACTGGAGTGCTGCCATGGAAGGCTACAGGCTCTTCAGGAGAGACAGGCATGAGAGGAGGGGTGGAGGGGTAGCCCTCTACACTAGGGAAACCCTGGATGCTGTCGAAGTCGAGATCGGTGATGACCAGGTTGAATGCCTATGGGTAAGGCTCAGAGGGGCGGTCAGGTCTGACCTCCTGATTGGAGTATGTTACAGACCGCCCGACCAGGATGAGGAGGTGGATCTTCTATTGTTTAAGCAGCTGGAGGCTGCCTCTAGATCGGCTGCCCTTGTTCTTTTAGGAGACTTTAACCTCCCGGATATCTGCTGGGAACTTAACACTGCCGAGAGGAGGCAGTCCAGGAGGTTCTTAGAGTGTATTGAGGACTGCTTTCTGTCACAGCTGGTGAGTGAGCCCACCAGGGGAGAGGCTCTTCTTGACCTGCTGTTTACAAACAAAGAAGGGCTGGTGGGTGATGTTGGTGTCGGAGGCTGTCTGGGGTGTAGTGATCATGAGATAATCAGGTTCTCTCTAAACAATGTAAAAAGAAAAGCCAGGAACAGAACATCGATGCTGGACTTTCGGCGGGCAGATTTTGGATTATTTAAGGAACTGGTCAGGAAAGTTCCCTGGGAAATAGTTCTTAGTGGCAAGGGGGTCCAGGAAGGCTGGATACACTTCAAGAAAGAAATCTTGAAGGCGTAGGAGCGGGCTGTCCCCATGTGTTGTAAGAAGAGTCGTAGGGGCAGACGGCCGGCCTGGATGAGTAGGGAGCTTCTGAAGGAACTAAGTAACAAAAAGAGGATGTATCGTCGTTGGAAAGAAGGGGACGTAAGCCACGTCATGTTCAAAGATGTTGTTAAGTCATGTAGGAGGAAAATCAGGGAAGCAAAAGCCCAGTTGGAGCTCAAATTGGCCACTTCTGTAAAGGATAATAAGAAGAGTTTTTATAAATATATCAATGGTAGAAAGAAGGGCGGCAGCGACCTCCACTCCTTGTTGGATGTGGAGGGACATATAGTAACCACTGATGCAGAGAAGGCCGAGGTACTTAATGCCTTCTTTGCCTCAGTTTTCAACAGCAAGGATGTCAGCGTGCTTGACAGTTGGCCCTCTGAAGTGGTTGATGGGGGCAGGGTTGGCCCTCCTGCAATCCATGAGGAGGAAGTTAGAGACCTGCTGAGCCACTTGGACCCTCATAAGTCTATGGGGCCGGATGGGATCCATCCTAGGGTGTTGAGAGAGCTGGCGGATGAGCTTGCTAAGCCGCTCTCCATCATCTTTCAACAGTCCTGGCTCACCGGAGAGGTCCCAGAAGACTGGAAGTTGGCCAATGTGACGCCCATCCACAAGAAGGGCCGTAAGGATGATCCAGGTAATTACAGACCTGTCAGCCTGACCTCGGTCCCAGGTAAAATCATGGAGCAGATAATCCTGGGTGAAATCATGCGGCACCTGCAGAACGGTCAGGAGATCAGGCCCAGCCAGCATGGGTTTAGGAGGGGCAGGTCCTGTCTGACCAACCTGATCTCCTTTTATGACCATGTGACTCGCCTGGTGGATAAGAGGAAGGCTGTGGATGTGGTATACCTGGACTTTAGCAAGGCCTTTGACACTGTCCCCCACAGTAGACTCCTAAAGAAGCTGTCATCCCGTGGCTTAGATGCAAGCACTCTGTGCTGGGTTAGGAATTGGCTGGATGGCCGAGCCCAGAGAGTAGTGGTGAATGGTGTCTCATCCAGTTGGCGGCCGGTCACCAGTGGTGTCCCCCAGGGATCGGTGTTGGGTCCGGTCCTGTTTAATATCTTTATAGATGATCTGGATGAGGGGATTGAGTCCATCATCAGCAAGTTTGCAGATGATACCAAACTGGGAAGAAGGGTTGATCTGTTAGAAGGTAGGATGGCCCTGCAGAGGGACCTGGACAGATTGGAGAGATGGGCCGATTCCAATGGGATGATGTTTAATAAGTCCAAATGTCGGGTACTTCATTTTGGACACAACAATCCCATGCAGACCTACAGATTGGGGACAGAGTGGCTGGAGAGTAGTGAGGCAGAAAAGGACCTGGGAGTGCTGGTTGACAGGAAGCTCAACATGAGCCAGCAGTGTGCCCAGGTGGCCAAGAAGGCCAATGGCATTCTGGCCTGCATCAGGAATAGTGTGGTGAGCAGAACCAGAGAAGTTATCGTCCCCCTGTACTCGGCACTAGTCAGACCTCATCTGGAATACTGTGTACAGTTCTGGGCCCCCCAGTTTGGGAAAGATGTCAGGATACTGGAATGTGTTCAGAGGAGGGCAACAAAGATGGTAAAGGGGCTGGAGCATAAGCCCTATGAGGAGCAACTGAGGGAGTTGGGGCTGTTTAGTCTAAAGAAGAGGAGGCTCAGGGGAGACCTCATTGCTCTCTACAGCTACCTGAAAGGAGGTTGTAGTCGGTCAGGGGTTGGTCTCTTCTCTCAGGTGACCAGTGACAGAACTAGAGGGCATGGACTCAAGCTACGTCAGGGAAAGTTTAGGCTTGATGTGAGGAAGAAGTTCTTTACTGAAAGGGTGATTGGCCATTGGAATGCGTTGCCCAGGGAGGTGGTGGAGTCGCCGACCCTGGAGGTGTTTAAGGGGAGATTGGATGTGGCACTGAGTGCCATGGTCTAGATGATGGTTGGTGTTAGTGTTGGGTTATAGGTTGGACTTGATGATCTCAGAGGTCCTTTCCAACCTTGTCATACTGTGATACTGTGATACTATACAAGCTAAAACCGCTATAAGAAACTGTGACCTAGTTCACAGTCTGGATATTGTTGACTGAAATACGCACATGGATTTGGAAAGTGAAAAGCCTTTCCAAAGAACATGACTAAGTCTTTTCCATTTGAAAAATCTGCATATTTTAGGACTAAATGACATGTAGTTTGTACTCACTCACTATTCAGCTATATATTTTGGGCAACCTGATAAGCTGTTCCAAAACTGACCATGCACCTCATGCAAATAAATGTGTTTCCCCATGGTTCATAAAACTGACAAAATCCTTGCAGCAGGTCCACAAAAGGGGAGAGAGTTCAAGATAACAACTGAGACATTGTCATCAGTGCTTCTAGGTATTGGTGTATGCCTCATCAGGTGAGCTGGTATGCAAATGGTTTTCAAGCCAGGGAAAATAATTAAGGGAGGGATCAGAGCAGGCAGAAGGATGACTATTTTTTTTTCATGAACTTTCCAGTACTTCCAGTTAGTTTTAATTTATGCACTGGGACTAAACCAAGCCTTTTAAATGTTTTTCCTATGTAGTGCTCTGCTGAAAAGTTTATCTTTTTACTTAAAATGTTGTGGGATTTAGTTAGGTGGTCTCTTACTCTTTCTCTAGCTAAAAACTACATTGAAATAAATATGCCTTTTTAAAGTGTTTCAGCTTTTGTGAAATACTTACTTTAATGAAAACATATTTAGGTGTAAATATTCCTATGCGCTCTAATGAGAACCACATAAAACATTCTGAAGCAGTGAGACCATTAGGTTGCACTGAGCTAGATGATCTTTCCACCTTTGTTTTTAGATTCATGTTTCTAAGATTTAACATTGACTGTATTTTCTCCTACCTAGCCTTTAAGTAAGTGACACATTTTAGCCTAGCTTTTGCTCCCTAAAGTCATGATTCCTATTTTCTCTATTTCAGTATATAGAAGCATTTTTTTTTGCCGCAAGATTTATTTTCGGTATTGTGTGTTACTTTTTCTTTTTTCTTGATTGCTTTGACATCCTGGCTGCTGAATTTGCCTTGCTACTTTCAGTAAGGCAGAAAATAATTAATCTACTTTCCTAATTGTACAATCAAATTAAATGATGTCCACAAATTAGAAGGCACGGAAATCACATGTGCATTTTGGATGCCTAGATAATGTCCAACAATAAATTATTTTCATATAAATGGCATGCTTAATTAATTGTTTTAAAATGTTCATGCTATTTTTTGTGCAAATATATCTATGTTTGTAATTCATAAAAGGAAAGGCAAATTAAATTGCCATTCCATACATTGCTCTTGGTGTATGCTGGTTTTGCTTGGATGATAAATTTGGATGAGATCCTTATACTCTGAATTGCCAGTGGGAATTCGGCAGATTTCATTTTCTCCTAAATTACTGACATGTGAGTTTGTGTCGTTTGGTTAGCTTGAACACGTGACCGATACAAAAAATATATTCTGACTTTGAAGAAAAGTTGTCTCAATATGAAGTATAGAATAAAATAAACAGGCTACCTAGTAAATGAGGAAAATTTATTTGTGCATTTTGATTTGACTCCATGTTTGAGTAAATTAGTGATTGACATTATTCATTGGTAGTTAAACTCTACAACAACATAATTTACAAACATATCTAAAGCTAGATCACACATTGGTCTGTCATTTTCAGGATGACCATGAAGAAAATGGTCTATCTTTTAAATAGTCACCACCACCATCCTCCCCCTCACCCCCCAAAAAATTAGTGCTCCGAGTGATGTAAAATCTCCTATTAATGTGGTCATCTTGCTTTGACTTTGTTTCCTGAGAGAAGTGGACTGAAACTAAAAACAAAGCTACAATACATTTCGAAATGATGAATTTTACTTCAGTAATCTTACAGAGATAATCATTAAACTTTCCAGACTGCTTAAATTTCTGTATTTGGTGGAGGGTCTTCGGGTTTAGGAAGAGGAAGAATATGTCTAAAGATGCCGTGCGTAAAATTGCCTTCTCTTTTTGTATGATGTGTGTAATTCTTACTTTAGAACATTATGTTTACTCAGCTCAGAAGGGCAACAGTCTGTACTGTTCACTTAGAGGTAAGCTTTAAAAATACCAGAGGTTTTAGATTACATAGACACACAGAACATGAAATATATCTTGAGATTTTCAAGTGATTTCTTTCGCATGCCCTCTACATTATTTTTCCATACCCCTACTCATGTATCTCACTAAACAGGAAAAGATCAGCTTGCAAATTTCTGCTAAAACAACAGACGCTTCTTTTGCAGCTTGACTGGCTCCTTTCGTATCTATTACTTCTGCAGCTGTTGCTGAATAAGCAGCTGCTCCCTTAACATGCTCTGCTGCTGAAGCTGCACCTTGAGCCTTGCTTGCGGCTCAGGTGGCTGCACAGCACCACAGCACATCAGAAGCAGCCTCATGGCTGTGGCTCCTTCTGAAATAGCTACATGCTAGATCCCTAGAGACCTGTGTGGAACAGGGGCTTCTGAGGGCAGAGGACTGGTAGGTTTTGGGCTCAGAAGCGTGTTCTGCAGTGCTGCATAGAAAGCCATAAAAAGTAGAAAGGCATAACAAGTAGAGAAACTGAGCTGCATGTAGGACTCAATCTTAATCCCAGCAAATTCCTTTCTTGATTTCTGGTATCAGTGGGAGTGGCTAATGACTGAGATCACCTTTACATTGTAACTTGTTTTAACTGAACAGAGCCAGCTCACCCTCAGGAGATTTGTGGCTAGGGTGTCTCTTGGATTTTGAGCTGAAAACAATGAAGACCTGCAACCTCCAGTCTTTTAGTTAAGAAGTGCAGTACTCCAATAATCAAAACCCTGTATAACAGTATAAGGAAGAAATTATTTTGGGCTTATGCTTTGGGCAACCTACTTCAAACATTCCTTGCAGCATTTCAAGCATTCCTTGCAGTATTTCAAGATGGCGACAAAAGAGCAGCAGCTATGGAGGAATGAATTAAAGGGGAGAGAAGCACTGAGAGGGAGAAGCTGCCAGCAAGTCTCAACTCCATATTAGCAGATTGAGAATATGAAAGATACTATTTTTATCCAAGCTAGAACATCAGAGCATGTGGTCACCAAAAGAAGAATAATTTGACAGCATTAATGCCCAGGAGTCACTGGTCAGACAGTAACAGGAAGGAATGTGGACATATTATGAAGTACTGGTCAGTTTTGGATTGATGCGTGCTATCAAACTAGACCTTCAATGCTGTAGGAAATTCACATTACATTTTGAAAATGATGATAAATATACCAATTAGTTTTCCTGCAAATACTGACAGTGACCTAGACTGGGTATACATTACATGAGAGACTTCCTAGTTTATTCGGTGAATTTGAGAGTGATTTCCTATGTCCTCTGGTTTGCTTTTGTAGATTTGGAGCTCAGAGGAGAATGTTCTCGACAATATATTTCAAGTGCTTAATGTGCTATTAAAAAAAATACATATTTAAAATGAAAATTTTAAAAAGAAAGTATGGTCAAAAATTAAATCAGAATACAGTTGCCTTGACAATAAATCATCAAATTAATATTAGATGAGATCATGGAGCCCCTCATCTAGTTTGATTTCATGCAAGAGAAATCTAGTCCATGTGCTTGGACAATGTTCTGAGATATCAAATGAAGGATGATAAGTGTGAAAAACCTGAAGTCACTTCACAAAAACATTCCTGATTTGAATTAAGACACTAATAGAGTTGCACTATTAGTTGTTACTCACCACTGGTATAAATGCCTAGTGTATTCATTGCCAGCTGAATACCTGAAACAAGTAATTCCCACTCTCTTAACTCTCTGGAGACGAGTTAAGAAATCTGCCCAAATGACTGGCTGCTAGTTAACAGTAGTTTCTTCCCATCCTCCCATTTCCCTTTAACATTAGATTGAGTTTAAACATTCCAACGTAATTTAAAAGACGACTGGTTTTTACCTTTACATTTATAGTGATAAATGTAAGTGAAGATAATTTCTTTGGCTTAATCATGCACAACCCAACCCATAAAATTGAGTGTATGTGAAGTGCTGTAAGCAAGGTTATTTAACTCCCAACTTTTCTAGGAATTTAAGGACCTGCTGTCAGACAATATCAAGAGTTTTCTTTGATAGTATTTCTTTATACACCCATAGCTAAACATTTGCTGGAATTAAAAACAGTTACAAGCCTTGTAGGTACAGTTTGCTCCTTGTACTGTGAAAAGCTGGAAGAAAAATATTCCTTGAATTTGATATTTTAGGGGATAATAAATTCAATTTTCAAGGCTTCACCCCTCTACAGAAAGACAGTGCTGATTTTCAAAAATTGAATTAGAGGTTTTAACTTCAAGTATTATAGAGAATCACGAGTACTGGTGGCCAGGAGTTGTTTACTTCTAATGACAAAGTTAAGATGTTGCATTTTGCTGAATACTTTTGGACTGGCCCCTAAAATGGAGATGAGTAGATGTGCAGACCGTGTTGTGAGGCACAGTTATACTTGTTGACTCAGTGTTGATGCTCCATGCAGCACTAAGCAGGAAAGGTGGGAGTAAAAGCCTACTCTGCCTTCAGTTTTGAGGACAGTGGTCGTATTGATTACTGCTCCTTGGAGCCTACCACCCTTAGCAAAATGTGCTGAGCAGTTTGATGTGTTTGGCTTGCAAACACCATTTCATCAACTTCTTAGGTGGACTCTGCAGAATCCACATGGTCCACATTTCGACAGATGTACTGCACGCAGTACCTAAACACTCTGCTTAAGAATCAGTTTGTGTTTGCCTACTGCACCTTCAGTGTTTGAGACATAGATATAACCTGGCAGTTTACAGCTGAAATTTCCCCCTGCTGTCCAGAGCTCAGCCTTAGTGTAGGCCCAGCACTGTTGAAATGACTTTTTATTTCAGGAAAACACGAGTGTTTGGCAGCTGTCTGTAGCTGTTAGTGAGAATATTTATTTTTTTTCTTAAAGGTATCATCACATCTAACTCCATAGGTACAACAGAGAATCATGATAAAGAATGTGTTGTTAAATCTCTGAGATTTTACTTTCCCAAAGGAAAAATAATCTGCATTTTGTTCACCCAACTAATGAAGTTACATAGACTCCAGTTGTAAACAATCTGCAATGAGTAAATTTATCTTTTTTTGCTTTGCTTTTTCTATGTGTTAACAATGCTTTCCTCCAGCTACAGGAGGCTTCATGCTCACAAGTTCTTATCTTACTGGGGGTTTCCACCACCTTGAAATCTGCTGGAAAAGCAGCATGGCAAGTTATAGGCAATCCAGAAGATTCCTACAGTGGATCATTCTTAACGCAAGTAACAGACACTCTTACCTGAGGGGATGCAATATTGAACCTGATGGTCACCAATGCAAGTGAACTCATCAGTGACATCAAGATCAGCGGCAACCTGGGGTGCAGTGTTCACACACTGGTGGAGTTCAAAGTCCTGAGGGATATGGGACAGGTGAGGAATGTAGTAAGGACCCTAAAATTTAGGAAAGCAGACTTTCAGCTCTTAAAATAATTAGGCAGTAGGACCCCCTGGGAAACAGTTCTCAGGAACGAGGGGGCAGAACAGGGCCAGCAGATATTTGAGGATGTTTTCCATAGAGTGCAAGAGCACTCAGTCCCCAGAAAGGAAGGGAAGAGACCAGCATGGCTGAATCGAGACCTGCTGGTCAAATTAAAGAGGAAGAGGGAACTGCACAGGCAGTGCAAATAGAGATAGGTAACCTGGGAAGTGCATAGAGATGCTGCCCAGTTGTGCAGGGACTGAGTCAGGAAGGCCAAAGTGCAGCTGGAGCAGAACTTGGCAATAGAAGCAAAGAATAACACGAAGGGTTCCATAGGTGCGTCAACAAGAAAAGGAAGGTTAAAGAAAGTGTACCACCCTGATGAATGAAAATGGTGACCTCGTATCAACAGATAAGAAGGCTGTGGAACTCAACTCACTTCTTTTGCCTCAGTCTTCACTGGCAACTGCTCTGGGTCAATGGACAACAAGCTGGAGACCAGGGTTGTATAGTTCCTCCCACTGTAAAGGAAGATCAAGCTGGTGATCCTGAGGAACCTCAACATATACAAGTCTACGCGACTTGATGAGACGCATCCCAGAGTCCCGAGCGAATTGGCTGATATTGTTGCCAAGCCATGCTCCATAATATTTGAAAAGTCCTGGCAGCCAGGGGAAGTCCCTGGTGACTGGAAAAAGGGCAACATGGTGCCCATTTTTAAAAAGGGTACAAAGAAGGACCCTGGGAACTACTGACCTGTCAGCCTCACCTCTGTGCCTGGGAAGATCATTGAACAGATCCCCCTAGAGGCAATGCTAAAGCACATGGAGGACAGTGAGGTAATTCAAGTCAACACAGCTTCTCCAAGGGCGAGTCCTGCCTAACCAGCATAGTGGCTTTCTATGACAGAGTGACTCCATCAGTGGACATGGGAAATGCAATGGATGTAATCTATCTGGACTTCTGTAAAACCTTTGACACAATCCTCCATAACATTCCTCTCCCTAAATTAGAGGGATATGCATTTGATGGGTGAGCTGTTTAGTGGATAAATGGTCAACAACTATTTCAAAGTAGCTACCTAGCTTTTTTTTCCCACCATTTGGGACAGCTGTTTCACTGTTGTCATGGATAGAAATGTTTTCAAAAGACTATCTAAATATCAGGTCTGTTTCCTGAATTCTGCTTTTTCTTAAAATGACTTTATTTTTTTTATTTTTATTTCTTTACTTTGGAGCAGGGTGAAGAGATGCTGGAAAGGTTTAACAAAGGTTTAAATAAGATCAATTAATGCTCTTAGAGTACTCACTCATACTATCCCACAGTCTTCAATGGCTATAGTGGAAGTGCTGTGACATACTTCCTTACATACTCCCTTCACTCTGTTCTTAAACTTGTTGTCGTGATGGAGTTTGCCATCCTTCTGCACCTGTCTGCCTCTGACTTTGGCCATGAGCACTGGAGGCTCACTGTTGTGAAAAGTGCACTCTTTTGTCAGTTCTAATGTCGTCTTACACTTGTTTTATCAAGTGCCTCTTGTTTTATTTCTGAATGACTTTATGAATGATTTCACAGACTTGAAATAAGAGGTAGTACTGTCACAAAACAGTCAGAAAGTAGAGGAAAAATACTTCTGAGACATAAATATCTGGAAACTAACTTCTTTTAAATTTTCAGAAATTTATAGGCAAATTGCTTTCTAGATTTTCCTGGGCTCATGCAGCTTATTCACCATCATTAATTTTATTTACATGCATACACAAATCAAACGTGATGGACACCAAGGTTATTTGGTTGTGAAGTCCTGTTAACAATTTGCTAGCACTCTGGTGATGACCTGAAAGGTCTATAAAGAAATAGCAGAATTAAATTTTTTTTTCTCCTTTTTGTAACGGCATAATATTACGGTGCCATGAAAATTCAGAAGATAAAAAGGGTCTCTCATGCATTTTTCCCATCTTTTCTTCTCACTTCTCTTCATATTAAAGATACATTTATTCTGGAGGGCAACACACTTTTTAGAAGCCAGGAGAAGTATTAAGAAAGCTACAACATTAACAAAACTGTAACAAAACCAAAATGAAAATGAACTTCAGCACATGTATATTTGCTTTTCATTACTATTTATTCTGAATTTAGTGGAATTTTGGAAAGAAGCATAAAAGAATAGCCTGAACACAAAAAAGGACTGATTTTATTTGTATAGTAGTACGTATTAATGTTTACACTGATATTTTCTGGGTTTGTTATAAAAATACCTAAGAACAGGAAAGCATTTGATCAAATCAAACATCATAGGGAGTTCAAGGAAAACGATTTTAATTTATTCTTCATTTCAATCAGAAGAAAGTAGAAATAATTTTTGAAGCACCAGGTTTCTTTTTTTTAAGTCTATGCTGCAGCCACAACCTGATGCATCTACAACTCATAAAATGCAAGAATAAAATGAAATGACGTCATATCAATGTAAGACATTCTATGAAGCAAGGCACCCCACTGTGAACCCTGGGCAGGGAAGGGCAGATGAGGGTTATTAGGCTTGTGTCTTGACAAGTCAAAGTAGGTTTAGAGTTGTCTCTGCTCAGTGCAAATCAGATTTGCTTTACAATGAAAAATGGCTTTTGGGAAATATAGCTTCAGGAATGCTTATTTTTACAATGATTCTGAAAGAAATTACCAGAGCTGTACGAAACAACTCTACATTTAGGAATGTTGGTGGATGGGAATGAACTTGTAGGGGGATTTCTCAAAGGCAAGTTTAAACAAACGCCTAGAAACTGTTGCCACGACAGACTGCCCCCCGGACCCCCCAGTCTTTTCCTTTTCATACCTTTCTCTGCAGACTTTGTTTCACCTTACACTTACTAGTGATACAATTGTATATTCACAGAACACAGTATATCTAATATCTGTTTTTAACCTTCTATTTAACTTTCAAGGTAAAACTTTCATCTTCTGGGAGGTTCTTGCAGGTTTAGTAATGCACCTGTCAATCGGACATTACCTTGTCTGTCAGCTAACTCTCTAGATGTTTTCTTTTTATGATGACACATGTATTTAGATGTCAATGAATTTGTAAAAGAGCAAATTGAAGAGGACTGTAGCACACAAAAAATAGTGGAGTTTTATAAATGTATGTGTTTAAAAAAAACTCAGAAAACCATGTATGTGATTGAAGTGTTATAAAAATTCTTCATTCTGGATAAAAAAAGTATTAATTCACACTAGAATGCAAATTATTTTGCTGGGTTATTTTTGTTTGTTTTTAATTCCATCCTTCAAGACAAATAGCAAAAATGTCTCTCCCATATTGGCAATATTTCTTTCTTACATAATTATTGTGGTTGAAGTCTGCACTGTTAAGTTATTGCCCAATACAGTGACAAACTTTACAAACCTCTTTCTGGATCAGATAAGACATTTTCATCCCATATATCTCTCAGTCACTGGCAAATGTGCTGCTTTGTGGTTTAAGCTCAGCTGGAAACCTTTTTTTCCCTTCTGAATACAAGTTAAAAGTGAATCTCCTTTTTTGTGGTTTTTGACGGCTGTCTTTGAACTGTGACTGTCCCATCAGCCCCACAAATTAGTTTTGTGTGCTTGTTTTTCTTCCAATCAATTTCTCAAAACCTGATTTTATTTGTTTCCATATAAAAACCTGTAGGTGATTGACTAATCTTTCTGATGATTGGAGATAGTTTAAAATTATGAAATAAATTGCACTTCTTAGTTTGGAGTAGGGCATGAGAAAAGGAAGGGGGAAAACAAAGGATCCTAGGTAATTATTTTGAAATCTGGCATCATCAATTTGTGTGATTAAATTGTATGATGTCCAAGGGCTGGACATTTGCAGCTTTGCTTTGGGTTTGAGGCATGGAGTTTATGCCAGAAAGCATTCAAAAAGCCCTATCTGAAAAATCACAATTAAAGTATTTTTATAAATAAGTATATTTAGTACTATTTTGAAATGGTTATAGTCATATACAAATACTATTTATATACAAATATTAGTCACAGCTGTAATTTGCATATTAAATTTTTAGAAAGGAGGCATGAAAATGCATTGATTAAGACATAAGCTACAATCTAGTTTTATTTGTATTTCTGTAAAGAGAAGAGTGACTCTTTACGTTGTTCTGGAGGGCCTGTGCTTGGATAGCTTTGCCTTTTGGCTTACAGTTCCTATGAAAGACATGCTGACAGATAGTCCATATTGATTCCATGAGAAACTCTGCAGTATAATAAGAAAATAATGTAGCCTTTAATGAGCTAATATGCTCTCTGAACTAAAAAAATTGAAAGAGAATGAAAAGATGGCAATCATAGACACTGAAAAGGCAGATGTTTGAGAAGATCAGAGGCAATAAGCTTATCTCAACAATTATTCTCAAAATAATCGAAGTGGAGACAGTTCCTTGTTCTGTAATGTGCTGACCCAGATCTTCAACTGCCATCAATTGTTTTAGCCTGCATAGTTTCGAGGAGCTGTCCTCACAGCTTAGCTGAGATTTATAGAAGCTGGCTGGGCTCCACGCACTTATTTGCATTCCATGTTATTGTAGTATATTATTATAGACAATGCAATCACAACAGCTGACTTTCATGCGTAGAAGTCTCATGGTCAAGTGACAACCAAATATGCCCCACATGGGTCCAGTCAGCAGCAGCTTGGAACTGCCTACCTCCAACTTTGTGCTCTTTTCTGAAATACCAGGAGTGAAAAGAATTAAGATGCTTCAGAATGGTACATGATCTGTGCAACAAAATCTTGTGACAGGCACAATGTACTCTTCTGCAAACCTATGCGCTGAATAACGTAACTAATTTCAAGTACTACCAATTCATTGTACCTATGTTACAAAACAGACTGTTCTAACTTCTGAAGGCTTGTTACATTCAAAATCCTTTTACAGGAAAAATCACACATCTTACACGCAAAGCCAATAAACCTTTGCTCATCTAATTAAAATCTTAATAGTTTTGTTAAGAATTTTATTAACCCAGTTGCAACATGGTAAACAGTAAACATGATATTGTGTACAGTTTGCATCATGCATAGTTAAAATGGTATAGACGGAAAATTCCTGAAGTCTACCCTTTTCTCTTGTGATGTGCTCAGCCTTGCACTACCCTTCTAGGCCTAAGGTTGATAGTAGCTTCACTCCAAGGACTGTGAGGTGTGGTCCATCATCAGTACCTTGCTCCACTTGCAAGGGGGAATATGAAGTTTATGTTTAATACCTTCTCTTTTTTTCCACCTAGCATATACTAGTGGCTAATTTTGTGTGCTTGGCTACATGCTCTGCACTTGCTTTTCCTTCATGGGTCTGCAAGTCCATGTCACACTGTATAAGGTGTGGTTTACTCTTATTTGGATGTTCTTTCTTTGTTCTTTTTATTAGCTCTATGACTGTTTTTACCCAGTTCCCAGGGTTGTCTCCAGGAATAACTGCTTAGCTGCCTGCAGCCCAGGGCCTCTGGTATTTATTTGTGCTTGGGCTTTGAAGGTCCCTACTGCCATCTGACTCCTCTACTCCTTTGTGTTGCGTTTCTTTCTAAGTCACAGCTGCCTCATTCCACATAGACTAAGTGCTTGTTATTCCTGTCTTTTAGCTACTAAATGTGTATCTCTGTACAGTGATAACTATTTTAACACAGTTTACTTTCAAAGCTAAACAAAACATAAAACAATAGTTACCTGATCTTTAGGTAGTTGCTGCTACTGCTAGACTAAAGCATATCTCTGGGAATGCCAAGTTACTTTCAGACAGACATTGTCAGGTATGGAGCCCTGAATTGTCAGCCTAAGGCAAAGCTTGTAGACTGCTATGAGCAGGGTTACATGGATACGAAGACTTACCCTGCATAACGTGCAATCAACAGAGTGATAAATTTCCAACTGTATTTTATTTCAGCAACTATACCCATATGACTCAGAACTCTTTCTGACTATGTAATATTCTCTTGTGCTGACACCAATGATTATGACAAAAGAGTGAAGCCTTTTGCACTAACCCAACTGAACTCCAAAGCTATAGAGCTTAAAAGGTCTAGTTGTCTTATCACCCAGAAAAGACTGTAATACACCTTTGCACTTAATTTAAGGATGTGTTTTTGTAAATATTTTTAGAGATTCCAATCATTGATCCAAATATCTTTGTGCAGGATGAAGAGACATTCCTTTGCCTAAGTAATTTATAACCCATAATCTATGATTTGAAAGTCCCACTGAAACATTCTCTGCTTTTGCCACTGTATAGGTACCTTCTCTAAAGCCTCCACTCAGTCCCTATGGAAGGTGTTGTGCAATTAGGATAACTTCAGCTTCACACCTCTGTGAATATGTAACTACGGTTGCATCCTTTCTAGGAACTGACCCTGCTAATGTGAACATGTTCATGTGGTTAAGATTAATGAGTCAATTATTTTTACACAAGCTATCTGTCACATAGCCTGTTTTCCATGACTTGATTATTTTAATTAAAAAAAAGTGTTCAGTTCTCTTTATTATTGATGTTCTTGTGTTAATCAGGAACAATTATTAATAAGAGTGGATGGTTCCTTGAAAACTCCTTAACTGAAAATACAATACATACAAAGAACAGAGAGTTGGAAGAAGCTTTTTTTTTTTTTTTTTTTACTGAAGAGTTCTAAACAGATTCTGGTTGTTTCTACTGCGGACGAGATGGATTATCACTTAAAGTATGGACATATCCAAATCAATGCTTATGATCTGAAAATTATTTGCTCTCTATTTACTCTGGAGCCAATATTAAACTTCTCAATTACATCTCAACCATAAACTAATCCTGTCAAGTTAAAAATCTTGCTGACTCAGTGAGAAATCTTAAACTTACCAGTACCCTCAGCTTCACTGAGTTATTGAGTATTACATGTAGTTCCAGCTTTAAGAAAGAACTGTGACCCTGACATGTGTCAAATTTGAAATTAATCTTTGAACCATAGTATGTCAGTAACAGACTGGTTATTGTTTCAGCTTACGTAATTGACTCCAGGGATGCTGGAACCCTATTTATGCATAGTTAACAGAATTAACAGAATTATTTAATTCATTTAAGTGTTTAATATCATTCAGTCACCAGGTGGCACTATTATATACAGTGTTTATCTTCAAAGATAGCAGTTAAATCTTGGGAAAATATTTGTGAGCTGTGCTACACTCATTTCTAGATTCTGAATAAATCATTAAGAGAGCCTCTCTTCTATGTTGCCTTAGTGTATTTAATTTGAGACATTTTTTTGATGCTTCTAATGCTTAAAACTTGCATGGATGAGAACAGAAAATGTGTTCCCCAAACTCCCATAGTAAAAAGCTTCTGTTTTAAACAGTCTGTGTTGCAGCTCCTTAAAACCACATTGACCGAGTACAATGATGACATGCAGTGGTAATACCCCACAGCTGGTCACGGTTGACTTTGTGACTGTTCAGATATTAATATCTGCGAACATTATGGCTCTCTAGGTTGGTATGTCGTCAGCCCTAACTTGAGATATGCTCCTAAGCTATGTGTCACCCACGTCATGTGGAAATCCACTGAGCATTTAGGCTGTGTATTGCTTAACTCCTCTTAATTTTGGTCCTATGGTGATTTAACAGCGACAACTCAGTAGGTATTTTGGGCTTTTCATCTCAAACTTACAAGACTTCATTATTGTAAATTTCATAATAAAGAGGACAAAGTGTACTTTTAACTACAATATTGCTGATGCACTTAAAATAATCCATATGAATAGTATAACAGTATAACATTATTAATGTCACATTTTCATCCAGCAAAAAAAAGTTTTGAAGTGAGACAAGTCTTCCAACAATTTTGTAAGAGGCTTACACAGTAGAAGTAAAAAGTTGTCTTTCTTTTGATTGCATAGTTTTACACATTAGGGTTCAGCGTTAACCACACTTCATTATGCAAATAGCCAGCAATTTACACAACTCCTGCCATGGTTATGATTAGAAACACAATGTTCACTCACCTGTTTATGCTGTTGCTACATTAAGGAAAATGTAGCCCTCAAAATAAGTAGTGTATTATGTCTTTATTGACTGTGTATAAATAGCTAGGAAACACTTTACTCCGTAAGCAAATTCAGGAAAACTGTTGCGATGACACAGACAAATAGAGTAAGACATATTTGTGCATTTACCTTTGTTCTGTTCTTTACTTATTTTCAAACATGCAACTTTTCTGTCTTTCCAGTTCCTTTCTCCCAGTTCCTTTCCACTAGACCACACCAATCAATTCTATCTAGTTTACTCATTTGCTCATTCTTTCATTGGTCCCTCCCTCCCTCTTTTAAAAATCCTCTTACATATGCAAAATTGCATAGGAGCATAAACAGAATGCATAAATACTTCTTAAATTATGATCTGACTGTATCTGTAAGTTGAATAAAAAAACAGATTCTCACCTTGTATATAACAGAAGAAATCAGTTAAACAGTAGTACTTTACTTTAATTGTGCTTTTTATTTGGTTTGTATTTTCTGTTAGATTGTTAGGTGTCCTAAAAGCTGGGTGGCAGTGTCAATCTGCTTCAAGGAAGGGAGGATCTGCAGAGGAATCTGGACAGCCTGGGTCAATGGGCTGAAACCAATGGTATGAGGTTCAACAAGGCCAAGTGCCAAGTCCTGCTCTTGGGACACAACAACCCCAGGTAGCGTTACAAGACCGGGGAAGACTGGCTTGAAAGCCGCCAGTCAGAGAAGGACCTGGGGGTGTTGTTTGACAACTGGTTGAATATGAGCCAGCAGTGTGCCCAAATAGCTAAGAAGGCCAAGGAGGTTGTAGTGAAGTGAGTGTTGGTCTCTTCTCATAAGTGACAAGTGATAGGACAAGAGGTAATGGTCTCAAGTTGCACCAGGGCAGGTTTAGACTGGATATTATGAAAAATTTCTTCACAGAAAGGGTGGTCAGGCACTGGAACAGGCTGCCCAGGGAGGTGGTTGAGTCACCATCCCTGGAGGTGTTTAAAAGACGGGTTGATGAGCTTCTTAGGGACATGGTTTAGCAGTGGACAGATACGGTTGGATTCAAAGATCTCAAAGGTCTTTTCCAACCAGATCATTCTGCGATTCTATGATTCTATGAAAAGGAATGTACACACTGGAACACTACATCTGTAGTCTAATGGTACACCTGGCTCCCTTTAGGTGAGAATGGTTTAAGTAGAACCAGTTGGTGCCAGTGTAAGTGTAATATTTCGTATTTCCACTTAAGAAAAAGACTTAAACTTATAGTTATTAGTCAACACATATTCTTGTACTGAGTAATTGCGAGTGTAAACTGAATATTCCAGGAAAAATAATCTGGATGGAAGCAGGCTGAGGACTCGCACCTGGACAAACCTGTGCTGCTCTCTGATAAACAATTTGTGTTGTTTTATTTTTTTTTTTTGTTGGAAGCGATATATCAGTACAAAATACATAATCAACTCCAGTAGAATTCACTTGCTGCCCTTTCATGCTTTGTCTTTTTTTATCTCAGCAACTTGTAGGCTCTCTCTGGCCCAATTTGCTATGAATAGGCTGAAACACAGTAGTTCTTGTGTATTGGATTTAGTTGTAAATGTGTTGGAGTTGTAAAAGTAACACTCATATATTCAAACAGCCCCTTGATTCAACTTGAGTTTTGCTGACAGTTTACAGAGCTCAGTTGTCAAGGCAGACATTTGAAGGCAGTCGTTTACTAAGCATGAGGAATACTACAAAGGCTGAAAGAAGAGCTAACAAGGACAGGCAGATATTTAGAGTACTGAATCTGTGCCTGGATATTCTCTTAAATGTATACATGCAGCAAATGTCACTGAGTGCAGTCAAACATGCAGATCTCTGCTTCTCCAGCTCTTTCCCTTTCAGTAGCAAGTCTGAAAGTCACCACAGAGAAGCTAGACTAGCATACACTCTATCCTTCTGGACATGTTTTTTCAGCTAATGCTGAATCCTTGAAGATTAAAAAACAGAGAAGGCAACAGGTTGTTTCTCTGAAGCAAGTCAATATATATATTCACACCCATTATGATTATGATGATAGGAGTGGTTATTTGTGGCTGCCCATAAATACAGAAAACCTTTTAAGTGAGGTACATTGGGGATCTGTTGTGGTTGCAGGCCTGTTCATTTCATCAACCTTTTAACTGAAGGGTAAATGATGGGCTAGGCAGTATTTACCTAAATTGTCTAGCTGCATCAAGTTATCAAAGATTTCAAGCATGGTAAAGTAAAGGTTCAGAATCCACCACAGAACTCTGCAGTGGAACAATTTCGATAAAGGCAATTGAAAAGCAGCAAACTATCATGATCAGATTATATTTGACAAGAAGTTACAAAGGTGGTCAGTATAAAATTGCTGATTTACGAACTGTGGTATAAAACTTATTGTTTAAAATGATCCTCAGACCAGACTGCTCAAATTTGGCCAATTTGAAACTGTTTTTTAGGAAGACATTCCCAGCAGTTTTGGGTACAGCATGAATACGTGTGATTTCTGTACTGGACAAATTGGAAGAATCTGTATCACAGAGACAATAATATATATGACTAAGTATGACATGGGGGAAATATTCAGTTTGTCTTCTGCAGAATGAGGTCATGCCCTGAAATTATATTGGAATTCCTTAGAGGTGCCAGTGGTTATCTGGATGAGCAAGATCTGGTGGCTGTTTTGTGCTTGTGATTTTGATGATCTCTTATCAAAGACTCTCAGAGATCCTAAACTGACAAGCAGAAAAAAAGGAAGCAGAGGTATTACTGGCTATCACAAAAAAAACCCAAAAAATCAACCAACCCTGAACCCTCAAAACCACCAAACCTAGCTAAAAAAACAACCAAACAACAACAAAAAAAAACCAAAAAGAAGAAATAACTGTCAAATATTACAAAGTTCACTAGTGGAGTTCATTAAATGCCTAGGTTGAGATGTGTGTTTATCCACATATTCACCAAATCCTGGGAAGAGGATAGACAGGTAGAGAGGTGTAATATTTGTAGATAATATAAAATTAAATGATCAATTAAATGAAAGTAAACTGCAAAGTGCTGCAGGAGTATGTCAGAATAATGAGTAACTTGGCAATAAAGTGAAAGACTATTAGGTGCAATGGAAGTAATGCATCTGGGAAAAAACACTGTCTGTATGTACACACTGTGTATATTTACCCAGTGACAGGCTCTAAGTGTGCTATTACCATTCAGAAGTGTAGAGGCATTGTTGTTATTTCTATGCAAACATCAGTTTAATACTCAGAGACATTTAAAAAGGAAAATCAACTCCTAGGAATTACTATGAAAGAAAATCAGAGCAAACCAGAAAACATTATTATGCTCCACGTCCTCGATATGCTTTTGTATCATTAATACCAAGCACAGCTCTTGTTACAGTATTTTGAAAAGGACACAATAAAACTAGAAAGGGAGAAAGATGACAATGATGTTCCAATTGTTTCCACACGAGGATAGATTAAACAGAATAGGCTTCTCTAGTCTGGGCGGAAAAATGACTGGAGGTACTAGATAAATCCAAAAACGATGAGGAAAAAGTGAACAGGGACTGATTAGTCACACTTTCCCTCAATAGAATGAAGACTGAGAAAATGACAATATTTGGCAGTATGTTTACAACAAATGTGGTTTTTTTATTCTCACACAATACATAATGACACTATGGGATTCATTGTCAGCAGAGATGTGTTCAGAAACTAGCTGAAAGTGTTCAAAAATTAAAAGTCCACCAACCACTCTTACTTTCAAGTATGGAAACTACTTGGTTTGTAGATACTAAAAGCTAAGAAACTATGTCAGTAGAAGAACTGTGTTATTTTCCCCCTATAATTTACTTAAAACACTGCTTCCAAACTGGCACCATTTGGAGACAAGATACTGTGGCATATGGGTCTGTAAACACAAAACCCCCCAGTTGGATAGTGACTGTCAGAGGGTCACGGGTAAAGGGCTCTGTCCTACCTGGAGGTGGATAATGACTGGGGTCCTGCAAAATCTGTTCTGGGAGCTGTTCTGTTTGACATCTCTGCCAGTGAACCTCCGCAGCCCCGGAAGTGGGAGCGGTTACGTGAGTTGCTGACGGCGCAGGGGGCGGTCCCGGCAGCAGCCGCGGGAGATTTAAAACGTCTCCCTGGGAGCGCCAGGAACCGGAGCGCGGCTCCGCAGTTTGTTAAGGCGACGAACAGGAGCAGGCAAACAGGGACACGGCACGGCAGTTCTCTCAGGCAGGGCGAAAAGGCAAGGAGCAGCCACCTAGTTAGTCTCTCAGGTGATTTTTTTTTTTTTTTTTTTTATCTCGACTAAAGCTGATAATGGTTTACAAAAGAAAGACAGCTGTCACTGCTGTTAGCACTAGGAGTGCATCGACACAAACGGAACCCTACAAGAAGGATGCAGTCATACAGGCTGCTGGCTGCACAGGCTGTTTGAGCCTGGCAGCATTAGCTCCAGAGGACAGTGCGAGAGGCACCTGTGTGCAATGTGAGCAGGTGAATGATTTGCTATACATGGTAGCGGAGCTCAAGGAAGAGGTAGAAAGGCTGCAGAGTATCAGAGATAGTGAGAGGGAAATTGACTGGTGGAGTCAAACCCTTTCGTTCTCTAAGGAAAGTCAGCAGGAGAGTGTGAACCCCTGCCCCTCCTGCCATCAGGCAGAGAGAACTAATAGAAAAGATGGAGGGGAATGGAAACAGGTCCCTGTTCGGAGAGGAAAAAGAACTCCCTCTGAACCTCCATCACATCCTGAGGTGCCCTTAAAAAACAAATATGAGGCCCTAGACTCAGATAGCCTAGTAGAGGTCAGCTATGAGGGAGATCTGTCTGGAGGGTCCTCTTCTTGCACCCCGTCTTCCAGGCAGATAAATACAACAGCTGTAGGAAAGAAAAGAAGGGTAGTTGTAGTTGGTGACTCCCTTTTGAGGGGAACTGAGGGCCCTATATGTAGGCCGGCCCCAACCCAAAGGGAGGTTTGTTGTCTTCCTGGGGCCAGGGTGACGGACATTGCTAGGAGACTTCCTGAGCTAATTCAGACCTCAGATTATTATCCACTGTTGGTAATCCAGGCTGGCAGTGATGACATCAACAGGAGAAGTGCCAGGGTAATCAAAAAGGATTTCAGGGCACTGGGTAGATTAATCCATGGGACAGGTGCACAGGTAGTATTCACTTCAGTTCATGTAGTGGCTGGAATGAATGGGGAGATGCATGAGGAGAGAATTAGGGAAACCTCCCTTATCAATAGGTGGCTAAAAGATTGGTGCCACTGTCAAAATTTTGGTTTTTTTGATCATGGGGCAAACTCCATACTACCTGGTCTTCTTAAATCAGATGGGCTTCATTTGTCTAAGCAGGGCAAAAGAGTTGTTGCCCATAAGTTAGCGGGGCTCATCAGCAGAGCTTTAAACTAGGTCTGAAGGGGGTGGGGATTGATTTCAGGCTCTCCAAATTTCAACCCGGGGGTGATAAGACTGAATTAAAAGTAAAATCAGCAGCCCAGCTGAAGTGCGTGTACACTAATGCACGCAGTTTGGGCAATAAACAGGAGGAGCTGGAAGCCATCATGCAGCAGGAAAGCTATGATGTGGTTGCCATTACAGAAACGTGGTGAGACGACTCGCATGACTGGAGTGCTGTCATAAGTGGCTACATGCTCTTCAGAAAGGACAAGCAGGGTAGGAGAGGTGGAGAGGTGGCTCTGTATGTTAGAGAGTCTCTTGACTCTGTAGAACTTGAGGTCACCAACGTTAGGGTTGAGTGCTTGTGGACCCGAATCAGGGGGAAGGACAACAAGACTGACATCCTGGTAGGAGTCTGTTACAGACCACCCAACCAGGATGGTAAGGGGGATGAGTTATTCTACAAGCAGCTGGCAGATGTCTCAAAATTGCCAGCCCTTGTTCTTGTGGGTGACTTCAACCTGCCAGATATCTGCTGGGAGCTCAACACAGCAGAGAAGAGGCAGTCCAGGAGATTCTCAGAGTATATGGAGGATAATTTCCTGCTCCAGCAGGTAAATGAACCTACCAGAAATGGGGCCCCACTAGATCTGCTGTTTACAAACAGAGAGGGACTGGTGGGAGATGTAGCGGTTGGAGGCCAGCTGGGGCACAGTGACCATGAAATAATACAGTTTTCAATATTCAGGAATGTAAGGAAGACCACCAATCAAACCTTTATGCTGGACTTCCGGAGGGCAGATTTTGACCTATTCAGAAGACTGGTCCGGAGCACACCCTGGGACACACTCCTCAAAAACAGGAGTGTGCAGGAGGGATGGATGTGCTTCAAGGAAAAAGTCTTGAGTGCACAGGAACAGGCTATACCAATTAGAAAAAAGGGAAGTCAGCGGGGAAGACGACCACCTTGGTTGAATAGGGAGATACTGAAGGAAATCAGAGATAAAAAGAGAGCCTACCGACTATGGAAGACAGGGCTGACTACTCAGGAAGAGTATAGGACTATAGTTAGAACATGCAGAAGGAAAAACAGAGAAACAAAAGCGCAATTTGAAATTAATTTGGCTACTTCTGTTAAGAATAACAAAAAGCGCTTCTATAAATACATTAAAAACAAAAGGAGGGGCAAGGAAAACCTCCATTCTTTGTTAGACCTGGGGGGGAACGTAGTTACCAGGGATGAGGAGAAGGCTGAGGTACTCAGCACCTACTTTGTCTCAGTCTTCACCAGTTGGAGAGGTGGCCCTCAGGTTAACTGACCTTCGGAGCTCACAGACAGAGACAGGAAACCAAATGGCTCCCCTGTGTTCCAGGAGGAAATAGTCTATGAATTACTGAGCCACTTGAATCCACACAGATCAATGGGACCTGATGGATTCCATCCTAGGGTGATGAAGGAGTTGGCGGAAGAGCTTGCCGAGCCACTCTCCATTATCTACCAACAGTCCTGGCTCTCTGGGGAGGTCCCAGATGACTGGAAGTTGGCAAATGTCACGCCAATCCAGAAAAAGGGCTGCAAGGAGGACCCGGGCAACTATAGGCCTGTCAGCCTGACCTCAATGCCTGTCAAGGTTATGGAACAGATCATCCTGAGTGCAATCACACAGCCCTTCAGGATGAGCGTGGGATCTGACCCAGCCAGCATGGCTTTGTGAGGGGCAGGTCCTTTCTGACCAACCTGATTTGCTTTTATGATCATGTAACCCGCCTGGTGGATGAAGGGAAGCCTGTGGACTTGAGCAAAGCCTTTGACACTGTCTCCCATGGCATACTCCTGGATAAACAGGTAGCCCATGGCTTGGACAGGTGCACTCTCAGCTGGCTGGATGACCGGATTCAGAGAGTGCTGGTGAACGGGGCTGCGTCCAGCTGGCGTCTGGTCACTAGAGGTGTCCCTCAGGGATCAGTGTTGGGTTCAGTTCTGTTTAACATCTTCATTGATGATTTAGATGAGGGGATTGAGTCCATCATAAGTAAATTTGCGGATGACACCAAGTTGGGAGGGAGTGTCGACCTGCCGGAAGGCAGGAGGGCTCTGCAGGGGGACCTTGATAGGCTGGAGAGATGGGCTGAGTCCAACGGAATGAAGTTCAACAAGGCCAAGTGCTGGGTCCTGCACTTTGGCCACAACAACTCCATGCAGTGCTACAGGCTGGGGACAGAGTGACCGGAGAGCAGTCAGGTGGAAAGGGACCTGGGGGTGATGATGGACAGGAGGCTAAAGATGAGCCAGCAGTGTGCCCAGGTGGCCAAGAAGGCCAATGGCATCCTGGCCTGTATCAGGAATAGTGTGGCCAGCAGGACGAGGGAAGTGATCCTTCCCCTGTACTTGGCGTTGGTGATGCCACACCTTGGGTATTGTGTTCAGTTCTGGGCCCCTCAGTTCAAGAAAGAGGTGCTGGAGCGGGTCCAGAGGAGAGCAACAAAACTGGTGAAGGGACTTGAGCACAAGTCCTATGAAGAGAGGCTGCGGGAGCTGGGGTTGTTTAGCCTGGAGAAGAGGAGGCTCAGGGGTGACCTCATTGTTCTCTACAACTATCTGAAAGGAGGTTGTAGACAGGTGGGGGTCGGACTCTTCTCCCAGGCAACCAGCAACAGAACAAGAGGACACGAGCTTAGACTCTGCAAGGGAAGGTTTAGGCTGGATAGCAGAAAAAAGTTCTTCACAGAATGAGTAATCAGGCGTTGGAATGGCCTGCCCACCATCCCTGGAGGTTTTTAAAATAAGACTGGATGTGGCACTTAGTGCCATGATCTAGTAATCATGACAGTGTTGGATTAAGGGTTGGACTTGAAGGTCTCTTCCAACCCAGATATTTCTATGATTCTACGGTTCTATGATCCAGAGGATGGAATGGACAATACACGCAGGAAGCTTGCAGATGACAGCAAGGGGAATCAGTTGATTCACTGAGAGGCTGGTTTGACATCCAGGGGAAGCCAGAGTAGGGAGAGTTAGATGCTGACAAGGACATCAAAAAAATTCATCATGGACAGGGGCCAAACTCTGCATCAGAAAGGCAAAGCCCTGCAAGGACTGAGATGAAAACAACGAGGCTGGGGAGATTGCAACTGGCCCTGGAAGGCAGTGAGCTGATCCAGGGCTAGGAGACCTTCTCAGGTCCAGGTCAGCTTCAGTTACTCTGTTTAGGTATGACTATGTACCATGATTTGATCCTACAAAGCTACTTGTGTGTTCTTTTCTACTGGGTACACATTATTCTGTAGTTCTCGACTTTTTTGCAGAAATCTATTTATGTGCAAGATGTTTCTTGTTCTTCAATAGCCTAATCAGGGAGCCTAACAAACTCTAATTTTATGTCTGATTTTGTATTTGTTACTCAGGTAACCAGACTCCTCCTCTATGCATAAAGTGGGAAGAAGAAAAATGAAAGCTATTTTACCACTGCAAAGGATGAGGGTGTGTGTGGTGTGCGTATGGGTGTTAACAGATTACAGAAGGAGAGAGAAATATGCCTAAAATACACCAGATCGCAGGGCAGTAAAGTTAACCAACTTTGGCAGCTGCTTTTGTAGACACTCTAAAATCTTGTCAGAAGTGGGACTGCCCTGAGAGGCCATTCCTCCTCATCAACACTGCCATCAAAACAACTGTGGGGGATCATCTGCTGGAATTACTGTATTCTTCTGCTTGCTTACTCATATCTGTGTATAGAAATAAGAGGGCTTTAAAGCTCCTAATGGTAGAACCTTCACACAATTTCTTTTTAGAGTTTTTGTGAGTTTTGGTCTCTTAGACAAGATATTTGTAGGAGATGAACAATGAAGAACACTATTATCGGCTTTTGAGGAATATTTTCCATATATAAATCCTTCCTTACTTCTCAAAGAGGCTAGGCATTGAGAGTGATTTTGGACTACAAGGTTTCGAGATCCATAACTCTGTATCATTTATACTTCTAGAATATTATAATCTCATTTGTTAATTTTTTAAGCTTACACCCACCTTTATTTTCATATCTAAAATCAGTTGCCTGTGGGTATACATCAAAATTGAAATCTGCTAGAGAATAGTGAGAAATGTCTAGGGCCCACTGTCAAGTCACAGTAATTTATGTCTTTTTTTTTGACAGATATTTGTGCTTCTGAAGCAGAATAAAAATGAGAATTAGGTTTCTGAGTTGCGAATAGTCTTGAAATGCAGCAATTTCATTTTACTTAACTGAGACTGTCTTGAATGTGTAGGTTTTAAAAAAAAACTCCTCTCTCCAACCTCTCATGTCATGGCATTATAATGGTATTACAAATTAAAAATGTGGTGATACTTTTACCCAACCTAGTCTTTTCCTTATGGTAAGACTGAACAGTAAGACAGAAAAAGAACAGATAATGTTTATTTAGAAAATATCTCTAGTCAGTATCAAAACTGAATATTTAAATGGGTTGATATGTTATTCTATATATTCAATAGCAATGACAATTTAAAAATTGGTTCATTATGAAGGAGTTAGCTAACAGCAGAGAAGTGTAAAAATCCATAAACTGGCAGCAATTTTACTACTCAAATAGGTAATTTATTTTTGTTGGTATGAAGTATGAGAGACTGTGATGTAAAAGTGACCTAAAACATACAAAGGGACCACATTGCTGAATTTAGTCAAATGGCATGATCAGTATTTGTCATGAAACACGTAATTCTCCCAAATACATGCAGTATGTATCATGAGGTCGCTTAATTTTAAAGCTAACTGGAGTCTGCTTGAATATGTGTTCCAGATTTTTGAACATTTGCTCATTTGTTAGTAGATGACTGTACTGTGGAGCCAGATGCTTAGCTATAAGGAACACTGAGCAGCATTTACTGAGACACATTCACCTCCAGCAAGGGCCAAGAATTGTGAACAGCTATCTTGGGTCATGGACTAAGTTGCTCTGAAAGTGTAGTAAGTCTAAAGAATTTGCTTTCTTTTTGTTTTGATTTGCTCAGTAAATCCCTATACAGCCTTTATATTATTTCAGAATCAATCTTGATACATATATGGAGCTCTCTATTTTTTCTCAGCCTCTCTTCTCAGAAAATAGCTCCAGGTACTTTAGATGTTCCTTGGGAATACAAAGGTGTTGGGTTTTTTTAATTATTTTTTTTTCTGTACCACAAAATGAAAATAAAGACAGGATGAACATACTAGGTTGTGAGGAAGTTCTGGATAACATTCAGGCAGCAGATACAAAAGATACCCAACGTTCACAGACTGAAAGTACAGAGCTACGTTCAGGTCCTTAAAGCAAGTGACATATAGAATAGATACATACATATTGTCTATAAAAATCTGATCAAAGAAATTACAATAGAGCTAGTAAACTGCCAGCAGTTTGAAATGTAACTCCAGCTGTGGGAGCTGAGTGCTTGAAAGCCTGCCCATAGAGATCAAGAATATGCAAATCACAGTATATCAATCTGTCTTCTCAAATAGTATTTACCTGAAAAAAAAGATCTGATTGCATATCTTTATGAATCACATTGATGCTGTGGCTACCTCTCCAAACCTTTCCTTGAGGTTATTAATGAAAACAATATAGATGGGACTGAAAATCCTGTAACTCTGAGACTGAGTGATTGCAGAGGCATTGCTATCGTAAAAGTCAGGTTCAAATGGATGGGTCTCTAACCATTTTTGGCAATTAGATTTCCTCTTATTTCTTCTGTTTCATACCCTTGTTTTCACACTTGAACATGTTGCTGCTCTTGCACAGGACTGTTATGTTTATGGTTCTTCCTAAAAATTAGATGATATTTGGAGTCTTTAATGTTGTAATGCTTTGCGTTCCAGAACTCAAATCAGCACGGCAATTTCTAAGGTTCACAGATTACTAATGAGTGATAAAGATCTGGTAATGCTGGGATTCCTATCACAACACTGTGGGAGAATACTCAAAGTAGATCAGAAACAGTCTCTATTTTAAACAAAATACTGATACCACATTTTTGTCAAAGTTCAGCAAAGCATAATAATGTGTCTATGATTACAGTGACATGTGGACCTGACTTGTTTTTTTAACAACACTACAGGTGTGTGGACTGTTGAGAAACTGACCTTTCCAACACTTGTTTTGCTCTCTGGTCTTGACTTGAAAAAAAATGGTCACAGGAAAACAAGTTTTCAAAAGATGAAGTCCCGTAAGGGACAAGGTTTAGTCTTCTGTTCTGATAAGAGTTTCTTGTGATTGACTCTCCATCTCTCAGGAGGAAGATGTTTGCAGCAATTGCTGTTCACTACAATAATAAAAACTATTCTTACCTAATTTCCTAAAGCTCTTTAAAGTCTTTTTCCAATTAGTCTGCAAATGTTACAGGGATTTTTAATCTAAATTAAAAAAAGTAATCAAGGCAATATGACTCTGCTCAGCCCTTAGGGAAGATTATCCATATTCAGCCCCTTCTAATGGCCTATTGCAACCTGATATATTGGCAGTCATCCAGTGTGTGTGGCAGTCCTAATAGAGGCTCGGGCCCCAAGCCCTCAAAAGAACTTCCTTTTAAAATAAAACAGCCTGGTTTTTTTGACATATTTCATTTTTTCTTGTCTTTTTTTTTTTACTACTCATTTGCAATGATTTTTTACCCATAGTCCTTAAAAGGGCATATGTGTAAAATTAAACAGCATGTTTGTTTTGATGTGTTTGTTTTCTTTCCATTTTTTATTGCATCTTCACTTGGAATGATTTTTACCTTGCTACGATCACTGCCAAAATCCAAGCTCAAAACTCAGTCAGCAGAAAGGAGGAATTCAGCATTACGGGCTGTTTATGGTCCTGTGCAACAAACACTTCCTACCTTCCTTTGATCCATCCTGTTAACATCAGTGCCCAGTTTATAAATTGCATGAGGTCCAGGAAGTGAAGATGACTAGGAATAATCTTTGCTGTATGCAAAGTGCCAAATACATGTTGTCTCCAGGGTTATGTTGCTGACAGATGAAGAAAAATCAGAAGTGTGTAGAAAGACAGAATTTGGCCATGCTGGATGTACAGTGGAGTCAAACATTTAGATATCATTCTGTTGGGAGCTGTGGAGTGTTGCCATGCTTCTGATAGATAAGATTCTTCATAATGATTTTAGCAATTCCTCTGAAGTCAGACTTTCTTGACTATGTAGATGAGTCTCAGACCTTTCAGAAGTACTCACCCAGAAGTAAACCAGCCCTCAGAATTAAACTTTCTTATTCATTCATCAATCCACAGAAGGAATTACTGCATTGGTTTCAAAAACAGCACAAAAAAGGGCTACCTCCTTCTACTACTTTGGAGTTTGGGGCAGTCTCGCTCCTGAAGGGCAGAGAATAAAATAAGCATATGTAGACAAGGTTTTCTGATTAGGCTTTTGGGATTTTTGTCTGCACAACTCGCTGGCTGCATTTGCGGCTCTCCTAGGTATGCTGGCAGACTAGCTTAAGTAATATTGAGAAGAAGACATCCTTGGATTGAGGAAATGTAGCTGTCTGCCCTATGCTCACATGTATTTGCATACTGCGGGAGAATCCCCCCATCTGTCATGATATTTCAGATTCTTGAGTTTGTGACAGCTGCTCATATTTGCCTGCTTAATGTGGGGTTATCAAATCATCACTGTGGTAATCTGGGGACAAAAATTACATGCACATTTACTCACAACTCTCCTTCTTGTCTTCCTCAGAGCATTGCTTTCACCCCCTGCATTTGTTTTGTGGAAACAATGCTCACACGGACACCAGAATAATGCTACCAGAATTCACCTTTTGTCATTTCTTGCACATCACTGCTCGTAGAGAAAGGCTGATCCTGAAGAGTGATCAGGATCTGGTTAATTCAGGGTGTTGTTTGAGCCTAAACTGAATGCGTTTATTTGTTTTTTCTCCTCATGTTGCAACTCCTATTCATGCAAGCTCTTCTTAGGTCATCAACACGGATATTGTCCACAAAGTCTGCTTTAGAGTCACAGTAAGTAATATTGCACCATGGTTCAGAAAAGGAAAGGAAACAAAGAACTGTTTCAGCGAAAGTTAAAATGAAGTACACACATTTATTCCCTGGTCTGGGAAGATAAGTGCTTGTGTACTGATAGAATTTCTGGTAATTTCCTTGTCTGATTATTTTCTGGACATTTCAGGAAATGGTTCATTTGTCTAGCTAGTGCCCATTAAGTGACACATATGATACAGATTGAATTTTCCCTGACTAAACTCAGTATATACACCCAAGTCAACAATAATACAACTCTTCTAAAAATATATTTTTTCATATGTCATCATTGCTTGGGATGCCAGGAAAACGTGGTTCATGTGTGAGAGTAATAGAGAGGAAAAATCATCAGTGGTCTTGTAAGCCTTTTTGTTTTTTCTTGCTTTCTAGAGATTCCAGTGATTTTTAAAAATATGCACCGTCTTCACCATTTTGCTTGCCAAAAAGAAAAGCTAGTCTGTTATGTAATATAACTCCATAATGCGGCTGCCTTATATTCCACTTTTATATTACTCAAGACTGTTTGAAGTGTTTTCAAGGTGACATCTAACACACCCTGGCTTAGTAAAGTATTTAACTAGTATCATGACAAGCCAATATGATGAGGGGAAAAAATTCTCTCTGGGTCAAGTCAGGAGACAAACTTACGCTGAACAATAACTGAACTGCTTTAAGAAAACTGCTCTTTTATTAGAGGTATTGTTTTTTATCGTAATCACATGAACTTTTTCTAGATCTTGATTTTTCCCTTTCCTTATTTTCTAAAGAAAAAAAATATTTGTAGATATATTTTGTATGGAGACACCATTTCTTGCAGTCCTTATCACGTGGGTTTTTTTTTTCTCTGAATACAGAAGAATCATGGGAATCTATTGATTGTCTTTTTTTTTACACACAGATTCATCATAAGAAGTGATATGTAAGCTTTTGTTTGCCTTGCAGACGATGACAAATATTGCCAGAGACTCAATAGGTGGCACTCTTACCTCTGAGCTGGACTCATGTAACATTGCTATGAGGAGAGAGGGAGAGAGAATACAAAAAAAGCCCAAACAAAAAAGAGGTAGATATTAAAAAGTGAAGGGTGTAGAGAAGTGCTGATCCAATTCTGAAGCTAGCTGCTCTTTTCTCTTCATCTGTGACACTCTCTTGAAAGTTGTTATTCAGTGACCATTTTATAAGCGAAAAGCCAGAATAAAACATACGAATATAACTATAACTAACAATACAAATAATGCTCTTCTTTGTATTAAAAGACAATAAAGAAGAAAGCTTCTATCCAGGTCTACAGCCTCCCAGAGTAATAACTGCTTACTCACAGCACCCAGGGCAGAGCAGGTTGTCATGAATGCTCTCAAGAACTCTTATTTTGCGCTGACTAGAGCTTAGAAAACCAAGTCCAAACCCCTACAACAGAGACAATACTTAGATTGCTTTCTGGCAGTGTGGCAGGAAGCGGCAAAACCTATTCCAGTTTTGTCGTATTAGAGTTGATTAAGGCTCAGGAATATCTCCAAACTTCAGTGTGTTTATTCTAGTAGAAAAAGTCCCATTAACATTAAGGCATTTTGGATTGTGCTCTAGCTTTCTGGATGTTATATGATATCTCAGGAGAGATTTGGTACTTTTTGGAGGTTAGCAGACTCTGACTAGCCACAGGCAATGCTCTGTGTTAATATTTAGAACCAGAGGACGGGAGATCTACTTTCTCTCAAAAATGTATCACAAACTAGACATGTTATTCTGCTTCCTTATTTTGGTATCTTTACTAGCAAAATGGGGATAATAATCTCATTACCATCTCCTGTTCTTACTCACCTTGTTAAGGTGTTGTGAGAATTCATTTATTTTTGAAATGCTTAGAGACCCTCAGAGACTGTTGTGTAAGTGCAAAGGCTTGTTTTATTTTATTATTCTGTACATTCTATCTGAGGCTCAGGAGACATTTGGTTTCCATTTTAGAACTTGCTATAGGAGGAATTATTACCGAGAACTTTAGAAAACTATTAAGTCACACAAAGCTTTTAGAAAAAAAGAAAAAAGAAGAGAAAACAAAAAAAAGGAAAGGAAAAAAAAGAAAAAACGAACACTCTCCCCCCTTCCATGCCCTCAGTCTAAACCATCCATGGAAACTGAGAAAATTTTTATATTCTTTCCTTCTGCAAAAAACCCACAGACTTCTTTACAGAAATTTATACACAAAAACTACCAGAGAGATCGCTACTTTGTATAGCAGGTCTCTGGGATTCAGTAATTTTTACTACATTTTGAGCTTGCTTTCCTTTAAAATACTGCAAGGGTTAGTAGTTCTGTTAGGAGTCAAAGCTTTCACTTGTAAGTTGCACACCGTGGATGAAATACATGATGGTATGTTTAAATAAATAAACAGATGGAGACCTGCCTGCTGATTTCATGGTATTTGACATAGTGGATGTTTGTCTTCCAGCACACTTTTTTTTTCAAACATTTATTAAATTTCAATGGCAGCACATACTGTGCACACTTTTTTTCAGCAATATCTCCCACAAAAGCTTGGAAAAGAGGTACACTATGGAATTCTTAGGAGGTTGTAGCACACTACAAACTTGCTTCGCCAATTTCTTATAGTGGATGTTTTTCTAAAACCTTTGAACTGCAACTTCATTCTAACAAGAGGAAAAATATCCTGTTTAGTCAATAAGACATGGCAGGGAATGAATAAGTGCATAGTTATGATCAAAGCTACTTGTCCTAACAGAACATCCTCCAGTACAATTTGAACAGTGGACTATCTGAGTATGAAAATGCAATTTTATTATAAAATGTTACTTCTTGTCCAAGAATTTGCATAATGTTAATTAAGTGGACATCCTAATAAGCTCTTAGTGGTGAATTCTGCTGTTTTACACTCTAGCCAATCAGATCATTTGGTTTTTCAGGTATTCTTTATCATGCAGGCTAAATGGCTATATAACGTTAGGTTGGGTATTTTTTCCTTTTTAGCAGAAATACAGAACTAGCAGTAAACAGAAAATTAAATAATTGTCTAAATAATTAATGGGATCATTTGCTTGCCAACCCTAATAATTAAAACAACCTCAAAATAACTGGAGTACATGACATAACAAACGCTGCCCAAACAAAAAATATTACTGCTAACGAAAAGACTTGCTTCTGCATCCCTGGCAAATATTTAAGCCCTGATAGATGTTTTGGATGTCCCAAAATGCGGTATCAGCTACTAAATACTGAGGCAGAACTGTAGAGAAATGGTACCTTCCTTTTATTTGCATTAGGGTTCTGAGGTGTTCTTTGTTTTTTCTCAGTGTGTGCTTGTCTTCTGCAGCTGTGTGGCAGGTCACTCCTAGTAAATCCAGAACAGGACTGAAGATGACTATTGAAAGCCATCTCCAACTTTCTGGTAAACTGTAGGAGCTGGAAATGGGAATTAGATGTGAGCAAAGACAGAACTGGGTTCCAATTAGTTCTTCTCTCTGAAAAAGAATTTAGAAGTGAATGTTGAAAATGCAACACATGCTGCTGAAGGAGTACTCAGTGTGCTGTGAAAATTTTCTGTTTAGAAATTACTGGTTAGAAATACTTTGTGATTGGGGACTTCACCCATGTACAAAAAATTACAAGGAATGCAAGAATTTTCTGGATCCAGAAAGGTAAAGGAAAAGTATTCCATAAAACAAGCTGCACAAAACCAGTCATTAATCCACATTCATGAGATGGACAGCTCTGTTCTGCTACAGGAGTCCAAAGCAGAAGTTCCTTGTTTTATATAAGACTGCTTCTCTAACCTGTTAAAAAGTACAACTCAAGATTTAATTAGCCAGTTTAGAGTAGTGTTATGTGTCAACGTGCTCTCAGGATACACATCTGAGGAAGGTAACTGTGCGTTTTCAGCATTCCTGAAGATCAGTAGGAGAAATGGTGTGTCTGGGGCATGGAAGTGAATGAGTCAGTAAGAGAGAGGTTTAGAAAAGCTCTGGAGACCTGATCCTCTGCAGCTCTAAAGTAAAGTTGCCCCTTCTTAACTTGCCTTTCACTGTGTGTCTGATCCAGAAAATCACAAACATTTTTTTTGTGGCGGCCTCTCTTCTTTAGAACACAAACATACTTTCGCTTAGTGAAAATCAGGAGCTCTGCCAGCACAAAGGAGGATTCCCATTCTCCTTGATTCATGGGAAAAAAATGGGGAGTTTTCAAAGAACATATTTCCACTATTTCTTAAATGTGCTATTTTCTTGAAATCTGTTTCACTTTCTAAGTATTTTTTGCCATTAGCATTCTTCACACAGGCCCCAAATAAAATAAAAATATAAAAGACAATCCTTGAGCTGCAGGAAGAGCTAATCCAGCCCTCAAGGGAATTTTTTTTCCCTTATTTTATTGAATTTACTAGACTAAAATATTTTGCAAATGAACAATACTCTGAAGAAAATTTATGTATGTTCACAAGGGCCTCTCAGCTGCAACAGATGTGTGCATGAGAAACTCTTTGTCCACCAAACAGGAATTTTGTTCCCTTCTCATATTCTTGTCCTATTGCCATATGTTCTTCCAGTTGGAGACCAGTCACGAGTGCTGTTCCCCAGAGTTCAGTGCTGGGTCCAGTCCTGTTCAATATCTTCGTTAAAGATCTGGCTGAAGGGATTGAGTGCACCCTTAGTAAGCCTGAAGATGACACCAAGCTGGGTGGCAGTGTTGATCTGCTTGAAGGAAGGGAGGCTCGATGGGCTGAGACCTACGGGATGAGGTTTAACAAGAGCAAATGCCGAGTCCTGCACTTGGGACACAACAAACCCATGCAGCGTTAGAGACTTGGGGAAGAGTAGCTGGAGAGCTGCCTGGCAGAGAAGGACCTGGTAGTGCCGGCTGACAACCAGCTGAATGTGAGCCAGCAGTGTGCCCAGGTGGCCTAGAAGGCCAATGGCATCTTGGCCTGTATCAGAAACAGCGTGGCCAGCAGGACCAGGGAAGTGATTGTGCCCCTGTACTTGGCACTGGTGAGGCCACACTTCGAGTACCGTGTTCAGTTCTGGGCCCCTCACTGCAAGAAGGACATTGAGGTGTTGGAACGTGTCCAGAGAAGGACAAACGAGGCTGGGGAAGGGGCTGGAGAACTTGTCCTACAAGGAACAGCTGAGGAACTGGGGTTGTTTAGCTTGGAGAAGAGGAGGCTGAGGGGAGACCTCATTGCTGTCTACAGCTGCCTGAAATGGGGCTGTGGCAAAGGGAGTGTTGATCTTTTCCCACGAGTGAACAGTGATAAAACAAGAGGAAACGGCCATAAGTTGCTCCAAGGGAGGTTCAGACTTGATATTAGAAATAATTTCTTTACTGAAAGGGTGGTCAGGCACTGAAACAGGCTGCCCAGGGTTGTTGATCACCATCCCTGGAGGTGTTTGAAAAATGAGTAGATGAGTTTTTGAAGGACATGGTTTAGCAGAAGATGGGTACAGTTGGACTCAGTGATCTCAGAGGTCTTTTCCAACTGGAAAATTTTATGATTCTGTGATCCTATGATTCTCAGTATCTTCACTCTACTCTTCTTGTGTTTGTTGTAAGCACATATACATAGGGACAAGATGCACCTTTGGGATCTGTTTTAATCATAGCTTCCAACACTTTTTATAACTGCTTAGGTCCCTCCACTATTCTAACAGAAAAGCGTTTTAGAAATTTTTTTTTACCATCCCACCATGATGGTCTTTCACCAAGAAGTCATCCTTTCCTTTTCAACATTTAATATAAAGTTTTCACTCTCATCAGACACAAAGAAAGCCACTAAACTCTTCAGAATTACTTTTTGCAGACTTTCTTAAGCCTATTTTATCGTAGAACCTACTTCTGTAAGATACCACTCTATTTCTTTAATATTTGTCCAACTTACCTCTGTTGAGTACTTAACTTTCTTGTCCATAAAAATAGTGTTTTTCTAAAAATATCATTTATAAACCCATATTCCAGCAATTTCTTTTTCTTGCAGGTCTTTTTTTCTCACATATATAGTATCACTCTGGTCTTTGCACAAATGTTTATTAATTTAGCAGCTTTTATGTCATTACAGCTCAAGATGCATTGGTGTTTTTGTCTTCCAGGATACACACATCTTTACAGGCTAGTTAAATGAGAGACGGTATGTTCTTGTATTTCTGACTGTAGTCTAGTCAGGAATACAGAAATAAATTGTATTAAGAGGCTGTGGCTTCAACAGGTGCTCTTCAATTAGGCTCCAGTGTACTGTAATGCTATAGCGAGTACTTGCACGCACAGATTTTTAGAAAGTAGTGTTTAAATAAGAAACTATTTCATTCTTCCTGCCTTCCCTGACCTACTGCCTTATTTGAAATGAGATAATTGTGTACTTCATTAGAAGAAAAACGCGTCAAGGAAGCTGGAGAGTAACAACAGCAGTTAATTTGCAGTCATGTTTGGAAAGGGGTATATTACTAAAGGGCTAGATCTGAGGATATGGTTAGGAATCATCAGCAGTAATAAATTAAAACTACTTGAACACTGATTTCTTAAAAGTATGTGCTATTCTGTTGTAAGGGTTAATTGCCCTCTAGTTTAGAAAATGAAGTCACTATGAATACCACAAAGGAAAAATGTTATAAACAAGAGGTAAGGTGTTTGCTTGCTTTTCTTTAGTCCTTAACGTGATGAGTTCTACTTTCTGTTCATATTCCTTTGGGAAATAAAAAGGGAGAGAAGCTCCCTTTATAATATCATCATGATATAATATTTTATGTAATTATGTACATTCCATACGGCTATTGAAAACAACTGAAAACCAAATGTGCACCACAGAAGAAAGCTGAACCCTTGGATGTTTTTATTTTTAAATGTCACTGATATTTTATTTGTGTTCTTAAAGCAGGAAAAACTGGAATGTGTTTTAGTGTTTTGGAATAAAACAGCTTTTAGAATACACAGGATCATCACTCTTTTGGGAACATACTATTACAACAGGCAAATGTTTTTCATCTTTCTGCAATGTATCCAGAGGACTGAGGGAAGAAAAGCGTGTATGTGAAATTTTAGTGTCAGAGCCTGCTCCCAGTAGTCAGGTGGTGGTATCTGCTCTCTTGTTATTTGTTTTGTACTGTTTTATAGTCCAGAAAATTACTTACTGTACATGCTTGTGTGTGTTTTACGTAAGATTGCAGAAGATCACTTTGACATTACTGACTCCCTGCAGAGAAATCCTTTGATGTGGAGGTGCTGGTTTTCTTGACTCTATGCTTATGGAGAAGGCCACTCTTAGAGAAGACCAATTCAGAAGACAAGTTGAGCCTATAGGATTTTTAGCCCTGATACCACACCATTCTGACATGATTGAAATCTTTTGTTGCTGTGTTTGCCATTTCCATATTTTACAGCTGTTTTGATCACTGTCATTTGAACTTTCATCTTCTCTAAGAAAAGAGTTGCTGGTTGTTGCGGATGCTTTCTTGCCATTCTTTCCTGTCTCAAGTTCTGCAGTTATTTGTTTATGGTTATATCACTTCAGATGTTTCCTTTAGGAAATGCATTGGATTTACTAAAGCACTTCAAAGGCTTTGGATGTGTAGCATGATTTCAAAACTATATCTACACCTATATATGACTTTAAACTACACGCTTTTAACTTTTATTAACATTGCAAATGTAACAAAGCTAAGCTGGTGTGAATTCTAAATTCTGTGATTTGTTTTCTAAATCAACCAGACTGCCACATTTAAGTCCTAAAGTGGTACACAAGCTGTCTCTGGTGGATGGTCAGCAGCCAAGGTTGATCAAGTCCCTGAGCAACCTGATATCATTAGACCTTTAAGGATGGTCTAGAAGACCTATGTAATTCCTTTCCAATCTAAATCATTCCGTAATTTATTCTTGGCACTATGAAAGTATGTTTTAGCTGAAAACAATAGTTTTCTAGGTTTTCAGCTGTCTTCTGGTGATAAAGGAGCAAGAGTAAAATTAAGTTTGTTGAACTTGTATTTAGAAGAGGACAGATCAAATGTCAGCCTATAGAATTGTGTTATATCTTGCACTGTGGAACATGTTTTACAGAAAGAGTAGAGCTGAAACTGATCTGACCTGACCTGTTCACTCTACAAGGTACAGTGCAATGCAATGAGGAGCTCTCAGTGCTTGAAATGATGGTTTAAGGAACTAACTTCTTCCTTGAAAGGGCTGCATTAGTGCGTTTAGTGGTGCACACTGTCTTGCTGATGTGAATACTTTGCCCTGTGGTCTGTGTTGCAGTCTGTGTAAGTCTACATAGTGCCTAAAGTTTTCTTACTACAGATGTTCAAGAGTTAGATTAACATGTCACAACAAAGTCTGCTTGGGATTCAGTGTGCTAGAGTCTCTAAGTTGAACTCCTCTGAGGGTCTTGCTGTGACAGGCATCTTCAGGCAGCACCTTTAATAAAAGTGATGTCACCAAGTTAAGTGCAGAACAGACCCTCCACTGCATTTTCATACAAAACTAGGAAAGGTCTTGGTACCTGCATAAAAAACAGATGGCTGAACTATTCCTGCTATAGGCTAAATACTGGTATCTTCTATAAAGTCCTCAGGACAAGGTTATTCACAGCTCAAAGTTCACTGCAGATTTTCCTAATCATGCAGCTCCTAGTAAAACTAGACTGGTGCTTTCTAGCCTTCTTCAGCTGCAGGCAGAAGTACAATATGTATGGGGCAAAATAACAGAAGACAAGAGTGAGTAGGATTGAAAATCCGGTAATGAGGATTAATCCCTTGAAAGATGGAAATGAGGAAAATAGATCCTGTTTTTCAAGGCTGTCTATGCAGGCTAAAATGACGAGAGCTGTTAGGGAAAAGAAAACTGTTACTTAATACACGTTGTGCCTAAAATTTCATTTTTCCTCATATGTTAGATTATCAGAACTATTCCTCTCAAAAAATAATTTAAACCTTGGAAGGTCTTGTCCTGGAGGACACCTTGAGTCTTTCTGACTACTTAGGAGTTCTCCGTCAGTGCAAGGCACCTCAGAAGATTACCCAAACTAGCAGCTTCTACTGCATTTATAGGTCATTAAATAAGCACAGTTTATTTTCTTGCCACACTAATGTCTTCTATCCTCTTCTCACACTCAGTTTTCCCCTGTGAAAAGAAGGTGGGGTATTTTGGAAGACAACTCAAAATCCAAAGAAACATTCTTCAGAAAAGTAACTGTTTACAAACTGGTTCTTAAGAGCTCTAGGTGCAGCAGGATAAGGTCAAATAACAACTGCCACAGCTATTATACCATTGATAATTATTGCTTTACTTGCAATGGCCTGGAAAATTGTGCCTGGGGCTTCTTGGTCCTGGTTTCCCAACTTCTTGCATATCTTATAGGCAACATGGAGACATTTTTGCTAAAAAGCATCTGAATGAACAAAAACAACCGTCCATTGTCGTTGTGACACTAAAACAGGACTCAGTGAGACAGCTGAAGAGGAGAAAGGCAGAAGAAGGTGAGGTATCAGGAAACAACATAAAACTCCACAGCATTTTAAAGTCCTCCTCCTCAAGATATATTGACTGAAGCCGCATAGAAGGCTTCTGCTTAACTGCATTTTTAAAAGCTTTCATAAATATCACAATAAAGTGAAATTCATTACTAGTTAAACCTTAATACTGGCATAAGCTTATTTCTTTTTCAGATAACTGAGCTGCAGCAGAGAAGGAGCACTGGGATAGAACAGGATTTATACTGCAAAATTTGAAATATCTTTCTGCATGAAGCAATAAAGGACACTCACCCTATTCCATTCTAATAGCCAATAAAGTATAAGACCAGCTAGAAAAAAAAGGTTGGCAGAAACATGGAACACATTAGGAAATTATATTTACACTGAAGTCAATTACCACACTGGCATTCTACTTTATAATACAAACTTTTTTTGTGAACTGCAGCATGCCAAAAATTTTCAAATGAGGGAATAAGTTGTCAAATATTGTTCCAAACTACAAAAAATATTTCTATGACCCACCACCATTTCCACATTTATTAAGTTGGATAGCAAGGTTTCACTGGAAATCATGAATGTATGCTGGGAACAGGAGTACAGAAAGACCCTAAAGGCCTTTGTGTCCATAGCTTGTCTGCCAGTAGAATTCAAGGGAACTTTTAGACTGCTTTAATTTGTGCTCCTTGGCAAAATACAGGTAGGGTTTGATGCTGAGATGGCATATCGGATTTTCTCACGAATACTTCTAGTGGTGGCCTGCTTGAGCCTGTAGCCAGGGCCAGATTCAGAAAAACTGCAATAACATGTTTGGTTTTTCTCTTTTTTTACATACACAAGGAAATGGCATTCATCATAATGCCTGGCCATCTACTGATTTACATAGGTACATTTCAGCCGTTTCCATGCTTGTTGGCAGCAGCAACATCTGAGTCCAATAGTAACCAGATTTTCATGCAAGGATAAACATCTTTTGTAATGGATGGTAAGATCACTCTGTTGGATTCCATCCAGTTATCAAAATTGGTTTCCAACAGATTTTTGGCAGACAATTAAATAGTAATTTTGACCATTGAAACCCTAAAAAAATGGTTATGTTTTAACAGCAATGGTTATGATTTTAACAGATTTGTCTGAGAGATGCAATAAAAACTGAGGTTAACTGAGGTACTCGGGCTGTCACTCTTTCCATTTAAATGGAAAACGATGATAGGGTTGGGGTCTTTGACCTGATATTTCTATATTGCCCCAAATGCTTGCTATCTTGCTATTCCATTGTTTGGCTTCACTTATCTACAGAAACACTGCTTCTTGAGAGTTTTTTTCATAGAGTTTAAATCAATTCAAGGAAGTTAATTTTCAATAATGTGAGATTTCCTAGAGTTTTCAGGCTAGCAGATGCTGAGGATGTTATTCACAGTACCTCAAAAGTCTTTAAAAGGTATACTTATGAAAACATTCCTTTAACAATCACCTGAAAATGAGTACACTCTATGCCTATGGTCTGCTGACATTTTTGGCTTCTGTGGTGAAAAATGAAGGAAAAAGGAACCCAGACAAGGAACAAGTAGAAGTGTATTGGACTTCAGATTTCAAAGTGCACAGGACAAGGTTGCCTTGGCCTTTTGAGAGTATGCTCAATATCGTAATCAAAGTGTTCAAATAAGGCCCATATGCTGGATATTACAATTTTGCAGTTACGTCATGAGCTACTAAGAAGATGAAGCTGCTTCCCCTAAGAGGGTTTATTCAGGGTTAATTAAATAGTCTAACAAAGCAATTAGTGACTGGTTTAGCAATGTGCTAAGCCAGTCCCTTGAGGGTGATGGACACTGAGTGCCTTTTGAAGTTAGGCCTTTTGAAAAGAAACCAAACTAAGTTTTCAATTCTCTTCTCTTCAGTTGCAAAGATAGGCATCTTCCTGTTCTTGACCATATTTAACTAGTGTGACTCTACAGAGCATATCTTACCATCACCCAGGCAGAATCCTTTTCCACAGGGTTGAGAAAGAAGATTAACTGTCCAGCTTTTATAGATATTTTCCATTTTTCAGTTTGTATAAAAATATTAGGATCCTCAGCCTCCCATATTCCCATGTTCCCATTTTTCGTAGAGTTATTATCTAAATGAAGCTCTTCCTTTTTTTTTTCTCTTAAGTCTGAACTTTGCATTTTCAGCTCTAAATGAAGCTGAGAAATAACTAGGGCTCCCAAAAGTCAGGGTTATACATTTTTCTTCACTGTTTTTTATTAATAGGCAATGGCACAAAACCTTCTGATAGGTAAAAACCCAGAGGTCACGTAAGCAGAGAACAGCCGCTGACTTGTTCTTACTTCCAGTTGCTTTGTTCCAGTTTTCATTGACTTGCTACCGTACTGTTTCTGGAGAACAAAGACTACAGTTTTATTTACACAACCAGACTGACAAATACCAGTCTTTCAAATGGCATACAGTGTGTCCAGAATAAAACTGTTACATTTGAACAACCACCTTTATGGATCATTGTTTTTTAGGAGTAATATCTCATCCTGTTATGTATAAACATAACCAAACACCTTATCCTGAAGAGAAGGCTAAGTTTATGGTCTTCCAAGCATGAAAGAAGCTTAAATCACCTTCTTACAGTAACATAGCTAAATGTCTTTCTGTCAAACACATATATTATGGAGACTTTCCAGTGACAATAAGAGGAACAATGAAACACAGAATCAGGTCTTTCTTTTAATGTTATGATTCCGATGAGCGAATTGAAATAGTGGCTCACATCAGAGCTCCATGAGCAGCCCAAGCATGCTCAGTTATGAGACTGTATTAGCAAATCAAACAAACACTATTTTTTTAATTTGTTTTCCTATTTACAAAATTATACAAATGAAGCGTATCATAGATCTAAATGAAAATTTTTTTTTCAAATGGATTTCCTTTCCATAGATTTTAAGTCTCAAGAGCAAAACAAATGTTTATAATTTTTTCCCCTGCCTCATCCTTTACTTTACAGTGATACAGCTGAAAATACCTTCTACCCCATTCAGTTTTTGAAAGAGTGATCACTGGGATTCACCACAGAGGTTTTACTTCTTTTGGTGTTTTCTCTATCTGAGAATATATTTATATTGCAGTTGGTATAGGTTTAAAAAAACCCAGGACACTGACTACAAAAACTGCTATTCACCCACAAAAAGTAACTACCTGAGATTTTCTTACAGCATTTTTAGGAAGTGTGTATTTTCATAAAGGGTTTGTCTTCTTGCCCATATAAATTACTCCACTTTTGGAGGAGTCAAATTGATCCTAAACTGACATTTTCTGAAGAAAATATGTATATAAAACCCCAACATATTTGATAAATCACCATTTCCTGTAATGGAAAAATATTTACAGGAAAGTATCTGAATTTGTAAGAATAATGCAGGTTACAGCACCTTGAGAACTCTTTGCTCTCAAACACATCTCAAGATGGCCTTAGTAAAGAAATAAAAACAGAAGCAAAATTTACAGATCCCCTCCAAACTTCTGCTGAACTACAAAACATTTGTTCTAAATACTGCTTCTGTTGTGGTTTTAATTGCATGAAAAATCAAAATTATTTTCATATTTTTTCAATAAAGAATATATCTTAGCAATTAAGATGCATTGAAGTTCCAAGTATTTCTAAACTCTTTGAAGCTCATGAAATATGAAGCTCTTAAAACATAAGGTAATACTCTACCAAATGAAAGACTTTATCAAAACCTACCAAGTATTTTGTCTACCTGGGTAGAGAATATGTTTTTTAAACAATTCTTCCTATCAGCAAAGACTACATGATTCTAACAACACCACTTATGATATGCCATTTAATGTTGTCTTTCTGGTTTTGAGTTTTAAGACTTGGACCAAGAGCACATCAAAAGCTTAATAAAGAGGGATTTTGCAAGTGGTGAGAGGGTGTTTAGAAAAGAATAACTCCTATTTGGAACCATAATTTGTTGCTTTCACAGCTAATTTAGAGCGAAATGATCCATAAATAGCACAATATAAATATACAAGACAGTTTTCTAACCAAATTTAAACATATTGTAAGATTCTCTTTCATAATTTTTTATTTAAGCTTAAACCATAGAAAATTTTCTGAATTTTAGAATGATCTTTGCAGTATTTTCTTAAAGTGGTGAGATTTCTTTGAAATACTTGCTACCAGGTATATCTGCTAAAATATTCTTGTGAACAACACCAAAAAGAAGCAAAGTTGTTAAAAAGATGAAAGGAGTCTTTTTTTAGTGGGTAGCTTTCAAAATATTTTTCTTTTTTTTTTCCACCAGAAACCTGTCCTTCACATGTGGAAATGCTGCATGTTTTCACTGTTGAGTAGTTGCTGTCTGCTGTCAGCCTTCTGCTGTCTGAGCTACTCACTGCTGCTGGCATGACTTGGTAAAACTAAACTCTGTAGTTGTACTCTGGTTATGTGTTTAGAGATACTGGTTATCACAGCACCCTGCAGGATGAACCTTAGGAAAAAACAAATAGAAAAGAGTGTCTAGCTTTTTTGTCTGGCTCTTCGGATGTACCTCCCATTTATGTGGATATAAGAACTACTGGACGGTTCTCTTGTGCTATTTTCCCTTTGATGGCATGCCCGGAGAAGTGGCTTGTTTAAAATCCCATTATGCAGTTTTGAACTATTTTGTAAGATTTAAGTTTTATTGCAGTCTAAAACCATCAAACTGCAAGCTTTAGAACTGAAGTAAAAGGAAACATGAAAGCCCTCTATTAAGATGACTAATATTCCAGATGAAGCTAATTAGTATGATAACCTATGCAAGTAACAGAATTGCAAAATTAGTAAGATCAGCCTTGCAATACCATTAACTACATTATAACTCTTCACATGATTTTCTCCCCCCACTAACCAAAGGTCTTAGAAATGTGAGATTTCAATTTGCCTTATCATCTGGTGGAGCTCATCAGCACCACATGCTACGGTGAATATTGTGGTTTTCACAGCAGGGCCTTTTTTATCTCTGCAAATTTGTAAATTAAAATAATTTCACCTGGGGAAATCCTGCACTGGAGAAGTGTTGGTGACCTTGACAACACTTTGCCCCTTATTCTTATCATCCTCGTTTTCTTCCATAACAAAGTACAATGCTAAGGAAATGATGGAAGACTGTCTTCTAGTCTAGTATATATCACCTTTACTACACTAATTTATGTGCTTAGAGTTGCTTTAAGGATATGTAATCATATTTACATTCTCTCCTGATGTGGAAACCTGCCTTAGGAAAAAGGAAAAAAAAAAAAAGAGGAAGAGTAATGGAAAAAATTGCATGTGATGTGTTTCACTGAGGCAGGGAGGAAATAGGGGAAAACTTCTGGGCACTTGCAATATGGGTAACAGCTAGTTAATCACCATGGAAAAGCCTGTTCTTTGTAATGAAAAAATACCCTGGTGCACTGTATCTGTCTGTTTATCCTCTTACGTCTACTTCTGTCTTGATTTATCAAAACTTTAATAGTTTTTCTCTTATTTTTCTTCTCCTTTGTCTTGCTACCTAAGCTAAAACCTTTGTATTTTAAGAGAGAAACTTTTGAAAATATGAAAAGTGGCATTGAAAATGATTTTACAGATAACTTTTACTGTTAACCTAAGGGTCTGATTTTCTATTCAATCTTTAACAGCAACTAGGTTTAAATAGCATCTGATAGACACAAGGATGTCTTGTACAAAGGAATGGGGAGTCAAAGCTACGACTTGAAGAACCTCACCTGCCAAAACTGTACAGAGTTTTTTGTGTCTGTTACAGTGGTATAAATAACAAAAGTGATTTAATTGCAAATAATTTACATAAATGTAAAAGCAATAACAAATCTGTTCTAGTGCAGATTCTTGGCTTGTTTAAAATCCTTACCCCAAAATGTATTCATCAGCAATAGGAGGAGTTTTCACAATGTCTCATCTCAGTCCGAGAGTGAAGGCTGTTAATGTTAAGGAATAATGCCTTTGACCCTTTCTAAATCGCTTGTGCTTAGTTCCTGGATTATCAGCATGAGTGTGGCACTTACTGTGCTTGCTCTGGAGGCTTGAATTCACAAGTTAACCCTCTCCTTCATTCCCTCTGTCAGAAAATGACAACACTGTAAAAGACCAGAACAAGATGGAACCTACTGAGAATGAAAAAAGGTAAGTAATACCTCTACTCATCAAACCTGTAATTGTTTATAAAAAAAATTGGCCTTAATATTGTTCTCTATGGGAGGAATTCAGACATCTAAGAAATCTCAATGTGTATTTTTTTATTTCATGGAGATAAATTAGTTTGCATTTAGGATCTTCACCATGTGTAATACTCTAAAACTGATGGGGAAAATTATTACAATGACAGTGTTTAAGGTGCATTTAATATAATGAAATACCCAGTATATAACCTGGGGACAGTAACAAGGAACTGTTAGCGCTTTCTGATAGGAAGAAAATGGAAGTTTGATGGTGGAAGAAGCTGACACAGCAACTACAAGCGTCTGTGCACGTGGTGAAAGGCCAGGAACCCACAGCGCTCCTTACCCAGATAGAACTGAGGAAGAGGCTGGCTGCAGCCAGCATGGGCAACGACTGTTCCCAGTACCAGTTGTGAGCGATCAAAATCCAGGAACTGTGAAAGCAAGTCTGAGATGTACTTTGTCCTTAATTCCTCACACCTTTGTGCTTTTCTTTTGTTTTCTTGCAACTATGAGAGTTCAAGATAAAATGTCAGCTTCAGCTTTTGACTGCAACCTGATAATTGAAAATAAGAAGCATTATGACATTTTAGCTCTGAGACCTTTATTTTCTGGCTAGGGAAAAATAGACCTGGCTGCATATAAGCTTGTTCTCATCATCCTGACACAAGGGGAAAGTCACACAGCCAAAATATCATCTGAGATTTTTTTTTTTTCCCATTATATTTCTAGGGCTTATTTTGCTGTTATTTGACTCTAAAGCGGGAGAAGCCAGGATTACCCTTGATTACTCCTTCACCTCAGGAAAATGCTGTGCCTGTTCCTCCTGGACATGGAAAACCTTACAAATCACTGCTTTCACTGATTGTGACAGTGAGTTTCACTCACAAATAAATGCTACAGATTAATACAGAGTTGCTCAACAATCAAAGAAACCATGAAAAGTTGTCATTACACTCCTTCAGCACCTCTAAATCCACCCCAGTGATTGCATGCCATACCAAGTCTCACAATCCTAGGCTGCTAGGACCGACCAGCCAATGGTGTATTATGGCACTGGCGTTTTACAGGCTCATGCAACACCAAAAACTTGCTTTTGTTTGGAACGAAACCAAGTAAGAACACTAACTTCTCAGTGATTGAATGTTGTATTAACAATTTCAGGTAACTTTCTGCTAAGAAGTTTTACTTCTGCTAAGTTTTTACTTCTCTTTGCATCTTGATGGTGACCCAACACAGACCCTAGATCTATGCTGAGGTCTGTGCTTCTTCTCATGTCTCTCAGGTTTTTTTAGTTTAATTTTTTTAGGATGATAATGAGATAATCATCAAGGAGTTTTCTGTATCTGGATTCTCCAGTATTTAATCTTTGATAAGGCTTCTTCCTTTTGCCCTACAAGAGTTTGGTCTCATAACTCCAAAGAAAGCTGAATTTCCAGGCACATCAGATACAGGGGTCTGGCTGTCTACATATCTTTCATTCACTGTTCACCCTGCACCAGTGCGAGGAGAGGCCACTCAATATCAGAAAAACATTTTCTAATCATTCCCTACTCTGGTGTTGCATCACCTCCCATTTTTAACAATACTTGGCAACTGCAGAAACACAAAAGCACACCTTTAAAAGCTACTGATATATTTTGGCACATCTTGAATGTACACATAATTCGCATCACATTTCTGGTTCAAGAAGGGCCATGAGATGTTTTATTCTTTTGTACCTCCTGCCTTGATATCAATGAATAAATACCCTATTGATATCCTTGATATCAATGAATAAATAAAGTAACAGTGTCACTAGTGAGTTTCTGCACTGTTTTTTAATTCTACTTAGGGACTTATTTTCTAGTATATCACAATTGATTCTTAAGGATTATGGAGAACTATTAAGGCTGACCAAAGATTTAACCAGCAGGAAGGATGTTTTGAGGAACACTGGCAGAGGTCCATGTACCATATGTTACCCTGTGCACACGGTTCTTCATGTTTCTCCATACAGAAAGGTAAAAAAAGAAGTAAAGGAGGGAAAAATTGTTCAGGGATTTGTTTTTTAGGAGGGAGAGTAGGTCCAGGTCCTAGGGTTCAATCTGTTAATGTATGGAGAGCTTAGCAGACAGTCTTTAAACAATAAACTTAGTAAAACCTTCTGCTTACATGAATTCCTAACTGAATCACTCTTTCTTTGGGTATATTGTTATTCAAAAGCTTCCTGGCAAATTCTAAAAACAGCAGATGCATTATGACGATCTCTCTTTGAAAGTAGTCTTTCAAAATACAAAGAAATTAAACACATAAGTCACAAAATATTGTTTTGTCCATTCAAAGAGAGTAACAACATTTCTAAAGTGATGACAATTTGAGTTTAATTCTCTCAGTACATATACTTGTAACTACACAACTAACTTTTTGCAAACAGTGGCAAGAAACTGGAGCATTTGCATAGAACTGGTAAATGAAGTTAGAATTTAAGTGCCACGTCCAACAGAAAGAAACCCTGAAAATTTTCAAGTAATTATTTTTAGATTATAATTTTATAGTAGTCGCACAAATATATTTAATAAAAATAAGTTATTTATAATAAAATTGATCTGCCAGAATAAATAACCATATATTCTCTAATCTGCATCTCAGGCTCTTAGGTTTTCAAACATACTGGTAGATATTTTCCCGGGGTATTTAACAATATTGTTTACCACATAATTTTCTGCAAGGTCTTGGTCATCCCCACAGGGAAAAGAGACCTGCACTTGGCAGGGATGCTTAGACAGCCTGCTTATTCTGCAGAAGCTGGATGTGGTGATTGTTCTAAGTTCATTATTTATTTTGCATAATTGTTGACCTTTCTGCCTGTATTCTCTGGTGAGGATTTCAGATCATCTTCAGTACTGCAGAGGAATAGGTGTTTCTGTCTAATAGTGATCAAGATGTTCAGTAGTTTCCAGAGTTTTTCACTGTATTCAGAAGTTTAAATACCTTAAATATTTTATTTTTCCCCAGATTCAATTAAACTCTTAAAATGTGTGATTTTAAAGATCAGTTAACCAAATAAATGTTGATATCATGGTTCTTTAATACTAAGCAGATTGAGATATACCTCAGAACAAAGCTAGTGAAGCGTCTAGAGGGGAAGTCATACGAGGAGTGGCTGAAGTCACGTGGTCTGTTCAGCCTGGAGAAGAGGAGACTGAGGGAGGATCTCATAGATGTTTACTGTCTTCTCACAATGGAAGGAGGTGAAACAAGTGCTGATCTCTTCTCTCTTGTGACCTATGATTGCACCTGAGGTAATGGCAGGAAGATGTTTCAGGGGAGATTTAGATTGGATGTTAGGAAAACGTTCTTCACCCAGTAAATGGTAGAGCACTGGAACAGCTCCCAGGGAAGCAGTCATGACACCGAGTCTGCCAGCATTCAAGAAGCATTTGGACAGTGCCCTCAGTCACATGGTGTGAGTGTTGGGAGTGTCCTTTGTAGGAACAAGGGTTGGACTCAATGACTACTCAGGAAGAGTATAGGACTATAGTTAGAACATGTAGAAGGAAAATCAGAGAAACAAAAGCGCAATTTGAAATTAATTTGGCTACTTCTGTTAAGGATAACAAAAAGTGCTGCTATAAATACATTAATAATGAAAGGCGGGGCAAAGAAAACCTCCATTCTTTGTTAGACCTGGGGGGGAACTTAGTTACCAGGGATGAGGAGAAGGCTGAGGTACTCAACACCTACTTTGCCTCAGTCTTCACCAGTAGGAGAGGTGCCCCTCAGGATATCTGACCTTCGGAGCTCACAGATAGAGACAGCAAACCAAATGGCTCCCCTGTGTTCCAGGAGGAAATAGTCTATGAATTACTGAGCCACTTGAATCCACACAGATCGATGGGACCTGATGGATTCCATCCTAGGGTGATGAAGGAGTTGGAAGAAAAGCTTGCCGAGCCACTCTCCATCATCTACCAACAGTTCTGGCTCTCTGGGGAGGTCCCAGATGACTGGAAGTTGGCAAATGTCACGCCAATCCAGAAAAAGGGCTGCAAGGAGGACCTGGGCAACTATAGGCCTGTCAGCCTGACCTCAGTGCCGGGCAAGGTTATGGAACAGATCATCCTGAGTGCAATCACACAGCACCTTCAGGATGGGCGTGGGATCCGACCCAGCCAGCATGGCTTTGTGAGGGGCAGGTCCTTTCTGACCAACCTGATTTGCTTTTATGATCAGGTAACCTGACTGGTGGATGAAGGGAAGTCTGTCGATGTAGTTTATCTGGACTTGAGCAAAGCCTTTGACACTGTCTCCTATGACATACTCCTGGATAAACTGGTAGCCCATGGCTTGGACAGGTACACTCTCAGCTGGGTTAAGAACTGGCAGGATGCCCGGACCCAGAGAGTGCTGCTGCATGGGGCTGTGTCGAGCTGGCAGACGGTCACCAGTGTTGTCCCTCAAGGACCAGTGTTGGGTCCAGTTCTGTTTAACATCTTCATCGATGATTTAGATGAGGGGATTGAGTCCATCATAAGTAAATTTGAGGATGACACCAAGTTGGGAGGGAATGTCGACCTGCCGGAAGGCAGGAGGGCTCTGCAGGGGGATCTTGATAGGCTGGAGAGATGGGCTGAGTCCAACGGGATGAAGTTCAACAAGGCCAAGTGCTGGGTCCTGCACTTTGACCACAACAACTCCATGCAGTGCTACAGGCTGGGGACAGAATGGCTGGAGAGCAGTCAGGTGGAAAGGGATCTGGGAGTACTGATTGACGGGAGGCTAAAGATGAGCCAGCAGTGTGCCCAGGTGGCCAAGAAGGCCAATGGCATCCTGGCCTGTATCAGGAATAGTGTGGCCAGCAGGACGAGGGAAGTGATCCTTCCCCTGTACTCAGCATTGGTGAGGCCACGCCTTGAGTATTGTTCTGGGCCCCTCAGTTCAAGAAAGATATTGAGGTGCTGGAGCAGGTCCAAAGAAGAGCAACAAAACTGGTGAAGGGACTTGAGCACAAGTCCTATGAAGAGAGGCTGAGGTTGTTTAGCCTGGAGAAGAGGAGGCTCAGGGATGACCTCATCGCTCTCTACAACTATCTGAAAGGAGGTTGTAGACAGGCGGGCGTCGGACTCTTCTCCCAGGCAACCAGCAACAGAACAAGAGGGCAAGAGCTTAGACTCTGCCAGGGAAGGTTTAGGCTGGATATCAGAAATAAGTTCTTCACAGAACAAGTAATCAAGCATCAGAATGGCCTGCCCAGAGAGGTGGTGAATTCACCATCCCTGGAGGTTTTTAAAATAAGACTGGATGTGGCACTTAGTGCCATGATCTAGTAATCATGATAGTGTTGGATTAAGGGTTGGACTTGATGATCTTGGAGGTCTCTTCCAACCCAGATAATTCTATGGTTCTATGATTCTTGTGTGTCCATTCAAACTCAGGTAATTCTATGCTACTATGGTTTAATTTAGGAGTAATATTAGAATTTACTAAGATCTGACAAAAGAAGCTGTACCTTTACCTTGGTGAAAGGATAGTAGTTTATTTATACAGAACTTCTTGTAACCAAAATTTTAATAGTTTGTTGAATAATTAATGCAATTACTTGAGTATGATTTTTGTACTGAATGATGTTAGGAAATAACGAAATTATTTGCTGACATTTGTTCTCTTATCAATGGACTTAGTATTTTGAAGAAATATGCCAAAGATTATAAGGAAAACTATACCATAAAAATAAATTTTAATTGCTATCTCAGTTTATGACAGGAAAAGCAGTTTTCTGTCTAAAGGCTGTGTCTTCTATTAGAATTCTTATATTAAAACCAGTAATCATTAATATTAATAATAAGAAAATAAGTTACTGCATCCTTTGGTGTCTTCTGAGTGGATAAAAACTTTAATCTCTTTCCTTGTTACAGTCAGGAAATTCTGGGGTACAATATCAGTTTTATTGATAGGAAAGTCATAGTGATCTTGGACTCTTATTTAATTTGTTTATATCTTTTTCTGTCTCTAAATATTTTCACTTCAAGCAATTTTAGAGGCAGCTCATAACTTTAGGATAAGAAGTGATAAGAAGGTGTCCAGGTAGTGAATGCAACCTGCCTTAACTTCTGACACTGGAGACCTATGTGTAAATCTTCCCAGAGGCCAGCTGAAATAATTTCCCCAGAACAACGCTCCAGAGGCAGCGTCATTCAGATTCCCTTGAAAGAGATTTCATTTCATTAAACTCTAGACTTGACTCTCTTTCAAAGAGGTCAGGAAAAATGCTACATACGTCTCTCTCCCCCTCAGTAGTCACCATTTCTTTGATTTATAGCAGCTGCATCTTTACATTCCACAGAGAGAGTCTTGTTTCCTATGAAATTAATACAATCAGACTAGGGCATTATTTCGACATATTTCTGAGTAAAATACCAGAAGACCACATTCCATTGAAATATCATGGAAATTACACATATGTCCAATAAATGTTTCAGTTAAAAAACAAAACAAAGAAGACAAAAAAAAAAAGAACAGCATTTCCAACACAGGAACATTTTTGTAATATTTTCCTAAAGGTAACATTCATTCATTGTAACCACATCAGACCACGTCAGACTTGTCAGTAAGATGCTCCAGGTAACTGGGTTACATAAAAGCTACGTAAATTGGTAAGTTCTTTTTAGGATGTTACCATGATCATTAAAAGTGTTAACCTTGTAGTTGAAACGCAGAGTGCTTTCTGTAGCATTTAAAGGATGATTAATTTGTTGAGCAAGTAGTTTCCCAGTCACACTCATATTATCATTGTATTTTAATCTTACATCCATTATTCACCATTACCTTCGGATAGCCTGTTCTTTGGTGTTCCTGGGTATCAAACGGCTGCTTTCTTCTATAGATAGCTTGTTTTTAGGGTCACACATACATACTCTTAATAATAGATTTTTTTCTTACAAGTTTGTCTTTACTAAGACAGAATAATCACTTATCTCATTTCTCACACACAAAACATCTGGTTAGATTCCCTGACTACAATGGGATTTTTACTTAGATTTAATCAAAGTTATGTATTAAAAGGGAGTGGCAATAGCTTTGATAGAAAGAAGTTTTTGGTAATAGATGCATTTTCTTCCATTTTCTTAAAGTCTTATCTATTAAATATGCCTGAAGTACAAGTAACTTGAATCAAGAAAGTGGTTAGTGTCCCACCATCCTGGCAGTTATATCTATGACATCTACATGTGTAGTACAGATACCCTGTATCTATTACAGCTACTTTCGCTGTTTCCTGCCTTGCCACTTATGGGCTCTTGCAGAGGGGAGGGACAGCACTGCCACTTGAGTGTGAGCTGTCCCTGAGCAATAACTAATTCTCAGAAAGAAAGCACCAAACCTTCTTCCAAGCGAAGGAAGAAGAAGGTCTTCCAGAAAAATCAGTAAAAGTTCATTAATTGTGTATCTGGTGCTGACCAGCGATACATTGGTTCAATAAACATTTTATCATCAGCTTTACTTGAATCTGTGCAACAGACAGAGTTATGAAGTACAGTTAGCTCATTACAGCTGCATGAGGAGTGCTTTTGTGACTCTCAGGTATTTTGGGACTGGAAAGAGTTATTTCAACTTCTGTTCTTTCTTCATGCCCTTTCTGTTTTCCATTTTGATTGAGCACAAACACCCATTGGTATGGCTTTGATGCATGTGACTCCTTTTCCTGGACTGTTAATGGCCAAGAGATGCTCTACTTTCATGTGTAAAATATTAGAAACTGTTAAACCAATAAAAACATCTAAACATAACCAAGGCTTCAAATAGTCATGCTCTTGCTTTTGCTTGCATGCCAGAAAAAAGAAAATCTGACATAAACTCCCAACACAGCAGGAACTCTAGATAGAAATTGGAATCATAGAATCATTTAGGTTTGAAAGAACCTTTAAGATTATCAAGTTCAATTCCCTATATTAACTTGAAAAGGGACTCAAAAGTCACAAATCCCATTGAATGACCTTCTCACTTCAGTTTCAGCTGATGTCTTTCCCTTCCAAATTATTGTAATTAAAAGTACACCCATGAAATCTTTTTCATTTGTTAGATAGATGATGCTATTTTATAATGTGGCCGAATAGTGTGTCCATTATGAATTTCAAGTCTGGTGCCAAAAAAATATCTGCAGCTCTTCTTAAAGACTGTTTGAAACCTCAGAAAGAAGGTCAATGTAAGACAGTTTGGAAATAAAGCCATGTGAGTTTAACCAATAACTGTACATGTTGACCCATGTATGTGAACCTCAGATACAGTCATATCCAAATGAAGGCTGGAATAATTTGAAAGAATCAAACCAGATATATCTGTACCTGTATTTCCCAAGGTAAGGTTTTAAACGACTTAATTAAGCATTGACCGTCTTTACAGAAGCCAGTGTTTCTGCTTTGGACATGATCCTATTTTATAAACACAGAATTCTCTTTCCTCTCTTTGTGCCAGTTGTTAATTTTCACCTACCTGTTGAAATCTCAGATCTTTGCATCATGCATTCATGTTACTTTTGCTTTAATTTTTGTTTTATTTTCTCTTGCTTCCTCCCTCCCCCTCCCTCACATTTCTATCAGAATGTAAATGCCACCGCAGTTGTTTTAAATACCTCATAGAAGTTGAAAGATTTAAAACAAAGTCTTCCAAAGAAGGTTCTGTCTTAATGCAGTCTCATTGCAAGTTACTTATCATACTCCAGATGTTGGCTGAAGTGGGGATAGACTAAAGCTGTATGATTATATGATTTTTTCTTCTGTCTTTTTATGGTGAGCCAAGCTGGGACAAAATTTTTTACATCATCAACGGAAATCGTTAGGACATCAAAAAATATGAATCTAACAAGTCTTTCCAGTACAGTGGCAGCAGAACGATATAAGGATCTGAGAACAGGCTAATCTTTGTGTATTTGATTTCAATGATGCCCTGTTAATTTTTTTAAAGGCTGTATCTAAGTGGAGTTGTGAATTTGAGGACAAGACAATTTAACAGAATTTTTGTGATAACAGGACACTAAATGCTAAGCATCCTTCGTCTTCTTACTCTTCTGTAATGTCTGAATTTACCCCAATTTACCTCTATCTGACAGTCTGTAGGCATCATGATCTTATACCAAACTGTCCCATGATCAATTTAGCTGCAATAATTTGCTCCTGAAATGAATTTGTAGGTACTGTTGCTTTTTTTAAAGTCATCAAATTTTTGTGAAAAATTTGGTATGTTGTGTGTTATCTATCTTTATACCATGACTCCCACATATTTCCTCTATGTTTATGCAGTTATATTCAACTCTCTAATTATTACAGATTTGACTTAGTTTCCTTCAATGAATACCATTTTTGTAGAAGCTGAAAAAACAAGAAAATGAGTTAGCCATGCTTGGGGGGTACTTTTGAAGAGAGTGCTGCATTTCTCTTGTTGCAAAACTGACTATCTAAACAATGAAAATAATATGGTTTTCTTTCTGCTTCTCAGAAAAAAGCACTTCCCCCTCCCCCCTCCAATCTGCTGTTTTCCTTTTACCTGGGAAACATTTTTTTTCTCCCTCTTTTCACTCAAACCCTCAAAATAGCCCCAGATGATCTACAAGGAAGTATTTTCACAAAAAGATTTGTTGAGGTAAATGTGGCATAAATATGCACATGGTTTCAATTTCCTGAGCAGCACTGACATTTTTACTCAATTTCCTCTTAATCCTGCTTCACTCACAATTCCCTTGCTTCTGGATTCCTTTCTTAGCAGCAAGGGGTGGGGTTAAAATAACATTGAAATGAAAGAGAGCTCAACCAGCTCATTCTGAGTAATAAAATCCATTCCACTGTGGTCCTAATTTCATCAACTAGTACAAGTCAACATTGAACGTTAATGAGGAAAGGTTTCCAATTAGATGCAGTCTGACACTGACCCAGCTTTCCAGTCACCTTCAATTGTCAGCGATAAAAAGGACAGTTCAATATGATATGGATCATTCACTCCAAATCTCCACAACTCACTTATGACAAACACAACTAACAGAGCATAGGGAACTGCTGAATTGTTTTTCATTATGCTGGCACATTGGCTCTAGACTACAGTATTAATTATCTTTAGAGGTTTTCCATAGAGTGCCACTAATGAGCAAACCAGGATAGGGTGACGAAGTGACGGTGACCCACATTTTCAAGTGGCAATACCAGCAACACGATGATGCTTAAAAATCCCTGTTATTTCTGGAAAGTAATTCACTGCCAGAGAGAAGACAGAGTTAGAAGAATAAGCTATTAAATAAAATGAGCACTAAAAGTGAATAGCTCATTAAAAATGAAAAGCTTTCGCAAAATACACCAGCCTTATCTTTACCTGTCATTGTATAACGTGCTTCTGTCCATCTTCCTATAGGCAGTTACTTAGATCAGTATTGTCATGAGCTAGGAGATGTAAGGATGTGGCAAAGTCCTGCGGAATTGCTTTTTCCTGTGTGTGTTCCTCCTTCAAACCCAAGGTGCATATGGGGAGAATAAAGATGTATAAAAGTAAATGTTAAATTCTTTCCTGATCTTGGTCAGGGGTTTGCTACTGCCCAGGAAATAGCACCTTCAAGGCTATTCTAAAACCACTAGGTTGCAATGACAGCTTGCAATTTGTTAGGATGTTAAGACAATAAATTACAGCATTGCTACAGTTACTGTGGTAGCAGTACAAAGTAACTCAATGAAAACACATAAAAACTACCTGTACAGTAAACCAGGAAAAATAAGAAAGCCATAAGTGACATTCTATTGTTTGAGAATGAGTAAAACTTTTGCATCAGTTATTATGGATGTTCCTTTAAAAATCTCCCCAAAACCTTTTCATTCCAGAATAGAATGAATTCCTTTTTAGCAATTTGGAACCACAAAAATTCATAGAGATTTTTAAAGCCACATAGGATTTGAAAGCTTGATTTAATTTATGTCCACAGAAACTCTCTGCTAGAGAATGTGTTCCAAGGATCAGAGCTCTTGGGGAGGAAAGGAAAGACAGGACAGCAAAAGAAAATGGACTGAGATGTCTTACTGGAAGAAACTGAAGTCTGATGGTTTCCATCAGAGAGTATGTTGCATGATGAAATGAATTTTAACCATAAAAAGTGTTTTTAGCAGAAAGAACTTAGTAAATATAAGCTTAGTAAATATGGAAATTGCTGTTTTTCCATTTAAAATTTGACTGTAGTGTCAAGCAGAATAGATCAGTCAAATAAAAACCCTGTGTTACTTTTCCACTAGAAAATATGCCAACTTTAATTATATGTCAAACAAAAGTTGGAAAAGCCCATATCAGTGTCAAGATGCTTTTTAAAATTGTACGAAAATAGTTACATTTGAATGATTAAAATCTATTTTGCAGATAATTTTCCATTTTTCTCCTTTGCAAGATAACCTTACAACTGTTCTTGATACTGGAAAGAGTCTCTGTGGAAATAATATTAAGAGATATATTAATGACTATCTCTTTGTTGTTTATAATCCGCAGAAAGAAGTATGCTAATGTATGTTTATATGGGTTTCACAAAGCTATGCCAGCAGTTCTGATACATGGATTGCACGTCCTTAGTGTCATCTGACATTTAAAACTTGCCTGAAATTAAGTGCAGACTAGTGATTTCCTGGCATGGTTAATCATTCCTTATTTACTTATTGATTTTGAACTCACAGCATATAATAATTTTGCCACATTGTTCTTTGAAAGTTCTATACCATCCAGGTCTGTCTACTGTTCTCTTTTGTCCTTGCATCAATGGCCATAAAAACTTCCCTTGTGGGGCATTCATACAGTCAGATTATAATCATACAGATTATCAGGCAGATATACCCAATTACCGATGGATCTAGAGACCTTAGTATATTTCATAGCTGAAAGCGTGGTCATTTTTAGTGTATAAGATGCAATGCTGGAAATCTGTCAAGTTTATGTTAATATGTAATATATATATTCTCATTTTGTAGAAAGAGAGTTCTGGATGTTTCACGTGTGAACACTGCTAAACCTGCCCTTTAGAATTTTGCATAAATGTAAATTTTTTAAAGGTGTAAATAGCAGGCACACTGTCAGCATAAAATACCATCTACAAAAAGTAGGAAACAGAGGAAGAAGGAAAAGAGTGAAGGTCTCAAAAAATTGGAATGTTGAGTATGAATTGTTGGGTATGAACAGTGAGTATTATGATAGGAGGTGACTTTTAGGAAGTGTGAAGGAAGAGGATGTTGTCTAAAAATATGGGTTGGCTAAATGAGAGGTGTGTTGATTTTTCTGTAACATGAGACACTAAACTCTGAAGGCTGGTTTCTTTCATTTTGCGTGTGGAAGGACATAGGCTCTTGAAGAACCTAGTTCAGAACATTTTACCTTTGAGATCATTATTACTATACAGACAGCTGTTTGACCCAGATGGCTTCTCATCATGATGTGGCAGTGTGGCTATTGTTTGGGCACCCCAGGAGATCAGGCTGGTTCTTGCCCTGGCCAAGAAGATGACCAGATTTTTGCTAGAGTCCCTACACTTCTCTTTGCCTGGTCTGGCCTCACTACGCGCACAGGTGAGTATATAACAGGAGTCACTCTGCACCTTGATTCACTATGCTATGTAGAGATGCCCTGAGTTTCTCCGAAAAGTTTCTCAGTGTTGGACTGTTTATAAATCATAGCTGAAACCTCCTCAGACCAAGGAGACTGAAAGAACCTCCTTGGGCCCTTGCTTATGTGAGGTGACTGCCATTAGTTGGTGGGAAAGATGGGCTTATATGATACCATCTGTTTGTACTCAGTGTAGGAATTTATTGTCTTTTTCCCTCCCTCTGGTGCTGTCATACCTAATAGAGGAGCTGACTGTCTGCTGCTGCGTGTCGTAACATGGTATTTTAATGGAGGACTTATTCATTAAATTTCTTCTGTGAGAGAAAAACATAAATGTGTTTCTTACTCAGAAATGTGTTTATCCCAAGCAGCAAAGACACAACATACTAGGATTTGCTTTCTGTAGTAGATTATTGTCTCAAGATTGAAGACAAACCCTTTTGACTTAAAATCCATTTAATTTTCACAATAGTGTAGGAGATGTGCACTGTGAAACCTACCCTTGCGCTATGGTATGTCTAGAATTTGTGTAGGAATTTACTAACTAGTGTCTTCTGACATACACAAATTGAGGAACTGCTAAATTTTCTGTTAGGGACTGAGCTTGTGAATGTCTTGACTTAAAAGTTGTGAACTTTGGTGGCTTGTACTAAAATATGGAGTCCTTCAGCTTAGGGGTAGCAGAAACTCTGCAAGTTACTACATAGTATTGTCATGGAGTGTCACAACAATGCCCTTGGGAAATATGTTATCTAAGAAAACCATTTGTAACTTCAGTTAGTCTATTTACCCTCCATTTTATTACCATTTTACTTTAAAACCCAATCTCCTTGTCTCACAGTCACTGATGTGAATAGTGAATTTTCACTATCCTCTTGATTTCAGTCTTCCAGAAAGAAATGAAAAATCAAGCTGATGTATAGAACACTGCCTTGCCAATTCACCTGTCTTATAAAAGTGACAACAGAAGTAACATTTGGCAAGTATTTTCCTCTTACGATGGACAGATGTATGTTATGTTAGATAAGTAAGTTTGCAGATAGCTTCAGGATGTATAAACCGCTTTACCTAATTGTTGAAATCTCTTTTTTGTTCTTAATTGTTTTGCAAGAATATGTTCTTTTTCAAAGGATATTGAAATTGGGCAGAAAACTGATTTAGAATTATCTATATCTAGGTTTTCTGTATAAAAGTACATACTCCCGGGGAAATGTCAGGATTTCTGGAATTTTTAAAGATTTTTACAGCTGTAAATCAGGTTAAACCTATTCAGAGAGCAGTTTTTCCTGTTCTGTTTGCTTATTATTGCTATTAGTGGCTATGAAAACAATTGGGAAAAGCCGTACAGAAGTGAATGGAATTCTTTTAAGCATAGAGTTTCGTTCTCTGCTATTCAGGATTTTGGCAGAATTTCAGAATGTTTTGCTTAAACTGTCACAACTATCATAAGTTACAGCTATCTTGGCAAGAGAATAAGCATTCGTCATATCTAGATAAGAAGTGTATTAATTTCATAATATACAATTGAAAATAATGAGGCTACCTTTCTTAAGCAGCATGACTCAAAGGTCAATACAGCTGAATTAATAGTAAAACTCCTAGGATTCTTAAATTTTTAATCAGATTATTAGTGGATGAATAATGTGTTCTATCACCTTATTCTCCTGATTCTCCCACCATTTTTACTGAGTGATTCTGTTGTTGTCAGTGGTGATACGCTGCGGAGATGAGAAGAAATTTAGGCAATGTATTGCCTAAGAGCTTCAATTTATGAAGGGACAAATGGAGTCAATAGACAATGTCTTGTGAACTGGGTGGATTTTTTTGTAGGCTACAGTTTTAGGATGAAACATGCAGTCCCTCAGAAGTTTTGGGATCTTCATTTAACTCAGAAATTAAATGATTTTTTAAATGAAGAAAAAAATCTTTTCTGCAAAGCTCTCATGCAGAGGACCAGGGACAATGGATTTGTTTTACTAGTCATTATATCGCTAACAAAAAATATGACCAACAAGTCTGAGGCCAGAAATCAGAATAAGCAAAATCGCTATCTAAAATATATATTAAAAAACTCAATTAACAGAAATCTTGCTATATCATGTCAAAGAACTCTTTAGCCACTTACCTGGCAGCTATGAGGAAATCAGATGCTGTAAAGAGTTTGAACTGTTTCACAGGCCTCAGGGTGGTGTGTGTATCCACCTAGAAATTACTGGAATTTTGTTTCTGATTTCTCAGTGTAACATTTCAGTCATTATAAATTAGGATGCTATAAATTATTTCATACATAATGATTTAAGTACTTTTGATGTTCAGTTCCCTGAAAACATCTTCTTCCTTAAGAAAGAAACCATAATTGATAAAGTTTCTTGTGGATTTCTCTCCTAGCTCAAAGACAAATTTAACTGACGTATACTATGGTTGCAGGAGGAGCTCGTGCTTTGTTAAATGTTTGATACTCTATCTGAAAGAAAGGAGGGAAAGAGTGTCAGAATGAGAGACAGATGTTACGAATACTCTGTAGAAATGATTTTCAGTCTGCATTGCTACTTTGTTAGATGCTCAAGATTCCACAAAAAACGTGCCATCAGCATAATCACATCTTGAATGCTTGTCTGGTGTATGATAAATGGCATAAACTCACTGAAGATTTTGTCACAAAGAACACTCAGTGGTGATCTCTGCTGGCTGTGGCTAGCAAGAGGTGAGCTCCTGTCGTTACTGTTGGTAACATTGACCAGAGTGTCAGTCTGCCATGAGGACAAATGTATAGGAGACCAGGTATCAATGTGCTGTTCTCATGGGTAGATTAGTTGATATTGAAAAAGGTTAAAAAACGTACTGTCCTTTTCTCCTTAGTGACAGCAATATATATGTGTGTCTTTTCTAGTTATCTGGTTTTCATGGATTTCACAGGGGATTAATATATTTGAGAGTTCTACTTGTGTAAATTTTAATTGAAATTGGCCTCTGATTTGAAAATTTATGCAGAAGAGCAAATTAGCAGAGAGACACAGCATTTCGCCTAAGTTTACGAAATCAGTTTAGTACTCTTTGCTTTTGTTCCTCTTCAAGAGGCGAACAAGGGATGTGGGAGGGTCTGGAAAGGTGACTGCAGTGTTTGAAATTTACAGCACTTCAGAAGAAAAGAGATAAAAAAAATTGCGCCTGCTTTTCCCAAAACATGTTTGGAAATCCTATCTCCAGAGTGCCCTGTGATTAGCTTAAATAGCATAAGTTGATTTGATATCAAATGCTGTTGATACTTACATATCGTTTCACATAGTACCTTGACTTCTGCTAGGAAGTGGAAGAAATGTCTGTTTGACATTTACACGTTGTTCTTTGAGAGGCACTGAGCTTTATTCATGAACTGAATTTCCTTTTTTTCAGAAAAAGCAAAGTCATGCGATGTTTCCATTTTGAACTTTCCTTTTACACTCTTTCCTAAATGTTGTACGTGTAAGGATTTTTTCCAGTTACTTAGCTGCTTCTTAGGGACTAATTTTATTTGTTCACTTGACCATAAATAATTAGTCCATTTCAATCAAGAGAAGGCTAGAAAAATGTATCTTTATATAAATTTATTGCAGAATTTTTATTTCAAAAAACACCTGTTTTGTTCATTCTGGTAAACAATAATTTGGTTTGGAAATTTCCCCCAAATAAGCAGATATTCCTGTGCTTACGTACAAGAAAACTGGGTTTCCTTTGACCTGCTTGGGTATTTTAGGGAACTGGATATTGACTATGCATAGCAAATGCTGTCACCAAGCTTAAAAAATGTGCAGATAAGGCTTGTGGACTGATGAAGTTCAAGGTTCAGACTGTTCAGTAAACTATCTTGACTGTAGAAAAATAATTTGCATTAGCAACTACCCAGATTCTGCTTGTCTGTTGATACAGAAACACAGCATAGAAGCATAACTAGAAAAATGTTTTTTGAATGTCTTTAAAAGATCATGTAAGTAAGGATGTTGAGGGAAAATCTGTATGAAATACCATGTACTATAATGTACATGTATGTATATATCACAGGATTGGTGTCCACAGTGATAGTTTGAAATTACTGTCCATAGAGAAAAGTGGTCTGGTCCCCCTGGTTCCTACAATGCTTTGCGGTTTGAAACTCCCAAGAGGATTCCAGTCATGACATTCAGACTATGAGATAATTTTATAGGCATTCCTGAGATGGTGTAAATAAAGATGAGTAATTGCTTTTACCTTCACAAGACACTAGTACCGAGTGGCTACCTTTGAATCGATGGCAGAGATAGAACTGCTTTATAACTGATCATTGCTTTCCATCTAGTTCTTATCTTTCACATATTCCTAAATTTCAGGGGATATTCTTTGTGCCATAATATATACAAAATCGTTAACAGCCTTCCCTTTATCTCCTCATTTCCATCCATTTTCTCCTGTCCACCACATAATGGATACATTATATTTGACTGGGAGAAGACACAAATACAGCCTTTCCCATAACAATACAATGCATTACCTGATGGAGTAACTGACTACCAGGACACATACACAATTGAACTTCTGAGGCTGAGCAAAATCTCACAGTTATGACTCATTTGCTTTCTATCACACCAGTAGCACATCTTGGTAAGTATTTAGTATTTCTATTTACACAGCAGATGGAAACTTTGCTTACAAAGCTTAGTGGGTACTCTTTCAAACTGCAGCAGAAACATTAGGAAGAATTTCACATAGAATCATAGACTTTTGGTGTCCTTGCTGAAATGATGCAACAAAATTAAAACAAAAAAAGGCTGCAGCTGTTGTTATTTTTGCTGTTATTATATTTGATGTTGAACTAGGAACAATTATTACCATTTTCATAAGTAATAGCTGTCATAGTCTAACCCATAGCAGGCAGCTGAACAGTATGCAGCCACTCATTTATCCCTCCCCTCCCGGTGCGATCAGGAGGAGAACTGGAAAAGAAAACAAAAACTCATGGGTTAAGATAAAGACAGTTTTAATAGAACAACAAACCAAGATGTAGTGGCAACAGAGTTGTAGTAGTAGTAGTAGTAATAACAACAACAACAATAATAATAAAAATAATAAATAATGAAAATAAAATTTTTTACTGCCTGATGGTTAGCCTATCCAGAGCAGTGATTTCAGTGAGTGTAGTGATAGCAGGGAGTGCAGAACACTGAATGCAGAACCTGGATTTCCTCCTCGTCCCCTGGCCAAATTCTTATTTTTATGGTGAGCATGATCTCATGGTATGTAATATTCCATCAGCCCAATTGAATTAACCACACTGGCTCTACATCTGTGTACTAACAAAACACAGGAAACTGAAAAATTCTTGGTTACCTAGCAGCAACTAAAACCAGCAGCATATTATCAACACTCATACTAAATCTAAAAAACAGCAGTTACTGGAAGAAAATGAACTGTGTCCCAGCTGAGCATAAATGTTACCTGGCAACGACTAAACTAATATGTGTTGTCAACATTATTCTCATACTAGTTCCAAAATACAGCAGCTACTAGGGAGAAAATTTACTCTGTCCCAGCTGAAACCAAAGAATAGCTTAAGATAATTTCTGTAGGATGAGTTTCAGTATTCAAACGATCAGTGAAACAGACCGAAGATGAATATTGTATGAAATTGTATGATTTCAACTGCACATATTCAATCTTTATATGAATTATCATTCTCAGCTGCAGTGTTATTTATTCTAGTTTTGAAGCCTGGAGATATTGTCCTTACACAGCTCCCATTCTATGCTTACATTTATTTGATCCTTTTTTCTAAGTAGAGCACGAAAGCAGAATTTCAGTAAATTAAATTATGGGCAGCATCACATGATTTTTTTCATTTTACATGAGCTTTGTAGTAGTGGCAGTTAGCACTTGACAAATACTTATAGCAATTGCTTGTAATTAAACACTGCTTCATTTCCTGTACTTAGCAATATTTTTAGTTTTATATTTGTGGAAGACATCTTTGCCTGGAAATATGTGGTTCCTGTAATTAAAATTGATAAATATTAGTGGCAGTTACCTGTTAAATTATAACTAATTCTTAGAAATGTAAGGAAAATGTAAGTGATTTATATTATATAGTAACAAACACAACATTACACAGATGTAGTGTGCAAGCTCACATTTGGTAGATATTTGTGTATTAAAACATTCAAAGGCTGACTGGTCTCTGCAATTTAACTGCACCATTTCTGTCTCAGTAATGTTGCATTCAACCCATCAGGGCTTTGCAAGGCATCTGGTTTTGCAAATGTTGTCTTTTAGATGACAGTTTATGTCCAGACCTAGTATCTTAGCAACTTGTAGTCATTAAAGATCCTAATTCTTCTTGAGGGATAAGTGTCTAAACTACTGTTTGAGACATTTCATTTTGTCTACTCAAATTCCATGCATGGCTGGCTGGAATCTCCTTGCTCCTTTGTGAAGCTGCACAGTGGAACAGCTGTTGCTTTACATAGGGTGTACATACTTCAAAATCTTCTCTGAGATTTGTTCAACAAAGTAGTTTGATTAATGTGTCATTTGACCGCTTTCCAGAAAGCAAAAACATGATTTTCTCTCTTAAACAAGGCAATCAGATTCTGATCTAGAAAAGCCAAGGATGAAATTCTGCTGAGAAGCTCTTCCATGTGTGTTTTAGATCCGTTTCTTCTCCAAAGGAAGAGAGTGGGCAACTTTCAGCCAAGTACTTGAGTGAAACAGCAGAGAGATTTAATCAACTTGTTTCGGACTGTGGATTTTAATTATGGGAAAGTAGGGTATGGGGCTGGTCCAAGCAGACTGTCAAAGCAAAAAGGTCTATTATCTATCTTTAAATTTGCAAAGTGTGCAAGCAGAATACTGTGAGAAATGTTGTCAAAGACTTTATTAAAGTCCAGACACACTACACCCACAGTATTTCACTCATCCACTAAGTGGGTAACCTTGGATTCGGAGATCAGGTTAGTTTAACATGATCTGCCTTTCATAAACTCTTGTTGACTGGGCATGGTCACCTGGTTGTCTTGTGTGTGCTGTGTGATAGCACTCAAGATGAACTTCTCCATGACCTTTCCCAGTACCGAGGTCAGACTGAAAGGCCTGTATTTCCCCAGATCCTCCCTCCGACCCTTCTTGTAAATGGGTGTAATATTTGCCTAACTCCAGTCAAGTGGAACTTCTCCAGTCAGCAAGGACTGTTGGTAGATGATGCCAAGGGTCTTGATGAGCACCTCCCTCAATATCCTTGAGTGGATCCTATCCAGTCCTATAGACTTGTGAATGTTTAATTGCCTGAGCATGTCTCTAACCATTTCCTCTTGGATCATTAGAGTTTTGTTCTGTTCCCCCTGCCTATTTTCTGGCTCAGGAGGCTGAGTATTTGGAGAAGAGCTGAACTTACTATTGAAGACTGAGGCAAAGAAGGCATTAAGTACCTCAGCCTTATCCCCATCCTTTGTCAGTATTGCTCCCCCTGCATCCAGTAAAAGATGGAGCTTCTCCTTGTCCTTCCTTTTGTTGTTAATGTATTTGTTGTTAATTTTTTTTTATTATCTTTCACAGAAATGGCCAATTTAGGTTGTAGTTGGTCTTTAGTCCTTCTGATTTTCTCTCTGCATCTCTGCATCTCACTTCACCCTTGTACTTCTCCTCAGATACCTGCCCGTTCTTCCAAAGCTTGTAGACTTTCCTCTTCTTTCCAAGATCCATCCAAAGCTCTCTGCCCAGTCAAGTTGTTTTTTTTTCCCTGCTGGCTCATTTTTCAGGACATGGACAGGGTCTGCTCTTGAGATGCTAGGATTTTCTTCCTGAAGAGCGTCCAGCTCTTTTGGGCTACTTTGCCTTTTAGAACTGCCTCCCAAGGCACTTTATCATGCATCCTTTCAAGCAGTCCAAAATCTGCCCTGAAGAAGTCCAAGGAGGCAGTTCTGCTGACCCACCTCCTTACTTCTTGTAGAGCTGAGAATTCTATCATCTTGTGATTGCTGTGTCCTAGATGTCCTCCAGCCACCACATGTCCCACAAGGCCTTCTCTGCTCACAAACAACAGGTCCATCTATGTGGCTTCCCTAGTTGGTTCACTCACCAGTTGTGTCAGGAAGTTCTCTTCCACACACTCCAGGATCATCCTAGACTCTTTTCTTTCTGTGGTATTATACTTTCAGCAGACATTTGGTAGAATTGAACTCTCCCACAGGAAAAAGGGCTAGAAATTGTAAAACTTTCTCAGTTGCTTGTAGAAAACCTTATCAATCTCCTCTTCCAGGCTGGGAGGTCTGTTGCAGACTCCCATCACTTTATCTGCCGTATTGGTTGTTCCACTGATTTTTACTCATAGACACTCAACCCTATCATCACCCTCATTGATTTCAAGGCAATCAAAACACTCTCTAACACAGAGGGCTACCCCACTACCTTCCTCCTTGCCTATCCTGCCTAAAGAGTTTATACCCAACCATGGTAGCATTCCAGTTATATGAGTCATCCCACCAGGTTTCTGTGATGGCAATTATATAATTTTTTTTTTTTGCCATATAATGACTTATAATTCCTGCTGTTTGTTGTCCATGCTGCCTGTATTGGTGTAGATGCACTTCAACTGGGCAACTGATCCTACCATGATCCTGACGGGAATAGTCTTGGTTCCTAAGTGATTATTCACTGTAGTTTCTAACCCATCAATAAACTTTGAGTCTTTGCTGCCTCTTGGAGTGCTACCTCCCACTTCCTCTGAGGTGGCCTCACTAGCACACCACACCTCAGACACTGGAGTGCCATTCCCAGTCTTTATTCTATCAAGCCTGGTTTTGTCCTCGTCCCCCTTCATATCTAGTTTAAAGCTCTATTGATGAGCCCTGCTAACTTCTTGGTAAGCATACTTTTGTCCCTTGAGGGCAGGCAAACTCCACCATTTGTCATCAAGCCTGGTGTTATGTAGGTTAATCCATTGTCCAAAACACCCCAAATTTTGCTGCTCACACCAGATTTGGAATCAGGTATTTATTTCCTTGGTATTCTTGTTCCTACCATCATCATTCTCTGTAACACAAATGATAGAGGAGAGCATTACGAGCACACCCAGTCCCTTCACCATTCATCCCAAGGCCCTGAAGTCCCTTTTATTCCCCTCAGGTTTCAAACAAGTTTCCAATACTTCCTTCTTGGAAAATCACAAATGAATAATAATCCATGGGCCAAACCAGAGTTGGAAATTTTCTTTCCTCATACCTAACCGAGGTCTCAGGTAGGCAGCAGACTTCCCTAAATAATGGACCTAGTCTGCACATCAGGCCATCTGCTCCCTTCAGAAGGGAGTTCCCTATGACCCATTTTTTCTTCTTTAAAGAAGTCATTTTTATAGATGGTCTAAGTCAGGGGTGTCAAACTCACGGTTCCCATAATTCTCATGTGACCAGTGCTGCCAGGAGTGCAGGGGCAGGGAGCTTGGCACTGTCACTTGAGAGAAACAGGGTGCAGAGCTGGATAAAACAAGGTGAAGGGTCAGATTCAGCCTGTGGGCTGTGAGTTTTACACCCCTGGCCTCAGATATCTTAACCTAGGGAATATTTCTCTGTTGTGAGACCCATCATCCGCACTAAGATTCTCATCTATTGTGCAAGTGAACCTGAGAGGCTGAGGCTAACACAGGGGAGACACACCTGCTGTGCTGGGCAGGAGCCTGCTGCCATTTCACTCCATCTCCTAAATTTATCTCTTCAGTTGAATCGAGAAAGAATGGGGAGTCTCCTGTTGCACAAGGTATACCCTGTCTTTTGGGTCTGAGACAGGGAGCATAAGGAGTTGTCCCAGTAATCAACATCCCTCTCACACTCCCTGATGGTTACTCTCTGATGCTCACCTCCTCCCTGAGTTCCATGACCAAACAGAGCAGTTCCTCCACATGAGCACACCTCTCACAGGTGAACTCCTCGCTGGTGCCCGATACCAGCGCAAAAGGGGGGCACGCCCTGCAGCCGACATCTGGGTGGCAGCATGCACCCACTGGGGCTCTGTCTGGGAGGCTGCAACAGTCACAGTGGGTGCAGAGCTTGGAGAGGCCTTAATTTTCTGTCGAGTGGACTCTATGATTCCCAGGTACTTCCAACCGTGGTCCAGTGCCCTGCCCACACACCTTCGCTGCACACCATGTCTGCTCACCCTGCCTGTGCAAACTGCCTTGCAAACTACTTCCTCAAGCCCTTCTGATGCTTCACACACCCATTTACCTGCTCTTGTTTGCTGCACTCCTGGTTGTTGGTGCTCCCTGGAGGCCATTTAAATCTCCTGTGGATGTTCGTGAAAAGCTCCCACTGTGTCAGCCTCCCTCGTGAAAGCTGCCGCTTCTAGAATTCAGGAATCACCTGCCCCACACTCCCTCCTGGGCTTCTGTCAATCTAGGCATTGCCTGTCTGCCTCAGTATAGCGGTTTGGTTTTTTTTTATTTTATTTTTCTCCATAGGTACTGTGTTTTGCTGTCTAGTTATTGATTTGTTAAGTCGAGAATTGATGGTGAATTACAGGATTACTCTGTTGTGGTTTTGCTATTTTGTGGACACATAGATTTACTAAGTCTGTACATTTCTTGCTCATAAGTAGCTGGGAAAAATGGTAGCAGACATAAATGCAAGTTTCTAGTTGTAAAAAACCATAAGTCTTAAACCCACAAAAATGAAGTCAAGTACTGGTGCTACAGTAACTTAACAATAGACTTTAACATCAGTCCTGAAGTGGCTACTGTGGCAAGATGACTGTTTCACTGTCTGTTCCTTCTTGACCTTCTCTTTTGTATTTCTGGGGATTTTAAATTTCTGGCCAAGTCAGCTACTAATACGCAGTAGCTATCTTGCCTACACTTGGGGAAATGAAGAAATGAATTAACTCAGATTGGCATCAGGCCAAACTCTGCAGATTGGCTTTTCACCAGGCAAATAACCATTACATTCCTTCATTTTTGCCATTGTAGATTATCGAAAAAATGGAAGCATCTTCTCTTTATTTTAAATTTTACAGAGTTAAATTAATTTTACTAGTTAAACAACTCTAAGGTTAGAAGGAAGCAGGGATGTGCCCTGACTCCAGGGATGTCCTCTCATGTGTTATAATATGAAGTTTAAGTCTTCCTACCAAGTTGTCCCTAAACTCCACTGAAAGCTAAAGTGATAAAGCAAACTTATCTTTTGAAATTTAGTGACATGACTCCAAAGAACTGAAGAGGGAGAATAGGAGGAACAAGAGCAGCTGCTTCTGCCTTATGAGATTGTTCTCGAGAGGAAGCTTTTGCTGTAGTGAGCTGTGCACTGGAACAGATGCAAACTGTAGCAAGGGCATTAGTAGTTATTATTATAGGGATAGGGTTGGAAATTTCATCGAGACCCAGTCTTCTATGTAATAATTGAGTCTTTTGAGAGCCTTTAGATACTTGGAAATCTCTAAGGGGATTACTGAACACAGTGTCATTAATTTTTGGCAAATGTTACCTTTTCTTTCTCTCTTCTGTCTGGTGATAGTGGTGCAATTGTAGCAAACATTAAGCAATACCTACATGTGACATTGTGCGATATTTATTCAACCCTCATCCAACTCCCATCAAACTGGCTTGAGCACTGAAGCCAAAACAGGTACACTCATTTGGTGTTTTACTTGAACTAGGCTACTTTTCAGATCTTCCTGGTTCTTCACTAGCGCAGCTGTTGTGCCCTTTGGAGTTACACTAAATCATTCAGCTTGGATATCCTGAACATGCTATTGCTATGTTACAGTTTGTCATCTTTCCTGTTAGAAATAATGAAGCAAAACCTCCATCCTAAATTGTCTTCTGTCTCCTTTACACTTCACACGTGCTCCTTTTCTCTTGATATTATTAAGAAAGCACTGTCTGCTCCAAATATGTTTCCCTAAGTCTCCATTGCATCCGCTATTTTCATGAAGCCTTTAAAATTTTTTACTTATTTATTTTTTAATTATTAAATCAATAGAATTGTATATGATGGGAGTCTGGAGACCTGGATTCGCTTGCTGTTATTCAGCTTTGCAAGTAATCTTTGCCACATAAGCCACTCTACCTTTGGTGTAGTTTCAGGTTTTTGTATATTTTTGTTTGGTCACATATATATTTTGCAGTTGAGAACTGTTATCTTTTCTTACACAATTTAATCTTTTCCTCTTGATTAAAGTCTATTAATTGCAAAGGGCTGTGGTGATTTTCTTGTGGGAGATACAACCCCAACAGACATCTTAGTTTTTCCTTTAAACTAAGACAACCTTTCACGGAAGCATCCACTAGTCTGGGATACAAGAGTTTGGAATCTTCAACCTGATGCTTTTGCAACATGATTTTCTTGTTGATGAGCACCTGCAGCTACCAACCATTCTAACTATATTTGCAGATTCTTGGATCCTCTTTAAAAGCAGATTCCTTGTTTTTTTTCCAGAACCCCCAGATAAGCCAACTTTTAAAATTTTGGCTTAAACTCTCTACATATTCATTTCTCAAATGCAAAATTAGGTTAATAATCCTTATCTTTTGTAAAGAGCTTTAGCTGTGCAGCTGAGACATACTATATAAATGCTAAGTAAGACCATTATTATAGGTGTGGTGTTAAACTGTTCTCCATACCTTCCACTGCTTTTGTCAAAATATTGTACTAGCAGATTGTCATCTTTGTGGAAACCTGGCAGGGTTTTGTTGCATCTGCTTTTTTTCTATTTTTAATGCATTCTACCAAGCACAGAGAGCTCCAGTTATGGCAATCCTTACTCTACCTATTCTGTCAACTGCTTCTCTCTTTCCTAAACCCATATTGACTGGGCCTGATCACCTTTTTATACTGTATGTGACATGTGATGGCACTGAAGATTATTTGCTCTATAGCTTTCCCCAGCACCAACATCAGTCGGATAGGTCTGTAGTTCCCTGAGTCCTACTTCTGGCCCTTTTGGTAGAGGGACAGCACATTTGCTAACATTTAATCAAGGGGTACCTCCCCCATTAGCCAGCATTGCTGATAAATTATAAGTGGCTTTGTGAGTACCTCTGCCAATTCCTTCACTACTCTCAGGTGAATATCATCTGGCCCCATAGACTTGTGTATGTCCAGGTGGTGTAGCAGGTAACTAACCATTTCCTCCTGGGTTATAGGGACTCCATTCTGCTCCCCATCTCTGTCTTCCAGATCGGGGGCTGAGTACCTGGTCTGACTACTAAACACTGAAGAAGGCCTTAAGTGCCTCAGCATTTTCCCCATCCTTTGTCACTATGTTTCTCCAGCATCCAATAAAGGATGGAAATTCTCCTAACCCCTCATTTTGCTGGTAATATATTTCTAGAAACCTTTTCCTTTGTCTTTTACCACAGTAGTCAGATTTTCTAGCTGAGCTTTGGCCTTTCTAATTTTCTGCCTGCATAACCTCATGACATCTTTATAATCCTCCAGAGTTGCTTGCCTCTTCTTCCAGAGGTAATAAATGTTCTCTTTTATTTTTTTCCTGAGTTCCAGCCAGACCTCTCTGTTCAGCCAGGCCAGTCTGCTTCCTCACCACCTCGTCTATCAGCGCATGGGGTCGTCTGCACCTGTGCCTTTAATACTTCTTCCTTGAAAAATGTCCAGTCTTCCTGAACTCCTTTGGCCTTCTGGGACTGTCTCCTAAGGGACTCTGTTGACCTAAAGAGGCCAAAGTTTCCTCTGTGGAAGTCCAAGGCAGCAATTCTGCTGACCTCCTTCTTCATTTCTCCAAGAACTGAAACCTCTATCTTTTGTGATTGCTGTGCCTAAGGTGGCCTCCAACCGTCACATCACCCACAAGTCCTTCTCTGTTTTTATCTTTATCCTTTTCCAATATGGGCCTACTTCCTTATCGGTATATAACATTTACCAGTCCTCTGCATTATTTTACCTAATGCTAAACTAGAAAAGCATGATATTATGGTTATAAATTTAGACCATTATGTTTCAGATGTTCTTCGTTTTACAGGCATGTAAATCTGGAGTAAAATATCTATATTTGTGTAAGAATTGCAGTAAAACTTTGGTCCAGTAAATCTTGGTTCAAGTCTTCCTACAACTGGAGGACTGTTCTGCCCATCTACCTATCCTGAATCTTACACTAATGTCCGGATTTTAATCAGCTGGAGTTGCATATTCATTGCGAATTATGACAATGATACCGAAATTAATTATATGTAGAATAACGCCGTTTATGAGAGGTGATCTGTTTTATTTTAGCAAGTCATTGAATGAGCAATAACTTTCCAGATTAATTTTGTGAACTTCTGGCTTTGGCTTCTTTCTGTTTCCTCTACTTGATATATGCTTATACAACTTACCTTTGACATAATTTGCTTGGGCTTCCTTATCAGAGAGCCGAAGTGGTTTAAAACAGTGACTAGCAAGTAGTTTTTCTGTTACAGATGATAGAGAAGTTCTGATGTGAAGCACTGAAATGGGCATCAACATGATGACATCAGGATGTTTGATCTTGCTGGGTGCTCCCCTGCTGGCCAGGAAGATCACTCTGACCGCCAGTACTCTTGTCTTCCTGATCATGGACGAGAAATAATTCTCAGAGTATAGTCAGAAAAGTGGGTTTGATTTATCGTCTTCCTTCAGCTGTAGTGATCAAGCTCAGAACTTCCTGGCAGGTAAACCCAGACATCAGGTCCTCCTTATATCTTCCTTCTACCCTCCTTTCCCAATTTACTCTCCTTCCAAGTAAACAAAACCTAAAAGATCTTCTCATTCAGTCACAGTTCAGATATACTGTTATATATATTTGGTACTTCTGATACCATTATCCAGGCAATCTTAATTTTGTATGTTATTACTGATACAGATACACAACTGCTGTTGATCTTTCAAGATGGCACCCACTAGAAAGTCCCCAGTGCTCCTCTCTGAATACCTCTGTAGTCTGGCTGTTAACTCCCCATTAATAACAGTGAGGTGTTGCTTTCCTTCAAGGCACTTGTCAGTGTTTCACAGTGTTGCCTGTTATGTTCCCCATTTTCTTATGCACTTTTTGGAGTTCTGTTCAGTAGCGCAATCTCATGCCAGGCCCTAATGAAAAGGCTACTCACTTGCTGGCAGTTCTAACATGTATTTTCTAATGCAAATTTTCAGTCTTCAGAAGGATACTGTAATAGTGGTGATAATCATCATTCCTGAGTAGATTTATGCTGGATTCACAAATATCTTTGCAAATATAAAATATTTATCAAAATGCTTATTAAGTACAAAGTCTCACAAAATGAATTTACTCCGTTAGTCACAGACATTTTAATAATTAGTCTACAGGCCAGTCAAATATTCATTCCGATGGGAATATTGCAGCTAGTTATTCTTACTCTTAGGAAAGTGTTAATCCACTTTGAAACCATTATGAAGAACTACTTTACTATGTTTAAATATTTATTCGTGTTGTAGGCTCCAGTGTTGCAAATAGCTAGGCTTATTCATAGGTTTTTGACGTTGTCCTTAACTAAATTGTCTGAAAAACCTTGTGTGGTTGAAGGGATCAACTGTTAGATATATCATGTGAGGTGTAGTCTTTTATTAACATTTTTAATAGGTGTTGAGTTTTCCAGCACCCTGCTGAAAGGCTGTTGGCAGGACTTTAACTTACAATATCCATAAAATCTGCATTAGGTGTCATTGCCTCAGTGAACATGGTTCAGTTGTCTAAACACAAGTGTATGTGAACATTTCAGATGCTGTGGGAATATAATGGAAGATTTTGTGAGGAGCAAATATAAACATAATAAAGTGAGAAAGATCATAGCACAGTGCGAAAACTACTTTGCTTTCCCCTGATAATACAGGCAAAGTGTCAGGCTACATAGACACTTTTTCTAGCATGGACCAAGATCTATGGTGCCTATGTTCCCATTTGCATTTCCTCTGCTCAGGGTGTTGTTTCAGATTTGCCACAGATCATGAAGCAAAGGAAGTAAATTTATTATTTTCATTTTATCTGTGGCTTTGTGGTTGTTCCTGTGATCTGCCTGCATTCGGCTCACCTACTTGGTATGGTTAGTAATATCCGGGAACAGCCATGCCATGGCTGTGGAAAACCTTGGGGACTGGAGAGGCCATGTTGGTAACTCCGCGTGTTCTAACATGGCACAGTACTGAGGACTTGACCCCCATGGCCACTTACCTGGCTAAATTGGCTCTGCCAGAAACATGACCTAAAATAGATGATGGTGTGACAGTAACCCCCTAGGCAATTGAAATGGCTACGTGCAGGCTGCCATGGAAAGCTGCATTGGATTCTTCTCACAGGTTGGTGGGGAGCTTGGGATAATTGTTAGCTACTGGTCTTAGAGCTGTTGACCGTGAAGTTTTTTGCATTACAGAGTAATGTGGGAGAACTACAGAGTAAGGTGGGAGAATTGGAAAGGAAAGTCAGTACTCTACAGTGTGCAAAAGTGATTGCACAGGAGGTGATTGCTGTTCAGGCAGAGCAGTACTGTGAGCTGCAAAATAATGCAGTTGCTGGCAGAATGTATTGCTGATAAATAAAGAGAGAAATATAAAAAAAGTAAAAAAGTAAGGTTTCTGTTTCCCAAGTTCGTGCTCTCACAACAGGATGGTCATGGGATCCATGGAATCCCAGGCAAAGGGACTGAAAAATTTGGAGTGAATCCTTAGACTCCAAGATTGAGTCTGACTTTGATCCAGACAGGGTAGCAGTAACAAGAAGTATCAAAATGCAGGTTTTGAGAGCAGCATTTGCCTCACTATAACGTTGATTATACCAGCAGTGACAAATGATACAGGTAATATGGGTGCCTTAACAAATACTTTGACAATCAGGGCTGTAATTTTGGGTCCATCTGTGTGGGTTGTGAATAAAGAAAAGCCAGCAAAATTGAATGGAGTTATAGCATGGGTAACAAGGATATAAAAGTGGAATGATCATGTATAAGCTGGTATCTCATGATCAGAAATGTCTGGCCAATGGCAAAAGTTAGCATTTACGCAAAAAAACCAATTGTCCCCAGCCCCACCACCAATTCCGTGCCCACCCTCCACCCTGCCAGCCACCTCAACAGAAAACATTACCTTAACAATAACAAATACCATGCTATTTACTGTGGCAGCATTACCTGGCCCAATTAAAGAATGGGCATTGATGTGTTAGCAGGACAAGCAGTTGAAACCTTAAACAGCACGTCCTGCTTCGGAACTTTACAAGTGGAATTTGCTATTTAATCTATAATCACCTCGCATAGGTTCCTAAACTGGAATCCTGTTGCGTAGCCTGCTGAAGTGGTAACTATGAAACAATATTGTGTTCTGGCAGGGAGGAGAAAATCACTGCCACTCCGGCACTTCAAAAAGTGGGAATTGTTAGATAAATTATGAGTATTTTTAACAGTCCTATTTGGCCTGTTTGAGAATCAGACAGGATTTGAAGAATGACTGTAGTTTACGAGTAATTTAATAAAATCACCCCCAACCTGCAGTTGTGGACATAGTTGCTCTTGTGGAAGAAATTGGCAAAGGTTTGCAACCCTGGAAAGAGCTGATAGATCTTGCTAATGCTTTCTTTTCAATAACTGTTGCTTCAGAAAGGCAAGACCAGTGTATCTTTACCTGACAACAAAAGATGTACTTTCCAACTATTGCCATAGGGACATAAACTCAGTCCCTCCCTTTGCCACCAAATGACTGAGCCAAAAAATCAGAAAGAACATATAGGATTTTCATCCAAGGCTTTACAAGGCTCCAGTATCTGTAATACCTCAACTTATGCTCTTATTTTAAATCCTGTATTAATACCAGATTCTCAAGTTCTTGTATTTCAGGCATCTTTGATGAATCACTGTTCTTCATCTAGAGGATTGCAACTGTATTATTTGTGTCACAAACGCAAAATTGAGTTGAAGCTCAAACTGAAAAAGTGCAAGCCATAGCTCTCCAGTCTCTGTGGGCAATTATCCCATATCAGGTTATCAAACCTGGAGTCATGTTATCTGAAGGGTTCATATTATCTGAAGGAGCTGGAGCAATGTGTGTGTATTACTCGAGGGAGATGACACTCCTGTTTCTATCCCCTATTACAGGTTGGATCATTGTGCTTTGAACTCTTTACAGAATCACAGAATGCCAAGTTGAAAGAGATGTCAGGGATCATCTGGTCCAACATTTTAGGTAACATATAGTTTAAATGAGATGGCCCAGAATCCTGTCAAGCAGAGTCTTAAAAGTGTAGACAAATCTACCACTTCCCTGTGGAGATAATTCTAATGTATAAGTGTTCTCATGGTGAAAAATTTTCTTCTGGAATCTGGTTGAACGCACAAGCATATGCCTCAGATGCAAGGTCAGCTTGTAAATACTTAGATTTGGTGAGCCTCTGCGTAACTCCTTTTTCTATTAAAGGAAGATGAACAGGTGCAGACCTTTTGACAATGTGTTTCTTTGGCATGCCAAACCCAGAAGCTGTATTTAATAATTATACTTATGTTAGGTGATTTCGATAGTAATGTTTCTTCTTGTTATCGTTTCTCAGTAGATGCTAACTATATGCTAATGAACATTACAATATTGATTGACAGTGGACTATTTTTGAAGGCATGTGTTGCTTTAAAAGAACTAATGAATTGGCCAGAGTAGAAGACAACAGTCGACATCCTCAGGACTTAATGCATCAAATAAAACAATCTATTGATGGTCCCTGGCTGGCAAAGTGATTTAATTCCCTGGTAGGATGAATGGGACACCTGATTCAAAGCATTATTTTAAAGATACATTTTTCCTTTCTTTTCCCCCGTGTGTTTATTGCATGCCTCTGTGGATTTTTCTGCATTACACCTCACAGGCCTGGAAATACACCCCTAGTTTTGCCAGTCCCAGTGGAAGTGGTCACTTCAGTAAGGGAGTGGAATGTGGGAATATAATGGAAGATTTGGTGAGGAGGAACAGTAAACACACTCAGGTGACCTTGCAGATGGGATGCAGAAAAACACAAATCATGCTAATCATTGTAAAGTCTTGAGTGCTTAACAAGCAGAACCTTTTGTGTTTAGTTAACACAGGCCTGTGATATTCATGGCCATCCTAGAAAACACACTTGAGATTCCAATCCTGCTGTAAGAAAGATCAAAGCACAGTGCAAAACTACTTTGCTTTCCACTGATGAATACTGGTGAAGTGACAGGCTACACAAACAGTTTTTCTAGCAAGGACCAAGCTCTGTGGTGCCTACATTCCCATCTGCATTTCCTCTTCCTGGGATGCTGCTTCAGAGTTGCCCCAGATCATGAGATAATGGAAATAAATTTATTCTTTTCATTTTATCTGTGGCTTTGTGGTTGTCCCTGTGCTCTATTTTTTCTCAGCTCACACAGATATGTAAGGGTGTGCCTCTGGTTACAGCTGACTCTTCTGAATGGTGTGGATCTGCCATAGACAACAAGTTTTATTTTGCAGACCAATTTGGCTATCCCAGATATCTCAGAGGACATACATTCAACTAAGTGTACGTTCTTTCTGTCTTTGCATAGTCATGTGTATACAGTGGTCTGTCATTCTTGTAGGTTTTCTTCAGTCATGGATATTCATATGTCTACAATCCATGTATACATAGACACAGTTATATTTAATCCCTTCTCAAAAAAAGGTTACAATATAACTCTTTTGGAGCATCTCATATGTGTAAGTGGTTGGTCATTAAAATATTTGGTATGCCTCATAAAATTTTAGTTTTGTATAACTTTATCCTGAAATTTAAAAAAATTCCTCTATACCTACATTTTCCTATGCAATTTCCTTATAAATACCTCTGTATTAGTTAGAAGATCATAGAAAGGTATATTTACAAGATTCTGCTATAAACTGACTTAGTGTGTAAGCTTCCACCTCTTCTTTTCCATTCCATTCAGATTTGACCTATCTATTTGCTAATTTTCCCTTGACCGATGACTGTCATTTCATCATTTCTGTCAGTTAGATGTGTTTTGTGATGTGCACAAATAGCCATTAGCATAGAGGTCAAAAAACTTATCTCCATTTATGTGACCTGAATCAGAAATTCAGCAATTGGTCTCTAGAAATTACAGCCTTGTTCCCCTGCTTATCCTCCAGGCTGACAAAACATTCTGATTACAAACCTGCTGCTACATAACAATTATTCTCTTTTACCACACAATAATGTAAAGGACAGAAAATGTCCTTTTGTTTCTCCCTGGTTTTGACTCATCTATTTACTTCCATTTTTCTTTTATTTTTGGAAGGGGCTTTGGAGATGTTGGTCCCTCTTTTTTCAGAATATATGGCCATAGTACACCTCTAGTACGTTTATGATTATATGGACTCATTTGCTTGAGGACATGGGTTCAGGTGGATTATCTGGTAAAGATGTTGAAGATGCAACGGAACACTTGGATATTGATGAGTGCTTTATCCCCAATATCAGCACAACTACTGAGATACAAAATATATTACCTCTTCTTGAGAGACATGCAATACCCTTTTCATTATGTAAAACCAGTGTATTCTCTCCAAGAGTTCAAACATACTCCTTTTGATAAGCAGTACAGGAACTGTTTGTGTGAAAATTAAATTTACTCATATTTACACTGATTGGACAGCCAGATGTACAGTGTGGTCAGTTCAGGCACATGGCTCATTTACTGATGCAGTGGAAACATTGCCTCTTATGTCTATAGCACAATATAATTTTCGGAGATGTTCTTCCCTGTGTCTCTGCAAATTTTTGCACCAGTGATACAGCCCTTCAAAAACTGACTGAGATACTTTGGTTCATTTAATAAAGTCTATTAAACAATACTCAGATGGTAATGTATTTTAATCTTTAGTGTTGCATTTGAAGTGCCAACACTCACAGTAAGGGATATGAACTCATTTCCAGCCCTTTCAGCTACCTGTTTCCATCAGGTTTCTGTTCCTCATATAAAAGTTACAGGTGTGCATTAACATTTTGATCTGTTTTAGAGATAACTGTCTGTTTTTATTTCTGTTTCCTTAATATACTTGCAAAGTGATATTAACATTTACCAACGAAGTAAAAAGGGGGTTAGTGCATTTTTACGTTGATTACCAAATCCCTACATGCTATCCCTACATGTTCAAGTCTTCTGGCTACATTGTGTTTTATCGAAAATTATTTTCCACTTTATAATTTACCAATTTCTCTTCTTCACTTTTACTAGTTCTCCTGTCTTTTATACCACACTCAGGCATTTATCCTGGCTGAAACTGAAGCAAACTCTCCATTTAACTTCTGAAACTTGACTAAATTAATTGCAACATCTTCTTGCTTGAGGATTCTTTGCCTTATGTATAAACAATCCTTTTCTGTTTCGATCTCCTTCTTTGACTGTGTTGACTTCTGGCGATTCCCTGTGCTTTGTGATGTAGTGTTTCTTTGTTGAACAAACCTTTACGCCAATCTTTATAGTCATTCTACTTGCATTTAATACCATTTCTGAAGTGTTTATTTAGCTAATTAGGTCTGAAAACTCTCCACAGAAGATTTTCCCCTTGGCTGGGGTATAAATTTTAGATTTTTGTACTTCGGTAAGTGCAGCTGTCTTTACCAACCAGTACTCTTAATTTCTCATAATCTATCCTTTTGAAATTAAGAACCTTAAGGCACAGTCATGCACTCATTTTTGAAATAGATGTAGCAATTTGAGATGTCATTACCCTATGGTTATTCATTAATACCTTTCAGTTGTCTGAAATTTTTGAAGCTGCAGCTATGGGCACTGGTAACTTATGACATGAGCATTTCTAGTGCATTTCAGAGTAAAGTAGAACAGGTTTGCTTAAACTACCCTTAACAGCACTTTACATGTGTCTGGTTTTCTTCATACTGAAATGCAATTCCACAGTGAACTATTATCTCTCAACTGAAGGAATAGTTACAAATTGCTAGAAAGTAATAATAGCACACAGAAGTCAATATAATAGAACTGGAAGAATTTTGGGAATCCACTCCCTCCAGCCTCCTTCTGCAGGTGGGATCGTAGCCCACCCAAGATCGAGTCACTCACAACTGTATCTTGCCAAGATTGGAAAACATTCAAAGAAAGAGATTTTACAATAATATGTGGTGGGCTGTTTAGCTCCAGTCATATTTATATTTACCTTTATGTGACAATGAAAAAATGAGTTTGAGAAATTATAATTAAAATGGTAATCCATGGCAAATTGTTGTGACCAGGTCTTTGGTAGCTGCTTACTTGCTTTAAAACCAAAATCATCTCTCTGTATTATCTCTAGAGTTTGTGCTAGATGAAAGTGACCACTTGCAATGTCAGCATTTGATAGACAACTGATTGTCAGAATTGTCTTCAGCATGGAAATTTTCCTAATCTTCATCTCCTTTTCAGAGTTATTTTGACAAAATAGGTGGAGTTTTTTTCCTTGTAGCTTTTCAGGAAATATAACTGATTTCTTTATCCATGAAAATCCAAGTTTTAGGTAGGAAGCCAAGATCAGGGAGGAAAGTGTTGTTACACCAGTTCAGCATGAACAGGACTTTCCAGTAAGATGTTTTAGCTTCTGAAACATTTAAAAGAAGAATTACAAATGGCAACTGGTTATCACTAAAAAAATGTTGGAATCCAGAGAAGAATCGGCTTTAGAGAATTAAGAAATCCGCTGTTCAGCATACTCTCTTGAGAAATGTCAGACTGAAAGATGGACCTGTTTTAGCCTTGTGCATTTCCCTGTGTACATATTGTTTCCAAAGCTGAAAGGTAGAATTCAAACCAAATTGCACATAACAAATTATCATGAAATACTATTCTTCACAACAATAAGGAAAGAGATGATCAGACACAGAAATTTGGAGCTGTTATCAAGGATTTAAAAAAAAGTAATAAAAATGAACTGCATTGTAATTTGTTGTTTTGGACAGATTATGCACCAATCTGTGCTGTAGAATGGCTTCAGATTTTAAAAAGTCTCTATGTAAGCATTCTCATGCTTCCATAATGTTTAAATAAAGGCACTTTTGCTTTGCTGATTTTATAAGCACACACTGAAGTGCTCAGAGAACTACAGTTTCTTACATTAAAGTCAGTGGAAGCAGATTATTTTGCAACAAACAAAAATATTTGCTGTTCTCCCTGTTTTTTAATTGACTTCTGTCATTTTCTTGTCCTCTTATGAGAAAGCAGAAACAATAGCCCAATGTTCAACGTAGCCAATTGAAGTGCCTGAAACAGATGGAGACACCCTTACGTGAACAACTCAGCAGCCAAAATTTGTTTGCATAACCTATTGAGAATATGCTCATGGATGGTTAATATCTATTTATAATCACTCATGAATCTTCCTCAACCTATGTATATATAATTGAGGTGGATTCATGAATCATTTATGAACAAAGAAGTGAACTGCACTTGGCAGACGAATTACCTTGAGTAGGAAATTTGACCTACTTGTTACAGATCTCATATTTTGAGTTAAAATTTTATTTGGGTACACTTGTGTGATGCAGTTTTAAATAAATACATACGCAAAAATATGGTTTACTAATGTTTTTTTGAAGCCATAACGATTCGTGCTATGTTACATATGTCAAAACACTCTTCAAGGCAATAAGCTAAAAGGGAATGACATTTACTCTATGGAAAGGCTAAATGCACCAGTCAGAGAATAGTTTTTCTCTTACAGAATGTTTTCATTCAGATGATGGGAATTTAAAATATACTGCAGCATGAAAACAATTAAAAGTATCACTAAATGTCCATTAGATTCTCTGAAGAGGTCATTGGCAAGCTAGTGAATTTCTTGGTTGGTTACACATCCTCATTTTCACTTCAAAATGCCACAAAAAGCACTCACTGCCAGGCAGTAATTAGTACTTAATCAGGTCTTATGGCTGAAATATATGTCTGCAGCAATGGAGAAGAATCATTTGCTTCATTTCAGAAGTTCAGCACTGTCCCCTACGTAAAGCAATGCTCATTAGCATTCAGAACCACTGCATGGACAGCCTTTTCTGTGTTTTATCTCAGATGGCCCTTTTTATCACTAGGAATGATGAGTGTCTTTACAAAGACCCTCTTCAGAAACTTTTCTCAAGTATAAATTCCCTGTTATTGTTTATGGAACATTTGCTTCTAGTTTGTTTAGCTGTAGATAGGATTTTTAGATTAAAAAAAAATCCCAATATTCTTTTTTTGATAGGTCACTTTAACTTTGAGATGGAACTGTGCCTCTGGGATCCGAAACAGTTCCCTAAGTGACTTAGAAATGCACACAAATTGATTGAATATTACAAACCAGTCCATTTTTCCTTGCTATCAGGGGAAAAAAAGATTGATGTTTTCCCCATCTTTGTGGAACAAGGAAAGGAAGCTAGCGCAGAGTAGAAGCAGCAATACAGAGCATGCCGTACCCTCATCTTTCCATGAGACACATGTGAAAGTTTCAGAGAGAGGGAAAGAACAATCAAGCAGACAGTTGTGTTGTAGAAACTCAGATGATGTCTCTGCTTGTTTCATTTGTTATAAATATTAACAGCGATAGTTGAGTAAAACAGCTGAAAGGCACAGCTGCTTTATTCCACATCCTTGCTGATTCTAACTATGTTAAGAGCTCCAGCAGCTGGTCTGTCCTCGCAAAGATCATTTTATTAGATATTTCTAATTTCTATTGACAGTACCTCAGTGGATTTTGAATTCCCACAAGTAAATGTTCAGAAAAGAAAAACCGGTGAACATAATCTTTTCTTTATTTATCTGTGAGATTAAACCATGTTATTGTGTTTTATATTTATGTTATTCTTTACAAGACTGCTACATCCTCACAATTCAATTACTACATGACAATACTTTAAAAACTGAGAATAGATCAAATTGTAAAGTAAGTTTATCTTTTTTTTTGAGATGACACAAACACTTCAAAACTTCTTTGATTTCTTTCTTTGACTGTTGGGATGCAGGGAACACCATAAAGACCAGCAAGTTTGCTCATGGAAAAGACTTGCCTAATTTTAAAGTAGTCTAGATAAATTTTTGCTTTGGAAACACCCATGTCATTAGGTCAACCCTGGTTAGCATTTTCTGACTTGGTATCTTCAGTAATCGTCCCTGGAGAAGAGGGATGATAATCATTTAATCTATCAGAAATTCTCAAATAATCACAGTCCTTGCTTGAGGTCTTGCTAAAGGTCTTCCCATATCTGAGAAATCTACTATCTGGAAAGAGTGGTTGCAGCTGAGCTACTGTATGTGAAACTCGTGGCCTCATGGACTGTGCTGGAGAGACAAAACTCCTTGTAGACAATATAAGGGAACATGGGTTAAGTGATGGTAAGACCCTAAACCATAAGGACTCAAAGTTCTGTTATTGGACATTTGTAACTGTAGGACTTCCGTACCTGTGTTGAGCAAATTTTTTTTGCACCAGAAGAGGTTCAGACTAGACATTAGGAAAAATTTCTTCACTGAAAGGGAGGTCAGGCACTGGAATAAGTTGTCTGAAGCGGTGGTTTGAGTTCCAGTCCTGGAAGTGTTTAAAAGACTGGTAGATGAGTTTCTCAGGGACATGGTTTAGTGGTGGACACGTACAGCTGGACAATGATCTCAGAGGTCTTTTCCAACCAGATGATTCTACAACTTTATGAATTCTTACATTAACTGTAATCGGAAAATGTAAAGGATAAAAATCAAATCAAAATCTTTGAAAGGCAATCCATTTATGTTTGAATTGTTACCTGAATCCTTAGTAAGAGTTAGTTTCACTGTAGAAATCATCAAGATTTTTGTTCGTCAGTGTAAACTACAACATCAAGATTAGGTTTGGTCTGTCATTGGGCAACACTGTGTGGTGTGTAAGGGGACGGAAGGAGTGTTTGTATCCAGAGGTTCTATGAGACAGGGTACCATGAGACAAACACCTTGAGGGGAGAGGGGCACAAGAAAGCTGGTTAACATTCAAGGATCACCTCCTCCAAGCTCAGGAGCAATGCAACTCAACAAATAGGAAGTCAGGCAAAAATGCCAGGAGGCCTGCACGGACAAACACAAACACAAAAAAAGAAGCCTACAGAAGGTGGAAGCAAAGGCAGGTAACCTAGGAGGAATGCAGACAAATTGTCTAAGCAGCCAGGAATGAGGTTAGGAAAGTTAAAGCCCTGACAGAATTAAATCCAGCCAAGGATGTAATGGACAGCAAAAAAAGCTTCTATAGGTACATCAATGATAAAAGAAAGATTAGGGAGAATATGGACTCTCTCTGGAAGGAAACAGGAAACTTGATTACCCAGGATATGGAGAAGACTGAGGTACTCAATGCCTTTATTCCCTCAGTCTTCACCGGCAAGGGCTCAAGCCACACCACCCAAGTCACAGAAGGCAAAGGCATGGACTGGGAGATCAAAAAAATGTCCACTGTAGGAGAGAATGACGTGCAAGACCCTCTAAGGAACCCTCTAATGAAGATGCACAAGTTCCTGGAATCTGATGAGATGCATCCATGGGTCCTGAGGGAACTGGCAGATGAAGTTGCTAAGCCACTATCCATCATGGATGGACCACTTGGTGGATAAGAAATTGACTGGCTGGTTGCACTCAAAGACTTGTGATCAATAACTCAATGTCCAAGTGGAGACCATTGACAAATGGCATTCTTCAGGTGTTGGTATTGGGACCAGGGTGGTTTAACATCTTTGTTGCAGACATGGACAGTGGGACTGAGGGTACAGCAAGCCAGCCTGCTGACAACACCAAGCTGTGTGGTACAGGATGCCGTTCTGGGGACCTTGACAAGGCTTGAGAGGTGGACCTGTGCAATCATCATGAAGTTCAACAATGCCAAGTGCAAGGTCCTACACCTGGGTCAGGGTAATCCCAAGTACAATTACAGGTTGAGTAGGGAATGGATTGAGAGTAGCCTTCAAGAGAAGGGCTTGGGGTGTTGGTGGATGAGAAGCTCAACGTGAGCTGACAATGTGTGCTTGCAGCCCAGAAAAACAACTGTACCCTGGGCTGCATCAAAAGAAGTGTGACCAGCAGGTCGAGAGAGGTGATTCTCTCCCTCTACTCTGCTCTTGTGAGACCTTACCTGGAGCACTGCATTTGGTTCTGGAGTCTGCAGTACAGGAAGAAGGTCGATGTGTTAGAGCAAGTCCAGAGGAGGGCTGCAAAGATGATCGGAGGACTGGAGCACCTCCTGTACAAGTACAAGCTGAGAGAGATGGGTTTGTTTAACCTAGAGAATAGCAGAGTCCAGGGAGACCCTATAGCAGCCTTCCAGTACTTAAAGGGGGCCTACAGGAAAGACGTGGAGGGTTTCTTTATCAGGCAGTGTAGTGATAGGACAAGGAGTAATAGTTTTAACCTGAAAGAGGTGTAAATTTACGTTAGATGTTAAGAAAAAATTTTTTTAATGTGATGGTAGTGAGGCACTGACACAGGTTGCTCCATCCCTTGAACATCTGTTCAAGGCCAGGTTGGATGAGGCTTTGAGCAGCCTTGTCTAGTGGAAGGTGCCCCTACCCATGTCTGGGAGTTGGAACTAATCTCTAATGTCTCTTCCAACCCAAACCATTTTACCATTCTGTGGTCCTATGAACAAAGAAGGGAGTGTCTAGTCTCAGCCTTCTTCTGGAGAGATCCTTACTTTTTTTTTTCTAGCAAATAGCTACTCAAAGATGGTCGGAAATGAGTTCAATGTCCATTTGGATTTTTTTTCATGTGTTTTGTGCTTTTCCGGTTTTAAAGTTTTTTCCTCCTTTTCCTTTGGCTTGATCAGGTCCCTTTAAAATTCATTACGGGAAAGAACAAAAGAACGCAACTAAGCATAACTGTGCTAAATCATCCCACCAGCAGAGCATTCAGAGATGAATTGGTCTCAATTAGTGCCTTGCACATTTCTGTACTGCCCAAGAGCTCTAGTCCTTTCTTTTCTTTCTAAGGAGAAATAGAAAAATGCATCAGAGGTTACTATTGCTAGCAGTAATTATCACTACTAATGCATGCCATTTCATTAAGTATTCAGCTTTGGCAGAACATGGCTCTACTGACCTCATAGTCCAAAATAATAGATCTCACAAGTAATTCAAAATGCATATTTATTGTTAGTCCCATTATTCCCATTAATCGCTGTAGCTATAAAGAGATGATCTCAACCAGTAGGAAGAAAGAGGCAGATAGGAGAATATTTAAAACACTCAAAGATTTTGAAATAATTTCAAGAAGATAAGTTTAACCTTAAAAGAGTAAAACTAGCCTATTAAGCTGATAGAATCACCAGAGACCCACTCTAAGATCTCCCATGGAATGAATAAGAAGACTAGGAAAAGGTAAATAGGTTGTCTTTCTTTATAAGGAAACAGAAGTTAGGTGACTTAATTGGAATACCTGGAAACATTTGATAGTAAATAAGCTATTAGTAGGCAAATGAAATAAGAAATATCCAGATGAGTTACAGCTGAAGCAAACTTTGTTTTAAAAAGCAGTAAGCAACCAAATGAAGGTGGTTTTCTTACACAAGATTCTGAGAGACCTGGGAGGCTCAGTAAGATCTTAGCAATGTAAACAAGAACCTAATGAGGGCGGAACCAAACTTTTCTCTGTGGTGCCCACTGTCAAGACAGGAGGCAATGGACACAAGCTGAAACACATGAAATCCAGCTTAAGTATGGAATTCACTTCTGTGCTGTGAGCAAACACTGGTACAGGTTTCCTAGAGCAGTTGTGTAATCACTTCACTTGGTCATACCCAAACTGAACGTGCCCCTACTGAGCTTGCTGCTACTGACCCTGCTCTGAGTAAAACTGAGACTAGGTCTCTGCCACACCGTGGTCCTCTGACCTTCTAAAAATCAAGTTTTATGAATTCTAGTAAGGTTTCTGAAGTTATTTCCTGTGACAGTCTCATAAAAAAGTTAAAGCAACGGGAAAATAATATATTTTTTTTAATACAAGCACAAATGTAGTCCTTGACGTTGAGAAGTCATAACTTTTTCACTGAAACAATGGATAGAGTTTTTAAATGGGATTTTTGAAGGCTTGTTTTGGGTCCAGGCCAGAGATGAATTGGTCATAAGGTAAGAGGATGTCCTTATTACGTATTTACAAGAAACATAGGTTATGTAAATATACTTACATTCCATATTTGAAAGGAAAATAAGCAAGACTGAAACAGGCTGCTCAGGGAGGTGGTTGAGTCACCATCCCTGGAGCTATTTAAAAGATGGGTTGATGACCTTCTTAAGGACAGGAGAGGTACAATTGGACTCAGTGATCTCAAAGGTCTTTTCAATCAGATGGTTCTATGATTCTATGATTCTGTGATTAGAATTTCAATTCCAAAAGATGTTTCCAGCTTAGAGAAACAATATAAAATAAAGATTTAATTCATTAGGAATCTGTTCCTTAGAGAATAAATTATTCAGAAAATAAACTGATAGTTTATAGAGGACTGTAAGATGGACTCTAGTTAGCAAAGACCTGCTCTCAGGTAAGTTAGAATGTGTAAATATGAGTACAGAATGCAAGATAAATAAATCAACTGTTCCACTCTGCTCTGAACCAGTAGCACTTAACCAGCAGCATTACAGCTATTGATTATGAAGGGAAAAACCCCTTTGCCTTTCCATTTCCATGACACCTTGATTAACAAGGTCATCATGATTATTCATTTTCCTTTGTAATGCAAATATGGAAAGTATGCACTCAGCAGTACGGATTTAGTATTCAAGCAATAACTTCATAAAATCTACTGTGATGAAAATGTAAGTCTTTTAATATTGCCTCTAATGTCCATGTTCTGAGCCTCTCTAAGAAAAATTAATTCTGTAATATAAGATGTATGTCTTTGTTCCTAGAATGATGATACATGGATGGGGTTTAAGAGAATTTATTTTCAATAATAATTTGTTACTAATCAGTTTTTACATGCAACCATGATAAAATTTTCTAGAAGAAGCCAAAAAATATGTTCTGAAATATACTAAAAGCCCCACCTTCTAATTTAAAATAGTAAAAATATTTTTGAAGGAATATTTATAATTCACTGAAAGATTTTTAAGTCCTCTTTTACAATACAGAAAACATTGTTCAGCTACTAATAACAGTGGAAATACATGGAAAAAATCAAACCAATTGCATATCTTTAAATATTTTCACCCAGTTATACCATCCTAAGCTAACATATAACAAGTTTCTGGTTACATGTTGAGGTATAAACTCCAGAAAGATATACCAAGACTACAGCAGACAAGAAATAATGCTGGACAAATACATGATACTGTTGCATGTGGTAGCAAGAGAGTGCTTTCAGCAATTTACAGATTCTTTCTTCACTCACAGAATCACAGAATGGTAAGGGTTGGAAGGGACCTCTGGAGATCACCTAGTCCAATCCTCCTGCTAAAGCAGGTTCTCTTAGAGCAGATTGCACAGGATCACATCCAGGCAGGTTTTGAATACTTACAGAGAAGGAGATTCTGCAACATCTCTGGGCAGCCTGTTCTGTGCTCTGTCACCTTCACAGTAAAGCTTTCCTTCATGTTGAGGTGGGACTTCCTTTGTTCCATTTTGTGCCCATTGCTCCTTGTCCTGTCACTGCGCACCACTGAAAAGAGTATGGCCCCATTCTCTTCATACCCAGCCTTTAGATACTTCTAAGCATTCATAAGATTGCCTCTCAGCCTTCTATTCTCCAGCCTAAATAGATCCAGGTGTCTCAACCTTCCTTGATAGAGAAAGATGCTCTTATTTGATAGAGAAAGAGGGATGCTCCAGGCCCTTAATCATTTCTCTGGTCCTCCCCTGGACACTCTCCAGTAGTTCCTTGTCTTTCTTGAGCTGAGTAGCCCAGAAATGGACACAATACTCCATATGGGGCCTCACTAGGGCAGGGTAGAGCGGAAGAGTTGTCTTCCTCAGCCTGCTGGCCATAGTTTTTTAATGCACCCCAGGACACCATTGGTTTTCTTGGCCTTGAGGGTATATTGCTGGTTCATGGTTAACTTGCTGTCCATCAGGACTCCCAGGCACTTCTTGGGAAATCAGAGTTGCTTTCCAGCAGATCAACCTCTATTCTGTACTAGTACATTAAGTTCTTTTTCTCTAGCTGCAGGTCTCTACACTTTCTTTTGTTGAGCTTCATTGGTTTCTCTCTACCAAATTCTCTAACCTGCCCAGGTATCGCTGAATGGCAGCACAGCCTTCTGGTGTGACAGCCACTCCTCGTAGTTTTGTGTCATCAGTAAACTTTCTCTGTCCCCTCGTCAAGGTCATTGATAAATGTATTGAATAAGACTGGGCCCAGTACTGACCTTTGGGGAACACAGCTAGCTAGGGACTCTAAACTAGCCTCTATGCCATCCATCACAACTGTCTGAGACCTACCATCAATTTATCTCACTGTCCACTCATCAAACTCAAACTTCCTAACCTTACCCATGAGAGACAGTGTCAGAAGCCTTGCTGAAGTTAAGGTAGACAACATCCACTGCTCTCCCTTCATTGACCCAGGCAGTTATGCCATCATAAAAGGCTATCAGGTTGGTTGAGCATGATTTCCCCTTGGTGAATCCATGCTTACCACTCCCAATAACCTTTATTTCCTTCAGAGCCATAACAAGTTGTTCCATCACCTTTCCAGGGGTGTAGGTGAGGCTGACTGGTCTTTAGTTTCCTGGGCCCTCCTTCTTCAGTCTTCGATCTTTTTGAAGACTGGAGTGGCGCTGGCTTTTCTCTAGTTGTCTATGATCTCTCTAAGATAGTGGAAAGCAGCTTAGCAATAACATTTGTCAACTCTCTCAGCACTTGTGAGTGCATCCCACCAGGGTCCATAGATGTGTGGGTGTACTTTGCCTAAATGATCTCTGAACAGATCCTCCTTGAGCAAGGGAAAGTTTTTCTTTCTCCAGGATTTCGCTCTTTCCTCCAGGATCTGGGATTCCTGAGGGCTGGCCTTAGCTGTAAAGACTAAAGCAAAAAGGCATCCAGTAACTCCACCTTCTCTGCATCCTTTGTCCCTAGGGAACCCACCTCATTCAGCCTTAGGCCCATATTTTCTCTAGTCTTCCTTTTACTGTTGATACACTTGAAGAAGCCCTTCTTGTTGACCCTGACATCCCTTGCCAAATTTGATTCCAAATGGACCTTAGCCTTTCCCATTGCATCCCTCCATATTCTGAAAGCATTCCTGTGTTTCTGGGTGGCCAGTCCCTTTTTCACATTCAACAATATTCTTTATTCCATTTGAGCTTTTTCAGAAGGTCCTTGCACATACATACAGGTCTCGTGCTTCCTTTGCTTGATTTCTTACTCCTAGGGATGCACTGACCTTGAACTTCAAGGAAGAAGTGCTTGAATATTGATCAGCTCTCTCGGACCCCTCTAATTCCTAGAGTTCTAACTCATGGCATTCCTGCAAGTAGATCTTTGAAGAGAATAAACTAGCTCTCCTGAAGTTCACAGTTGTAATTGTGTTTATTGCTCTGCTTCTTCCATACAGGATCCTGAGCTCCACCATCTCACAGCCATTCTATCCAAGGCTACCCTCAACTTCCACATCCCCATCCAGACATTCTTTGTTTGTTAGTACAATTCTCCTCTTTGGATCCTCCACCACCTATGTCAAAAAACTATGAGAGCTCTGCAGGAATCTCTAGGAATCTGTGTGCTTAGCTGTGGAGAGTATTTTGGAAGACACAGGACACTCAACGACTCTTGAGGCATGCTTGCACAACCATGCCTACGTGCCAAATGACAAGGATACAATGACTTTGGCATGTTATGAGGAAATGGAATATTAGCTGATAGATAAGAAAGAGGATGTGGAACAGGAGGTTTTAACCGTAAAAGGAGGTGTGCAGGGTATCATGTAACAGTGCATGGACAGAAACTTTTAACCAATTAAGATAGAGAATATACTGAGTGGACGACATATAGGAGCCAATTATATGTACACTTACAGTGCATGGACACAGATTGTGAGTTTAAAGTAATGTGTGGAAGCACAATAAAGTGAGTATTGACTCTACCTCCATGAGGATATGTCTTTGACTCTGTGACTCTCCGCAACATTTGGCGCCAGAACTGGACAGGGGGTGAAGAATCTGCGGTAGGGGAACCTTCTGTGGATGTCGGCCCTCTGAAGGCAGGATACAGTGAGAAACTGAGCCATCTATGCTTGCATGAAGCGAGCGATGGCAGGAGGAGAACCCGACAGAGCGATGTGGCTGAGAGTTGTTGACTTCAGACAAAGGTAGGAAGGATCACAACCTTCCCTCTGTCAGTGCTGTGAGCATGGAAACAGAATATGCCACAGCGAAAAAACTGCTTTTAGGTATTCTCGCTAAGGGAGGGCAAACAGTTGCCGATAAGGCATTAGAAAAGCTAATTAAATGGGCATGGGAACATATGTTTTTGCAATGTCCACCTCTATTATTTGATTGGGAGGAGTGGAAAAAAGTTGGAGATGAACTTTAGGATTTGAATATTACTAACAAGGGGAAGGAACTTTCTCATCTTGTAGTCTGACTTGGAGAACAGTGATAAATACGTTAAAAGAATTGAAAGCAGAATCTAAAGTGGCCATCGCAGCCGTACAGGCAATAGCTGCTCCAGTCTCAAAGAGCTCCATACAGCCATAGTGCAGTTGTCTTGAAACATTCTTTGGCATAGGGGTGATAAAGGGAGTGTCTGCTGAGCAATTGTATAATAGTGTAAGAGAAATGATGACTTCAGAAAGTTTGTCTGAATTGCATTGTCAAGAGTCTGTTGTGAACAAAGACGAGCCCTCTGTAATACCGTCTTTAGATGGTCCCTCTACTTCTACCGGAAGCAGACTAACAGCAAATGTGGAAGAGGCTATCACCAACCCCTCTGATGACGTATCAGTGGGAGGACCAAGTCGTCAATCAAAATTGTATCCACCTTTACCTCCGCCTTCTCCTAAAACAGCTGTGCTGCCAGATGGGGAGTCCTCAGAAGAGGAAGAAGTGCTCCTGCCACCTTCTGCAGAACAAAAATCTCTGGAAAGAACAGAACTACCAAAGCTACAAGATCAAATGGAGAAAGCAATGAATGCTTTACAAAAAAGAATGGAGAACACTCTTTCATTAATAGAAATGAATAATTCACAGAGGCATACACTCCCTCATCTGCGATTTAGGGGGATGGAGGGGGGTGTAGGAGTTAAATTGAGAGGAATTGTAAAAGATGCAATATTAGATGGAACAGTGATACCTTCAGCTTTTCCTGTTATAGTTGATGGGGGTCAGAATACTTGGGAATCTTTAGACCGGAAAATTTTGAAGGGAGCAAAATCAGCAGTGTCTCAATATGGGTTAAAATCTCCATATACTCAGTCAATTTTGCAACATATTTTTTCGGGTGATCTTTTCGTACCCCATGATTGTCGTATGATTGTACAAATGTTATTTTCTCCTACACGGCAATTACATTTTTTTCACCATTGACAATTATCTTGTGAACAATTAGCAGCCACTCCGCGACAGCAGTGGAACCCTCTTTATGGTGTACAATCGGAAATGTTAATGGGTTCAGGTCATTTTGCAAGGGCTGATTGGCAGTGCAGTTTACTACTGAAGTATTGCAAGCTAAAAAAGATGCGACATTTAAAGCTATGATGAACGTTTCTGATGATAAGATCCACCCGGATTTTACTACAATCAGGCAAGGACCAAATGAATCTTTTCCAAAATTTGTAGATAGATTACATGCTGCCATAACGGCACATTCTGATTTACATGAAGATATGAAAGCCAAAATGTTAGATATGTTAGCCTTTGATAATGCTAATGACAAAACTAAGCAGGCTCTTAGCACACTTCCTCAGGCTCTGGAACTGCTGCACTCTTGGAAGCAGCAGAACGTATGCTTTTTGCTAATCAAGCCGCTGTTATGGCTGCAGCATTTGGAGCAGCAGTGTAACCACTGGTTGAAAACAAAAAACTGGCAGATTTTAATCATTGATTTGAAAGATTGTTTTTTTACAATACCATTGCATCCTGATGATGCAGAAAAATTTGCTTTTATGGTGCCATCAGTGAACAAAAGTGAGCCAGCGAAAAGATATCATTTGGTAGTTTTGCCACAAGGTATGAAAAATTCTCAGACTATGTGTCAAATATTTGTGGCATGGGCCTTACAATCATTTCGATCCAACAATCCGGATCTATTAGTGTACCATTACATGGATGATATACTAATAGCTGGAAAAGATTTTGATGCAGAAAAAAAATCAAAGAATTAATAATTACGTTAGAGGAAAAAGGGCTAAAAATTGCTCCAGGAAAGGTTCAGAAAAATGAACCTTGGTTGTATTTGGGATGGATCATTACAGGTGGATGTATTAGACCACAAAAATTGAGCCTAAAAACAGAAATAAAGACTCTTACAAATCTCCAGAAACTTTTAGGAGATATTCAATGGGTTCGCAACCTTGTCAGCCTTACTAACAGAGACGTTGAACCATTAATCCCATTATTAAAAGGTACGGATGCGCATCAATTTGTAAATTGGCTTCCTCAACATCAAAACGCTCTTCAAAACATTAGTAAGAAACTTCTGACCATGGTTGCTGATCGTTGTATGGAAACTGTTCCTATTGGGGTTGTTATCCATAATGATACACAATATTCTTTTGCATTACTTTTGCAATGGTCTGCTTGGCAAAAAGAAAAAGGGGAAAAGCCCCTGGTGAGGTTAAAAATGCCAGTGCCAGATGTCAATGCCAAGCAGACACAACAATTACCACAAGAACAGAAGAAAGAAAAAGAAAAAATAGCAATATTGGAATAGTTGTTTCCACCTTTTACAGTACCAAAAGGCATTTGGCAAAGAACAGAAGTTATCAGTCATTTGATTAGAAAAAGCCAACAACGTAGTAAAGATGTTAGTGGTAATGAGCCAGAATGGTTGAGCCTGCCCATTAAATTAGAAGATTTGGAATGGATGTTACAAAATTCTGACATTTTATAGACAGCCTTGATAGGATTTACTGGTAATCTAATTAATAGACTCCCGGCAGATCGGCGTCTAGGGTTCATTTTACGTCATCATTGGATGCTAAAACGTAAGGTTGTGCAACAGCCCATGAAAGGTCTGACAATTTTCACAGATGCAGGAAAAAGGACCAAGTGTGCTGTATGTGTCTGGAAGGATGGGGAGACGTGGCAGAATCATCTGCTGACAGCAAACGCTCAAGATTCTTTACAAACTTTAGAATTACTTGCAGTAGCATGGATTTTAAGGAACTGGAAAGATATTCCTGTGAACATAGTTTCTGACTCATAGTATGCAGTGGGGGTGGTAGAAAGGATCAGTGATGCACTAACCAAAACTCCAACTAATCAAAGATTAGGTGAACTGTTTTTCCAAATTAGATAAGTTCTTAGCGTACGATCAGAACAATCCTGTATAATTCATATTCATAGCCATTGTAGCAATTTGGGACTAGGTAAAGGAAATTATATAGACGACTCACTTGTCAGCATAGTCATTCCAACTCCAGTCAATACTTTTATCATGGCCCAGGAAAGCTATTCCATGTTTCATCAAGCAGCTCAAGTATTAAAGCGACAGTTTAATCTGACCTGGGCAGATGCACAAGGCGTAGTTAAAGCATATGCGCAATGTAGCCAACATGGAAAAGGACTGGGTTTGGGAGTAAAGCCAAAAGGACTGGGAGCCTGTGAAATATGGCAAATGGATGTCACTCATGTACCTGAATTTGGGAAATTGAAATATGTTCATGTGTGTATTAACACATTTTTCAAAATGATTTGGGCCACCGCGCAAGCGGGGGAGAAAGCAATACATGTAATCAGACATTTAACAGTTTGTTTTGCAGTAATGTCAATTCCAAAATGTATAAAACCTGATAATTCTCCTGCCTATATAGGAGGTAAGGTAGAAAGATTTTTACAGAACTGGGGAGTTAAACATGTAATGGGTATTCCACACTTGTCTACTGGACAAGCAATAGTAGAGTGAACCAATTGAACGATTAAGGAGAACCTGTCAAAACAAAAGAATTTTGTTTAGGAAAAGTACTTTTCATGTTACATTATCTTAGCTTAGTAGCAGGATCAGAACAAGCCCCGGTGGTAAAAGATGTGGTGAAGATGCAGGACACGCCTGAAATACAATAGCGTTATAAGAACCCCAAGACAGGATTATGGGAAGGGCCAAGCCCGTTGCTATTTACTGGTCGTGGTTATAGTTGTTTTTCCACAGATCAAGGTCCATTACGGATTTCCAGTAAATGGACGCGCCCAGCAGTCGAGTCGGTCAACCGAACACAGGAGAGCGACAGCGAAGAGTAATAAGCATTCTACTTCAACAACTTTGAACAGAAATTAACAAACCAAGCAACAAGCTTCGCCCGCAATATATATTTGCGAACATACTTGACCGAGAAGGACCAGGGGGGGCTTGGGAATTGAATTCTGTTGTAACCGTTACTCGTAATCGCAATTGTGTACATTGTAATTGTGCTTTGAATCTTTTATTAGAACGTGGAGCTTGTGGCAATAGGTTGATAAGAAATAGTCACGTAGCAGCAACTGAAGGTAGTCTTTGTACTGCACATTATTACCAGAATTATGATGATTTTAATTTAGCTGCAACTGTAGTTTATAACAATCCATTAGTATGAGTAAGTGATTTTGGAAGTGAAAGTGCCTTTCACCAGACCGAAATTATTTGGTCTCTAAAAAAGAGCAATACAGCAAGCACAACAAGCCATTGTTGAACGTGTTCACACCACGCTGCAATCGCTTTTGCAAAAACAAAAAGGGGGAACTGCAGGGGAGGCTCCCACAGAACGACTTGCGAAAGCGCTGTATGTGTTAAACTATTTACGCCTCACAGAAAATCGAGTATCATCGCCTATTGTAGTGCATCAAGTACCAGTACAATCGGGAACTGAGAATTCAGAGTTAACTAAAGTACAATATAAAGACTTGTGAACTGGAGAATGGAAGGGGCCAGTGGAGTTAAAAATGATTGGTAGAGGATATGCTTGTGTTTTAACAGATACTGGTCCAAAATGGATTCCAGCATGATGGATCAGACCTTGGCGAACCTCTTGATTTACAGTGTGAACACAGTCATTCTCTGGGTGGTTTCACAACCAAAGATGAATGTATGGGTAACAATAGCTAACATTACAAACCGGGATACATTATGTTTATCCATGTCAAGTCCAGAAAATCCCTTTTCTACCTGTTTAGTAGGAATACCCATAGATGAATGGCCAAAAGACAACTTTGGAATCTGTAATAAACTCACCAAAAAAAAAAAAATACCCAAGATCTTTAGGAACTGGAACTGTTAGGATCAGTAAAAATGGAAGTTAGTGCTATGCAAGAGATTTATAGAAATGCAACAGCTTCTTGGTGTAATTATAGAAGTTCAAACATATCTTGATCAAGTAATGTACCTATGGCATTACCACAAGGTGTGTTTTTAATTTGTGGAGATAGGGCCTGGGCAGGTATCCCATCAAAAATTAGTGGAGGCCCATGTAATTTGGGCAGGCTATCTCTATTAACTCCCAACACAGCCATGATACATGATCACTTAAAGAAATCACAGAAGATTAGGAGAAAATGCATGACACATGCATTTACAACAGATTGTAGTGGGAGTGTTACATTTTGGGATACCTCTCAAATTTGGGTAGCATCATTTTTTGCACCTGGAGTAGGTGCTGCTGTAGTGTTGTGAAAATTAACTAATTTAGGTTGTTAGCTTAGCAAGCAAACTAATACCACTTCGTTAGCTCTTTTAGGATTGTTAACAGATGTTGATAGTGTGTAAAACATGCAGTGTTACAAAACCATGCAGCCATTGACTTAGTATTAGCGCAAGGTCATGGTTGTGAAGATTTTGATAGAATGTGTTGTATGAACCCTTCCGATTACTCAGAATCCATTCATAAAAAACTGAGCCAATTAAAACAAAATTTGCATGCCCCAAAAGAAACAGATGATGTTCTTGGGAAGTGGCTCTCTAATTTAGGAATCACTGGCTGGTTAAAAACACTTTTAATAGAAGGTATACGCATTTTTGTTATTATCATAGTAGTTTTGCTTGTTGTAACATGTGTTTTGTCTTGTATAAAGAAAGATTTGGAAAAAAAATTTAATAACGCATGGGTTGTGCAAAAAGGAAAAGGGGGAATTGTGGAGAGTATTTTGGAAGACACAGGACACTCAACGATTCTTGAGGCATGCTTGCACAACCATGCCTACGTGCCAAATGACAAGGATACAATGACCTTGACATGTTATGAGGAAATGGAATATTAGCTGATAGATAAGAAAGAGGATGTGGAACAGGAGGTTTTAACCGTAAAAGGAGGTGTGCAGGGTATCATGTAACAGCGCATGGACAGAAACTTTTAACCAATTAAGATAGAGAATATACTGAGTGGACGACATATAGGAGCCAATTATATGTACACTTACAGTGCATGGACACAGATTGTGAGTTTAAAGTAATGTGTGGAAGCACAATAAAGTGAGTATTGACTCTACCTCCATGAGGATATGTCTTTGACTCCGGGACTCTCCGCAACACTTAGCTGTGTTGCCTTTCCAGCATATATCAAGGTGGTTGAATTCCCCCATGCAAAGTAGGGCCTGCGATTGTGAGGTTGCTTCTAGCTGTCTGTAGAAGGCCTCATCAATATCCTCTTCCTCAACAGGCAGCCTGTAGTAAACAATGTCACTTGTATTAGCTTGCCTATTAATTCTTACCCACAAGCTCTCAGCTCTTTCTTCATCCACCTCTAAACAGATCTAGATACGTCCTAGTTGCTCCCTCACATATAGAGTAACTTCACAAACCCCCCTTGTTGGTCTTTTCTAAAAAGCACATAGGTATCCATGACAGCACTTCAGTCATACAAGCTATCCCACCATGTCTCTGTAACTGCAATGAGATGATAACCTTGCAACTGCACACAGATTTCTAGTTCTTTCTGTTTATTTCCCACTCTGCATGCATTAGTGTATAAGCATTTCAGAGAGGTAATTACACATACAGGTTTCCCTGGAGAGGTGCAAGAGGATCCTCCATAGCCATACATACACTTGAAATGGTTGGTCTTCTGGTCTTCTCATGGAGGCAGCTAAGGAACACTTCTTGCTGCTCTGGCTGGTCTATCTTTTTCTCCAGTTTGATGCAATTGCCACTTTGGACCACATCCACTGAGTCCTTCAGTTTAAAGACCACCTTACCAATCTGGCCTCCCTGCTGCAAAAGATTCCATTGCCTTTTCTAGACAGGTGGATCCCAGCCCTCCCTAATGGGTTAAATGTATCTAAGAATGTACTGTTGTTGTAAAAGCTAAAACACTCATGACTCTATCAACCACATAGCCAGGAACTGATACATATTATATATCTTCTGGCTTCTCCCTTCACTCCAACTGGTAAAAGGGAGGAAAAGATAACTTATGCACCAATATTTTCCACTTGCAGTCCTAGGGCTTTATAGTCTTCCTTGATTCTGCTCAGATTTTGGTTTGGAACGTCTTTCATGCTCACATGAAAGAGTAACAGTGGATAATAATCTGTGCTCTTGGTAAGTAGTGGCATCTTCTCAAAAATATCTTGGATCTTAGCTGCCGGAAGGCAGCATATCTCTCATAACTTCCTGCCAGGTTGGCAGATGGGAGCCTCAGTGCCCTTTAACAGAGAGCCACCCACTATGAGCACCCGTTGTTTTTTTATGGTATCCACTCTGTAATGTTTCTGCAGTTTGCCCTTGTGAGTCTTGCTGGTGAATGTCTAAAGCTGTTAAAGCTGTTAAAGCTTCGTATCATGAAGCTTTTGGTTGTGATGGTGGAGCAGGGAGTCTGAAGCAGAGTCATGTTTTCATGAGTCATTAGGCTCCAAGGTTCCTCATTCTCAATGGTACCTGCTACAGGAATGTGGTTCTGAAATCACCTATCTACCTCTATCTCAGCTTCTTTCATACTGTGCAGCCTTTCAAGAATCTCCTGCACTTTAGCCACCTGACACAGCAGATCACCAGCCCAGGTACTTACCTTTTCACCAGGAGAATGGTCTGGACACTCACTGCAACCTGCCACTTGTACTGAAGTCTCCTTCCTTACCAGTTCTGTCCATGTGGAATTATCAGATATCTTTGGGAGCCCTGGTTTTGGTTCTGAGGTGAGTGTCTGCCATTATGGCAGGACCTATAGCACTCTTTGGGCTGTAAACCCATAAGTGGATTGCAGGGCACTTCCTGAGCACATTTCCTCATGAGCTGCCATGCAAACTGCTGCAAAAATTACCATATCGCACCCTGCTCACAGCACTCCTGGTCACTGGTACTCCCTAGGGCTGTTTAAATCTCCCATGTTTGCTCCTGACCACACAAAGCACGTAAACTTTGCTCATGAGAGCTGCCAGCTCCTGGCTTGTTTCTCTGCTCTTCTTCAGGTTTCCCTGTCTCTAGGAACTGCCCTATCTGCCTCAATCTAGTGTGTGTTTCTGTGTGATATGTTTGCAACACTTCCACTCATCAATTTTCTACTTAAAAAAGTGATTAAAAAACTTCAAAATTTAAATTTTCTATCAAAAAAAAGTTAATCTAATAATCCCCCCCAAACTGGAAACATGCTTTCTTCCATGAAACTTTCCTAAAATTTTAACATTGACTACTGAAACGTTTGATTTTTCTATTATCCTACTCCTTATTTCCTTCAGCATCTGCCGCTAAATAGTTCTGAATCTGGTACAGATAACACTGTGAAAGAATAAGTCATTGCTTAGTGAAAAGAGCAGGCTAGGATTAAAATGTATAATCACAGAATCATAGAATCATAGAATGGTTTGGGTTGGAAAGGACTATGAAGGACTTCTAGTTCTAACCCCTCTAGCATGGGTGGGGACAACTTTCACTAGATAATATTGCTCAAAGCCTCATCCAACCTGGCCCTGAACACTTCCAGGGATGGGCAACCTGTGTCAGTGCCTCCACCCTCACTGTAAAAAAAAATTCTTCTTAATATATAACATAAATCTACGCATCATTCAGAGTAAAACTCTGTGATTTCATGGTCACCACAGCCAAGGCTTCCTTTGAGCTTCACATTCCCTATAAGCCATTCCTTGTTGGTGGGAACAAGGTTCAGCTTAGCACCTCTCCTCATTTGCTCTTCTGTCACTTGGAGAAGGAAGTTATCATCCAAGCATTCCAGGAACCTCCTGGATTGTTTATACCCTGCTGTGTCACCCTTCCAATAGATATGAGGGTGGTTGAAGACCCCACGAGAACCAGACCTTGAGAACAGAAGGCTGTGCCTATTTGTCTATCGATGGCCTCATTTGCTCCCTCTTCATGGTCTAGTGGCTTGTACCAAACCCCGACTGTAACATAATGTGTTCCTGCCTTTCCTTTAATCCTGATCCGTTAGGTCTCGGATGGCTCTTTATCCATCCCGAAACGAAGCTCCAGCTGGTCGTTGGCATGAAGGACAACACACTCTCCTCTCCCCTACCTGTATCCCTCTGTCCCATCACTCCAATCATAGAATCCATCCAACTATGTCTTTGTGTTGCCAACAAGATCGTAGCCCTGCAGGTACGTACACTTCTCTAACTGCTCTTGCTTGTTCTCCATACTATGTGCATTTTTATAGAGGCACTTAGGTTAGGCCCCCAGTGAAGCTGTCTTGCTGGTTCTCTTGTGTTTCTCTTCACTTCGTTCACTTCATTGACCTGTGTTCCTTCTTGAGGCTCTGGACAGGACAAGTACAAATAATAACATTTGGACTTGTCCCAGGTTTGTAATATCAGTCTTCTAAGGATGTTTCCATATTTTGTGCCTGCTGAAGGTTGAAGATCTTCCCATCCTGCAGAGTGAGAAAAAAAATAATTAAGGAAAGTCTCTCTTTATTCGTTGTAAAAACACAATCTAGCTCTTTTTCATAGAACAGAATGCTTTGGAGTTGTTAACTGTTACATCTCAGACGACTCATAATATTTGTCCTCTTAGAAAACAATGTGCAATATGACCAACAACCAGCAAACACTCTCCATCCCTTCATCATCTCACGCTGAACAGAAATGTCAGTGCAGAGTGACCAAGCATTTAGATCTACCTTTCATTTAGAATCCAGTATGATGACATTGTTAACTGCCTTTTTTTCCAAAGCAAACTCTTTTTATAGTCTGGAAACATCCTTAGCCCAATATGCCATTATTTCTGGAGCTAGCCTATGGAGTTCAGGCTTCTCCTTCTCTCTTCAGGTCCCTCAAAGTGCCAACTGCATTATCTGAAAATTTACTCATTCCAAAAATACATCATATAGGAATAGAAAATTTGGCCAGCCAATTTGGTGGAAAATTTAACACAATGTTTGTTTTCCTCTAAAATATTTACTTTTCTTTTAAAAAACTTGTGGCATATTTGATGAGATGCATTTTGACTAAAGCTTTCCCTCTGTTTTTTGAATGTAATTGGTAATGATTTATGGCACAAGCCTAACCATTCCTATCCCATTTCAAATATTACCTATGTACTATATTGCACTTTCTTAATTATTAAGCATGTTTTTTCATTGTGATCTCAGAACTTTTTCATCAACTGTGTACCTAGAAATAGTAGTAACTCTTGGAAGATAAAGGTTTCCTATTTCAGAGTATGCTTTACCAGTATGGATAGATATGAAAATTAAATTCATCCTATATCTGAAAACTTCAGAGTCTTTGCAGACCTGTAACTAAGTCTTAGTTGTACCTTTTGCATGTGTACAGGTAATTGAAGTCATCTCAAAACGACATCATAGTGGCACAAGGAGTACTGATACAAGCAAACTGAAGGTCAAATAGAGATGGAAAGAAGAGATTGTAAAAAACAATAAATTTGAAAACAAGATGAATGTTGTAAATCATTCTTCTTTATTACAGGAGTGCTCCCATATGATAAATTATGTGCAGTAATTAGTCTCATAATCATTCAAAATAACTACTTGTCATGGTCTTCTATTTCTAAATTGTAGAATTTATTGATGAATTATGATGTGTATTTTCTTTTGAGTCTTAATCCAGACTGTTAGATCACCTTTATCAGTCGCTCATTGTAATGGTTTTAATACATAGAATGAGGCACAGAGGAGAATAAGATAGGTAGCTCAAGATAAAAATATGAGATCATAAACTCAAATCTCTTAGGAAATGATTTCTCACCTTTGTATTGAAAGGCTCAAGAAGAAATAAAATATAAGCACAGACTATATTTCTAATGCAGAAATGGTTTATCAAGTTGTACTTCTAACTCACCTTCAAGGACACTGAAGTCAGATACAATGATCTCTGTGTTAGTGAACATTAGCTGGAAGGAGCTGCAGAATACTATAGTACAAAACTTATTGTCAGGAATCTATTATTTCTATCTTTGAATGCTATGTGCCTTTCTCATTTTTTTTGCTTTTATCTTCTCTAGGCAATCCCAAATTATTGGTGTAATTATAGAGGTGTGAAAATAGAGTTTTGTTGCCGGTATAACAACAATGTGCATAGAATTCCTAGTAAGGGTCTAACTTATTATTCTGTCCTTTTAATAGGTTACCTGGGTTAATTTACAGCTTGAGTGGCAGTGGTTTCTGCAACACATTTAGTGCTGAAATTCAAGGCAACAGAGTTTAAATGAATAATTGTTTAAGCTTTTTATGTATCCAGGATTAGATGGTATCTTGGGACTATGAATTATTTAAGAATGTTTAGATATTGCAGTTGTGGGAATCAATGAACTAGAAAGTTTAGCATGGCATGAAAGTTTAGTCCTGAAGTGCTGATCAGATACTATCTTTTTGTTTGTGTATTAGAGTGTTTGTCTGTCTGTCTGGGGAGAATTCCTCCCCTCAATTTGCAGGATTTCCTTGTTTTGATTAGGTATCTAGGTGATAGACTAAAAATAAATAAGTATGAAAATAAAGAAATGAATAAATAAATATAACATTAAAGCTGTTATTTTAAGACAGCAGTCACTAGGTTTCTCTGTGAGAAAATAAGAAATTTAATTAGATTTCATTAATCCCACTTAAAATCCAGGGTCTAGGACACGTGTTAGGACTGAATAACCATCCTATTTGTTAACATGTAAAAATGCTCTTTGAAATGAGAAATGAAGTTATTTTAAGATAGCAAACTTTACTTGCCTAGGGACAGACCCAGAAGCATCTTTCCATCAGGTGGCATGAAGACAGAGCTTAGTAAAGTATGTAATAATAACGATAATAATGATGACAACGATGATGACGATGATGGTGATGATAATAACAACAACAAAAACAATGTTTGATTGAAAGCTGATCCCAAAGTAATTTTAAAACATATCTCGAGGATGCTTGGAATACTAGTTGTTGGCTTTCTGAGTAGTGAGTATTGGCAGTGACCTTTGGAGAACACCACTGAAGCTAGTGGAAGCCCATGGTTAGAATTATGCTTTAGTAAAGTGGAAACTGTGAACTGACAGCAACAGCGCCATGTGACAGCAGATTACAGAAAGGAATTCTTAGTCAGAAAAAGATGAATAATATCTGAGATAGTGTTAGTGAGGCACATTAAAACCAAGGGCTATGGTTTGCTTTTAGTGAATTAAAAGGTTTTTTTGCACTAAAAATAAAGTTTGAGAACTAGAATTCAAAAGTTGGAACACCGGCGGTTCAGTTCTCCCATGTCCACATGAGGAACACCACTTGACTGTCATTTGGCTAGGAATATGGCAAGGATTATGTGTTAGAAGAGCTGAAGCTTTGGAAAAATAATGAAAACATACTGGTAGAAAACCCCAAGATATATTTAGTAACATGATTATTGGATTTTTTAAAAGATAAAATGAGGAATAGAATTCTCTAGAGTGTTACTAAGTTCATCCTAAACCAAGAATTAATCTTAGGGCTTTATAAACAGGAATCTATGAAAAGTCAAATACAATGAATTTCAGACAATACCAAATGAGTTCAGAATAGCAGGGCTTCAATATGTCAGTGAAAATTTAAGAGTGCCACTAAACCCAATTTAAGCTTGAATAAACTAAAAGCTAGTAAGAATGTAACAGAAAAAGATATAAGAAACAAATATTAAGACATTTAACATCAGACATCTCAGTAATAAAATATAAAAATCCTTGGACTGACAGCGACTTCTCAGTAGTGTGAAAGAAAGCGCGTCAAAAGCATTCATAGATTTCTCACTGAAGATAATGAAGTATTGAAATGTGTCAAGAATACCATGGAAATTTGGAGTTAGGGTTCAGTTAGGTTTTAAGTTGATTAAATCAGAAAATAAGGGCACTGGAGTAAGAAGGTCTTTGGAAAGACTATTCCATAGAAAACAAGATTTTAGTCATGAGGGTGCTCTGTGACCCAAAAAAAGGAAAATGGTATAAGGTATTTCTGAGCCTCAGGGAAGCCCAGATGTTGTGAGAGTCTGCAACTAAAAGGAGGGTTTAGACTATCAATGCCGTAAGAAGGAGTATAATTCCTGGAGCAACAAAAGTGTGCCCATAGAAATCTGACCCTACACAAAAATTAGAACAAGTTTAGGGTGGCATTGTAAAGGTATCCAAGAAAAGCTGTCATGAGGTTTCTTAGAAATAAAATAAAAAATGGCATTCTGTGCAACACTATGCTGAATCCACGGTAAAGTATGAACCGAGTGTAAAGGCTAGGCAATATTGCACACAAAATAACTGAAATGAAGGAGATTTTTCATTTAAACGCAATGTGATATGGATGAGGGAGAAGTCTGGGACGCTTGTGAATATGCTGAAGAAAAACTTCAGAATAAGACACTAGGTTTTTCAGTGAAAAACTGATGAAACATTCCAGGTAGATCACCACTTATGTAGACAGAAGAATATTCTGAAGTTAGTGCCCAAAATATTTTTAGGGTAAAAAATTATTTATGATGTGTAATTCTTAGCTCAGATTCTAGATGGAACAATTCAGGGTGATGCTGTCCTGGATATGAGACTGATGAATGAGGGAACTGGTAGTGGAAATTATGATCAGTGATTGTTTTGACTGTAGTGAACAACGGATTTCAAGATCCTGACAAAACTGAATAAAAAGAGTAGAGATCCTTGGACTCCAGGAGAACAAATTTTAGCACTTCAGAAAACTCTGAAGACAAAGGAGCTCAGCTCTTTAGGACAGCGCACTCCAAGTTCAACATAGGTGGGTCTCAAATTTCAGGAAGATACCTGGATGTATCAGGAGACTGGTATGGGGAAACAGGGAACATATGGCTTAGCCACAGTGCAAGAAGATGTGTTAAGAAGGTGGAAGTGAGGACAAATTACAGTTCAAGTTTATAGAAACACGTCCTGGCCATGCAGAGATATTCTTAGGAAAGCAAACCCTCAGCTACAGCTGAAACTGTTGTGGGTCATGAAAAGCAGTACAAAGAGCCTCCACCCCACGTAACCCTCATGAGGTTCTTGGCTCTTGTGCTTGGGAAAATTATAGAACCAGTCCTCTTAGAAACCATTTCTGGATTCACGAAGCAAAAGTAGGTGACTGGAAATAACCAGCATGTGTTTAACAGGAATGTTTCTTATAAGTGGATGAGAGAGAAGAAGTTTTCTACCTTCTAGGATGTTTAGCTTGACTTTAGCAAGTGTTTTGACCCCATTTCCTGTAGAAACCTTGTAATCAATACGGCTTGTAAGAATCTAGATTGTTAGTCTATCATCTAGATGAAAAAATGGCTGGATCATCAGGATTGAAGTATAGTGGTTAGTGAATCGTACTATATGTGGAGGCTGGTTAAATACAGAGTTCTTGTGTCTGTCCTGGAACCTGTTCAGTTTAGCAACTTTATCAATGGCCTAGATATCAAGGTGAAATACACCCTTGCCCAGATTTGAACAACAGAGGGATGGGAATAGAGTCAATATTGTCATGAACAGAGCTGTGCTGGTGGGAGGGCTAGACAGACAGTAGTCTCGTTAAACTCAGCAGAGACAATGGAGAGTCCTGCATCACATCTGTAACAGCACACACTGGCTGCTCTGGCAGCAGCTCTGAAGAGAAGGTCCTGTGGGTCCTGATAAGGAAGTCGGCTAAACCAAGCCTGCAATGGACCCTGGCAGTGACAAAGGCAAACAACACTCTGGACTCCCTTAAGAGGAACTTATTCCATAGATTAAGGAATGTGAATATTGACCTTCCGTTCCCACTTTGATGATACTACCCTTGGAATATGATGTGCAGTCAAATGCGGGAACTGTAGTTCATGCCCTCTGGGAAGAGTCTGTGGGACTAGGGTTTGTTCATTTAGGAGCGGTGATGTCTTCAATGGTAACTAACAGTGACCCTGTCAGTGATGGGGAGGAACAAGGAGATGCAGTGAGACTCTTCACAGTGGTGAGAAGTGGGGAGCCAAGAGGTGACAGCCAGAAGCCAGAACACAAGTGGCTAAGGCTGGAAATAAGGAAATAAAATCACAATGAGAATGATTAAACAGTGGTTTGGGCAGCCTAGACAGACTCCGTCTCTGGAAGATTTCAAACCTGAATGGACAGAGCACTGAGCATAATAGCCTGTGTACACTCTTTACCCTGCTTTGGATGGAGACCTCTTGTGATCTACTCCAGCCTGTACAACACAGTGGTTCTAGGTGGTTCACAAGACACCAGAACACAGTCTGAGGATTTTCTTACATTTTTTAAAATGAGAAACTAACATGAGACAGACATGTAACATTTGAACGTAGATTTCAAATGAAGTTTAAGTTGGTAGTAACTGGTAGTAACAAATTTTTGTCTTGGTTTGTAATTTGTAAGATTGACCTCCGTATGAGCCTTGATTAAGAACTGATAAATGAGAAGATCTGGATTGAGAGTAAATGTGTGATTGCTCGTTAAGGTTCTCAGTGAAAAAATTAAGAGAGTCACTGCTCTAAGTACACTAGTCAAGCCTAGTGCTAGATTCTGGGGATGTGTATTCTACAGTGTCACAGTATCAGCACAATTAAAATGCGTACCACCAAAGAAATTTAAAACAGGAACTCTTTGATTTCTCAGTGTGAAAATTAAGAGTGATGTTACGCATTATACCCATGAACCAGATTTAATCTTGTGGTTCTGACTAGGTTTGAGTAGACTCTCTAGAGTGTCTGTAAAAATGGCAGTTTAAATCAGAGCCCAAATGGAAGCATAACACAATAGCTGGTAGTTTTTCATCGTTAAAATTCCCTGTTATACCGTGTCTTGCGTAAAGTCACAATTCACCTTTAATCTAGTAGAAGGTGTTACTGCTACTAGTGTCAACTCAGTTCAATTGTGTAAGCAAAGGTGTCTATTTTCACCTGTGATACTTTAAAACCCGCTTCTTGGCCTTCAGTTGTCTTTCCAGAAAGGCACAGAACTTCTTTCAAATCTGGGTGGTGAATTTTTTATATGTCAGTGAACAGTAGTTCTGAGTAAAAGGTTAGAACTGACTTGCATTTAGGTCTCCATAAAACAGATCACATGAAATAACAGTAGGAGTGCTGTTGGCCTAATTACCAAAAGTTATTAAAAATGTTAGCCGTTAAGACTCTAAAGGAGACTGTCAGTTGGACTTCTGTAGGGTTTTGCTGCACATTGACTGATCTAGTGCTAAGTTTTCATAAGTTTGAAGATAATAGATTCTAAGAGTTCCACTAACAATCAAATCTCAAAGTGAGCTTAGAACAGCAGAGATTAATTTTCAAGTTTAGCTGTTGTACAACCTGGGAGTATGCTCAGGATAAAAATATAGTGCTTGGATACAATTGTTAGATTGAATTACAGTAATTTTTGAGCTTTATACCATAGTAACTTGATAAACCATGATGATTTATTTCCCTGTACATATTTCTGGTCATGTGCTGCTAACACTATGTGTTCAGAGGTGTAGGAAAGAGAGAGTGCTGGGCTGAAAATTATGGTTTATATTGGTGGAAACTGAGCAGAGAAGAAATCTTTCTGGTTTTCACTCCTGATTTGCCTGTATTTCTCTCCTTGCTCACCACTTCTTTTCCTGCTGGTAGCTGAATCACACAAGGGAATGAGCAGATAAGGAGGAAAAAGAGGTATGCTTCTTCTATCAAGGTGACAGTAAGGGTCTGCCTGGAGAGAAATGATGTCTAAATTCAACTTAAAGATATGGAGGGTTTTGTACTTTAGCTTTGAGCTTACTGTTAGCAGAGGGCAACGACCTAGCAATACTGCCAATTAAGGAAGGACAGGCGGACTCGGGTTAGAGTTGAACTTGATCAGTCTTGTGCTGTAATAGCCAGGACCTGTTAGGTATCATTAAAGATTTTTTTGAGGTTGGGTTTAAGATATGAGTTTAGTATAGCAGTACTCAGTGACCTGGATTTATTGTCCCATCCAACTTTTGGTTTGAGAAAGAATCACTTAAGGGAAGAATTTTCAGCTAATGGAAAACCTCAGATTCCCAGTCTCAAGAAACGGAATTTTATTACAAGCATAGAAGGAATTTATCATGGGCAAGCTTCTACTCATTGTTACTCAAAAGTACCTACATTATTAAGGCATGTGTGCACCAGTGTCAAAAGTGCCTAATGTTCTTCAACAAGTGTTCACTAAAGGAGAGTTGCAATCTGTAATTCATTTCACCAATCAGCCCCTACCTCAGCTCGAAAGCTCATGTGTGTATGAGTGTGTGCATGTGAATTGCATGTAAGAAAGCATGTGTGCTTAGTTCAAGCATATTCAAGTGAAAGTTTATTTTGAGTTGGATAATATTCAAGAACTCAGGTATTGCTTTGGAGAAGATGCAGAGCATGACAAAGGAAAGGCAAATGTTATACCTCATTTATTTTCCTTAGACTAAGACCAGGAAAAGTAGGAACGGATGAAAAGCTGCTTACAGAGATTGATGAAACAGTATTCTACGCAAAAATCCCATAAATTTACTAAGAATGTGACAAGATACCGTTTCTTTAGGAAGAAATGGAAATCATTTCTCATCAAATAGGAGGAAATTTTCCAGCATTGTGAATTTCAGCTCAGTGAAAGAAATAGTTAAAACTGGCTGTCATGACTTCAGGAAGCCCCGGTAAATGGCCACTAGAAAAAGATGGTCTTTGTAATTTCTTTCCCTGTCACTTGCAAGGTCAATGTTACACAGTTCACTGTGGTTACAGGAAAACTGTATTGTCTTCAGGGCATAATGCATGGGTGGCACAGGAGAGACAGGCTTCCTCTGCACAGTCTCAGCCAGGCCCACACATCCAGAACGTGTCAGACTCACCTTACTATGAAGGTTACATATACCCGTGCACTGCGTGCTTATACAGATGGTTGCAGTACGTTCAAGCTGATCATGTCTGCTGGGCATGTGCTGCACAGTACTTTCACTCTTGTTTTCAACTGAGAATTCCTCAGCAGAAATTTCAGACACTTTTGCAAAACAGGCTCATCTGTGAGAGAAAGTGGGAAAAACCGCCCTCAGGAGGTGCTCCAATATGTCTTATGAAACACAGAGTTAATTGCTATGGGGGTAAGGGCAACAGAGAAATGATGAGTTCACTAACAAGGCCCTGGCCTGATTTCTGGTGTCACCATCCTGAGAAAAAAATGAGGTGCTCTTAAAAACACATGCATAACAGTGTTGGGGAAGGAGAAGAGCTTTATTAGTTTAGGGACATAAAGTTTGGAAATCTGAACATTTTTCAATCCAAATCATATTTCTGGGTTTTCTGATCTTCTGTTGGATTGATATTCACTGCATTTTAACACTTGCCTGGTTTGCATCGAAGAGTCAAAAGATATCCAAGATTAAATCCTTCTAGAAGTAATTGGAAGTGGGTTTAGTTATCTAAACCTTCATGGAAGGCTTTAATAAAAAACATGCTAGTGCTTAGAATCAAACCATGAAGTACAAATCTTCCTGATCCAAGACACAAGGTGATCATAGTCTCCTTGTAAGAAATGTTTACATCGTTCTTTTCTAGTACAATCTGTAATTCTCTGATGACTACATTTCACAACTTAGTGTATGTTTCATAAAGTATGATATATAATTTCTGTGAGATTGTTAAGGCTTACCCCTACTAAGAATTTTCTTTTAACTCCCACTGTAATTAAAAGCATTCAAATTGTGTATAGTCAGTTAGATTTTAACTACATTTACACTCTTCATATAGTGAAATGAAAGAATGTGAACTACATCTCTGAGTATTTTGTTATGCAGCTGATAATGTAGCTGGATTCTGCTAGTGCTTGTAAAAATATAAGGTACCTGTTCAACACACATCAATGTGGATGTTGACATAATATTTGGCTAAAGGAACGATGCAGAGTGATTTAATATCTAATTAAAATAACATGAAGAACAGAAGTTCTCTAAATACTGCTATATATAGTATATATAGTATACAGTAGTATATGATTTTAATATATTAGCAAGTTCCCACAAATATGTGCATCACTGAGGATACATAGGGAAACAAGAGTGGCTGAGCTTCCAAAGCTCAACATTAACATGCAGAAGTTCTGCTTTGCCACCTGAAAGGCAGGGAGGAAATATTGAGCTGGTGGGTTTCATCTTCAGAATCGGCTGCATAGCCATGCCTTGGTTAGTTAATGTGTACATCAGAACAGTTCTGTGGGAACCTGGATTCACACCTAGTTTTCAGGGTAAGCCTGCTCCCTGCAGCCGAGGGAGGAGGTGGAGATCTCACAATGCAGACTATTTTCCATTTGTGTCTAATAATAAATGGGTGAAGTGCATTACCAGGGATCAACACTCCATTTTCCCTCTGCAAAACACAGAGCTATTATTTAATACCACCACTTTTAATTTATCTATATTTTGCATTTGGTGTGACATAACAGATGGAATATGATTTGATAACCACTGGAGACAAAATAAGAATCTGAGGGTACTGTACCCTAAGCTCCATGAGGAGCAGTGAGTTCAGCTCCTGGCTCTATACAGGATAACCTAAATGTTAAACCGTATATCTATATGCAATGTCCAAACACTTCTTGAACGCTGACAGGCTTCAAGCCATGACCACTTTCCTGCAGAGCTTGTTCCAGTGCTTGTCCACCCTTAGTGAAGAACGTTTTCCTAGTATCTGATCTTGAGTGCATGGAGCTTCACTTCGGGATGGATGAAGAGCCAGCCAAGACCTTACGGATCAGGATTAAAGGAAAGGCGGGGACATACATTGTTACAGTCGGGGTTTGGTACAAGCCACCAGACCATGAAGAGTGAGCAGATGAGGCCATCGATAGACAAATATGCACAGCCTCCTGTTCGCAAGGCCTGGTTCTCATGGGGGACTTCAACCACCCTCATATCTATTGGAAGGATGACACAGCAGGGTACAAGCAATCCTTCTACAAGTCGTAGAAGAGCAAATGAGGAGAGGTACTTACTGAACTTTGTTCTCACCAACAGGAAGGGCTTGTAGGAAATGTGAAGCTCAAAGGATTGGCTGCAGTGACCATGAAATCATGTAGTTGAAGATACTTAGGGCAGAGAGGAGGGTGTGCAGCAAGCTCACTACTCTGGACTCCAGGAGGGCAGACTTTGGACTCTCTGGGGATCTGCTTGTTAGGGATAAAGGCCTGAAGGTGAGAGAGGCAAAAGGAAGCTGATTAGTATTCAAGGATCGCCTCCTCCAAGCTACAGAAGAGCCTAGAGTGGGTGGAAGCAAGGGCAGGTAACCTAGGAGGAATGGAAAGCAATTGCCCTGGCAGCCAGTGATCAGATTATGCAAGCTAGAGCCCTGACAACACCAAATTTGACCAAAGGTGTAAAGGACAACAAGAAAAGGTTGTGTAGGTACATCAATGATAAAAGAAAGCATAGGGAGAATATGGCCCTCTCTGGAAGGAAACAGGAGACCTGGTAATCCAGGATGTGGAGACAGAGATCAAGCCCAGAGGAGGGCCACAATGATCATCAGATGGCTGGAGCACCTCCTGTACAAGGACAAGCTGAGAGAAATGGGCTAGTTTAGCCTAGAGAAGAGAAGGCTCTGGGGACACCATATATCAGCCTTCCGGTTCTTAAAGGGGGCCTACAGAAAAGATGTGGAGGGGCTCTTTATCAAGGAGTGTCATGATAGGAAAAGAAGTAATGGTTTTAATTTGAAAGAGGGGTAGATTTAGATTAGATATTAGGAAAAAATTGTGAGGGTGGTGAGGCACTGAAACAGGTTGCCCAGAGAAGTCATGGATACCCCATCCTAGGAAGTATTCAACACCAGGTTGGCTGAGGCTTTAAGAAACCTGATCTTGTGGAAGATGTCCCTGTCCATGGCAGTAGGGTTTACATTAGATGGCCTTTAAAGCGCCTTCCAACCCAAACCATTCTTTGATTCCCTCATATCCTATTACCAGACACCAGAGAGACAAGATTTCTAACAGGACAATCACTTCTTTTGACCAGTTAGGTATCTTGTTCTTAATACATACCAGGATATGGTTGACCCTTTTGGCTGCCAGAACACACTGTTGGGTCATATTGAACTTGCCATCAACACAAAACCCCAGATCTCCAGAGGCTGCAATCCAGCCTCAATCATCCCTCAATCTGTATGGCATCCTGGATTAAACCATCTGAGGTGCAGAATCTGGCATTTGTCCTTTTTAAATTCTGTGCAACTGGTAATTGCCTAGTCCTTGAATCATTCAAGATTTCTCTAAGACCTCTCTGACTTTAAGAAAATCAATGTCTTCTCCTAATTTAATATCATCAGCAAAATGTACACTTAACATCTGTGTCCAGGTCATTGATGAAAATATTGACGAGACCTGAACATAAAATTGAACCTTGGGGAACAAATGTAGCAAGCGACATGTTACCATATTTACTACAAATCTTTGAGCCTCACCCTTATGCTAATCAAGATGATAGAATTCTTAGGGCTGGAAGGGATGCCTGAATCTCATTGAGCCTTGTCTGTGCTCAAGTCGAATCTAACTTAAGGCATGTTCAGGTTACTCAAGACCTTGTACGGTCAAGTATCTCTTAGAAGACTCCACAGTATCTTTGGACACCTCTTGCAGGCAATATGTAGTTACCTTATGTAATATAATTCATTAAGAAAATAAAAGGAGATACAGCCTCTTGGCTCTGTTTCTTGCCCTTTATTTTATATTTTTAGGCTTTCTCACCTCAAAATATTCTTGAAACTTACTTGTGGAAGTGAGATATGTTATGTAAAATTTTGTCCCAACAAGTAATTTGTCCTTAGTGTTTCTTTAGCAAAAAACATACTTTTATTTTTGAATATCTATTAAGTTTTTTTTTTACTTTTCTATTTTCATTCGTTATTCACATAATTATCTCTTGTATATGTTTTATACTATGCTAGTACACAAATATGTGATGTCCTATCTGTATTGCTGTATTCTTTAGCTCATTTACTGCATAATTAAGTGGTTACACAAAGCTGTTTTTTCCTTTTTTACTGGGCTTAAATCATTGTTCTCCCGAGCCAGGCCCCCTGAATGCTTATGGCTGTAGAGAAATGTCTAGGTAGAAAGTCTGGACAGGCAAAGAAGGACTCACAGAACCTGCTTTTTTTTTCTCAGTTTATATTCACTTGCTTTCTGTGGACCTTTGACTTCTCTGCACTTTAGCTTTGACTGTAGCAGGTATGTTCCTACCGAGACTGCACAGGGAATTCATACTAAAATTTCATTCAAGTGAGGTTTAATTGCACTATGGAACCTTGTGCAGACTTGTTACACCAAACTGAATTTCCCCCTCTAAATGGGTTTATTCTGAATTGCTTTTCTGAGCCCAGACAAGTCTTTGCAGCTCAAACCAAGTATGTCTTTTAGTGTCACAAAGGTGTTGCTCTGATTCATTGTCAAAAAAGGCTTGCTGACAGATGACTCCTGATTGAGTATAAATTGAAGACCACTGGGAAATCCCATGTTGCTGCAGCCAAACTCTCTAATCTGAGATGTAATGAATTGCCTTTCCACAGTATTGAGCAGCAGCAAAATCAGCAGTGAGCCTCACTGGTTTGACACTCCAGTTTTGATTACTGTTTTGTTTTGAGAAATTTCAAGGAAATGTACAGATCCATCTTATGGCATAGGTTCGGCATCCTCTTACTGATGTTATACTTTAAAATTATGATGTTTCTCATACATGAAGAAAGTGCAGCACTGGACTTCTTATTCAAGAAACTTTTTAGGCAAGTTTTCCATTTGTCTCCTGCACAAGCTAAACACAGCAACAGTAACAATCTCTTTTCCCAACAAGATTTGTTACTAATCCACTGTTAAATGTAAAATTACATTCAGTCAACTTCTTACATGGTTTTATGACTCTTTAACATACTCATTCTTCTCAGGAAAATTCTGTTACTTAGCTCAGCATTCACTTAAGAATTTTTTTGATTTTGATATTTCCTTATGCAAGACATCTAAAAGGGAAAACCCATAGCACCACAATATTTTCTAATAATAAAACAAACTATTTTTAGGCTGGTTAAACCTAGCACAGTAGAGAAGAATCTAGACTTTCTATAGATTTTTATAATCAATGAAAAATGTTTGGACAATGATGAAATGAAAAGAACTAAACGGTTATGAAGACATGTTCTCTATGACGTGCATATATAAACCCAACAATAAAAATAAAAAAAGAGATGTCATGCCGTACTTTTAAGCATCAACAGAAATTTTGTATTTTTATATTTTTTACACAGAGGCAGAATTAAATACATGTTCCCCAAAATCGTAGAATCATAGCATCACAGAATGGTTTGGGTTCAAACAGATCTTAAAGATTATCCAGTTCCAGCCCCCAATGCAATGAGCAGGAACACCTCCCACTAGACCAGGCTGCTCTAGACCCCATCCAGAATGGCCTTGAACATTTCCAGGGAGGAGGCATCCGCAACTTCCTTGGGCAACCTGTGCCAGTGCCTCATCACCCTCACTGTAAAGAATTTCTTCCTAATGTCTAATCTAAATCTTCCCCCTTCCAGTTTAAAGCTGTTCCCCCTCATCCTATCACTGCTTGCCCTGTTAAAAAGTCCCTCCTCATCTTTCTCATAGGCCCACCTTCAGGTACTGGAAGGGTGCTACGAGGTCTCCCTGGAGCCTTCTCTTCTCCAGACTGAACAACCCCAGCTCTCTCAGCCTATCCTCATAGCAGAAGAGCTCCAGCCCTCTGATCATCTTTGTAGCCATCCTCTGGAACCATTCCAACAGTTCCATATCCTTCTTATGTTGGGAATTCCAGAACTGGACACAGTACTCCATTTGGAATCTCACAAGAGCAGAGTAGAGGAGGACAATCACCTCCCTCAAACTGTTGGCCATGTTTTTTTGATGCAGCCCAGGTCATGGTTGGCATTCTGGGCTGTGAGTGCACGTTGCCAGCTCATGTCGAGCTTCTCACCAATCAGAACCACCAAGTACTTCTCTGCAGGGCTGCTCTCAGTCACATTGTCCCCTATCCTGTACGGAAACTGTAAATTCCCCCCGACCCGGTTGCAGGGATTTGCATTTGGCGTTGTTGAACCTCATGAGGTTCACACAGGCCTGTTTCTCCAGCTTGTCCAGGTCCCTCTGGATGGCATCCTGTCCTTCAGGTATGGCTACTTCAGCTTGGTGTCATTCTGAAATATGCTGATGGTGCACTCGATCTCACTCTCTATGTCATCAATGAAAATTATTAAACACTGGTCACAGTACGGACCCTTGAGGGACACCACTCCTCACGGGTCTCCATCTGGACATTGAGCCATTGACCATTACCCTCTGAATGAGACCATCCAATCAATTCCTTATTCACTGAACAGTCCACCCATCAAATCTTATCTTTCTAATTTAGAGAGAGGGATGTTGTGGGGGACTGTGTCAGAGGCTGTACACAAGTCCAGACAGACTACATCCATTGCATTTCCTGGTCACTCCATCACAGAAAGTCACTCTGTTGGTCAGGCAGGAATTGCCTTTGGAGAAGCCGTGTTGGCTGTTTCGAATCACCTCCCTGTCCTCCATGTGTTTTGCCATAGCACAAAGTGCCATAATCTGGATGCTCTTCAATATTTATACAGGAAGCAGTTGAAAATTAGAAGTTTTAAACAGCACATTTCTCCAAATAATTTGAAATCTACAATGTACTATGTGCAATATTTTTCTGCACATTCTTGCTAAGGTATATTCAATCACGAAGAAAAATCAAGGATTCGTGAAAGTCTTCCATAGACAATAGTAGATGTACACAGTTACATTACATAGGAGAAGTGAATGTTTAAGAATGTCTCTCCTGAGTAACTAATATGAATTAAAGAGTCCTAAAACCTAAGTCTCAAATCTGTTTTCAGTTAAGGGCACATTTGTTCTACTCGTTCTACTAGCTGTAAGTTAATTTAGTAATCTTATATAGTCATTAATGTAGATATTTGTTAGGGGATAAATAAAATTACTTGAGCTGGAAGGGACCCAAAAGGATCATTGATCAACTCCTATCCCTACATAGGACACTCCCAGCATTTACACCATGAATCTGAGGGCATTATCCAAATGTTTCTTGAACATTGTCAGGCTTGGCGTTGTGACTGTTTCCCTGGGGAGCTGTTCCAGTGCTCCACCACTCCCTGAGTGAAGAATCTCTTCCTAATATCCAATCTAAACCTCTCCTGGCATAACTTCTTGCAATTATCTCTGGTCCTATCCTAGGCTGCAAGAGAGAAGAGATCAGCACCTGTTTCACCTCCCTCCCTTGTGAGAAGGGAGTAAAGGCAGTAAACAGTTATGAGATCCCCTCTCAGTTTCCTCTTCTCCAGGCTCAACAGACCAAATGACTTCAGCCTTTCCTCATATGATTTCTCCTTTAGGCCTTTCAGCAACCTTGTGGCTTCCTCTGGACACTCTCCAGAAGTTTGATGTCCTTTTTATACTGCGACACCCAAAAATACACACAGTACTTGAGGTGGGGCTGCACCAATTCTCGCTGCAACATTCAGAGCAGCAGAGGCAGTAAAAGGATTATTTAAACCAAAGGAAGCTGAGTAAAGAAAACAATAGGATTGTAATACTGCAAGTAACTCTCAGAGTAAGGTAAAGGGACTCTTCGTTGCATTTATAGTGGGGTCAATTATAAACTATCACCACCACATTGAAGTAAAAAAGTCCTTTTTTTTTTTTGTAGTAGTAGGTTTTCAGGTCTCTTAGATTGCTAATAAATCAAAACGGAAATGGTTACACAAATCTTTTTAGACCTTGTTCTGTGCAGTTTGCAGAGGATTATTTTTATCAATTTATGTCTCTGGTTTAGTGAACTTCTGGAGAGGAGAAGTTGAAAGATCAGGTGAGCACAGGTTGATTTAGGGTTACTTTGTAGACAAATTAATACATTGGTGAAAATAGAAAGAGGGTTTTTTTGAAACACTCTTGCTATCTGAGAGACAATCCAAATCTTAAAAAATATTTTTATGTTCTTAATAATATGAATACTACTAGTAGTAGTAGTAGTAGGAGTAGGAGTAGTAGTAGTGACTAAAAGCAGTGCAGAATATAGTTTGTCAAAAATCTCATTCCACACAGAACAGTCTTTTCTGTCTCAGGTTGTTGCTTCCTCAGTTCTGGGGTACTGCAAATAAACTGAAAGACAAGGCAGAAGTCATGGCACTTAAATGACACTTGTGATTCCTAGTGAATCCTATGAAAACAACAAATGAAAATAGCACAGACAGAAAGGCAAAGCTAGCTCATGCATCTTTGTTTGGGGATTCTTGTGAATATTTAGTTTTTTGTTTTCCACTATGCAGCCTGATCTGAAATGGGAGCAGGAGCAGGATTTGCTGTATGTGCATCTCACATAGAGAGAAAACCTTCTGCTTTTATTTGAGAACGTCTCAACAAAACATATCTGAGAAAGTCTGCTTCTGAGTGTGAGAATATTCTTGCTTATGACAGCCTCCTGTTAATGCAGTGTAATTTAATAAAGCCATTTTTGAAAGAGACTGTTGCCTCATGTTTAGATGTATGCATATTATTTTGAATTCCAGCATCTAAATTAATTCGGTCATTTCTGGTTTCTGTTTTTAATTAAATTCTATTTTTCCAGTATTTCTCAGATAAATATGGTCTAAAAGTGCTGTAACATACATAGTAAAAATAAAAAAGAAAAACATGTTGGAAACAGCTCTTTCCATGGGCCAAGTTCCAAGTTAACTCACAACCCTGGCCAATACCACTGAAATTAATGGGGTTGAAAAGGGTGTAAGTTAACACATACTTGGCCTTGAATGTTTCCAGATTTGCCCCTTGTGGCTTATTACAGGAGAAAATTATTTGATTTTTTAAAAAAAACAAATTCTGACAGCTTGAGGTAGAAGTTAACAGCTCTTTTCCTGCCAAAATTCATATAATTTGGGGTGGAAAAAGTATACTTTATAGGGTATGATGAAACTAACTACTCACTGGATGTTATGCTGAAATGGAATTGTATCCTCCAGATTGCTGTACAGTTAGCATAATGATATGTAACTGCTCATTTTTTTCCCTGTTATGTATTTCCTTGCACTCTGGCTGTTACACAATCACCAAGTTTATTGCCTTACAATGTGAAAATCCATGTACTCTGATTGTTTCTCAATTGTTCTTAGCCATCCAGAGGATGAGGACTTGTATAATTGCTGCACAATCTCATTGACTATGCTGTGAATATGCAGATCTCCATACTCAAGCTGTTAAGTGTATCTCTTGACCTAAATGTGTGAAGTACAATAAATATCTGGAGGTCCCTTTGAAGTCAATGGAAATTACTTCCAGGCTTAGCACCTTTAATAAACATGCCATCTCACCTGACTGGTTCTTATGTTTGAGCTGTGACAGAAGAGTTTGCCAGCAAAAACCATGTGGCTTTTGCTTCTCTCTTTTTTGACAAAAATAGAAAAAATTCTGGACAAATAATGAAGACATGGGGTGACAAGTAGAAGTTCAGATACACCTACGAAATATTTGGAAAGTTGTCTCTTTTTAAATGTTTACAACAAATGAAGACTGGTACCTCAGTTTGGGAGATAATGATGGATGGAGGACTGGAAGCAAGGAAGCAAGCACCGAGGACATAAATTAGAATAAAATGTCAGATAATGGCACTCTGAAGAAAAGTTTTTAAGTGCCACTAATCCCTCTGAGAATTTTGGCAAGAATTTTGGCAAGATTTTTTTTGTTTGTGTATTCGACTTCTTGTTTTACTTGAAAATTGTGTATTTAATTAAGTATTTCAATATAATGGGGGAAACCTGAAGGAAGAATTTTTTAACTTTTTAATAAAATAAACAAAATCTTTCTCTAGCTTTTAGCCTCCAAATATATCAGACCTATAAACTATTACTGGTTTATATACAGGAAGCTCTCTTCACTTATTATTTCAAAAGTGTATTAAAAACTGAAGCTGTTTGATGATGATTTCAGTGCCAATGTAACTATTTTGAAATTTTGCAATAGATGTTAATTTAACTGTATATGTTGTGGAACTGAAGTTTTTGTGAGTAATGTAAAATATGTATATTGTGTGTTTGAAGCTACCGTACTGGTCTTTCAAAGTTTATGGCACTGTGCTTAAGAAGAATGTATTACAGTATCACAGTATCACAAGGTTGGAAAGGACCTCTGAGATCATCAAGTCCAACCTATAACCCAACACTAACACCAACACTAACACCAACCATCATCTAAACCATGGCACTCAGTGCCTCATCCAATCTCCCCTGAAACACCTCCAGGGTCGGCGACTCCACCACCTCCCTGGGCAGCGCATTCCAATGGCCGATAACCCTTTCAGTGAAGAACTTCTTCCTCACATCAAGACTAAACTATCCCTGACGAAGCTTGAGTCCATGCCCTCTAGTTCTGTCACTGGTCACCTGAGAGAAGAGACCAACCCCTGACCGACTGCAACCTCCTTTTAGGTAGTTGTAGAGAGCAATGAGGTCTGCCCTGAGCCTCCTCTTCTTTAGACTAAACAGCCCCAACTCCCTCAGTCGCTCCTCATAGGGCTTATGCTCCAGCCCCTTCACTATCTTCGTTGCCCTCCTCTGAACACAGACCAGTATCCTAACATCTTTCCCAAACTGAGTGGCCCAGAACTGTACACAATATTCCAGATGAGGCCCGACTAGTGTCGAGTACAGGGGTACAATAACTTCTCTGGTCCTGCTGACTACACTATTCCTGATGCAGGCCAGAATGCCATTGGCCTTCTTGGCCACCTGGGCACACTGCTGGCTCATGTTGAGCTTCCTGTCAACCAGCACTCCCAGGTCCTTTTCTGCCTGACTACTCTCCAGCCACTCTATCCCCAGTCTGTAGCTCTGCATGGGATTGTTGTGTCCAAAATGAAGTACCCGACATTTGGACTTATTAAACATCATCCCATTAGAATCAGCCCATCTCTCCAATCTGTCCAGGTCCCTCTGTAGGGCCATCCTACCCTCTAACAGATCAACCCTTCTTCCCAGCTTGGTATCATCTGCAAACTTGCTGGATGCCACTCATCCAGATCATCAATAAAGATATTAAAGAGGACGGGACCCAACACCGATCCCTGGGGGACACCACTGGTGACCGGCCGCCAACTGGAAGAGACACCATTCACCACCACTCTCTGGGCTTGGCCATCCAGCCAATTCCTAACCCAGCACAGAGTGCTCCCATCTAAGACACGGGCTTCCAGCTTCCCTAGGCGTCTACTGTGGGGGACAGTGTCAAAGGCCTTGCTAAAGTCCAGGTATACCACATCCACAGCCTTCCTCTCATCCACCAGGCGAGTCACATGGTCATAAAAGGAGATCAGGTTGGTCAGGCACGACCTACCCCTCCTAAACCCATGCAGGCTGGGCCTGATCTCTTGACCGTTCTGCAGGTGCCGCATGATTTCACCCAGGATTATCTGCTCCATGATTTTACCTGAGACCGAGGTCAGGCTGACAGGTCTGTAATTACCTGGATCATCCTTACGGCCCTTCTTGTTGATGGGTGTCACATTGGCCAACTTCCAGTCTTACGGGACCTCTCCAGTGAGCCAAGACTGTTGAAAGATGATGGAGAGCGGCTTAGCAAGCTCATCCGTCAGCTCTCTCAACACCATAGGATGGATCCCATCCGGCCCCATAGACTTATGAGGGTCCAAGTGGCTCGGCAGGTCTCTAACTTCCTCCTCATGGATTGCAGGAGGGCCATATTTCACCCTGCCCCCATCAACCACTTCAGAGGGCCAACTGTCAAGCGAGCTGACATCCTTGCTGTTGAAAACTGAGGCAAAGAAGGCATTAAGCACCTCAGCCTTCTCTGCATCTTTGGTTACTATATTTCCCTCCACATCCAACAAGGAGTGGAGGTTGCTGCTGCCCTTCTTTCTACCATTGATATATTTATAAAAACTCTTCTTATTATCCTTAACAGAAGCGGCCAATTTGAGCTCCATCTGGGCTTTTGCTTCCCTGATTTTCCTCCTACACGACTTAACAACATCTTTGAACGTGACGTGGCTTACTTCCCCTTCTTTCCAACGACGATACATCCTCTTTTTCTTACTTAGTTCCTTCAGAAGCTCCCTACTCATCCAGGCCGGCCTTCTGCCCCTACGACTCTTCTTAAAACACATGGGGACAGCCCGCTCTTATGACTTCAAGATTTCATTCTTGAGGTGTATCCAGCCTTCCTGGACCCCCTTGCCACTAAGAGGTATTTCCCAGGGTACTTTCCTGACCAGTTCCTTAAATAATCCAAAATCTGCCCGCCGAAAGTCCAGCATCGATGTTCTGTTCCTGCCTTTTCTTGTTACATTGTTTAGAGAGAACTCGATTATCTCATGATCACTACACCCCAGACAGCCTCCGACAAGAACATCACCCACCAGCCCTTCTTTGTATGTAAACAGCAGGTCAAGAAGACCCTCACCCCTGGTGGGCTCACTCACCAGCTGTGACAGAAAGCAGTCCTCAATACACTCTAAGAACCTCCTTGACTGCCTCCTCTCAGCAGTGTTAAGTTCCCAGCAGATATCCGGAAGGTTAAAGTCTCCTAAAAGAACAAGGGCAGCCGATCTAGAGGCAGCCTCCAGCTGCTTAAACAATAGAAGATCCAAATCCTCCTCCTGGTCAGGAGGTCTGTAACATACTCCAACCAGGAGGTCAGACCTGACTGCCCCTCTGACCCTTACCCATAGGCACTCAACCTGGTCATCACCAATCTTGACTTCAAGAGCATCCAGGGTTTCCCCTAGTGTAGAGGGCTACCCCTCCACCCCTCCTCTCACGCCTGTCTCTCCTGGAGAGCCTGTAGCCTTCCATGGCAGCACTCCAGTTATGACAGTCATTCCACCACTTTTCCATGATAGCAACTGTATCATAGCTCTCCCGCTGGACCAGGACTTCCAGCTCCTCCTGTTTGTTTCCCATACTGCGTGCGTTTGTGTACATGCACTTCAGTTGGGTTACTGACAACACCCTTTGAGATGGCTCATCCTCCACAGGAACATCTTTGGTGAGCCTAGTTAGTCCCCCCTCCCCCCTCATGCCTAGTTTAAAGCCCTCTCAACAAGTCCTGCCAGCTCCTGAGCTAGAATCCTCTTACCCTTTGGAGTTAGGTGAGACCCATCTGAGTCAAGCAGGCCAGGTGCTGTAAAGGTTTCCCCATGATCAAAGAACCCAAAATTCCTCTGCCGGCATCAGCCCCTAAGCCATTTATTAACTGCATATATTCTCTTGTTCCTATCTGTATACATCCCTGCCACCGGAGGAACCGAGCAGAACACCACCTGTGCTCCTGCCCTATCTATTGACTGTCCCAGTTCCTGGAATTCCTTTTTAACTACTCTTGACTGTCTTTTTGCTAGCTCATCACCACCAGCTTGCACCACCACAAGCGGGTAATAATCTGAGGGTTTAATTAGGTCTGGGAGTCTCTTGGCAATGTCGTGTACCCAGGCTTGGGGAAGGCAGCAGACTTCCCTATGAGTTGGGTCCATCCTACAAATAGGCCCCTCCGTCCCTTTCAGAAGGGAGTCTCCCACTACAATGACCCTCCTTTTCTTTTTCTTACTTGAAGTCCTGACCTGTCTGATGGGCAATGTGAGGTTAACAGCCTCCTCGGGTGAGTTCTCTGTCATACTATCCTCCACCTGAACATCAAATTCCAACACCCCAAACCTGTTTTGTAGGGGCAGCTGGAAAGGTGGCATTTGAAAGGGAGGTCTATAACCCCCAGGAGAGCAGACCTGCTCCCAGTCCTGCTCACCAACCAGGTCACTCCCCTTATCCTGTTGATGAGGAATATGGCATTCCTCAGCCTCCTGGGGAGGATTACTGGGAGGAGAGAGGGTTCCACTCCACCAGTCTATCTCCCTTTCACTTTCACGAATACTCCTCAACCTCTCCACCCGATCCTTAAGATCTGCAACCATAAGGAGCAGATCTTGAATCTGTTCGCACCTCAGACAAGCATTTTTGGTATGGTCCTCAGGAACCACAAGTAGGCTGAGACACTCCCTGCAGTCTTGAGTCTGGGCAGCTGTGTCCCGTAATAGTGGTTCCGTTTGGATGCCTACACTCCTGGTGGCAGAGGCTTTACCACGCCTGATTACCATTGCTGCAGGGGAGGGGGAAGTCAACCACCTGTCAGAGAGTGCCTGCTTACCCTGCCTGCGTGAACTGCTGCGCAAACTGTCTATTCCGTGACCCTGTATACTGTGACCCTGTTTGCCCGCTCCTGTTCTCCGCTCTCCGGTCGCTGGCGCTCCCAGGGAGATGTTTAAATGCCCTGCGGTTTCTTCCGGGACCGCCTCCCTACCACGCGGTTTTTGCACAGTCTTAGTTCTCTATCCCAGGGCTCTGGGAGGGAGGGGCCCATGCCCATCATTCGTATTGAAGACAGAGGCAAAAAAACCCCATTAAGAATCTGTGTTTTGCCTATATCTCTGTTTATGAGGTGTCCATGCTCAAGGAGTAATAGGCTAATGCTATTTCTGGCCTGCCTTTTGTTATTAACGTATTTGAAAAAAGCCCCTTTTTATCATCCTTCACAGTGCTGGACAGCTTCAACTCTGATTGAGCTTTGGCCACACGAATTTCTGCCATACACTGACAAACAGCATCCTTGTAGTCCTCCGATGCCACCTGTCCTTGTTTCCACTGACCATATACCTTCCTTTTATGCCTCAGTTCCAGTAGAAGATCTCTGCTCAGCCAGGCTGGCCTGCTTGACTTCCAGCATTTCAGAATTTGCTAGTCCTGTGCGCTTAGAAGGTAATACTTCAAAAGTGACCAGCAGTGATGGACCCCAGCACCTTCAAAAGGTTTTTCCAGAGGACCTTAGTAAACAGTTCCCTGAGCAACGTGATGTCTGTTTCCAGAGTCGAAGCCTTTCTGGCAGTTTTCCTTCTATTACCATAGATGTCAAATTTGACTGCTTCATGGTTGCTGTCACCAAGGCAGCCTCCAGTCCCCACTTTACCTACAAGACCTTCTCTGCTAATAAGTCAAGGAAGGCACATTCCTGGCTGGTTCCTTCAGTACCTATGCCATGAAGTTATTGTCGAGAGAGTTTAGGAATCTTCTGGACTTGTTTGTAAAAGCTGTGTGGTACTCCCAGTTGATATCTGGCAAGTTAAAGTCCCTCAGTGGGGACAGTTTTTACTCTTCTCTCTGGTAATTAACACCAAAATAGTTCTAAACTTTTGAAAACAGACTGGGCAGACATCTCCATAAGCACATGTATGACAGGACCTACAGTGGATTTTTGCACTTCCAGAGAAGCAGCTAGGATCCATGTAATATGCACTGGGGTATGAAAAATGGTACCTTATGCTTGTTTTAGCTACTAGACCCAACATTCTCTTTCCTCTGCACCAAAAAGAAGAAACTCCGATTCACAACAAATATTTCTCAGAAATGGGAAAGAGATGGATTTTCTTACTTATTTTCAAAAGTAATAAAGAGTTGAAAAGCATGATCTTTAATGAAATCTTTAAATGAAAGCTTTAACTGCAGCAGTTTTCTTGCATTCCCAAGGTACCTGTAGGCAATCCTGAAAATTGAATCCAAATCCATTCAGTGCAAACTGTGTACTTCAGTGTTTTCAATCTTGAGTCAAACTGCCGTGTATTTGATTCTTGTATGACAGTGGGTGTGAAAACAAGTCTGTGTATATGTACAGACATTATTGAGGTAAAACCCTCCAGGTCTCATTGGGAAGAGAAGCAGAAGAAATTTTGTTTGTTGTTTCCGTTCCTTGGCTTTTAACCGGGCCAACAGAAAGAAATTAGAAAAGAGTACTTAATCAGTTCATTATAATTCATTGCCATGTTTTCATGGACTGTAAATGATGCCAAAGGCTGTACCCATCCTTATCAGAAGGACAATTTCCGCTTTTTCCTTTGTAAAATTCCCAAAAGGAAATAGGTTTTTTTTTGTTGTGCTGACAGAAATGGCAACAGTGTCATCCTCGAAAAAAAATGAGATATTGCGTGTCCTTCCTCGTTAAGTTTGAAACCTGCTTGACTAATGTACAATACTAAGTCTACTGAAATGCTTTCCAAACCATTGAGCTGTTTAATTTAAACAAGAAAGGTACATTTACAGGGCAGTGCATACAAAACTATGAGCATATGCATTCAACTTGTATTTATTCTGCACATTTTGTGGGAACATGAGAGTTTCAGAGTGGAACTGAAACTGCAGATTAGATTATCTGATTTTGGTGGTAAATTATCTTTACAAGATTTTGAGCATGTCCAGTGATTTTTCCAGTTTTCTGAGGAAAACATCTCAGTACTAACAGTGTTCATAAAAGTGCTGCCTCATCACACCTGATAGACCTTATACCCTATGTAATTGCTAATAATTACTTTTATATATGTACAATTTTCATAGCTGAATCCAGCTTTCTGATGAATTTTGCTGTTAATCTTTGATCTGCTTTGAAATTATTGATAATATTCATGAACCTAACAACTCTCTATTGTTGTCAATGATTTTGTAACAACCTGAAATTAAATAGTAAATATTTTGATTACCCCTTCTAATAATAGTTAATGCAATTGTTAAGCACACTGAATTTCCATATAGCTTCAGTTTGATCTGATAATCTGCACAAGGTGCTGGTTGGAATGAATTTCTGATTAGTGCTTGGTTCAAATTCCCAGGAAATCCAATGAGCGCTCTAGCAGAAGTACAATTTTAAACCCTCTGAAATTCTGTGATATCCAGGTTTATATTCTGTTCTTTCTGAAAATGATTATGTGGCAGATGTCTCTACTTCTCCTTCCTACCTTGCAATTATCTTGAATCCTTTACCAATTATACTCAGTCAGATGCTGTACTGACTGCAGAAGAGATTTCAAGATCTTGCTCACATTTTTTCATTATTATAATCAAAAGAGTATGTTTTGTGATGAGCTTTGTGCTTGCAAATGGAATTTGGGAAAAAGGACTTCTCATTTGTCAGTCTCAAGAATTTCCAGCCTTTTAAAATATCTGTTCACAAATTACCTCTGAATACATTTTGATTTTTCAAAATTTTAAGATATTCATTTTAAATGACACTTGATTTTTTCAGTTTGTTTATGTATTACTTGTGTGGAAAGTCCTCAGTGAAATTACCCATTACCTGTAGCTGATCCGAACTGCATGAAGCATGGAACTTCCACGTCTACATACTAGAAATGTTTAATTACCACTGCCTGTAATTTTTTTTTGTTCTAGCACTATATAATATTTTAAAAGTGGCTGCTTATGTAATTTAAAAAGCCAGACAAATAGCAACAGAGAAATTGGATCATTATCATTTAACTCTGGCTACATGACTTTTCAGTTTTTGCTTTCCAATAGCAAGGCCAAAGGCTTCTCTCCTGCTCTCAGAAGTCATACAGAAGGCACTGTTTTATCAAAGAATCAATACAGGAGAGGATCAGGTATATTATGTGTTTCATCTACTTGACCTATCTGAATGAACCTAGATCTAAGTCATTACTACTAGATATTTGTCCAGCCTGTTCTCAAAGATTTCTGGTGCCAGAGACTTCACAACATCCCAGGACAACTTATCCAAATAGTTCACTGTTCTTGCAGGTATATCTTGCAGGTATATATTTCCTTGCAATATTTGGAGCTATACCTGCTGACATATGTTGTTCTTTTCTTGCATCCTCTCTATAGCCCTTCTATGTCTATGCTTTATTCTGCAGTTTTGTCAAGTAGTTCTCCACATCTTTCAAGCACAGAGTGCCAGCAGAGTCTCTTTGTTGAGTACACCGGAGGTAATTCTTTACAAACAGTCTGTGTTCTTGCTGAAACATCCCAGGGGAATATATGCTTTTGCCGAAGCACTTTGACATAGTTTACTCGCACACAGCTTCTGATCCACTGTCATTCCTGAATTGTTTTTCTGTACAATCTAATCTGTTATCACAGAACCTACCTAAGTTGGTGCAAGGTACTTGCCTTAATGAATAATTAAGACTGTGCAATTCATGAAGCTACTCTCAATGAATTCGTTATGCATATCTTCATGAATTAGATTCTATTTTCCAGGCTACTTCTCAAATTTTTCAGTGAGAGGGATACAGAAGTGGCTTCAATGAACAATTACAAGAAACTTCCTCTGTGTCCAGTAGAGCCAGTGCCAGCTGCCTTCAAGATAGACCTGATACTGGGCAAGGATGAGCCAATCAGCAACAGTCATAGCACCTCAGGGATAACACATTTAAGAAGGGGGAAAAACTAGTGTGCAACATCAGCTGCAAGAGAGGAGAGAGAATACGTGCGAGAAACAGCTCTGCAGACACCAAGGTCAGTGAAGAAGGAGGGTATAGATATTGACTCTACCATTATTACCTTAAATATGGACTGTTTCTACTTGAATTGTCCTCAACATCTTCTGATTTGTGTTGTTGTCTCTAACAACTTCTTGAGAGCTGTGGCTCCTGATGGGCTGACTGTGCTGCTACACAGGAGGGGGAGGAGGTGCAGCAGCAGGTGCAGTCCTCCCACACCTGACTGCACATGGGGACCCCGACAGTTCAGGCAGAGGTGATTCTGGCAAGGGTCTGTTGAACTGCCAGTGATCCTAGAGCCCCCAGAACCAATTCCAGAACCTGCACAAAGAAGCTTCTGCGCATGTGCCAATTTGAGTGTTTTCGCGGTGAGACCACCCCTCATGCCAGGGGAGGGGACATGGACTTGTCCTGTAAATAGAAGCCAACAAGAAAGGCTTCCTGCTACCCCATGGAAACTACCTGAGAAGACGCTGCAGAAGAACCACAGGACCATGTGCTCCTGAAGACCACATTTACCAGAGGCCTATGGAGTGGTGACTGTTCTCCTCTTCTCCCTCCCTCCTTATTCCTCTCTCTCTCTCTGCCTTTGTTTCTTTTTTTCTGTTTTCCATGGAACTGCTGTGCATCAGATCAGATCCAAGTTTTGTTGTTTTGCAATTCAGAGTGCACCCAAATATTTGATTCGGTATTTTGGCCGTGGTTTGTTGTTTTGGTTGTGACCAAAATGAGTATTGATTCCATATTCTGGCCATGTCCAGAATATTTTTGGAAAGGACCCACACTGAAGTAGATTGTGAAGAACTGCAGCCTATGGGAAAGGCTTCTTAAATTAAACAAATTCGTGGAGGACTAGCTTCCATGTGTGACACCCTGTTTTGAAGCAGGAGATGAGTGTGAGGAGAAAGCAGATAGCGAACTAACCACAATCCTCATTCTCTATTCACCTACATGACTCATAAGAGGAGGTGGAGAATTTGGGAGTCAAGTTGAGGCCAGGAAGAAAGGAAGGGTGGTGGGAAGGTGTTTTAAGGTTTGTTCTCATTTTTCATTATCCTACTCTGATTTGACTGGCAATAAACTAATCTCTCCAAGTCAAGTTTGTTTTGCCTGTGACGGTAATTAGTGACTGATCTGTCCTTGTTGTTATGTTGACCCACAAACCTTTTGTCGTATTTTTCTTCCCCTGTCCAGCTGGGGAGAAGAAGTGATAAAGTAGCCTGGAGGTACCTAGTATCTAGCCAAGGTCAGCCCACTACAGTATTAAATAAGTGTATTTTTACTATTACACCACACATGCCATTCGTAAAATACTGAATAATTCCACATCTGGGACAGGCAACACATGCAATGTATCTTTTAATTTTGACATTGTTATGATTTTCCACGCACGTTGTCAGACACAAAAGGATACATATAAACAGACCAAGTATTCCCAGACTGTATGAGAAAAAATCAAGGAAAAGAGAGTCAAAAAATCTTGCTAAGGTCAAGATATTTGTTACCAGCTGTTTCTATTATTTGTTTATGAAGAAGTTCTCTTACAATTAGGGAAACTTAATGACAAAAATAAAATACTACTTAGCACAATTTAGTGTAGCAGAGCCATGGCAGGCTTCAGTTTTAAATGAAGGGCAGTGCAACATTCATTACACATGTGTATGATAAAAGGAGAGGAGAAACTTTAGCCAACTAGAATAGTTAAATCAGGAGACATGCTATATTTACAGCTGCTGCTTCTCTTAGGAAAAACCTGACTCAAACAGCAAGAGAATTGCAATATTATGGTGAAAGATATTCACGTTCCATTGACTTTGGAGTTGAAATATAAACTTAAGATTGTAAATAAGGCTAACTAGTGCTTTACATTGCAAAGAACTGGTGTAGTTCTGAACAAACTGTGTATAAATTCCACTGTGCACTGGAACACTTACCTTTTGAGTTCACTGAAAGCTTAGAAAAATTTTCAAGAACTATTATACAAGAAGACAAGAAGAGTCTGATTTAACCACTTTCGTATTAGTCTTATCTGACCTATGTGGTCACAGCTATAGACCACTCAGTGCCTAAAATCATGATGAGTAATGGTAAACCGCAAAACTATATTGAGTCTCTAGTTTTTAAACATCATACACATTTATAAGGTTAAAGAATTAAATATTTTTTACTCAGTATCTCATTAATACATTCTTTTCCTCCACACTCTTGTATTGGTGGAATTTTCTAGCTTTTAACAATTATGCTGTAAAATAATTACCTTGGAAGAATATTTGTCTAACACGAGGCAGAAGTTTTACTGATATTCCGTATGAATGCTTTCCAAACATTTACTTTTTGTAACACCACTGTAAACTCGTGCAAGGCATACAGCTTAAACTCCACATTAATTATTTTCTTCAGATTGGATGACTTCAAGAACATCCCCAAACCCAACCCTAGTATTCATCCAAAAGAATCATAAGTATCTGAAAATATTGACATGAATAATTTTATCTCATGATATCAGGAAATCTGTTTTGTTAAAACAAAATTGGTATTTGTCTTGCAAGCTCTTGATTCTAAGATTTCATGCTAATGAAATGTACATGTCCTTGGTGTCTCGGAGGATTAACTCACCAAGGCTTCTTTCTGTTCACTGTTTCCAAATTGCTAAATAGGACATCATCTCAGAAATGGAATGTTTATTTCAGCAGATTTGAAGTCCTCATTCAATTGAAGATTTGTGTTAGAAGGTCTTCTTGTTAAAAGAAAACATTGTGCAATTTTGATAAAATCATAGGGGTTTCATTTAAATAGAATAAACTATTTTTTAATGACCATACCTTGGGGACCCTCCTAGTTGTCTGCACTTGTTTTGGGCTCTTCTATATTTCCACAGGAACGTTGTCTGTAACACGATGGTGATATCTGACTGGATTAATTAGAAATAGGAGAAGGATTTCACTGTGCCCTGTTGAGTATTTTGAATTTGTATGCAACATTATCTACTCAGATGGTGTGAAGAACAGTTTCTAAAATCAACAGATTGAATTTGTTTATTGAAAAACAACTAACGCAACCCATAACTGAAATGATTACCCTAGGTTGAAAATATAAACCCCATACTACTATGCTATATAATGATAATAAAGAAATGAAGTGTATTTTACTTTCCTCAGGTAGAATACACATGCCCCTGATGAACAGGTGAACTGAATATTGGAGGACTGTTTAAGAGCATTATTACCATTATTTATATAGACAGACACTACATATCATTGAAAAATGGAAATATTAATTTGCAGAGTCATGTGGATAAAATTAAATTATAATTTGTTCACACTAATCAAAGTCTTGGTTTTTTTTTTAGTTTATGACTGAAAATAAATAAAGCCACACTTGTATGTACATAACTTAGTTAAGTCTGCCTCAGAAACTCTCATTAACTGGTGCAAGTGTGTGATAGATAAATTGGTAACTTTTGACTCTGTATGTCCTGAGTATGTATTTTCACAGTCTATTTTTCTAACTTCCTTTAGATATCCTCAGAATACAAAATTGTATTCTATCATCCTGTCAGTGTTAGGGTTTACTAAAGCAGATCACTTTATTTAGCACAGTACTCTGAGATGCTCTCTCAATATACTTTCGTTTTTGGGGGCTACATCTCCACTGTTTATAGTCAAGCAGGATATAAAGATCTCACACCATTAAGCAAAGCTTTGAGGTACTGAGTTTCCTTGTCCATCACAATAATACCTGTTTACACAGAATAATTTCAAATGCTGAGCCACAGACAAGGTAATATAACAAAAACTAGGAATTCCAGGGATTCCTTGGATATGGTGTTTATCAGAGTATAGAAATTTTCCTTATTGTTTTATGTAATTTATATTTATAATTCCATTACAGTAAATAAGTTGTATCTCGCCTTGCTCTGTATCATTGTATAAAGGCTTTCTGGGTTAATCACACTTTGTAGTTTAGTATGCCATTTCTGCCTAGTCATTTCCTGAACAGCCTATCTCTCAGCCTGCTGTCCTCTTTCAAAAGGAATTTGATCTGAGGAATATTTTAGGCAGATAGCTATACTTCAACCAGCAAATGTCTCTGAAGCTTCCTCCTCATGGTCTCTTTCATGTGAAATCTCTCAGTTTCACTTCTCAAACTTTCTTAATGAGTGCAAGCAAACACAGGTGTTATGAAGACATCATGGGGTTTAGATGCATACATTGCACAGTGATGTAACTTCTGCTTCAAAAATCTTGTGTTACAGGTTACTGGAAGATAGGTTGTAGTGCTGGGGCACTGTCAGTATATGTTGCCTTTGCTTTCCCATTTGGCTTTCAGCATATTATGTTGCTTAGTGTCAGAAAGAGAATACGTTGTTTGTTTCACATCTTGTGTCTGAAATATGACCTTTGCCTCTGGAACCTTAAAATGTAGATTTCATTGGCTTTTCACTGTATCCAGATTTACCCTCCTCACACAGACATCTCCTTTGACTAGCTTTCACTATGTCTTGTACTGAATTTTCCTTAATTTCTTTAATATATGTTTTTAATGGTTTTTTTTCATCGTAACACTTGTACATTTCATTAACATAGGAATTCTTGTCCCACTGATTTCCAGTTCATATATTATTGCTAATTCTGAGGCCAAGACATGTAATATCCCATTACAAGTAGTACAGTCTCTTCAGAATTCTTTTTCTTTAGGAGGATATTCACTGAAAGAACAATTTTGAATACAGTTGTGATCAAAGATGAACAATATCTCTATGTCTGCTAGGTTGTTTTTGCAATTTATACACTTATTGCTGCCTATTTGTCTATGTAATATATGAGAAAATAGAGGTATCCTGTGCATCTGAGGTTTAAAAGTATCTTGAGCAAGAGCAGATCCCAAAACAAAATAGTCAAAAATATGTTTCACTTCATCCCTATGTTGACCAGTGCATTACTATCCATTAGGATAAAGGCTCTTCAAGTTGTCAGTACGATCTATGTTTAAACATTGCAATGAAACTGCACAAGCAGACCAGACTAAAAGAGTCAAAGAAAAGATTTTATGAGGTCACCACAAATCTTTCAATGTCTTCCATGGTCACAGGGAACAGGCACATCTGCAGGATTTCTGAACCCATTATTTCTCAGTCTAGAGACAAAGAACCCATCATGGAAATGGTTGACAATGCCAGATTTCTTATTACCGAGGGAGTTGGTCCCTAAAGAATCATGTAGCAATGCTTCAAATACCATAGAATCACAGACTGGTTTGGGTTGGAAGGGACTTTAAAGATTGGGACACAACAGCCCCATGCAGCATTACAGGCTTGGGGAAGAGTGAATGGAGAGCTGCCTGCCAGAGAAGAACTTGGAGGTGTTGGTTGACAACCGGCTGAATATGAGCCAGCAGTGTGCCCAGGTGGCCAAGAAAGCCAATGGCATCTTGGCCTGTATCAGAAAGAGTGTGGCCAGCAGGAGCAGGGAAGTGATTGTGTCCCTGTGTGAGGCCACACCTCCAGTACTGTGTTCAGTTCTGGGCCCCTCGCTACAAGAAGGACATTGAGGTGTTGGAGCATGTCCAGAGGAGTGCAATGAGGCTGGTGAAGGGGCTTGAGAACAAGTCCTGGGGGGAGCGGCTGAGGGGATTGGAATTGTTTAGCTTGGAGAACAGGAGGCTGAGGGGAGACCTCATTGCTGTCTACGACTGCCTGAAAGGGGGCTGTGGCAGAGTGAGTGTTGATCTCTTCTCTCACGTGACAGGTGATAGGACATGGGGAAATGGCCTTAAGTTGCACCAGGGGAGGTTCAGACCAGATATTAGAAAGAATTTCTTTACCGAAAGGGTGGGTCAGGCACTGGAACAGCTGCCCAGGGAGGTGGTTGGGTCACCATCCCTGGAGGTGTTTAAAAATCGAGTAGATGAGTTCTTGAGGGACATAGTTTAGCAGAAGATGGGTGTGGTTCAATGATCTCAAAAGTATTTTCCAATGGGAAGATTCTATGGTTCTATGATAAGATCATCTTGTTTCAGCCCCCCTGCCATGGGTAGGAACACCTTCCACTAGACTAGGCTGCTCTAGACCCCATCCAGAATGGCCTTGAACATTTTCAGGGAGGGGACATCCACAACTTCCCTGGGCAATCTGTGACAGTCTCTCACCGCCCTCATCATGAAGAATTTCTTCCTAATATTTAATCTAAGTCTTCCCCCCTTTGAATTTAAAGCTGTTCCCTCTCATCCTGTTACTACCAGCCCTGTTAAGAAGCCCCTTCCCAGATTTCTTGTAGGCCGCCTTCAGGTACTGGAAGGCCACTATGAGGTCTCCCTGGAGCCTTCTCTTCTCCAGGCTGAACAATCCCAACTCTCTCAGCATGTACTCATAAAAGAGGTGCTCCAGTTCTCTGATCATCTTCATAGCTCTCCTCTGGACCCATGAAGATTAAAAGCTGAATTACTGCTGCTTTGGATGATCAAGGGGGTTTATACTGAACATTTTGTTAGAAGAAACATAGGTATTTTTCAAACTTCGGAAGAACAAGAATTGTGTTGCACTGGTGTTTGCATTGCATACATGTACTATGCCACCTCGTGCCTGTGCTCTCCAATACTTTGTTAGTTCAAACTAGTAGTCTATCTAGCTCTAGATACACTTTTTAGATAGATTTCACTTTTAATTATCCTTCAGGTTTACCCTATCACATGATTTTGTACAGCAACTGACTCGAACGCTGTATATGCAAGTGCCAACTGTCAGTTCATCACCTTTCTAAATACTAAGTTATTTGCATGACTAGTGGGATGGTGAAATAATCTCAGAGGATGAGGAGCTGGCAAGGTGAGATACTTAGTGTTAGATGTGACAACAGTTTTTAACAGGCAGTACATATCTGTCCCTGTGAGAAGCTTACCTGAAAGCCCTAGTCAGGCAAGTGAGACTTTGACAACATCTGCCCAGCTCTAACATTTTATGGATTTGATATGCACAGTCAAAAGAAGTGAAAATACAGAAAATTGTCATGAAGAAGGGTCACCTAAAAGCTCTGGACTACGCTTTCCCTGTTGCAGTGGTTAGGTATGACTATAAAGGGAAGTAAAGAAGTATTCTTGAATATTAACAGGTTTACATCATTGCAAAAAAACCTTCTGTGAGCAATTTATGATGAAAGAAATAATCACTAATTCACTTTAACAATTCAGAAAGTCAAAGAGAGTGACCCAGGATGACATGATCAATAAGGCCTTTGGTGGCTCATGCAGAACCTCTAAATTAAAAAGAAAAAAATAAGGAAGACAGTGGTGCCTCAGAGTAACAAATCCATGGATGCCCTGCATCATGTAGAAGGCTGACCACAAGGCTGAATCAATGCATGAGGAAGCTGGTCTACCTGCCTGGCCTCAGGAGATCAAACAAAGAGGGTCAGGTCCTAACTTCCTTAAGTTCCTGGCGCCAGTTGTGGTTCAGCTTACGACATAAATAAGTGTGAAGAGGCTCTGTACAAAGCATACCTGTGTGTCTTTGAGTGTCAGAATAAAAATGACAACTGGCTTGCTAATCCAAGCCATTTCAGGAAACAGATTTTAGATTTTACGCCATTGAGATATCTTCTTGCAGATTGTCTAGCCCAAATTTCTCTGTGACAATATCTGTGACATCTGTATTTATAACAGCCTTTTAAATATTGTTCTGTTTCACACAGCAAAAGGCCATTACAAAGACAAATGAAGAATCAAGAGCTTCACCTTTCAAAATTACTTATTACTTCTACTATTTTTAAAAGATATCCATTCCTTCTGCCTAACCATTTATATTACTCTCTTTCCTCAAAATAAATATACATCGCGTTCTTTCCCTCTCAGATAAAAGTCTATTTTTTTTTTGTCTAGTATCCTTCATCCAGGTCTTTCTACCTCTCTGGTTACATTTGAGTTTTTCCTGAGTGGTCAATAGTCCTTTTACTTTCAGACAACCGTGACAGTGATAAGATCCAGGATGCCCAGATCTAGGGTATCCAAAAGACCTACTGATAGGACACACATAGACAATAGAAATATCTGTCAGGCAGAGTGTATGGGATCAGTCTTCCAGTCACATGTGAATGAGAAACTTATAGTGCCCGTGTCTTGGTGTTTACCTCCTTGTGATTTCACAAGATGAAATACTAAAATGGGCTAAGGGAAGTTCAGCAGTTGGTCTGGGATGCCCAAGAATCCTCTGGGACTGTGCAGTGTCAGAAGCTTAGGAAAAGTGATTATTAGACACACTCGAAGAATTGAAGTATTTGACCTGAAAGTGTTCAGAGTCCACTCTCTCTGCCAGGAAATTTTGAGCACTTTCTCTTATGCTTGAACTAGACTTCTGGCACTAAAACTTTTTGTCTTTTCCTTAGAACACATCTAGCTGTTCATCTTGACATCTGGAAAAAAGAAAAAGCGGTAGTACTGATCTGAACTAAATGTGCCTGAGAAACGTTTTAAAAAAGCTGAAAATAATACACCTCAGAGGATTGAACTGTTTAGTTGGTGATCAAAGCACAGAAGAAAGTATATTGTGAATCAAATATATCTGTGCCCACTCAAATATTAGCAGAGCTGGCGATACCTCAACCAGGACAAGACTTATCACATGTTGTTCTTTATCCCATAGCAATGAGCCAAGTGTAAAAGTCGCAATGTGATCAGTGCATTAGACGTGAGATTTTTTCAGATATTGCAGATGAAGTGCCAGGCTGAAAAAACAGCCCCCACATTATGTATATGCTTTGTTTTTAATCTGTATTAAAGACACAGTCCTGATCTAAATCAGGGTGAGCAAGATGCACAGAAATGGAGTTCCCTTTCATCTCTGCACTGGGAAGAGCAACTGCATCAGAATTACTTGAAATATTTACTACAACTTGCCTTTAGTGTGCATTGTGACTAATTTTGTCACTGGGCATCAGCAGGGTTTATCCTGTGGGAAACATGTGATTTGCAGAGCAGGTTATGGAGAGTGGAACTCTGCATGTGTTTGTTTCAGCCTGACTGCCTTTGTTTTCCCTGAACTCTGGACATAAATTCTAGTTCTTTAATTTCGTTATATTCTTTATCGATTTCCCTGTGTAAGTAGGTCCCAGTCCATAAAAGCTGTTACTACATCTGGTCCATTCCTATTACCTAGCCACTGCAAGGCTTCCTCTGAGTTCTTTAGGAACATATCAGCTGTGTTTTGTGTCTTGTCCTCCAAAAGATGACTTTCTCACTGTTCTTTCTGACTCTGTCCTCAAATAATCCACTACTCAGTTTCAGCCTAAGAAGGGTGGTAATCACACCAGCATTTTCCTAATGTAGGAGATGAACAAAAGCAGTTGTACAGCCCAAAATATCAAATCATTCATACACTGCTGCAGGGCAATATTTTGTATTGTGATAGAATGAAAACAGTACTGCAGTGTTTATAGTTAGACTAATTGAAACATGAAGCAAAATATGTTTTAGAGGTAGTAAAACTTTTTAGGGAAATGGAGAGTGAGCAGCAGTAGATGGAAATATTTACAAAATAAAAAGGAATATATGAGTGGATAAAATAAGTGATGTAACAGGGAAGAAAGTACAAAATAGTACACAAAATATGATTGAATCCCACCTTTGCTAGAGATGTCATCCCGAGTTCTTCTGAACTTTCAGCTGTATTTTCTTAGGAAAATAAAGGTGGCGGGAAATGATGATTTTTTTTTTTTCAGGTAGATACACTTAATCCATTCCCTACCACATAAAGCAGGAATTAATTTGTGCTGCTGTTGTCTGTCATTGTGTTCCATTTTTTTTCTTTCTTATTACCTTGCTTAAACTTGAAGAAAGCAGCTGAAATGTTTTCTCAGTTTCTTAATGGAGGCAAGAATAGCTCCTAAAATCAAGCACTAGGTGTCCTGAGGCTTTTTTGGTTTGTAAAAGGAGATGACAAGACTGGAATGTATTAAATCTGCTGCTGTCTCCTGGGCATTGCTTATAGATTCCCTGTCAACCTACAAGATCCACTGTTGCTATGAGCTGTTTAATTAGTTTGTAATTAGAAGTCAATCGCAAACCTATAAAAGAATCTTCCAAATATTGACAATAGTTAAGAAAGTTAAATTACCATATATAGCTAATTAATTGCTGGTTTGAAATTTGTGGAAGGAAATGAATTCTTAAAACACCTTATAATCCCAGTAGCAGAAATTGCTCTTTCCTACTTCCAGTTTCAGCAATTATTTTTATATTTCTGATGTACTGAGGGGGATGATTAGGACAAAATATAAAAATAGTGTGTTCAATCTAGTTCAGTGCTGTTCTGAAAAGTGTGCTAAACCAACACTTTCCTTTTCAAAAGATCAGTTCTCTCTACATATTCCATGTCCTCTTTCCACATTACCTTTACACTTTTGGGACTGCAGGGAACACCTTGGAAAGGGAGAGTAGCCAAATATACAATATTCAACATAAAAAAATTTAAAAGACCAAAGAAATTTTATACTCTCTCGTTGCATGGAAAAGCAATATTATCTTGCTGACATTTTTCTCTTTTTGACATCATTACTCATTTCTTGCCCATAGCAAACATATCCCAACTTGAGAAAGGAGTTCACACAACTCTTAAATTGCTATTATTTATTTGCATTTTTGTATTACTTTACTGTTGTGCACTGAAGACTCATTGTTTCAGACCTTGTACAAACAAAAACCAAAGTTCTGGTACTTGCTTCAAAGGACTTCTAATACTCTGAACAGACATAAGCAGATGAGAGAATACAAGGAAGCAATGACACAGTAAGGATGAGTGGTAATGGTCAAAGCACATCTACAGCACAAAGAGTTTTGGGTTTTTTAGCTGATAGACAGGAAAAGATAAGCAAATTTCAAGTGTGTGTTGCTAAGCATGCTTGAAATATAACAAGAAAGCAACGTTATGGATGTTTATGGGAAAACTTCTTACTGAAATGATAAGTAGCCCAGGAAAATTTAAGAAAATATTTATTTCAAAATCCAGCAAATGAGATAAGGATATGTCGTGGACAAACCTGGATGAGATGTGATCTACTGATCTATATATCTCATGTCAATAAGGTGATATTAGACTGTGAAAAGCATTGAAAATTAGGACAGACTACTCATATTTGATTCTGTAGGTGGAAGAGAGCCTCTGAATACATTCGGAGAGAGAGGAGACATCACTACACTCCTAGGCAATTGTTCCTCTCTGAAAAAAGCTGCTAAGTAACAAAAAGTTGCCAAGAAATTGTAGTCTGCTTCCTTCCTTTAATTCATGTCAGGATTCTGGAGAAACAGGTAGCAGCTTAGATCCCATATTGGATGTGACAGCAGAAAAGAATGATTTATGTGAATGAAAAATAAGCAATGTACCCCCTCCAATTTGTTTCTTCATTCTGTGTGTGCATGTGTGCACACATTTCCATGTCTTTTTATGTGTGGAGGCAAGGGGGACATTTTTTTGTTTTTAGCAGATAAATTTATATCAAGAACTGTCAGAATACATGGAAAACCTATGGTACAAAGAATTTCAAAGATGTCAATTGGGAAAATAAATGAGTAAGTCCCAGGGAATTGTCCACAATGTTATATTCACTAATACCAAGTGAATTGTTCATGATTAATGTGACTGACCATTTGTACTGAAGTGCTAAGCAGCTGTATGGCTTTGCATACAATTGTTTGGGAAGCTTTTTAGAAAGATGGTCAGAATTAGGAAAAGAAAGGTGTTCCTTAGATTCCACCGAACAATGTATCGAAGAACTGCTGAAACTGTTCAGAATGTGAAGGTAGCTCGCCAAGTAACTCTACACATTGCCAATTACATTGCACTTCCAGATATTGTACAAGGTCATACCAGTCATCACATCTAACTAAAAAATTTTTTAGGGACTAGGCAGAGGATAATCTCATTCCCATTCTCTATGGGTATAGGCCTTCACCAGCTGACATCACATCTGCTCCCTGTACCATCAGAGAAAGTCCTGCTGAATGACCATATATTCCCAAGAAGGCCACAGTGGTGGCTCTGTCTGCTGCAGTGTGGGAGCCAGAAACAAATTTACAGTATATTGCAGGACTATGAACCCTTCCTGAATGTGAGCACCCTTTCTGCAAGCACTCCAGGGCCCAGACTAAGACAGAAAACATTTATCTGTCTTCATGGTCTTTCTAAAAGTAAATCAAGATTTGCTGATTGAGACAGAGGTTGCTCACCTAAAGAAATTTAGGTAAGCCAGCATTCTTAATGTTTCCACCTTCATTGACTGATGTGACTTCTGAGAAGAAATGGGTAGCAACAGAAAATACAAAAATTGTCAATACCACTCTTTAGAACTCATTAATTGCTTGTTCAAAAGTAATCCTAGGGCTGTTAGGCTTCTCATAAGTAGTTTGGATGGTTTATAGTCCTTATCCACTTTCCATCATATTTGGGAAGTTATGGCAGCCAGATGAAGGCCCTAGTCGCTGGAGAAATGAGTTTTCCACACCTATTAAAAGAAAAAAAAGGAAAAAGGAGACCCTAGGAATTGTGAGAATTATTGACCAGTCAGTCTTACCTCAATACCTAATAAGAAAGGCCTTTGACATTGTTCTCCAAAATATTCTTGGCTCTTAATGGGAGACGAGTTTTATGAACTATTAGATGGAAAAGGAATTGACTGCATGACCACATCCGAAGAGTTAGTCAATGTCTCAATGTCCATTTGGAAACCAGTAATGAGTGATGTCTCACAAGGCTCTATACTGGTACTGTTACTGTTTAATATTTCTATTAACAACATAAAGAGTGGGATCGAGTGCACTCTCAGTAAGTTTGTGGATGACACCTACCTGAATTGTGTTGGTGATATGCTTAAGGGAAGGAATGCATGCAGATGGATCTTGACAGGCTTGAGGAGTAGGCCCATGTAAATCTCATCAAGTTCAACAAGGCCAAGTGCAAAGTCCTTTACCTAGGTTAGGATAATCTCCAATGTCCATGCAGACTGGGAAATTAATAGATTGAGAGCCGCCCTGCAGAGAAGGGTTTAGGGATACTAGTGGACAAAGTATTGGATGAGTCAGCACTGTGTTATTGGAACCCAGAAAATTACTCTTATCCTGGGCTGCATAAAGAGTGTGAGGGATGTCTTTCTCCCCCTTTGCTCTATTCTAATGATGTACTTACCTGGAGCATTGCAACTAGCTCTGGAGTTTCCAGTTCAGGACAGACAAGGACCTGCCAGAGCAGGTCAAAAGAGGGCTGTGAAAATAATCAGAGTGGTAGGACATCCATCCTATTAAGAAAGGTTGAGAGAGCTTCAGAATTTCTTAGCCTGGAGAAGAAATGACTCTGGGGAGGCCTTATTGTGGCCTTTCAATACTTAGAGGAGGCTTATAAGAAAGAAGAAGTATCAGGGCCTGTAATGACTGGACAAGGGGCACCTGTTTTACACGGGAAGTGAGTAGCTTTAGGTTGCTTATAAATAAGAAAATTTTTATGATGAGGGTGGTAAGACACAGGAACCAGTTGCCTGGAGAAACTGTGAGTCCCCCATCACTGGAAGTATTCCACGTCAGGCTGGACAGACTTTTAAGCAAACATCTAGTGAAAGGTGTCTGTGCCCATGGAAAGGGGTTGGACTAGATATCTTTGGATAGAGACCTTATACTTATCTCCATTGAAATTTGTAATGTTCCTGCTAGACCACAAGGTAGCTCTTCCCTCTGGCGTGTCAACCTCTCAACTCAACTTGATGTCACCTGCAAAATTCATCAGGGTGTTCTTGATCCAAACATCCTGGTCACTTATGAAGATATTAGACAGTATCAGACCCAATATCGATCCCTTGGGGACCCTGCTTGTGACTGGTTGGCAGTTTGAGAAAGAACTATTTAACACCACTCTCTGGGCACGACCAGTCAGCCAGTTCCTCCCCCATTGCACAGACTAGGCAATAGCATCTCAGATTCTCTAGGGGAAGACTATGAGGAACTGTGTCAAAACACTTGGAGAAGTCCAGGTGGACAATGTCCCCTGCTCACCCTGCATCAACTGATTGGGTCACTCTGTCATAGAAGGAAGTCAGGTTTCACAAGTTCGATCTGCCCCTGGTGAATCCATGTTGGCTTTTCCCAATCGTGTTCTTCAGCTGACTTGTGGCAGTCCCTAGGATTTCCATAACCTTTCCATTGACCGAATTGAGGTTGATGGGTCTAAAACTAGTTTAATATATTTTTAAAATTTTCTCCACTCCTCTCCTAGTACCACACTGGCTGAGTAACGGACACCTCAAAATCCAGATTTCTCTCTATGGCTAGCAGCAGAGATGAAGGTTTCAGCTATGAGCAGATCTCCAGACTTGCCAGAAAAAAAATGGATTGGCCAAAAATTAAGGTTTTAAGAAAAGATTTCACTAGTGAAAGAGACGGGAAGCTCGAGGGAGGAGAGCTTTCTTTGTATTTGCCTTTCCCCAGAAGACATAATGTGTTTGCCCTTACTTTGATTGATAATGTATTCCTCCAGCAGCACAACCCACCCTTCTGTTTCCCTTCGTCACACAGCTGTACATTGTGCTGATGTCTTGGGTGCCTTTCCTCATATTAGTGCAAAAACCAGCTCTTGTTCAGTATGCTGAACATCTCTATTTGACAAATATTTCCTCTTTTTATTGTTTGCCTTAAAATACGCTGTGCTATTTGTCAACATTAAACTGCATGTGCTTTCTTGATTTTACTGCATATGACTGCACTGCTACTTTGTTTGTGCTAGTACTGATTAGCTAAATTGGAAGGCTAGAACCTTTTTTGAGACTCTTGGTAAGAACATTTTCTCCACCTGAAAGAAACGTGTAGTTAGGTATGGAAGGCAGACAGAACATCACTAGCATGTGCTTCATCTGCTTACAGGTATGTTGTGCTGTTGTCATTACATCTCAGACAGAGTGTGGTTGCACATGTTAATGACTTCAATAGGAAATGGAATCATGCATGAAGTTCCAGCATCAGAATCAGACGACATGATTGTTTGCCTGAACTTTTACTGAACGGGTGCTTCAGCTTTGTCTCAGGATCCTGAGGGAAGTGTTTAAATTTAATTCAGGAACAAAACCAAGCTCCCAACTGCTTGAGATGATTAAAAATCCCAAGATTCTTTTTGTAAGAATAAGAGCATGACCCTGATATCTTGGCTACATTCCAGACAGTGAAATTACATTTTGCCAATGTGAAATATACCTGTCATCTGAATTGCAAAGTTATTCTGAATTCGCACTGAGAACCGCTGTTGAGTTTTTCATGCTTTAAATGGTTGTCAAGTCCACCACTTAGATACACCATTTCTAGAGCTGGACCTGTAAATAAGTCTATCTCCAAAGCACACTGAAAGAAAAGAAATAAATTAAAGAAGAAATACTAATGTTATTTCCTATGGTAGCTCTATCATTTTCTTAAACTCTGTCTAGTCACAGATTACTTTTTATTATTCCTCTTAGTGATGTTGGTTTGAGATTTCTCATTGAAGAGGAGGTAATTGAAAGATAGATTAGAAAAGGAAGAAACTGGGATAAAACTAAAACAGAAATGGTATGCACGTTAGACATTGTATACTGCATTTTAAATTCTTCGTCTCAGAAGGATGATGGCTATTGCATGAGAAATTTCTTTTTTTTAATTGTTTCTTTCTTTATAAATTAAAAGAATGAATCAGACATATGCAACTGTACCAAAATCATCTTACCTATCAATTATAGCAGGTCTTTAGGTGACAGCTCTATCACTGTACAGAGCAAATTGAAAGGAAAGTCTGTGCTGCCCTGTTCCAGCAGCTCAAGTCCTGTAGGTGTGATTCTGCACCTAAAGCCTAACTGGACATGAGATAATATTTGAAGGCTTTAACTAAGAATGATTTCCATTTACCAGATCCTTCATGTAGTACTGAAACTGTGTAGATGGGTAAGTATCAGTAAAACCATAGCCAAAGAAATTGCGGTTATAAGCAGTTTTTAGGACCACACGTAGGAACTGTTAAGCCTCAAATAAATAAACTGCATATGCTTTCTCCTTCCAGCAATGTTTTGGTCACTGCCGTCTGTCACTAGCAGATCTTCTGCCTTTGGGCTCAATTCTGGCAGCTGCTTTCATTGCCCTCATCTTCTCATTCAAGCCCAAGTTTCTTATTCCTTCACTCTGCTTTTCTGCTGAGGGTCGAAAAGCCTCTGTACTCTGTGTTGGAGTGCCATAGGCACAATGTGCTTAATCTGTTGCCCTCCTCCTTACTTTGAAATTGTGAACATGAGCACATCCCCAGGGCTTCAGAAAACAACCCCATCTGACCCTACTCTACTTCTTTCTGTGTGTGGATTCAAGACCAAAGACAGCACTGAGTTTAGACATTAACAGTTACTTTTCTTGTCTGAAAGACTGCAGGACTAGTATGGACAAAGGAGGCGGCAGTGATGTGCAAGGTATATTGCAACTGTCTGTCTTGTTTCTGCATGTGTTGAACAGTGCAGCCGCCTGTGGGGCCAGAGCTGCCACGTGGGCCACAGTGCCTTTTGAGGAAGGTGCTATGCTTAACTTTGCATACATTTCTTATACAAGATCTTGAACCATTTTTTTTTTTAGGTACAGCAAGTGTTCTTCACCCTCCTAGATTTGATTTTGTAAGGCCTCTTACAACTGCTTTTTAGAAAGGCCTCTGTGGGCTCTCAAAGTGCTTGCTGAAGTTGGGAAATAAGGAAAACAACAGTTTTTCCTTTGATATGCACGTGGTTTTTGATTGGATGAACTGGAAGTGTTGGCCTGCTGCAGAATATATATTTTTCATTTATGGGGGGCCACTGCTACGCAGCATCTCCAGAAGTTGTTAATTCTAGACTATGATGGGCAAAAAGGTGTGTTTTTCTGAGGTTTGCTAAATCTTCATTCAAATGGGACCATAACTTTTCTTTGCAAACTGGACTTTCCTGTTCTTCATATGTTCTTTTTTCTCAGTCTCCCCCAACTCTTTTTCAAATGCTAGGCCACCACCTAAACTATTAAAAGTAATATAAAGAATACATAGGACTAGGCAGAATAAAATCAATTGCATTCATACTATAGTCTGAATGATGTGGTCAGAATTATACGTCAAAGGCATAATGCAGTTTTGTGTTCTGAATATACACATTTGGGAAGGGGCCTAAGTATTTAGAACTCATAGGTTCTCCATTGCCAGTTTAGATCTGTTCTTCTTTCTAGTGTCATAATTGTACTCAGTGCAGTACGTGCCGTGTGAATATGTATCCCTTCTGAAATACACAGCTACTTAAACCTGGAGAATTCTTGGTGTTCTTTAAATTAATTTGAAATTAAACTGCTATTTCAGTTACAATTACATTGTGAAGAGATAGTACCGGTTTTGCTGGGCTGATGTTCCACGTCAGAAGAGACACTCACTTTTTTCTGCAATACACATATGGGAAACTGAAAGCAAGAAGTATGAAACGCAACATAGTGAAACATGCAGAGAACTCAGGAGTAATCTTCTCATGTGACTCAAGACCTCATGGAAGAAAATGGTCAGTAACATATGCCATGCTGTCACCAGAAACTACCACTTACAGAGAACAAAGAGCTTTGACAAACATTTAAGTCTTTAACATTTATGATATATTTTTAGTGCAAATATGCTTGTGGGTCAGAATCTGATTGTGCAGCTGTCAAACCTTGCTGAAAACAGGTTTTTGGTTTTTACTAGGAGGGGATTCTCTCTGAGGATTGAGGGTTGCTTGTAAGACATGGGATACACATGATCAAACAGACCACAAAGCATTTTTGCCAGCTGGCTGGACAACTTGGTAAGGAAACTTTTGAATTCTGAATGATGGGGGAGGAAGGTAAGGAAGTGGTGGATGCTGATGTAAACTGGAGGGATGTTGTAATCAACAAAACAGGACAGAAGGAAGATCAAACCAATAATAAGGAAGAGTCTACCAGATAGAACTATGGGAAAAGCTTCCATGAGGTTTCTGGGAAATCAGCATGACTCCCTGAAGCAAAAAAAGGAAATCTCTGTGCAGATACAGAGCTATGATCTCATTGGAATCATGGAGACATGGTGAGATAGCTCACGTGACTGGAGTGCTGTGGTGAATGAATACTGGCTATTAAGGAAGGACAGGATGGGACAGCAAGAGAGGATTGCCCTTTACACGAGACAGGAGAGAGGTGCGTTCTTATAGATGAGCAATGAGCTGGTGAGAGCTGATGGGTTGGGATTAAATGGACAGATGAACATAGGTGGCTTTGTGGAGGGTGTCTGCTAGAGAATGCCTGACTAGAAGTGGTAGCCTTCTTCATTTAGTTGGAAGAATCCTTACATTAACAGGCTCTGTGCCTTAGGAAAGACCTGAAGCCCTGCAATATATTCTGGAAAGAGATTATAGCAGTGAAATAGCAATTCAAGAGGTTTTAGGAGTGTACTATCGGCAGCTTCCTGAAACAGGTAATCAAGGAACCAATAAGAGGAGGTGCTGTATTGGACCTCATACTAACAAGGAAGAACCAGTTGGGTGTAAAAGTCCAGGGCAGGCTGTGGTGTCGATGAGATGGTGATAAGAATCCTAGAAGAAGGAAGCAGACCAAAAAGCAGGACCACAGCTTGGACTTTTGGGAAGCTTACTCTTCAGTGCTAGTTAGAAACTTGTTGCTAGCAGTGTTTCCCAAAGGACCACTGTGGACCAGTCTTTTTCAACATATTCATCAACAGCCTGGGTGAGGGGACATAGTGTAGCTCACTAAGTTTGCTGATGGCACAAAACTGAGAGGAGTGGCTGATGTACAAGAAGCCTCGTTCAATGAGACCTAGACAGGTTAATGAATGTGGTGGAAAGGAACCTAATGAAGTTCAATAAAGGCAAGTGTACAGTCCTGAGCCTAGGGAGGGAAAAAACCCTGCAGCAGTAGAGGTTAGGGGTTAACCTACTCCATTGTACCTAAAAATTTGGTGATAATTTTCCACTTAGTTATTTGGATAGCCACTTAAGATGTGTTTGGGCAATTGTGTCAGTTAAAATGCAAGTAAAAAGCAAGAATGGCCTCTGTAAAAGGATCATTTAAATCAACTACAAAACTTGGCAACAAAATATTTATTGCATGAAACAGAAAACATCAAGACTAGAAGTAATATGTTGGATGGTGCTGGTGCTGTTTGGCAGTTATTTTCTATGCAAATTGCAGTAAACGCAGCTGACCTCATAGAGCTTTGGAAATAGAATTACTTGCAATAATTAATGTGTGAAATAAACATAAGTGTCAGGATTTCTGTATCTCATCTTCTCACCCTCTTCACTGTTACCTGCCTTCTTCCTTTTGTAAAGTTCAATCAACTGGAGTTTTTAACAAGCCAAGAATTTGTAAATGATAAAATAGAACTTTGGTTAAAAATTATGTCAGGAGGCAGGACTGCTCTAACACTCATGATGCATTAAAATGGCCTAAAAATAACATCAATTGAAACTGCCTGAAGGGAAGGGAGTGGATATGTAACAATGTAGCTTAGAAAAGAACCTTTGGTTTAATGAGGTTCAATTTTATAAAAGTGCAGGTCATCAAATGGGAATGTCATTGAAGTAATCAGATAGTCCTGCAACTTCCATTTTATTGCTAAAGGAGACAGCTAATTAAGTGTGGGTACCATCCTGAATAACAGCAGAAAGCATAGCCTAATGTGACCAAGACCAAAACCTGGCCCAGAACTCTGCCATAAACCTGCTGCTATGCTTGCTGTTGAACACACAGAGTAAATGTTTGTGTAGTCATACTGAATAGAGGTTATCTTACATTTTGATTGCTGCTAAATGTTTTGCAACAAGCCTCATTATTAGTACTTATTTGAATTTTAGATGATTCTTCTAACATAATGAAGTTTTTCACTGGAGTAGGAATGAGACAATTAATATTCACCATTCTTATAAAGTCATATAGAAAACAATAATTTATGCCTTTCCTCTTGTTTAAAAGGTTTGGAAATGTCTGTCATTGTCTAAAATTTGCTTTAATTGCATCAGGTGTATTAGTTTAGTAAACATATGACAAAAAATATATTGTTTTCCTATTCCTATATGGTAAATGTGACAGTGACAGCCACCCTTTGTCAGTGGCATCAAGGAAACAGACCCTGTGTACCAGAGTTGTTTCAGGAAAATTGAAAATATACTGCTGTGCTGATTGACTGTCCAACGCTAAAGGTGTTTTCATGCACTGAAACTTCTCTCTCACATAGTGTTGCCTGAAGAAATTTTGGCTGCTAGTGTCCTCTAGAGTCAAGGTACTTCTGGAAAGTGCTGTTAGCACACCCTCTCTCAATCCTCTGCCCTGCTTGTGCTTTCCAGAACTATGTGAGGGTTTTTAGTAGCTCCATGCAGTTTCTTCTGCAGAATTTTCTATCAAGAACATGCTTATTAAATGCTTACTTTCAGGAACATTTGCCTGAATCAAAGAGGCTTCCTGTTCTTCAGTAAATATTTTTTCCATGAAATTTCATTTGAGGCCAAGGCAAATCCCAGGTGACAGAAATTCCAACAGCTTCAGAGCACTTAGAAACAGGTACATTAATGTCTCCTTAAAACGTGGTTAGACACAGTAAAATTCTCCTTGGATGTAAATGTACGTGTCCTTCTTGACTTCTGCAGGAGTTATGTGGATATTCTTCATCAAGTTGACGGAATCTGCCTTGAGTTTGCTGGTTTGGATTAGATAGTTTTCCAAATAGGACTATCTCTTTTGAATGAAGACTTTGTTTTAAAACTCATGTGAATGGCCTTATTATCTTTCTTGGAGTCAGTCAGGACAAAACCACTATGAGAAGAGTTTGTTTGCTGTTTGTTCTTACCAAATCTAAGTACAGAAGGAAAAAAAACCAAACCCCAAACCCCCAAAACCACATAGGAAAAAAAAAATCAACCAGGAATTTGTAAAAAAGCATAAACTTTACTGCAAAGAAAATTTATTATTCAGTGTTTGTTAGTTCAAAGACTTCAGAGTTTATGTGGTATATTTTATGTCTATACGTCCATTACAAGGTCCAGGCAAATAATTTGCATGAATTCATGGGACTCAATATGGCACAGAGTTTTCAACATGACACAATACTGTGCCAGCACCCTATGCTGTGGAAACACACCTCAGAATTAACAAAGCAGAGAGAATCTCAGTTATGTATCCACAGTTGTCTAAAGGGTGAAATCTGATTAATCAGGAGCATCTCTTTGATCCTCACTTTAACTAGACTGTACAATGAAGTGCTAACCTACTCTCTGGTCTGATGTCCATTCTGTATCACTTCAGGTCTGCATTTGGCTCTTTGGGCAGGTTCTTGCCATTGTTGAAGGCCCCCATGGAGAACATGAGCTCACAGAAAAGCTACAGGCAGCAAAACATATGCTAAAACATACTGAAACATGTACCAACTCATCTTCACTCATTACAACCCAATGCCAACACATGCTACCATCGTATCTTCACTTTGCTGTATACGCACAGCTTTGGACATGCAAAGGACCACTAGGGACACAGAGGGAGTAGGTCTTATAGAAAGTGAGATTTAGTCATTTCCCTGCTTTATCAGGGGTTCTGCATTTTTCTCTTTTAGTTGTGTTTGTTCTTTTTCAAAAATACAAGCACTGTACAATGTGAAATACTTTTAACCAGGGAAAAATAAGAAAATGCACATGCAAAAGAAAAATTAAGGTGGTTTAGAAGGTGCAAATAGAACTTATGACTGATTAAAGTGAAGAGAGAAGCTAAGTGACAATTCCTTTTCTATTGGTTGATGTAATTGCTATGGATATACACTGAAATGACAGAAGAGTTACTGAAAAGGTAAAGGTGTATATATGCTTTAAATAAAATAGCATACACTCTATAAGAATGTACTTCTTTTTAATCAAGGTAAACAATAGAGTTTTCCCTTATATGCTAATGTATGTGCCTGATTAAATCTTACTCCAGTCTCCGTACACAAGCAACTCATGCTGTAAAAACAGAAGATTAAATTCAGAGTCCATTTCATAGGCAAAGAAACTGAAACATAGAAAAGGAAAATCTGTTTATTTTCCAAAGGGGAGGCAGTGGAATATCAGTGAAGAGTAATATTCTTCAGGATCCCTCTCCAACTATGCTTTCCAACTAGAAATAGTAGTCTTTCTTAGTGAAGCAGAAAGTTGTAGTATTTGCATGTACCTTGTGTTAGGCTTCTACATAGATAGGAGCTGGACCTGAGAGGCAGAGGCCAAGAGGTTTTCCTTGAATTCAGAAGCATTTTTGCCTTCTATTGTGCTCAAAAGGGTTTGTGCATGCTATATGTAAATGCCTTCACAAATAGCGTTAAGTTTTCATGGGCAATCTATTAGTGGTGCTTGCCAAATGACTAAGTTGTGTGTGTAGTTTAGGTGAGACAGGGTTATTAGGAAGACGCAAGGAGAAAAGTTTAAGAAGATTTTTTCATTTGTGTCATCATATCTCTGCTAGATAGGAAGAACATTCTGACACAAAAGAGTATTTCATTTGGCAGTGTGACCTCTTAGTGAAAATGTGACCAAAAAGACAATGTGGCGAGTTTGAGATGCTCTTGGAAAGACAGCATAAGTTTGCTTATGATGGAAAGAATATTGAAAAAGTTATTGAGAAAACTGAGACAACAGCTGCATTAAGAAGTCAGTAAAAGCAGTATAAGAGAAGGTCTTATGGTTGGTTGTAGTGGTATAGCGTTTTTGTTCAAGTATAAACTGGTAAGACAGATGAATGGCTAAAGGATAGAAGGCAGCAGATATTGGTGTAGTGGAGTCAGCGTTGAGAAGACTTACTGCAAAGGTAGGCGGGCTGTAAAAATAAATCTAAAATGTAGGAGTGGAAATTGGTAATGAAACATGTTTTGGAACCACTCTTGCATAAATTAGGGGAGAATAGGAAAGAGTGTGAATAAAAGAAATTTAAAACTAGCATGGGAGGATCTAGGGAAAAACAAAGGGAAAAAAATGTAATATCTATACGATTCTTAGCACTGAAAGACAGCTCATCTTCTTGCAGTGATACCAAGACATATTCTGCTCTCAGTGCAACTGATGTAAAGCCTGACTAATTCCATCTGGCACTTAGACGAGTGCAAATCTAAAAGAACTTGCAGACAACACTGGAATTAATTGAAATTTATTTTGATCTATTTAAAAAGCAAGTTTTTACCCTATCTTATATCTGTCAGGCTCTTCTCTTCTATCTTCTGTTTCAGAGCAGTAACTCGTTTACTCCATTCATTTTAATTTCATTGTTTTGTTTTTACTTCCCTTCTCCCTTTTTTTCTGTTTCACAGTAGCAGCTTACAGAAACTCGAGTAAAAGAAACCAGGCTCTTCTTCATCTAGACTCTCTCTTTAAAGTGTCATATGAAATGTTTCCTAAGGCCCTGATAGTTCCTGTCTATGTTGATATGATCCACTCCATAATAGGAGTTTAATATAAGTGTGCCCTTATGTTATGCTTCAAATCACGCAGGTTTCAATTCACACTCTACCAAAAAGCAAAAATGAGATTAGCATCTAAATTGAAATTGAAGCTAGAGAAATCTGTACAAAAAAAAGTTTAAAAAGAACTGAGTATCAATTTTGATAACTGCATTTCTGCATTTCCTGCTCATGTGCTTTTAATTTTCAAGGGGTATTGTTCTACTTTTCCATATCTGGTACATTTCCCTTTTGCTTCTGAGCAGACCCAGAAGCTCACAGTTAAGTCAAGCTCTGCCTGCTTCCCATGCCTTTAGAGGCAATAAACTGGTTTTGTTTATCTAGGAGAAAATTCTTACAAACTGCCAGCACTCGCTAGCTCCTTTATCCTTCATGGAAGCGTCCCACAGTATTCCTTCCAACCGAGCCCTGAGTAAGCTGAAGTGTGCTCTTCTATATTCTAAGACTCTCATCTTGGAACTGACCTTCAGTGTGCTTAGCAGTATTTTGAACTCCATAATATTGTGATCAGTGTAGCCAGGGCTATCACTAACTGAGATATTACAAGACAGGTTTTCTTGGTTTGTGAGTAACAAGTCCAGCAGTGCCCCATGTGACCTGTTTGGCACATTTAACATTTGTATGAAGGAGTCTTCTATGCATTTCAGTAACTTAATGGATGACTTGTGAACTGCTGTGTTGTTCTTCCAGCAAATGTGTGAGTAGTTAAAGTCACCCATAAGAACTAGATTTCATTGACCTGAAGCTTGCTTAAATGACCCAAGTATTGTTTTATTGGCCTTGTCACCTTAGTTTGGCGGTCAGTAGCAGATGCCTACTGTAAGACTCCCTTGGAGACGACTCCTCTGATTTTAACCCAGAGGCATTCTATCGGGCTTCCACAAATAACACAGTTGACTTCTACACGTTCAAGGTTCTCCTTAATATAAAGAGTGACTCCTCCATCTCTTCTTCATTCTAGGTCTTTACGAAACAGCCTGTAGCTGTCCTCCAGTCATGTGATTTATCAAACCATGGTTCACTTATTCCTATGATTTCATAGTTTTCTGATTGGGCGTGGAGGTCTAGTTTCTCCTGTTTTTTTTTTCCTAGACTGTGTGCATTAGTACACATTCATTTCAGGCAGTTGATCTTTTGATTCTCATTTAAGGAGATAGATAAGGCACATCCTACACTGCTCTGATTGGCCTGGTTTTTTTCCCCAATAGGTTGTGGTGGTGATGGTGACATGGGCATTGCTTCACTGGGTCCCTCCACCCAAGTCCTTCAGTTTAAAGTCTGCCTTACCAAGCAGGCCAGCCTACTGCCAGAGATTCCCCTGCCTTTTCTGGATAGGTGAATTCCATCCCATCCTGGCAAACTGAAGTCCTTGTGGAAGATTCCATTACCATAAAAGCCAAAACCTTTGTAGCAACACTAGCCACAGAGCCAGAAGTTGATCTGCATTGTGCATCTATTCCTGTCTGTCCTCATTCCTTGAACTGGTAATATGGAAGAAAAAGTACTTGGGTGCCCACTTTCTACCGCAAGACCTTATAGCCTTCCTTGATTCTGGCTAGGTTAGGGCTTACGGTGTCATTCATTCCCACATGAAAGAGTAATAGCAGATAGTAGTCTGTGCATCTGACAAGTTCTGGCACCCTCTCAGCAATATCCCGGATCTTAGCTTCAGGAAGGCAACATAACTCACGCGACTCCCTGTTGGGTTGGCAGATGGGTGCCTCAGTGCCTTTTAACAGAGAGTCCCCCACAATCAGTACACATCGTTTCTTTTTGCAATATTTGCCATCTGCTATTGGTTCAGTTGCAACTTGTCTTGCTCGTGGGTGTCTACTGTTGTTAAAGCTTCAAATCTGTTCTTAGTAGTGATGCTAAAGGGTGGGGACCGTGGTGGAGATCTGCATTTGTGGGACAACTGGGGACAAGGGTGCTTCATTCTCAGTATTCTCTGTTACTGGAACATTGTTCTGAAGCAACCTGTCAATTTCTGCCTCCGCCAATGTCTACCTCAGTTTCTCTAATGTTGCTGTTTCCTATAAAACAGCCACCTGATACAACAGATCATCTACCTGTGCACGTCTTGTGTAGTTACTTACCTTTTTTCCTGGGAGAAGGAGTTGAGCACCTGTTAGAGCCTGCTGTCTGTTCTGGTATTAGTGAGAGGTTCATGAAGTCTCTGCAGTATGAGATTTAGACAACTGCATGTCTACATAGGACCTCTGCCTGGGTTACCATGTCCACTCTGGCAAGAACAGAAGGTAAAGCTTTCTTTTGGGTAGATACCGTAGCTGGGTTGTTTCTGAGACAGTGACAGCTATCATAGCAAGTGGACTCATCTCTCAATTTGGCAGGATGTCTATGCTCTTCTTGTACACTCTTCTGGCAGGGTCTCTATGTCCTAAATGCACACCCTCTCTGCAAGTCATGTGCTTTTTTTCTTTTCTCTCTATTTGCCATTCCTGTCTGCTGGCTTTCCCAGCTTCTTCAAGTTCCTCCAAAGCAGAAGCATTTTTCTACATTCCAGATATACAAATTTACCTGACTACCCTGTCTATCAAACTTTCAACTTAGACCTAATGTCAAGATCTTCATGTTACATTGCTATGAAAAGGTCTACACCTTTCTTACAGCAAGATATCAGTAGCAACAGTTGAACAACTACCACATTTTCCAATATATCTCCAGGATTTTTTTAGCTACTCATCTAAAATATTTCTTTCAATTTGCTTAAAAATAGTAACTATTTCCTCTGTCCTCTAACACTTGTGGAAAATTAACATTGTCATAAAAAATGGATATGTATGTTTAGACTCATTGACAATTTCAAAGAATTTGCAAAAAACACACACAAAGCCCTCATTGAAATAAACTAAAACTTGCACAACACAATCTGACAAATGTCTACATACATCAGAAATAAAAAAAAATTTACTCTGAAGAATTCAGTCAATTTAGAGGTTTAAGTGGTCAGCTGCCTTCAGGAAACACATCTACAAGACAATATCTAACATAAGATTGCTATAAAAGAGAAAAGATATTTATAATAGGAAGCTTAAGAAATTAATAAAGAGGACAAATATATCTGAACAGATTATTCTACATCTCTTAGAATGTGAATCATCTGACCAAATGGAGATGTTTAATATGAGTTAGCCACTTTGGATTTCCTGTCTAATTTCTGACAGTCTAATCAAAATAGCAGGTGGTGTCCAGGACATGATTAATCTCATCTGAAAGTAGATGTCTAAAATAAGTCAAATCAATCAAGCCCGAAAAGTGCCGGTGAAGGCTTTTCTAACTGAAGAGAACTTCACTAATTGAAAAGGGAGTTCAGGAGAGCAGCTCAGACATGTATGCCTACACAGTAGACATATACAGCTAGACGAGATAAATCCTGTCTTTGGGCTCTTTAACTTACGTTCAGCAGCAATTTACAGTTTGATTTGTGCATGATTGGGTCAAATTTTACCAGTGGAAAGCAGAAGAGAGATCTGAATGAAAAATCAAATAATTTCTACTGAAATGTAAGAAAGAAGGAAAAGTTCCCTCAACATTACTGTTCTGTGACTCAGCAGATTTGAAAACACATCATTAATTTTATAGCTATTGCTGTACCAATATAGCATATTTAGAAAGCTGCTGTGTCAACATTCCTAGAATACTGAAATGTTGTCACTTTCTGCTACTTTATTGTGCAGAGCTAATGAGTTAAAGCAACTGGCACAGTTCTTCAGATTTTCCAGTTCTGGAATCATGTATGTGTGAAACCTGGGATTCTGTCAAAATAGAAAGGCCATCCAGTGGGACAAGTGCAAGCTGGGGAGAAATAAAATAGTATGAAGATGACTATTCATTTAAATGAATGTTTGCCTCTAGACAGTCTGAATTCTAAAAATGTTGATTTCACAACTCAAAAGACCCAAGGGTTAAAGAGGATATTCAGAAGACTGGGTGATTTTTGCACAGGTAATTTTATGAAGCAGAATAAAATTAAAAACAGTAAGCTAAGGACGATGAATGGGTGAACTATAGCTGTTACCCACATCCTGAGGAAGGAAGTTAAACAAAACCATGCACTAAAAAAGATTTCAGAGACTCTTGGAGGGCATAGATCTACTTAGGAAGTTATAGTGTACCTTCATAGTAGATTATGGTATCTGTAGTCTACCTCACAGAAGAGATTCTTTAAAAGTAGCTGAAAGAGCAGGGCTAATGCGGCCTTAGGACTACAAAGCTCTGCAATGCCAAAAAACAGTGTTTGGAACCACCCTAGGCTCACATAGACATCTTTTATGTCTTTATGTGATGAGGAAATTCCCAGTGGTGGTAAAGCCTTAGAAACCAGTTGTGTGATTGTGCTTGCTTTGTTATCTTTATGATAGCGGTCAGAGGGAGCTGCAAGTAGTTACACTTCTCTATATCCAGATAATCTCAAAACTTAAATGTCATCTCCACCGTAACAGTCCCTCTCATGATATTCACATCAGTTTATATGGTGAAGTGCTTTTATTTTTTACATTTTGGTACCTTCTCTCTTTAAATATGCTGGGGGAAAACTCAGTCATAAACTGATCTTATTATCTCACTGACATTTCGGGCATGGGAATTCTGAGATTTTGTGGATGGACAAGGATGTAGTAATTCCCTGACAGCTTCCCAGATCTGGAAATGGCATGGGGAGAGCTCTGGGGGCCTCTAGGGGAATGGAAGGAACTGGTTCACCCACGGAAAATTAGACAACATGAGGAGAAAAGAAAAATGTTAGGGTGTTTATTTTGAATTTAAGCTTCACTCAGATGAATTGAACTTCCAGAGCTTTTCAGCTTTTCTGGGCATAAGATTTGTGACAATATCTGTTGAGCAATTAAGTGATTTACACAAGCTGCTCATAAAAAAGGATCCTCTGAGTTACAAATGTTTTGCTACTATGTGTTCAATAGGGTCTATAAGTTGTGCCTAAGCAAAAAAAAATAAAGAAGAATATATAAATGTGCACATATATTTATATATATATGTATGTGTAACATGTGCAAGTATCTGTCCATATTTATGGAAGCAAACTATAACTTCTTTTTATGTATTTAAAGTATCTTCTCTTTCTCAACAGCTAACAGAAAAGAATCTCATTTCTTCTAAAGACAGCCCTTATATTTGCGTAGTGGTATTTGCAATTATCCTGCTGGGAAAATTAGTAACAATAACTACTTCATTAAAGTTCATAACCAGTTTACAAGTAGGAAAGAAAGTGAAGATGACTTAGGGATAGGGTATTTTCATGATTGATAGGTCAAAAATTTCCTTGAAACTCAGTGAATTTCTTTTTAAAAATCATACTGTGGCAGGGCCTATTTGCCAAATTAAAAATGGGTATCAGTAAAACATGCTTTCAGTTGTGATAATGTGGAATATTAGTTAACATCTTTAAAAGTCTCCCTTTTGGTTTCAGTTTTATACAGTCTATTTTTAACAAATCGAGATATATTTGTGTTGCAGGCATAAATTTACTCAACAGAAGTAACTTCTTGCTGAGAATTAACTTTCAATTGGTTTTTATTTCATGCTTTTTAAAGTTAAGTGCTTAGTTGAGAAAGAATGCAGACATTCCTAGCTTGAGTAAGAAGCCCCTTAGTTTTTCATTAATGGACAAAGCTAGACTTATAAAAAACACATTAGGTCATGCTTGAAATAACATAAAACAATACATACTGCTGACCTTGGAGGAAATAACAAGTTCCCCTCTCAGATTATTTTTAGAGATAAGAAGAACACACAGATGAAGTCGATCTCTTGACTAGTACGCTTCAGGCAAGCTTACTGTATCTTCTTGGGGCTTTAGAGGCGGCTCAACTGTCTGGTAGCCATGGGAACCATAGATCAGCATTCAACCTTATCAGAAAAAAGGAGGACAATTTCTCACCATATCTTCATTGACCAAGACTGTTTTTACAATGCCTTGCTTTTCTTTGAAGTGCAGTTAAACCGAAGCAACACCATGTGTATAAGAGTGTAGACCCACAGAAGTTCTCGGGTGAAATGGTAGGAGGAAAGCATTGGCCCTGGCACATCACGGAATATTTTTGAATAGGTGAGCACAACTGATCCTCACCAAAACTCATCAAGTTTTTTCAATTTAGCACCTTTTTCTTCCTGAACTTTTGTCTTATTCCACTGTGGTTTAGTGTTTGTGTTTACGGCTAATAAGCAGATCTGCCTGTCCCCAGCAAGCTTCTACTTTCAGGCAGCTGAAGATGAGAAAAAAAAACCCCATGATTTTATTAAACATAAATCAACAAGTTATTCCGGTAGTCACCTGTAACCTCTTTGATCTGCAGGAGCATGGACAGAAGCTGGTCAAGATCAAGAACAGCACAAAGATGCAGGATTTCACCATGAACTAAACACCAGAAATGAGAGAAGAGTTTATCCTGATACTTCCTGCTTTGTGGAAGAGCAGAAAGGAGGGCAGCAGCAGTGGAGGCAAGAAGGAAGAAAAGAGAAGTTAAATGACCAGAGATCTGGGAATGAGACACTCTTCAGGAAGAAGACCATATATAGTGTGAGGAAGGCACTGAAAAACGCTTACCAAACATAACTGCCAATAAACACTCAGGGTTGGAAAGATTTACAAGCATTTTTCCTTTTTTTTGGTGATGGTAAACAGTTTCAGTGAACTTGGGTGATCAGAACTGTTCAATGGAGACAAGAATAAACTCAAGAGTAGTTTCTTGACTGTTTTCAAATGAAGGGAAGATTGGTCACTGATGTTGTGGCACAAGAACTTCCTTGAAGACATAGAAGTCTGATCCTGAAACTACCACATTACCTTTGTGTGTTTTACCCAGAAGCAAAAGGATTTGAGGCTGAGAGAAACAAATCACTTCTTGTGCTAATTTACAACGTCAAACAAATTTGTGTTTGATTGCTGACATTTAATATTGCTTTCCTTTCTATTTTTGGTATGTACAGAGTTCCACTTATACCCTTTCCTACTCCTGGCACTGATGTAACACCTTTTGCTTGGAGGGAGGAAGAGGAACAGAGGGCATGCAGACAAATAATTAGACAACATAGTAAAAGCAGTTCCACTATTAAATTAGTCTATCTCCTTGAGTTATTCCCCTTATGTCTAGCACGCAAAGTTAATGATTACAAAAATATTTTGATTGATATTTGCTGAAGGCTCATTCTGATCAATGATAATTGCTCATACTGCTACAAGCATTATGTACCTCAGGCAGCAAAACAGGTCATTTACCAGCTCCCAAATGTGAACAACTCAGGATTCAGAAGCCTGAAAAGTGGGCAAATATCAAAAGAGAAAAAGGGAAGGGAATTAACAGGAACAAATCCAGCATTCAAACCAAAAAGAATTAAGCTTCTTGCATTGTAAATGAAACATCATCTGAAACCTTACACAGCTACATTGATGCTTGAAACCATTCTTTCCACAAAAAGGAAATAAAAGAAAAACATTGCTTTTCTGGAGTGAATCATTATCCACTGTGTAAGTGCTAGAAAACAGATTGAAGAAATTATAAAACCAGCATAAATAATTTTAAGTGTGCAACAGCATACAACATTGATTTAAATGATTTGGTAATTTGGCACGAGCCAAAGGAATCATTCCTTGTGCTGAATTTGTGTTGTATTTTCAAAAAGCAGTGAAAATCCTGAAAGTAGTGAGTTGTATGGAAGAAACTTCCCTTCCATTGGAAAAGACCATTAGGTTGGTTTTCAAAGGGCAGAATTGTTAGGTCTAGTAAGGTATTTGTTAATCCTGAAGTGTTCCAGGCTTAATCTTAGTTTTCCAGCTGTTTCTGAAGAGTGTAATACACTACCTTGTAAAAAAAGATACCCGGCTGCATTATTAAAAATAGGTATTTGAGCAGAAAAGCTCTGGTTTTACTTTGTACTTCTTGTCTTTTAAAAATTTAATTAAGAATGTCTGGGATTCATAGGGATACATGAAAAAGATTTTTGTTTGTTCTTCATTTTTTTCAGTGGCCAGGCTCAAATTCACAAAAAGACTTACATGTTGGTGTCGTAACCTGAAATGATCTAGGTAAATGTCAAATACTATAACTCAGTTTCTCCCTCAGGTTCTACTGACAGCTCTGTCAGCCTTCCAGAGACTCATGCCTTCATGTTTTAAGACTCTTTATTCTGTATGACATTTTATAGCTGAAATCCAGATGAGCCCACAGCATAAAATGCAAAATGTGTTGTCCTCTCAGGATTCACAAACTGCAGGGAATTTCTAAGCCTTTTGTCGGCATGATTGTGCAATGGAGTCATTCACCCTTCTCCAGAAGAACAAGAGTTTAGTCAGCTCTGGGTTCATTAGCCACTTCTCTTATTCTTACTTAGAGTCACAGAGACTTTTTTAGTTGCTAAAGCTTTTCTCATGGACATAAATTGCAGAAAAGACAAAATGACAATCTCATCTGATCTTACGCAGTAGGAGATTTTCCCCAAAGGTGTATCTTCCAGAAAGATAGCCAAAGTAGAATCCTCATGGGTGTGGATTTACCACTTCCACTACTAGCTGTTTTAATTGCCTTCACTACTTGGAAGTTGTAAGTTCTTTTCTAAATAATTTCTCTCTAACATTCTGAAGATGCGTTCTGTTTATTTTCCTGTAAATTCTTTTCCTGTATACATTTCTGGAGGTTTTTCTTCATAGCCAGCTGTATGAAAAGGAATTAGTTACAGCATGCACATTTAGTCAGGAGGTTCAGTTATTTACCACTAACCCATCCTCATTCCTTACTACATTCCTTTTTTTTTTAAATATGTAAGTCTAAGAGGCAAAGGTTTTATGTTGCCACCACCTGCATGTAGAGTTCAAACATACCTAAAAATTGAAAAAAAATATTGTTGAAAAATTTGGTTCAAAACCTGTGGCTACTACAAAAGAGGAACTGCTGAACATATCTAGTATTAAGTACAGTGAACAGCCAGCTGACCACTAAGGAAGTTACTAAGGAAGATACCACTTCACCACAAATCAAAATATGTGCTGTAATGCAGAGGAATTCAAAGAGAAATTACATCGATTTGCAATCAATGAAGGTATTTGCAGACAGCCTGAGCAAAGAAGGATCGTATCAGTCAGAATTCCAAATATTTGACTCTCAGGACAAAAATACAAATATATAAGTAATCTGAGATTAGAAAAACAGGGTTGGAGACAGGAGATAAGTGTAAAAAAATCTGTGGAAATAAGTAGACTCCTACTTGTGCTTGTTGTATGAAGAGTATGGATTTACACGTTACTCCAGTTTTCCTGGATTAGACTTTTGTAAGAATAATTGGGCTGGTTTTGGACAGATTCTGGTCCTCTACTCAAAACCAAGTAAGTATAGAAGAAGCGCCTACAAACCAAAAAGTTTTGCCTGGGGAACACTGACTAGGAGAACGAAATTAAGAATATGGGTGCTTGGAAGTTTTTCAGGAGCAAGGGTTGCAATCTGGATGTTCTACTTCATTGTTAAGTTTATCACAAAACATGGCTGAACACTGATAGAAATAAACATCTCTCTGTGAGGCGCTGACCTTCTCACTACTAAAGGAAATACTTCATAGCTACCAGAGACGGACTAGAAATAGGCACAGAGCAGCCTCCTCCTCATGATATGGGGAACAGTGATTCTTTGCTTTCCGCCAGCAACTGTGTTTGGACCAAGCTCAAGTTTATAAAATAATGAGCATAACAGGAACAAATATTACAAGTTGCCATTCCTCCCACTCATCCATGTATAAATTTAAACCAAATAATAATAAAGCAAACTGGCAGCTGGTATTTTAATCAGTTGGTTCCCAAACCTTCATGAAATAAAACTTTCTGTCTATTCTTTCTTCTCTGGAGTGGTTATTAATTTTTAGTTTGTGTATTTTTTTATTACATGTTCTTGTTAGCAGACCAATGAAAAACAAAACCAGCAGTAAACAGATCTGAGCAGAGAACGGCCCTCCCTCCCCTCCCCTCCCCTCCCCTCCCCTCCCCTCCCCTCCCCTCCCCTCCCCTCCCCTCCCCTCCCCTCCCCTCCCCTCCCCTCCCCTCCCCTCCCCTCCCCTCCCCTCCCCTCCCCTCCCCTCCCCTCCCCTCCCCTCCCCTCCCCTCCCCTCCCCTCCCCTCGGAAGATGTCTGTTTTTTCTTTTATATATGTAGTTATATGACACGCCAGATTTGGCAGGAAAATTGACAAAAGAGGAGATGTTGTTCTGGTTAATATCACAGCCAATAAGCAAGTGCATTATGCAACTTCATGGTAAGTCCAAATCACTTCATGGCAACCTCCAAAATCATTCACCCCCTCTCTGGTACTTTCTGGTTTGTCTGCATTAAGTGTTACGAATATTATCTGAAGGAAAAACAAACATTTAAGTATATACTTTTTAAAAATAAAAATATAATCAACCACACTCTCACACTGTGTGGCAGCCCTTGCTCAGCTGGGGCTATGTAGAACTACAATATAAAGATTCCCAAGCAAGACAAGGTATTTGATTAAGTCTTGGTGTGTACATGAGATAATGGTATTAATAGCATGAAAACATAGATAGTGAGGAAAAGGGACTGTATTTGAAACCCATCTACTTGACATCTTGTACCAACGTGAGTCTATTTTATACAAAAAATCTTTTTATGATATCTTGCTGGTAACAGATAATGAAACCCTGATGGGTGCTAAAATTCTCCAGTCCTTGGATTCTCAGAATTTTGACAGTAATTTAAGTTCCTCTGTCAGTTACCTAGTAGCAGAAAATGCCCACTTTGAGTTTCAAGAAAATAATCATTTTTACTTAGTAAATGAAGATAAATTTACCTCCTTAGCAAAGTCACATGCACATTGTTTGATATTGCATCGCCTGTATCCAAAATTATAGCAAAACATGGCATTTTTTACCTGCTTATCCCAATATCACATAAGAACACACTTGGGATCAATTAAAATAAATGTTGTTTCCTCCTGAAAGATAGTTAAATTCTGCTTTGGGTAAGTGATTTTGCTAACAATTATTTAAAAAATGTTTCAAGTGGAGAGATCCAAGTATCTTTAGTTCTTGAGATTCAACATAATAAGATATTCTTCTACTGATATAGTAATAATCAAATGATAGTAAGTGTGATACAAATGATTTGGACATCGGTGACTGTGAAAGTCTTATGAATCACTGTGTAAAAGTGAGGGTGTCTGTAAATTTGAATTCCCTGTGGACCAAAGTATAGTATCACATTTTACTATATACAGTACTTAATGCACAAGTATGTAGATACCATATGTTGTGAAGAAGATTAAATTATTATAAATCCCCACTTAAAGAATATGTTTTCCATAGCTCTCTCATTTTCATTGTACTGAAAATGTGTCCTACAGTGATTTTTTTAAGGATTTTTTTCGTTATTCCAGACATGGCCTCTTTAACCAAAAATATTACTGTAGTTTGGAATAATGAGACAACCATAGATTGAATTAACTGCCATAGAAACTAGAAAAAAATGGAAATTTTGAATACACAGGTTAAAAAAATAAGCTTCAAAATTAAAGAAAGCAGGAGGGGAATAAAACCACGTGCTACATGCCATTTCCTTCTTCCTAACCCTTCAGTACCTAATCCTTTGCTGCATGGACTGCCACTCCAGTTTTCCTATAGCAAATCCAATGACCATCCTTTCCTTCATTTAAATAAGTGATTGACCCTTATAAGCAGTGGTTCCATCATGCACACCTCTTCTTCCTTACCATGACATTGTTCACTATAGCAACTTTAACAAAGTTTTCAGAAAGTTTCTCAACATTTCAGTGTATTAGTTAACAAGAAACACACACACACGTTTATATGAATATATATATACCCCAAAACACTGATTGTAAATATGTAGGTATGCATCTACCTAGATAGATATGCATAATTGTGTGTGTAAGTCGCCATAATACAGAATATCTACCTACTGATAGATTTCTATAGATCAATCCGTGGTTTCTATCTATAGCAAAACAAATCAGTTACCTGCACTTAGAAAACTTATATTTAAATTCTTAATTTCTTTAGAAATTCTCAAAAGAATTTTCTTCCGTATCTCTGCCTTTTCACAGAATCAGACATGAAAAGGTAAACAAGTTGCTGATAGCCCCTAGAAGATGGAAGTAAGGTAGTCTTAGAAGGTATGATTTATCTTCGCTCATCAAGGAAACAAATAAAGTGAATGAATTTATATAGATGCTAACCAACACAGCAAAATTCAGATACTAAGGAAAGCAATCCCTTTTTGATTTCCTGGTTTTCATTACCAGTTTCACAATATCATTTTTTGGAATGTGGGTGTAGTGGATTGACTTTTGATCCATGGAAGTATTCCATATTTTCCTTTAAAGTAACCTGACATATAAATAGGGCGTAGATAAGAGAGTACACACTCTTCTCCGACAAGGCTGGGGAGCAGAAGGTCCCTGCATTGGTCATGTCTGCTGCTGAGCCTGTGGAAAAATTTTTAATGTGTCGGATTTGGCCATCAGGCTCTCCATGGAGGAGGTGGTGTGGTGAGACTTCATTGATTCTTTACTTTGTTAGTTACTGGATGTTACAGTTGTGTGCCGGGTGTTATATAGATCCTTTTTGTCCTTTATCCAATTTCCCTTCCCCTCTTCCCTTGCTCCTTTGCATATCCTTGCGGCGTAGTTGTACATATATTTAGTGTGATTTTGGTTTTTTCCATAGTTTTTTTTTCCTTTGAAAGGGAGGAAGGTTTGGGAGAGAGGCAGACTGAGCAGTTGGAAAGCTTGGGAAACCTAGTTCAAACGAGCTCAGTGGGGATACGTTTCTGTTATATCGTTGGTACATACCAGTAATTTCTGCATAATTCAGAAAGGTTCCCCATGCATTTGGTCACATTTACATAGACTCAGATGCAATTTTTAATGTTGATGTGTTTAATTTTGATCTTGCTCCTCTCATTTCACTTGGCCTGCTGCCAGTTGTCTCTGGGAGAGGACTTAAACACTTGGCATCAAAAGACTGCACACTAAAAAAAGAACTGGATCTTCCTTAGCAGCTTCAGATTTATTGGAGTGCTCTTTGTTTTTATAGCCCTCACTTTAAATCCCACTGCTTTACACAAAGTAAAAAGGGAAGTTATATTCCGTCTCTTGTCTTTTTAGTCATGTTTTCACCTTCATTCATATGCAGTTGTGGCTATGGGTTGGGAGCAAAGTGGAAAAGTGTCCACCATCTGTATTCATTTTGGCAGTTTTTTCTTCATATGACTGTTTTTCTCACCTACACAGGTACCAAGAAGGCTAAATTCTGAATTTCCTAATTACCTGGCTATTATATTCAGACTTGTGTATCAGGGTGATTACAATAGAATAGGAATAAGACTCTCCATAAGAGTGGGTTTTTTCAGACCTGTCTGGGGTATGTTGCTAAACACGTGAAAATAATCCCAACACCTCTTGGACTTCTACAGGTAACTTGAGTGTCAGTGTTTTATATACAAGAAATATTTATACTTTGTGAATTATGATTGGGATGTACTGACTAGGTTCTCTGTGGAAATTTATGAAACATTTCTCTACAGGCTGCTAACCTGAGAGAAATGTCAATATTTAAAAAACCATTAAAATGTTAATTACTAACACAAATATGAAAGGGGGAAATAAATTTCTAAATCACGGTAATTGAATGTACAGTCAGGTATCGCTGAAAGGCTGAATATCCTTCTGTTGCCTGTTGATCCATTGACTTACTGATATTAACTTACTGTTGCCAAGTTGACTTGCAGAATGCTAATGTTGCCTCTCCTGCTGCTCTCTCCATCTGTTGACTGCCCAGTGTTGCCCTTTTGTTTCATAATCTCCACTTTATTAAATGTTATTGTACTCGGCTATATATGACTGAACCATACTGTAAATGCTCACTTGTTTTCCACAGCTTCTTTGATTCAACACAGGTTTGCTTTTGGGGTTATTCTAATAGTTTTTAAAGCTGTATAGAATACAAAACATGAAGGGCATTGTATATATATGTATATACAGTTCCTTGATAAGCAGAGAAAAAAGAAGGAAGAGGGAAGGAAGAAAAGGGAAGGAAGAACGAAGGGGTGGGGAAAGGAAAGACAGGAGAAAGGAATACAAAGAAAGAATGAAAGAAGGTACAAGAAACAATGGAGGGAGGGAGATAAAGACTAAAAGAAGGAAAATAAGAAGGAGGAAAGGAAGATGATTTGACAGTTCAGCACCCCAGCAATCAAAAATTAGGCCAATTTCCAAATATGAAACCTCTTATTTGAAACAGAATGAGGTACAACGTGGTATACCCTTGTGGCTCACAAATCAGAACTGCTTCACACTGGGAGGTAAAGTCATTGCAGATCTGAGGGTCTCTCCTGTATCTTCAAAAGTACTTGAAAGTTCTCTTTTGCTATGACTATGTAAGAACAGCATGAAGAAGGAAACATTCTGCTGGTAACAAATATCCTCAGCTACTTGGATTTTGAAGTTAAATTACCCTCACTGTTTAAGCTATTGAATTCTTTTCATAAAGCACTGTTTTTTCCTTTAGGACTGAATCCAAATTCCAGAAAATATTGAAATACGTATTATTCTACCCTTTCAGAGCTGATATAATGGTACTGCCTCTCCTCTTGACTGTCAGGACATTGCAGAAACACAGTTGTCCTGAGGTGGAGACAATCTGGGAAGAAAGGGCATGCCATGCAGGGCAGGGTTCTCTTTGTGGGATGCACTACACAGTGTCTTGAGCAGGATGAACTGAATGAGGTGATGAGTGTGATGGGGGGGTGATAGTGGGGGTGATGGGCCTCTTGACAAGGCAAGGGGTGAAATATGTCCAGGGTTCATCTAGGGAGAACCAAAAGGAAATAGAACCAGAAACAGGTCTGGTGACCACAGTGTGAGGTGAGGGACAGTTGAAGAAAATGGGAGATAGTTGAGAAGACAGCACAGCTCAGGAAAGTCTTGGGACATTAGGCTAGCTCTAAGCCTAATAGAGCTGCAGGACCAGGAGCTGTGATCCATGAAGGTGGCTCTGGACAAAGTGGAGAGCTGGACAATCACCATCAACACGAATTTTAGAAAGGGTAAGTGCCGGGTTCTGCACCTGGGACACAGAAACCCCAGATACACCTACAGACTGGCATCTGAGATGCTGGAGAGTAGCCCTGTGGAAATGGATCTGGGGGTTCTGGTCGATGGCAAGCTGAACATGAGCCAACAGTGTGCCCTGGCAGCCAAAAAGGGCAACTATGTCCTGAGGTGTAACAAGCATGACATTGCCAACCGGTTGAGGGAGCTTTTCTCTGCCCTGCTGCGGCCCCACCTCAAGTACTGGGTACAGTTTTGGGCACCACAGTATAAAAAGGACATCAAACTACTGGAGAGTGTCCAGAGGAGACCACAAGGCTTTTGAAGGATCTAGAGGGGATGTCATATGAGGAATGGCTGAGTTCACTTGTTCTGTTGAGCCTAGAGGAGACTGAGAGGGGATCTCATAGCTGTTTACTGCTTTCTCACAAGGAAGGGAGGTGAAAGAGGTGCTGATTTCTTCTCTCTTGCAACCTATGACAGGAGCTGAGGAAGTGGCTGGAAAATGTGCCAGGGGAGGTTTAGACGGGATATTAGGAAGAGGTTCTTCACCCAGCAGGTGGTGGAGCACTGGAACAGGCTCCCCAGTCATGGCACCGAGTCTGTCAGCATTCAAGAAGCATTTGGATAATGCCCTCAGTCACATGGTGTGAATATTGGGAGTGTCATGTGTAGAGATAGAAGTTGGACTAAATGATCCTTTTGGGTCCCTCCCAGCTCGAGTGATTCTATGATTCTATGACAAGAGGGAATGGCCTCAAGTTGCACCAGGGGAGGTTCAGATTAGACATTAAGAAGTTCTTCACCAAAAGAGTTGTCAGGCACTGGAACAGCTGTTCAGGGAAGTGGTGGAGTCACCATCCCTGGAAGTATTTAAAAGATAGGTAGGTGAGGTGCTCAGGGACATTGTTTAGTGGACAGGTATGTTGACTTGATGATCTCAAAGGTCTTTTCCAACCAAATTATTTCGTGATTCTGTAATTTTATATACTTATAAAAGTTTTTAAGGAGTAGTTCATAATTTTGACTGGTTTTCTCAAGATATCATCTTCAAGAATGACAAGATAGAAAAATGATGAAAAAGCACAAAGTTTATATTGAATTTTAAGCAAAGTTTGAATTACTTCAAAGAGTTTCAGTAATAATGCTGAATAGTGAATGATGGGTCATCAAGAGGTCTTGTTTATCTGTCAGACAGACAATAAAATGACTCTGGATTACTCTTCATTATTCTATGCCTCTTGTGATCAATCTATTTCAAGTACATTTAACACTTTAATATTTTAGCCATGGATATCCTCCTGAGAACATACAATTTGTTGTACTTCCACTCACCTGGACTGGTGTAGACATGTGGTTTTCCAGGAACCACAAGAAGCACATTTCTGTTCTGTGAGGACCATCAGACTAGAAAAAAAATGGGTTGCACATAATTCTAGTCGGAGCTGTGAGTGCTTGAAAAATTGTAGAATGGAAGGAAGAACTATCAAGTTTCATATTTAGCTGGATATATTACAAAAGCAATGTTTCACTTTCACTTTGCCTTTTATACCTTGCATCAAATTGTTGTTTGGTGTCACGGTAAAAAAAGGCCAGAGCCTTCTTTGTCTTAACATTTTCTACACAAAATCATAGGCAGACAATGAAATAACAAGTTTAAATACATTTAAACAAGTTTAAATTTCTTATTTGTTTGGACTGAGGTATGTGCATTATTTATAAATAAGTCCTGAAAATGACCCATGTGACAAGTTGATTTATTTAGAAATTTAACTTGAAAAGAGCTTTCTGTATTTAAAACAGGAACCACTCAAGCCAGGCTCTCACTTCTCTTTAGAGTTGCATTTATTGCTGTCTGTCTTAAACTGATTTTACAGAAATTCTCCTGTGAACAAAATGCCATTCCAGTCCCTAACTGGATGGTGATACTAACAATTCTTTAAAAGTACAGTCACATACACCAAAATGAAAACTTATATGCAGATTCACAGATGTGTAACTGGACACAGAATTAACATCCAGTTATGTGTATTTGCAAATCAGTCCTTAAGTTTCATACAGGTTTACTATGAATGTCAAATGAAGGGACATTTTAAATAAGACTAGCTGTGCTTCTTGTTAGATAACTTTCTGTGACAAAATATTCTTCCTATATGGGCAGGTAATTGCTAGATCCACGACCATATAGTGTCTATGCAGTATTTCTTATGTAGGGTTATGTCTCATTGCCATCTGTGGAACACAGCTCCACTGTTCTGGAACCAGGTCACTGCTTCTGCTATGCTTGTAGAGTCCTGAATACCTGAATGGCTGCACACACACACACATAAAACTATAAATCAAAGTAAAATAGTTTTGAAGATCTGTAGCCAGGAGACAAACTGAAAACAACTTTTCTCTCTCGTTTTCTTTTTGGAACTCTAATGGGATATTAATAACCTCCTGCAGTGTCTTACGAACAGTCATGCCCCTACCATTTACTATCCCATGTGGATGCATTAGTACCAACAATTTCAGCATTCTCTTTTGTGTTTCACAGTATGAACTGACAGAAGATTTCGGAAATAAACAATTGAAAAAGACATTCCCTAACGGTAACTATCAAGTCCAATAAGGCTCAAATAAAATGGCCCAGCTGTCAGACTAAAATACAGCATATCCACTTAGCTCTTGAAAGGAAAATGTAAGGCTAACCAGTTGTTGGAGACAGCCCAAAAAGGTAGTGTTACAGTGACAGCTGCACAAAAGGATTCACTGCATAGCAGTATTCAGATGAATGAAAGCCAGACGATGTATAATAGCTAAATAAGTAATTCTCTTCAAAGGACAAAATAAAGAGCAGAAACACACTCTGTTTAAAAGTTCTCATTACTGTTAGTAAAGCACACATACAAACAGAAAAAGGACAATTTGGAAGCCAAATGAAACACATTTGAAGAAGTAGTATTGAAAATGGTCCTTGTTTGAAATGAAGATTATCTTTCCAGAAAGCATTTTAATAAAAATAAGGTTAGAATGTTTGTAAGTATTAACGCGTGTCTAGCCTTGGGCAAATGTCAAAAAAAAAAAAAGTAGTTAAAATGGGAAATGCTTGGAGCTCAAGGGCAAGCCTAGGTCATTTGAAACACAGATGGAGTGCACACATCCTTCATAACAGTAAGAAAAAAAGTATTAGTCTTCTATTGCCAGCTCATGAGAGTGCAGTAGGTCATGCTGTATGACAAAATGGTTGTGAGACTCTTTCTGATGGGCTACATAGGCCACTATCTGTTGCACAGCCTGCCTGTGTTGTCTTTGGTCACAGTTGTTTCTGTAGCTGGAGGAGGTTGTTTGTGTTGGGTTGGTTAATTGGATTATTTCATTTGAAATGGCACCCCGATGTAGTGCTCTTGTTGCTTAAAAAAAGACTTCCAGTGAGAGCAATCACTTGATTTTGAAGGAAACTCAGTGCATTTGTGTTTCAACACACACTGCTTGATCTTGGAAGTTAGGCCAAAATAATGACCAGAGACAGTATATTCTTGCTTATAATCTACTGGAAGACAATGTTCAGTGTTTGTTTCCTGTGAAAAGGATTCTTTCTCTTCAGTCCTTCATATTATCACCTATTAGGATTTTATGGCTCTGCACCATGAGTTTATTCTGTATGGTCAACCTGTTATCTGGTAACAATTGGAGTCCACATACTGAGCATTTATCTTGGGCAAAATGAAAGAACTCTTGCAAAATTGTCCCATACACTGGTTAAGTTGAACACCTCACTCATTTTTCTTACTCTGTGTGGGGAATATTTTGTTAATTCTTAGAAACGGAGGTTAGAGGAGGTTAAAGGATAGAGGAAAGGAGGCACATACAGTATACTCCAGGCCAGTGGAGAAGACAAGCTTTAATTACCTTGTTGAAATTAGGAAAAGCAATGCTATGCAACTTAGACACGATGCTGTTGTTCCCTTGGAGACATTTCCTACTTTGTGTGAACTAACAGTCATCTCCTCACCCACTGAACTTGTCTCACCCACCCACACCGTGACGCTCTCCTCTGCTGTGAAGGACTCAACACAGCAACAACTTCCTGTGACTAACACGTCGTGAGGAAGAGAAAAGGGAGGGTACATAAGGCAGATGAGACTCTTGCAGTTCAGAAGCTATGACAGGATAAGCACTGTTGGTCTGGCATTCTTCTGTATGTACAAAAGAACAAGATATACTCCTGAATCCTGCTCAGTTGGTAACTGGAATCATTATGGGTTCAAGACATGGGATACTAATCATGGCTTGATGAATTTTCATTATTTCATTTTTTCTTTAATATGTATTCAAATCACAGTTTGGCTTTGGGATTCACTATTGTCCTCTTACTTGTCTATTCTGTGCTGAAAAGTTATTCATCAACAAGATGGCAGGGTGCGTGTCTGATACTAACCTGAGAAGCTACAATTGCTATCTGCACTCTACCTCATCAGATACCTTTTGAGGGATGACCAAACCAACATGCTTCTGGGACCTAATTGAGAGTTAGTGTCTTCCTCTGGGATCCATAATTTTTGACACAAAGCATTGTTTGGGAGATCTTATATTTTGGTTTCTTAATAAGCAAAAGACTCATCAATTTATCAAGAATCTGACAGTCAAGCACACTATATTACCAAGGAAACATTAGCTGACCAGGCAAGAGACTCCTGAAAGAAAGTAATTTTCCAGAAGAAAGGATATTCTGCCAAACAACATCTCTCCCTGCAGTCAGAATGCTTGGCTCAGATGTCTGTCCTTACTTAAGGCTGATTCAGACCAGAGTTCTCAAGATCCTTGCCAAACACTTAACCTGACGGAGAGCATTAACAGAAGCTTCAGCTGTTCTCCTTTGCACCAAAACAACTTCTGTAATTCTTTGGAAGAGGAAATCTCCGAATTTTCTCTCCAAGAATTAGTTGTGTACACTGCCTGAAATGCAATGAACAGACCAACAAGTATCCAACATGCCTTCTTAGACACAGCAGTGCTGCATCCTTCAATTTCAACTTCAAGAATTCATGACCCAATTAAAAACCAAACAATTATGCCACTAACTCTGTATTTAGCCAATCTATTTTTCCTGCACTCTGATTTATTTGGCTATCACCTTAGAGAGCCGTCAGTCTACAACAGTAAAAATATAATCAGTCAGACTTTGAATATACCTATTGACTACTGCAACAAAAATACTGTATTACTGGTATTATTTAAAGGGAGGTTTGGATTTTGTTAACAAATCAAAGTAAAAAATGCTGTAATAAACACATACAAAATATGGTCAGTTATGTATTAAAGCCGTCTCTAGATCTCAGCATGAAAGAACAAATGTTATTTAACAATTTGAAAGCCCCCAAAACACCTATTTGCTTTAAAAATATGTACTCCTTTTCCTCTATACACCTTACTGTGGTAAGAATAAAAGGCACCTGTCACTGATTTCTGCTGAATTCCTCTCAAGCCTGTTGAGTCTATCAACTGTGAACATCTGGGAATCATCATATTTTCTGCTGACCATTGAATCAGCATAAAAGAAGGACATGATGAGCTCCAGCTGTTAAGCCTCCTGCTTGGAGGATTAGAGAATTAACTCACAGGATGTTTTACTACAGCACCAGGAGTTATATTAAAGATAAATGTGGCATCTTCTCCACAAGGAACACAGAAGGGAGCTAAGAGAAAGTAAGTAGGGATAAGTTGTGGGAATGTCATCAGTCCTCTAAAATTGATTATAGCAACCAAAGGACTTTTACCTTCAGACCTTTCTCTAAGAATATAAACCTTCTTTCTGTAGTTCTTTTTTTCCCGTGCACAGTCCAGGGAATATGAGCTGAATGAACAGCAACTAAAACCACTATCGGGACCCTTCTGTAGCTTGGGTCCTTCCTCCAATTGAGGCTTTTACATCTCTTCCTATAGCACTTACAAATTTCGACTTCACTGCAGCAGAACAGAGAAATGTCCTATCTGTAAAAATAATATTTGACAGGCAGCCACATTTATTTATTTCTGTGTTTGTACCCTGAAAATTGAACACACCTATGAGTAAATATTTAAAAATTAAAAAGGTATATAAAAAAAGAGGAATCATGAGTGACATTCATGGTCATGCTTATTGCCCTTGTTAGTAATATTAACAGGTTTATACAGCATAGAAAGAAAGGGTTGAAATGGTTCAGAAGTCTGTAAAAAACATTTACGTACTTAACCACAAAGTGTTACGCTTTGATTACCCTAACTTCAGACCAAGATGGAATTAGAAATTCAAGTACAGCTATCATGAGGCATGGGTTTCTGCAGTCTTCATGATCAAGTAGGTAAGGAACAACAACAATAAAAAAATCTCATTACTGACATTGTTACAGTGGGATTTTCCCTGTGATTCCTTTTGCCTCAAGGTGTTTTGAAGAGTGGGAAGATTTAGCTGAACAAGTTTCCAACCCTGTTTCTGAGAGCACACCTCTAAGTGTGACTGCATACGTAGCCATGAAGTTAAGAAAGTAGTGACTTAGTAATGCTGAGGTATCTGACTCCCTCCCTGTGGGGAATCCGAGCTCAAAGCAATCAGGGAACAGCATAAGCCCCACCAGCTATCCAACGTCTTTTTCTGAGCAATGAGGAAGAACTACATTGCACACATTATTAACACTGTGATGGAGCTCCAGGAGGTGCCACCTCTTCTAAGAGAGGTCTACCAGGACTGAAAAAGGTGGCAATTTATTTCCTACTTGCCCAGTATTTTTGCCTCTTTTGTGCAAAAGCCTCTTAACAGGTGTTTGGTAGTATAGAGGATCTTTATAAGAGAACAGATTGTGAGGACCATATGGGTGTAGACAGTGTAATTTGTAACACTCTCTGGTATAAGAGACTTCTGCATGAGTTAGAATCAGGCTTCTGATTTGAGGGAAGAGTCTTTGGCAGCAAATCCTGTGTGATGTTGTCTTACACATGTAAGGTCATAAATGAAAAAGGTCTATATAATAGAGACAGATTTGATCCTGAATGTGGGATGTACTCATACTTGCACTGATCATTTCCAGTTTCACTCACTTTTTATCATAATTCTCTTGCTAATATGTTGCTTTCAGAGATGGCTGGGCTTTTACCCTGGCAATGAATTTTTTAGAAACAGTGTTTACCACTAAGTTATATTCCATCTCGGTGAACAATTGTTCAGAACATCCTTTCTTAATCTAGAGCAATGTAACTGTGCTCTTGGCTGCTCTGAGGGCATTCTTAATGCTTCTTAAATCATAACCTGACTTTCGCTTCAGTTAAGATAGAAATCATTATAATTTCCCCATTGCAGATGTTTTTATTTTCCACCAGATATGTAGTGAACAATAGAGACAGAGGAGCTTGTATAATCCAGTGTTTCTGAAATATCACAAAATAGTGAACAAGAACCTATATTAATCAAAAAGAGGTTTTTTCTTTTTTTTCTTTTTTTTCTTTTTTTTTGTCAGAGATTTGGTACCTATGTGTTCAGCTGACATCAAATCTTAAAGGAAGATCGTGGACATGGCTATATCAGGCAGTGACATATTTCTTAGCTGGCAGATGCTACAGTTTGCTGACTACCTGAATTAGGCATGGGTACCTTAACACATTTCAAAAGCGACAGCTTTACTGAAAGTGACACACAGCTTATGGACACAGACCTGTAACTGTAATTGCCTTTGCTGTGTGCTTGTAAGTGTGAATTGCTAGGCATATGATGCACAAATATGAGCAAGACTTGCAGTATCTTTAACATAAGCTAAGTTAAGGTAGTTATTAAATACAGCATGTGGACAACGAATCATGTTTCTTTGACTGTTAGCAAATATAATACTATTCACTTCAGACTAATATGGAGTCTGAAGTCTGTACAACATTTTTTGGAAGTCTTACACCTAAACTGTGAAGTATTTTGCCTGTGAGACACAAGGCCCTATATTACTTCCTAATCCATGCCTAAACCTTTCTTTCTTAGACAGTTTGATTCAAACAAATCTTCTCCAGAAGTCATGGATTATTTATTTACCCTCAACCTCACTCAGCCCACTTTCCTGCCCACACTCACACCACCCCCCACTCTGAGGAAGTAATAAGATGCGGGTGGAAAAATGAAATTTAGAAGTTAACCTGTTTTGGTTTTAAAGCCAGAGAAAATTTGCACTTTTTCTATTTAGAATGCCAGTTTGTATTGTAAATACAGTCACACCTATATGTAACTGAATCCAGAATTTTTGAAGCATTCAAGCGATATACTAATAGAAAAAAAAAAAATCTTCATGTAAATTCCCAAAAATTTCTCCATTAATATTATGCATGCAAATGATCCTTTTGGGAGAATTTTATATGTATATGTAAGAATAAGGATTGTTTCAAGATGTTCAGTGAAGGTATGATACCAAAAATAAACAAAAAATAAATGAATTTTTCTGTAGGATTGTTTAGCTGAGAAATTCTGAGTTTTTTTCAATTTAATTATTTGTCTTCTTTTTGACTTGAGCAATCATAGCAGAAAAATTAAAGTGCTATTAAGATGTTTTTTAAACACATCCCAAGGAGAGTTTTTTGATGTTTTATTTAAAAGATATAGTTCATTACTCATAGATAACAAGTATTTGCCTTCTGGCCACAGCAGGCAGGGAGAGTACTAATCCTACCATATTTCTCCTTTGAAACGTGGTTGGAAATGGGAAGGTCTGGGCATGTGAAAAGGAGATGAAATGAAAGTAAAGCTGAATGAGTCAGGAAAGAGAAAAAAATATTAAGAAAAGCTAAACAAATAAATAGCATTTCAAGTAACATAAATAATCATATAGACTTAGTTGTTTTGTAGAATGTAAATAGGCTGTATATAACTCCAGTTTTTATACATTTTCCTTTTGTGAGAAGTTATGTTAGTCACTGTCCCATGCCCAGTATACTTTTTCCTCCTCCTTCACCAAATCTACCTAAAATATTCTTGGAAAACACTCAATTACTGAAAATACAGATCTGAAAAGGAATAGCAGAAGATAAATAACTGCTTTTTAAGGGTGCAAGTAGACAATTTGTACAAAAGGCATGGATTTGACCAATTTTTCAGACTTTTTTTTCTTTTCTGTTGTTTTCGATGGCTGCAAAAGAATAACTTTCCATTCTGTGACTACCAGGTACTTGTGAAATTATTACAGTCGTCTTGTGACATTTTTTCCCTTTTTTAAGAACTGCACCATTTCCACTACAAGATAACTTCCAAAAAATGAACATTTTTCAACTATGTTTTGTGATATTATCAGCCTTGTCTGAGACATAACCATGTCCATCCTGTGAAACGTGGGGCCAAAAAATACTTCTGCCAGACACTGACACTTGGAGCCTTGGCAAAAGTAAATGTACCATGTGTAGATTGTGCATTGGTGAACTACTCATTCACAGTGATTTTTTCTAAACTTATGGATACAACAACAAGAGAAAGGATGTAAAATTTAGTTAGCTCATTTTATAGATATGTTCTTAGATGCTATACTTACTTGAGTTTGAAGAGAAGGGATTTGTGGGACAATTTTCTCATGCATTGCAAGCAGCAGTGCATGAGTACACAAGTTTTGTATTTTTGTTTCATTAATAGTACCCTAAAACTCTGTATTTGCAGTCTTGCTCTTTCTTTGGGTTTTTCATCCACAGTGTTTAAGCAAAAAGTAAAACTTTCTGTCACTTATCTGTCAACACCAGCCTTCCCTCCTCAATGAAATGATGTGGTTATTACTGCTGCTTTTGCACTGATCCATGCTGTTGTCAGCCATGGGCTGCCTGGGCAATACTGCTGCCTAATCTCTACTACTAGAGCAGAATCCTTGCTGCAGAAAGCAAGTCCTTCCTCAGATGGAAGGAAAAGTAGTTGATTATTTACCTTTTATCCACAAGACAGTTATTATGTGCAAGTCTTGGGCACAGAAGTCTAGGTGAAATCAGTTTAATTTAAAGAAATAACCAGCAGTTTCAAGCAATGTAGGAAGTATTTGTCTAGGCTTTTGGGTAGATACCAGGTTGTGAATTCTTGTCTGCATTCCTGTTTTCTTCCAGAGTTTCTTACCTGGGATTATTTTTCTCCCAAAATAAACTAAGTGTTCTGTAAATTGCATTTATTGTATATGGTGCTTTAGAAATCTTCACATACCACAAACTGAGTTTTTCTTTGCAAGGAAAATGTATCTGTTTGAAGTGATGCATAATAGTAAGCATCTGGAATCTGGAGACTAAAAATACTGCAGAAATTACATCGTGTTTGTGAAACAACCACCAAAAAAAAAAAAAAAGCCCTGTTACTAATCTTTCAGACATCAAGCAACCTGGTTCCAATTTTCTGCATTAAGGACCAAATTCTTTAAAGTATTCATGTAAATTTACATGTAACCAGTTTGTTTAGGTGTATTAAGATCTGCAGCTCTATGCAGATGCAAAGAATATACAATTTTGTTCATTCTGAAAAAACTGAGATCCTGTCAATTCCCTTTTACAGATGGAAGGTTCATAACAAATACATAATCATTGCAGCCATTCTGGATATCAAAACTCACATTGTACTGCAGTAATGCTTATCTGAGAAAAGTTCTTATAAAACCTCACCAAAGATTTCAAAACTCAACTCTGTGAATTGACAAGTATGTGAAAAAATATTGAAAACTAAAATATTTCTTCTTCAGTAGCTCCTAAATACTTACTTGGTCAAAGGTTTGATATATCATTGAAACAAGTTCAATGTTTGTCAATTTTTTTGAGTTTATTTATAATGGTTAATGACTTAAGAAAATCTATTATAATAGAATTCTAGGTTTTCCTAAAATGTTTTAAGACCAGGAATTTGAATACTAGTTATGTACCTATTTTTACAATGATCGTGTCAGTAGATTATCTAAGCTGTGGTGAAATATCTTGGCAGATCTTGTAGTTTAGACACACATACTTCCAGAACTGATTAGTCTGCCTAGTACCTTTAAATCCAGTTACTTTTCTGTTTTACGAACGCAAGACTGTAACTATTTGGAGGGACATTTGTTACCAGGATGTCTCTAAGAAGTGCTCAATCTGTTTAGTTACATTTTCTGAAACGTTATTACAAAATACTTACATTGAGATGAAGTCAGAAGCTATCAATGGTTAGCCACCATTGAACTTGGAAATGGTTGGATCTCTGCAAGTAGTTCATGCTGTGGCTATCCTATAGACAAAATACCATAAGGCTGCTACAGATTTGTATCTCACCACGTTGAAACACTGTCCTACTGGAAAGACAGGCTTAAGAATCTCTGATTACTATATTGCTGCTCCTGGTCTTACAAACCTTCTTGCCCAGAGAAGTCCTACAGTAGAGGTCAGACATCGATCAGACAGAGATGTAGCTGCAACATTTGTGGCAGAAAAATACAAAACTTAGTTGCTTAGTGTAAGAAGGCAACTAATCTGGCAGTTACATATCACATCAAGAAATGTCTTCCTGAAAAGAGGTTTAGTGGACCCTAAAAATTTATTAATCCCTAATGTATAGATATTTATAGTTGTATAAATTACTTTGTTCCTCTCCCTGAAAGACTCAAAGACCCTTGGAGCTCAATTATGGTTACTACTTTGTTACAGTTAATCTCATCCTGAGAAGGGAATAAATAAAACAGCATTTGATTAATGAAACTGGTAGTACAATATTAATGAGTGGATTCCCACCACAAGTACCATGTGCAGGGAAAGAATGCAAAAAGTTGTTTGAAGTTGGGTAGAAAACAAAATTAAGAACTAAGAAAAGATACAGAATAATTGTTTAATATAAATATAACTCACAAATGTTTGCTTTTTGAACACAATATTTAGATACTTGAAGACATTTCTGACTGTTTTCCAAAAGCAGCGAGTTCTTTTACAAAGTGAGGCATAGGCCATTTTATTGAGTATTTTTTTGCTCACTTGAGGACAATGTTTGGCCTTATGTTTATGCAAAACATTTACATTGATGAACAGATGCAGCATTAGGAAAGGAGGGAACAGAAAGAGACTGACTCATGGTGCTCATATTCACTGAAAAAAAATCATTATTAGCAGAATACACAGGAAGATGTTTCACTGTTGAAGTCTGTTATTTCTCTGGTACACTTCCGATCCTGATTTTTCCTTTAAAGAAGTATTTTACTGAGGTGTGGAGTATTGACCTTTCATGGGCTGATCAATGATCATGTATTAAAAAAAGCAGACCATGTGCAGATTAGGAAGTCATGAAATCCACACAAATCATTGGGACCTGATGGATTCCATCCTAGGGTGATGAGGGAGTTGGCGGAAGAGCTTGCCGAGCCACTCTCCATCATCTACCAACAGTCCTGGCTCTCTGGGGAGGTCCCAGATGATAGGAAGTTGGCAAATGTCACACCAATCCACAAAAAGGTCTGCAAGGAAGACCTGGGCAACTATAGGCCTGTCAGCCTGACCTCAGTGCCTGGCAGGGTTATGGAACAGATCATCCTGAGTGCAATAACACAGCACCTTCAGGATGGGCGTGGGTGAGGCCACACCTTGAGTATTGTGTTCAGTTCTGGGTCCCTCAGTTCAAGAAAGATATTGAGGTGCTGGAGCGGGTCCAGAGAAGAGCAACAAAACTGGTGAAGGGACTTGAGCACAAGTCCTATGAAGAGAGGCTGAGGGAGCTGGGGTTGTTTAGCCTGGAGAAGAGGAGGCTCAGGGATGACCTCATCACTCTCTACAACTATCTGAAAGAAGGTTGTAGACAGGTGGGGGTCGGACTCTTCTCCCAGGCAACCAGCAACAGAACAAGAGGGCAAGAGCTTAGACTCTGCCAGGGAAGGTCTAGGCTGGATATCAGAAAAAAGTTCTTCACAGAGCGAGTAATCAGGTATTGGAATGGCCTGCCCAAAGACGTGGTGAATTCACCATGCCTGGAGGTTTTTAAAATAAGACTGGATGTGGCACTTAGTGCTATTATCTAGTAATCATGATAGTGTTGGATTAGGGTTGGACTTGATGATCTTGGAGGTCTCTTCCAACCCAGATAATTCTAGGGTTCTATTCTATGATTCTATGAAATTGAGTATTCATGATACACAGAGGGAATCTGCTAATTTATAATGTGAACTGAAATCAGCAGAATATTACTCCACATATCAGTATTTTCTCAGAGAAATTGTAAACCAAAGAGGTAAAATCATTTTGCGCCTCCTGGCTGGTCTGCCTAAGGTATGTGAGTACATGTCTGAAGACCGAAGTTGAGTTTTTATGCACAAGTAACTACTGGGTGTTACTTACTGTAACGGTGCTGGATACTGCTGAGGAGCAGAGGGGCTGTAACCTTAGCTGCAGGTGTAATTTTATCTTTTTGCTGCATAGCATCTCATTTCTTCTGCCACTCACTTGTGTTTGTGTGTGAGTGATACAGGGCTGGTAGTCAGGTATTGGAGAGTAGTTTGAAGAAGTTCATCTGTCCATTCCATTTTCTTGTCAAACACATCCTGGCATGAGACAAAATTGTGTACCAAGTGCACAGCTGTCCGGCTGAGGCTTGAAATTTCCAGGCAGAGCACCCAGGCAAAGCAGTTGTTAGAAGCACTTTCATGTGACAAAAAATCCTGTAAGCCTGGGAAGAGTCACAAACACTGACTCAGTTTGTCTTGCACCATCTGCCCCTACAAGGGAGGGTGAGTCAATATGTGCCAGGTGAAGCAAGGGCTGCCCTTTCAACGTTTTATATTGAGGGCAATGTGCTTCCATGAAGAGACCCTGAAGAATGGTTAGCAGACATACCTAAGGGCTTGAGCCAAAATCTGCTGTTTAATAAACCAGTGCAAACTATGCTATTTAGTACTGGTGCTACAACGAACTCATTAAAAATGCAACCCCCTTTTTTTAAAGATAAACTTCAGTAGTCAATGATGTTGTATGTGTATATTAACTATCTTTTTCCACAGAAATGTTTTTTTTTTAAATAAATAACCAACCTAAACCTCAGCTCATTCTTTATTGAATATGCTGGATGAAAGGAAAATATTTGCCAAATAATGCATTTCTGTTGGTCATTTCTGTTAGATTAGCTTTACCACTCAACATGACTCTCTTTAGGCTGATGCTTTCCTCAGCAAAATTGGTCTCCTGTCTCTTTCAGCATTCATAATTTTCTTGATTTTTTTCTTGGATTCAGCCTGAAAATTGTTTGTACATTCTTAGTTGCAAACCCTACCAGAGGGAGACACCAGAGGAACACAGGGTTTGCCGAATGTGGTGAATGTCCTGCCTGAGGGAATAACTAATACCTAATTTGTTAGAGGAAGACCAAAACCCCTCAAAACACATTCCGTCAGTCATGTAGGAGATCCCAACAGACAGATGCCTGGAAGCTTAGCTGTAAATACACAACCTTATTTGAGTACAATTCTACAAATATTATCACACCCTTATACTCTCCCGTCATCCTTTTCCCACCATTCAAAAATACATTCTTTTCTGTGCAGATGAGTGGAAAGTGTAAAGCTCAGACTTCATCTTCATCCTACCTTAAGATCTGGTCCAAATGTCAGAGCAGAAGAGCAGGATTTCTCTTGCAGCAAATGAAGATGGATGTGCTCTGCCTTTATTACTGAGCTGAGCAGAACTCCAGTGAGGCATGGAGATCATGCTGCTGTTACAACTGTGTCCTCAGTCAAGGCGAGACAGTGCTCTTTCCTTCAGCTCCTCACTTAAGTTATTATTTATATTCACACAGTTGTACACAATTGAACAACTCACAGTCTACCAGATTTCATACCAAACTCCTAAATCTCTTGACTGCTCTTTGTCACTTACCTCTACCTTTGCTATAGCAAGAGACTGATATCTTCCTGATGTATTAAAGTGACATGACTCGGTTCTGGATATTTTCCTTCACCTGTAAAATGAAGCTAATAATACCTTCATCAACTGCTTGTTTTCTGTCTTAATTACTTAATGTCTGAGAAATGAATTAGGTTTCTGGAGTGCTAAACATATGATAAAGTTTATTTTATTTTTACGTTTTTCATCCTGATGTTTACTTCAACGGCATCTCTATATCTGGCTCAGTCATCTTTGTTTGGAAGCCAAAGAGCTAGGTTGTGACCTGGAAAATCCTTTTTTTCATAATTGGTGCACACTTTATATCATAAGTAGTAATTTCTGTGGCTTGGCTGGAAGAAATTAAGAAGGCAATAAAAATGTCAGACAAAGTTGTAATGAATTTAGAAATAATCACTCATAATTTAGAGTTTATCATCCCAAAGCATTACATCATTTGATAGGTTTAGGTCTTTAGAAAGAACATGTTCCTTCTTGTTTCTGAAGCTACATAAAAAGGGACAGTAGTTTATGGCTGCTATATACTTGATTAGATATTAAAATTTTGCAGCGCAGCAGAAGATAAGCAGAGGAGTAGTGAAGAGGGAATTCCCATTTGAAGGCTGTATTTCCTCTGGGCTTTTGTAGTCTCTGTTTGAAGTAGGCACAAGTCTTAGGATTTCTTCTTTCTTTCTCTCTTTTTATTTCTTTTTCTCCTTGTTTTATTTTTTCGTAGCTTGTTTTACGGGCCTATGTGTTTTGCACGTAATTAACTTAAGCAATATTATGGAAAGTACAGTTAATTGATTTTTAAACTTCAGTTCACATAGTTCTGCGTGTAAGACACCAGCAAGGAAAGGAGTGCACTATGTATCTTTTCACAGATATCTCTGCCTAGGTTTTCTTTTCCAAACAGCTAACAGATCACTATCCTGTCTGCTAAATATACCTTTTTGAAAAATCCTTCACATTTTGGTGTTATACTTACTACTAGAACAAAACCTCCAGAAGATATCCCTTCCTTTCATTCCCTCTTTCCTTTTACACTTCTCCCTTGTTTTTTCAGTCTCTTCTCATCAAAGAGGAATAATTCCTTTCCCTTTCCTTCCTTTCCATAATTCTTTATCTTTGCTGATTCTTAACAGGCTGTGGGTATGTCTCAGTACTAACAGGTTTTATACATTGCAGTCAAATGGAACAAACTCTTCTGACTCAGCAGGAAGCATGCTTTTTCAGCTAAAAATTTATTCAGGTGTTTCCATTAATGTGTAAATGCCAAGTGCACTGATTCTGTCATAATTACATGGGGTAATACTGTTAGGAAAGATTATTATGTTTCTTTTAGTTTAAAATTCTCAGGGTTTGTTTTCAAAGTATTTCATAACTTCAGATTTGAAGTATATATTTGAAAATAATTGGATTTTCCCTGCTGTAAAATAATGACTTACTCTTTATTTTTTGGTCACTTCATGTCTATGAATTTTGTTTCTGTTTTTCCCTTCCCTTTGACGATTCTTTCCCATTAGTTCTCCATCAATGTCTATTTAGCAAGCCAGTGAACTGATGCAAACTGTTGTTTTATGAAGGCTTCATGTAGATATTGAATGACAGTCTTCAAAAATCCTTATTTTTAAATTCTGTGTAGAATCCTTAGAGCACATTATGATTCTGTTACATTCTGCAGGGTGAACCTCCAGAGACTTGGAAACGTCTTTTCTTTTATCAAAGCTTTTGGTCTGGTTCCCACATGAACAATCCAGTCAAGTGCTTGAGCTCACTTCAAAGGCTAGTAATGAATGTGGGAAAGATGTATTTAAGTTTTGCCTTAGCAGCCAAAATTCTGATTGTCCATAATAATAAAATACCGGTGGACCTGTGGAAAAGTATTCTCTTGCACCATTAACAGCTGTTGAAGGTTCTTCCTTCATTGAAAAAAAAATATTTTGGCAGTAACCACCAAGTTCTGAGCTTGGGTAAGGTCAGAGCTTGCAATTCTACTAATCATGTAATTTGAGGGTTTTCACCACAGGGATCCTAGAAGATATTTTCTAAGGATTAGGTGCCTTACTGTAACATCACTGCTTAAATCTGTGATTTATTTAGTTTTTCCTCAGTCCAGATATGAAGCAGGTTTTCTTTCAGAATCTAGTCCAATATTTTCCTGTGGTTAATTAAAGCTTAACTGTTGGCACCAATATAAACTATTATGAGGTTTCCTCTGTCAATGACCGCAATTTTACTTTTATGATATTCCTAAACCCCGTCTCTAAACGTTAAGTACGTCCAGGTTTTCTCAGAGCATCTTTGCTGACATTCTGAAAATATTTTTTGTTCCAACACATTATTATCTTTTTATCTGTCTGCACAGATGTTCCTGCTAAATGTAGGCTGATGAGCTCATCTGTCAGTTTTCAACTTCAATTTAAGTTACCATATCTTCTGGGGCTTCTTGGCACCCTCTTCTTTCTTCTTACTTTCCTTCAAATAGCTGTGTCTAAACCTTGTTGTAGATTTTGCTGGCTTCCAGTTTAGAGGACAGGATTCCCTCTATACTGTCCACATGGGCTCCGAACTGGATATGTCCCAAATTCTGTCAGATATTGCAAATAAATGCTGAGGAGTCTTTTAAAAACAAAGGCAACAATATCAAATTCAAGTGAATTTCCTGAATAAACATTCCTTTGAGTTTCTGTAACCAGGTGTTTGCGGTTCTTGGGGACCAAGAAGTCCCAGGGCATCAGCTACGGCCAGAATACACAAATTGAAGACAGCCTTCTCCTAGAAGTTTGCTTAAAGTAGGAGCAAGAATAAGGACATACAGAAAATTCATAGTTTTATTATAGAAAGATCATGCAAATTGGATTTCAGGCTCCAGTTTTATGCGCTGTTGAGATTTAAATTTAATCTGAAAAGCTATGAGCTGCTGAAAATCTCATCTGTTGGTTAGGTTACAAATCCCAAAAGAACTGAGGAAAACAGCCTTCACAGAGCAGTGTCTTGCTATCACGAATCTCTTCTAAATGTATCTTTTAAATTTACTTTTTTCTTTACCTTACGACTGACAAAGTAGTGTCCCTTAATCAGCAGGGACATAATCTTTTAAGATGACGTTATTTATCAGGAAGCTGATGAATCAGCCTCAGAGATTCCCACTTAAGTGAATATTTACGGAACTCGGTAAAAAGCCGTAAGTGGTAGGAGCTGCTTTTGATATTTTCTATTATTTAAGAAATATACATAACCTTTCAGTTCACTCTAAATGAATTTTTAAAACTATAGAATGCATATATTGTTACAAGTTAAAAGAATTTTTGTAACTTTATATTGTAAGTTAACATTCTTTGTATAGTAAAGTAATGAATTAGTTAAAAATGTTTGGCAAAAAATATTATTTTTTAATATAAGCTGAATTTCCTCTTATCCTAAGTATATATATAGGGATCCAGTTACCCTAAGCACAATTAAATACAAATTTTGGCACTAAACTCTAGTTAAACCGACCTAACTAGAAAAGGTATTAATGTTTAAAATGCCTCAAAAGGGCTTTTAGCTCACGTTTAAGAGACATTATTGTGAGTAATTATAAGTTAATTAAATATTGATTATTATAAAAGTCTCTGATTCAAAAAGTAAAGCTACAGGATAAACCTTGTTACTCTATTATTTAAAATTACAGTGGTAATACATAAGCAATTACACTTCATTGTTATTAAGTAGATTTTATCTCATTATTCAGCTCTAATTGGCATTAAAAATCAAACAACTTAGATGTTGTTGGTAAGCATTGGAAAAATTGTTCTAAATATCTTCTACAACTAGCAACAGTAATCATCCTGAACATTCAGAGCATTTATTTCAGGTTTGATGACTGTTGAATGTTTATTAGCAATTGATTAATTACATCGTATTAAAAACCCTAACGTATTTTAATTTCACAGCCATGACAACTTGATTTATTGTCACCATTACCATTGGATTTTGAATTCAGAAGGCGTTTTTCCTAATGATCAATCAATAGTAAATTATTATGTAACAAGTAGAAATATTTAGTTTTTACTGCTGTGAGTTTTTGCATCTTTGTACTATATACTTATACCACTTCTTTACCTATCTGGATCCATTCGCCATCAGTAATTTCCAGATGTAATTTAAAATAGTAGAATATATTTTCCCACTAGTAAAATGGGGAAATTGGGGCACAGAGAAGTATGAAATCTCAAGATATTAATGATGTTAGCAAGAAAACCAAACACTAAAGAAACAAGAGGCAGACAGAAGAAACTTAAATAAATGTAGTTTCCCTGAGCAAGAAAGTGATGTAAGGACATAGTTGTACTTGCTTATAAATCACATGACCGCAATCTGTGTGGAAGCAAAATTGGCAAGTTTGCTATGAAATCTGAAACTAATTAGTCTTACATGTTACCAGTCTTTTCTACTGTCAAGGGTATGGGAAACACAGAAAAGATATAGAGAGGGGAATATAACGAGAGGCAAACATTTGCTTCAGACTCCTTAAAAAAAAAAAGCTGGACATTTCTCAAGAATAGTGTTGGGTGTTTTGAAGTTTCAGGTGTAGAAATGACAAATATCAGATTCCATGCAACATTCCAATATATGTTTTAGGCCCAAGTTAACACAGTACGGCCAAAAAACCACAAAAAACCACTTAATGCCTTCCAGAGGGACCTGGAAAGGCTTGAGAGGTAGACCTTGTAAGTTTCAACAAGACCAAGTGCAAGGGCCTGCAGCTGGGTCAGGGCTACCCCAAGCACCAATTACAGGCTGGGTGGATAACAGATTGAGAATAGCCCTGAAGAGAAGGACTTGAGGGTGCTGGTAGATGAGAAACTCAGCATGAGGCAGCAATGTGTGGTTGTAGCCCAGAAAGTCAACCATATCATAGGCTGCATTAAAAGAAGTGTGACCATCTAGATGGTCAAGGGGGGTGATTCTGCCCTCTCTGCTCTCGTGAGACTTCACCTGGAGCACCACATTCAGACCTGGAACCCTCAGCACAGCAATAACATAGATGAGTCAGAGAGAGTCCGTAGAAGTGCCACAAAGATGAACAGAGGTCTGGAGCATCTCCCATGTGAAGACAAGTTGAGAGAGTTGGGCTTTTTTAACGTAGAGAAAAAAAGGTTCCAGGGAGACCTTATAGTAGCCTTCCAGTACTGAAAGGGGGCCTAAAGGAAAGATGTGGAGGGACTCTTTATCAGAAAGTGCAGGGGTAGGATGAGGGGTAACAGATATAAGCTGTAAGAGGGTAGATTTAGATTAGATGTTAGCAAGAAATTTTTTACTCTGACGGTGGTGAGGCCAAGTAGCAGTAAGTAATTTTGCACTATTCTGCATTTTTAATTTCAAGTGTGAATATATTCTTTCACTCATTTTAGATACAAAAGCAGTTATTGTTGCAAGTTCTAATTTTGTTTTCAATTTAATTTTCACTATTGTCTCCTAGAGTTATACACAATTATTTTCTAAATTTTGCACTGAAAATTGCTGAAAATTATTATTTTTTCATCTTTGCATGATTTCCGTATTCTCTTAAAAAGCTATTTTCTACTCAAAACTGTCTCCTGACCTGCTGTCCTTGAAAAACTTTGCAACTAGGGTGAACAGAATTGCAATTGGAAATCTACTTTTAAATTCCCATGAAGCTATGGCATTTTCCAGATGTGAGATATTTTAATTTTCCAGGAGAATCTTTTTTCATGTTCCCAAGTATGGCTTTACAAAGGCCATCTTTTTTTCCCCCTCAGTTATATACATAGAAAACTCCTTGAATTTTATTTGTAAAAGTCTATCCATATCTAAATACCATTTATCCCAAACTGGGTCTTAAAGGGACTTCTTTCCTTCTGATACCCTAAGTCTTCAGGTTTTGCCTAAGTTATCATTTCTGTCACGTGTGTCATTTTTATCCCAGTGAAGGCACTGGTATTACTGTGTCATATTTCCAATAGCCAATATTTCTCCTATTCTTAATAGTGGTAAATATTTCATCTCTCCATGAACAAATTCAAACAGGAGAAGGTCTCACAACCAGCCTAGATGTGGTTTTGATTTCTCATTAATGAAACCGACCTGTTTGGGCCAGGTAGTACAAAAGAGTGATGTGCTCAAATTTCAGTATTTTAAGTAGTAGGGTTCTGTCTGAAGACATTCAACACCTTCCTGGATTAAGTCCCTTACTGTTAGTTTGTGTAGGATGCTCTCCACTTTGTCATTGCCACAAGCATTTTTGATTGCTGAATTCATGTTTCCTTTTACAATATTGGCTGTAGAATTAAAAACATACGTGGTAATAGGTCGCACAACAAAAAGTGCATGTTAAGAACAGGCATGTATGAACTCCCCAAACCAAAACAACTTCCAATGACATGCTCAGGAATGTATACAATATGAGGCATATAGGCGTTGTAGTATTTGCATGGACTTAACTAAATGAAGGATGAACAGTAGAGCCCAAACAACAATGAAAGCTGGATTCAGTGTTATGCAGGACAGTACAAAATGTTGTCTGTGTTACCTGACTAGTGAATATCATCAGTAGTAAGGAAAATAATAGATGTGGTTTGGTTCTGTAAATGCCCACTATGCATCACGTGTTATTCATTGATATTCTAGGTGAATATCTAAGTTTTAGCACATTTTAGTAGCCTTCAATTACATGAGAAATAATAGCATGAAAGATCTTGATTCACAACGGTTAAAATCTGGTGGAGTCTTGAAATGAACACATTCCCAGTTGGTTAACTGGGTGTTTTGCTTGGCAATGCTGTTTCTAGGTTTCTATTGTGAATTCAAACACAAAGCCTTTAAATTTTTGAGGCTGGAAAATGGGAAAGCTGGGAACAATAAGCTATGCAATTTTTGCCTGGTGATGTAAGCTGGAGAGAACTCCAGTTGGGAATGAAAATCCTGCTTGGAATGACACCAGACAGCATCTATTATCTTCCCCAATTATTAAAATTCCATCTGCATCAGTAAGTGCTATTTGTTTTCTTTGTGCAGTACTATTTCCCCGTTTTTGTTACTGATAGCTTTGAAGATTATCCATACTTTTCCTGATGAACAGTGTGAACTAGTAAAGAAAGTCTCTTAGCTCTCTTCTGATGTAAGCTTTTCAGAGAAACTCTGATGACATTAAAAAACTTTCCAAAGTTCATCATCGCTCTGTTAATTTTAACAGCTCTCCATCTGAGAGCTGATTTAGGGCTTTTGAGTTCTTTTTTTTTTCTTTTTTCTTCATTTTTTTTTTAGGAAAAATCTGTTTATGATGCCCTGAAGCAATGTATATTTGCGATTCATAGTTTTAGATGGTAAGAATGGCCACCAGCTTCAACAACATTTGATTGTAGAGAACACTCATGTTTATGAATTTTGCAAGTATGTGCTAACTTAGAGATGGAATTAGGCAAGGGCAAGAGCCTCCTTTGTATTTGAGACTATGTTGGGGAAAACAATACTTTGAAGCTTACAGCATATTAATTAAAGGAAAAGCTTAGAGAATTTAATGTGCTTTGAAAAGGAGTATTTAAAATGCCGATATGAAAAGTCCACACATGAAAGGTGTTTTGCTGATGCACAGACTAAGGCACAAACTCTTCTTGATAAAACCAGTGGCTGGTAACAGCACTCATGCTTATGTAACTGCTTTTTGTATGCATACATACACCTATGTATGTTTATGTGCCGCTTGCTCTCACAGGGCCACGGACCCTGACTTATTCCTACACAGGAAATAATATGTAGACATCTGACAGCATCTGTGTGTTCATAGACCTGCTTCAGTCAGGACAGCTCTTTTCTTCTACCCTGTTCTATTTTTTTCTTCCACATTTAGACACCGTTGAGAGGACAGCTGTGTCCTGCAGGATGCCAGGCAACCACAGGATATGAAAGCATCTTTGTAAGATCAACCTACAGACACATTTGTTCACCAGGCTTCTGGCCTTCATGAATGACAGCAGCAACAGCATTGTTGAAAGGGAATCCTGCTGTGCTCTCAACAGGTGGGCTGTGTTTTGCTGGAGCAGAGGAGGGTGGCCAGGAGTATGCCTGCACATATATCCTTGTTCCTGCTCTTTTGCGTGGCCAAAATTGTAGGGCTGCAACATGGGTGGTCCTTGGGCACAACACCTACAGGAGGTGGACCATGAAGAAGGCTTTTCTACCATCTGATTTCATTTTATGTTCCTTTTGTGAAAGTGAACAAAACCCATTAATTCCCCTGAGACAACCTGAACAAGCAGGCTGGGCACACTGCGTGTTTATCTACATACAGGGACACCCCACAGGCAACACAGCAGGTTTCTTTTTCCAACAAGATTCAAAGGTGATTTCACTGCTGTTCGGGAGTGAACTCCCCTCCCCTTCAGACTAGCAACAAGACCCCTCACTTCCTTGTACTTTTAGAGACTTACTCATTAGGTTGTAAATAGATGTAATGTTTATGCTCTCAGTTTTTAAGATCAAATACATACAGTGACTTGCATTGCATTTAGAATTTGCAGCAAGAGACAAGCAAAGAGGCCTCCAGTTTGTAATTCTTATCCAGATATTTTAGGGATATTATTTAATTCTTTCCAAGATTGTACTTGCCAGACTGTATAATTGCCAAAGCAACTGAAGTTCATAAAAATCAGAAGTGGGACAGAGGGAATCTACTATCTCTGTGACTTTAATAGGTCTCAAAAAGAGCAACATCCCTTTGGTCTGACAATGGGACCGTAAAGCACACAAAACCTGCAGGATATGCTATGGTCTCTCTTTGTGCAAAAGCTCTACTAAAAAGGTGTCTCATAGGACCTTTTCCTCCTCTGTGCCATAGATGTAGTAGCGTCTTATTCCTCACTGGGGCAAATAATGTTTTCCCAAATGTAATATGCTGCATTTCCTTCCATGGAAGTGCAATAAGGAAAAAGGACAGAAGAGAGAACAAAAAATAAATGTCATATGCAGATATAGAGTCATAAAATTCCAGCACGATGATCGTGGACTTAACAGTCAGGTCTGGTGCTCCTTGGAAATAGCCAGCAGGTCTTCTTCTTCCTGGCAAAGGAAAAGTATGCAGACAAAGGAGGAGTGACCAGACACAGCTGTATGTGCTTGACTCTTTTTTTGTGGTATCCTCCATTCCTATAGATCGAAGTGTAGATGCATTCCAAGGGCTAGTTTTACCTGCTGTCTTTCCCAAGCTAAGCACAGTTCAGTCATGGTGTACAGCCACAGTATGTTTTTTTTTTCAAGTGGGTTGCCTAACCATATAATTTATCATCATAGAAACACATAAGAAGAAGCCACAGAAACTGAAAGTAGTCATACATGCTTATCGGAGGGCAGAACTTGGCCCCATGTAGTGTTTTGGGGCCTTGGGCAGAGAATCTGTTGCGTTGTATTAGCATACAAATATGGTCAGCCAATGCTCTGGCAGGCTTACCACAACATTTCCCTGCTTTTGTGGGTTTATGTCCAACCATAACGTCATTCGAACACATTTAACTAACTACTGTACCTGTCTGAGGTCTCTGATGTTGTTATTTTTATACTACTACAGCCTAATAGTACTGCTTGTTGGTCATTATAGCAGCATCAAAGATCAGTGCAGTTCATTCTAGACTCAATCTCATGGAAAATCCAATCAATAAATTGATTAGGTATTAAATTACATTCTTTGTATTACTTCTCTTACAGTATAAAAAAAACCCATATTTTTTTAACCCATCTTTTTCTCCCTTCTCTTTCTCCATTTCCATTAGTATTCCTCTGCTGTCGAATTCATGGGAAAGGCAGGTGTCCTATGTATTATATGTTATCATTTTCTTCTCAAAAAAAAAAGGTCATTAGTTAAGCAAAGCCAGAAATTAAAAACATATGAAAACATGCCAGACCCCAGGGTGTCTTAGAAATGTTCTTTTCACAATTTTTCAGTGGCTATCCAAAACCCATTTCTGATGCTAATATCTGTAGAAAATATCACTAGCATTAAAGTTTACTGTAGCAGTAAGCCACTCTGAGCTGATTGCCACTGTACTTTGTAATTTTTTTTTTACCATAGGCCATTCCTAGCAGGTAACTTTGGATAGTAAGTGTTTTTTATGAGGATGTTTGGGTTTTATGATGAAAACTCATTTTGACAGGAAAATAACCAACTACACCGAAACCAGCAATCAGTGGGAGCTGCACTCCTGCAAGGACCAAATGTGGTATGTTGAACAGAAATTCTGGAAGTCATATTAAAGAGAATGAACTAACATCAGGTTATTGCTGCCTGTGTTTGCCAGACAGCCTACAGAAATATGCTTGTGATCATGGTGAGGCAGGAGATTAGCTGTGATTCCTGTGATTGCTAATAGATCTTGCATACTGTGTTCATCAACAGGAAGTCTGCCATTGCATTTAATAGGGCCAGGATTTCATCCTTGTAATTTTGTTAGCCTTTCTTATAAGTTGGAAATAGATTGCTTGCCTCATATATACATTATGTCTGCTATTTTGCTGCTCAAGCTCTTTGGGCCAAGTTTTACAACCTGCACATTCTTGTAAAGCACTGAAGTGTATTTGGCCTAATGTAGCAACAGCTGAAGTGTTAAAATAGCCACATATAAACATATGTTGGCTAGCAGTTATAACAGCTTCAGAGAATTCCCACAACTGCTTTGAAAAGTAGTGATTTCATTTTGCTTTTGGTTTGTACTACTTTAGTGTTGCTTAAAGCATTTTTACAAACTTTAGTTCAAGTATCTTAAAATCTTAGCACAAAATTCAATAATTATTTCTAAATGCAGTTTGATACACTATCTGAACTCATGTTTGTAACACTGGACTAGGAATTCTATTAAAATTAGGTCTCACTTCAGCTGCTTTGCAGATTTCAGTGTTCCTGGTTTTTAAACAGGTAGCTCTCAACTCTCCCTCTCCTTCACTGTATATGAGGCAGCACCCTGGTTCTTCTAGTCTTAATGAACATATCATTTGAAATTTTTCACTGACATCTCAAAATCAGAGTCCTTCCAATTCAGCTTCTCATGTTCTCTTCTGGATGCTCCCTTCTCTACTTTGGTGTCAACATCTTTACTATGCACTATGTGGTCTTGCAGTGTCGGAGACATGTCTGGGTCTGCCCTCTCTCCTCTTTCTAAGTCACAGTAATGGTCTCCTACTGCAGTTCTCCAGTTCGGTGGGTGGGAGGGTGCCTATCTCTCTATAGAAGATGTTTGCTTGATTTACCCTGACAACTGCAACCTTTCTTTCACTGTGTTCTTCACACGTATTTTGGTCCTTCCAGCAGATTCAGTCCCTTCAGTTAAAACCAGCCTGTTTTATTTATCAGAATGCGAAGTTCTTCTCTATTTTCATTTAGAGGCTATTTCTGCAGAATTTAAGATCAAATTTTTGGCCATGCTGCTGGGCACTTCAATGCTTAACACTTCTGCCATTTTTTATCTCTGCCTCTTTGATCACACAGACATCCAAGTCTTCCCCTCAAACAGTCTTCTTGTTGTCTTTCCACTGTTTTGAATTCATTGAACTGTATCCCCAAACTAGTTTGCCAAGGCCCACACTCATCTCAGTCAAATTCATCCTGAAAAGCCTCATCCTGTAACCTGCCCTGAAGGCTACAAAAACCGTAACAGTTAAACCAAGCTTTGCCTTTTGTTTTTACTTGTCACAGAATATTATGTGTCTCTGTGTCCCATTTCTTCTCTATTCTTTTGTTTGTTTCTTTTCCTGTGTCTAGGTTCTAAACTTCATGCTTAGTGAAGGTATAATATATATATTTATTTTGCCATGCACTTAACTAATCTATGGGTAGAATTCAAATATAAAATACTAATTATTGTTCCAAGGATGGATTTAATAATGCACAAAGAAGGGCTAAATGACCTTTCCCCTTGCTAGTTGAGGAGATGGCTACCTAGAAGTTTCCCAAGAAACTATAGGAGCAAGATCTGCACTGGGAAATTAAACATACTTAGGAGTAAGATCTCTCATTGCAATGAAAGGGATAGGTCCCTGTTGCAACTTTATTTACCACTCTGAATGTCTGTTCGATCAAAACCTTAGGTTATAACATGATAAACCAAATCCTCCTTGCCAGAGTCCTTTCCAGAACACCTGACAAAGCACAACCCCATTTACTGTCAGTCATTAAGCAGAGCTGTCATAACTGGTGGGAGGGATCAAAAAAAAAAAAATCAATCTAGCATTAGTCACTGGGTTCTAACAATAATCTCCTGCATGTCACTGATTACTTTCTCAGAGACACAGGAGATTACTGATTACTTTTAAATTACTAAAGCATGGATCTGTGAACATGGAGCCATATTTCTTCACAAAGACATGATTCAGTGAGTCCTAACATTTAAAATGGAAAAGAAAAATAACCCAGTATCTAACTCAGTCCTACAAAGAGGAAGAAGTTGGCAATCCAGGTCTTAATTATTTATTTACTGTTTCTTCACCCAATAGCAAAAATAGTTGCTGTAGCTCTTGCTAGACATTAACTGCGAGAATAAGAAAAATTAGTAGTATATTGATTGAGTGCAGCCTGGATGCTGCATTAAAATTGTAGCCAGTTTTTAGCTTCCTTAATCTTGCTTGTTTACATAAAATTTTTAATCTGAAAATGTAATAAATTCTTTTTTCATAAAGTGAGTATGAAAACATAATATTAAAAACAAGAGTTCACCTTATTATTCAAGACAATGTGTAATGCCATTTCACCACCACTCATACAATCCTCCTGGATTTAACTGAAATATGAGGATTAATGTTATATTATTATCAACAAATAATTCAAAATATCTGATTTATTGATGTTGTTAATTGGCATCAGTTTTTGTGAATTTCATACTCTGAGACTAAATTTTTTTCTCAGACTATGCTGTGTTACAAAAAAACAGAATTTCCAGAATCAGGGACAGAATTAGAAATGTTTGGCTTTTTGTGTTATCCACAGAAAGGCTGTCGTATATTTTTTGCAGTCCCGTATATTAAATCTGTTTTTTAGAGTTCAGACCTTGGAATTTTCTGATGCTGGTGCCTTTAGCAAAGTCAGATATCTCTCAAATAATACATTTGCTGTGCACATTAATTGTATCTGGGCAATTCTCAGCTGGGTATTGCAGAGAAAGGCTGAAAAGAACTATACAAAGGACATCTCTACAGAATGTAGCTTTTATCTGCAATTCCAGAAAACATTCCCTGCACAAAATCATCCTTTTGATTCCAACACAAGCTTGTAGCACAAATCCCAGCGTGATAATAAGTTAGCATATAGCAAAGCCTGTTAATAGTTTCAGATTCAAAGCTCTCTCTTCCCTGTCATTCTGGGATAGATTTTAGGATACCACAGCCAAAACAGATTTATAGTTTTGTTGCAGTTCCTCAGGTTTAGACATTTATCTGAATGTCTCCACCTCTATCTGTCCTGACTATTTGAAAAGGTTTTCAAACTCTGTTGAATAAGATTTGGCTCTTTCCTGACATACTTTCACTCTCAGATATGTGTACCCAAGTGGATTGATAGACTGGGGGAAAGGAATTTTAAATCCAACACCCTTCTCATTTTTTTTACTGCAGTGTGAAGTTCATTTTACTCACTGAATTCTGGATAAATGGGACCTTTGAGATAAATTTTACATTAGTTTATCTCTCCAATTGAGGATTGCATGATTCTATATTTAATGTCATGGGGTTAGCTGTTAGCTGTGCATCTGCCAAGATGTTTCCACCACCTTGGTGTCAAAATCCGAAACTAATGATTAATAAAGTGAAACAAGTGAAAAGGCAGCTGTAAGTTAGTAAAAGTGATGGGCATGATATATGTATATCATTAGTTTTTCCTTAAAGAACATTTATAAGATTACATGAATGCAAAAAGGCAATGCAATATTTTAGTCTTTCTCTAGTCATTCGAACACTCTGAAGCAGATGGACTGTGTGACTGATGATTCAATAATTGCACTCATTAAAAATGTTCACGCTTTTAATTTCCCCCCCTCACATTCTGTGAAGAGCTGAGGAATGAAACGGTTTTGTCATTGTCAGCAGATAGATAATTGAGTTTGGTTTGATTTCCTGGGGTGCCCCTTCCCAACCCCCATGCTGTTGGATTGACATCTCCAGAAGCATAGCAGAACATTTGAATGAGACCCAACAGTCTTAAAGGAGAAAAGCACTATAGAAAGATTCCTGTCTCCTTCCCAGCACTCACTTTGTGCACTCAGCCAGCAGTCTACCTCGGTAGCAGACAGTATGCATTTGCTTTTCTGCCAGATTACCTCCCCCCCACGATACCTTTATCTACCTGGTGGGGCTCAAGGAAAAAAAGTAATTCTGCCTTGACCATATCCACAAAACTCCTGTTTATTGTTGGCAGTCATAATCAGCCTAAAACTGAAGGGAGACGGTGTCCAGCTGTGCAAGGGCCTGATGCCTGGTATTGCAAGAACATGAAATCAAAAAAATCTGAAAAGACCTAAGGAAAAAAGGTAGCAGGAAGAGCAGCAAAAAAAGAACCATCCTTCTTTATCTGAAGACAAAGATAAAAGTATCTCCCAACGTTGCTGAAAGGGTGCCTCTATTTGTTTCTACCATCAGGATTTAAGTTTAGAATTTGCATGTAAATTTAAACTGCATAATATCAAAAGTAGCATTCTCCAAATGAGATATTACATTCATTCATTCTATCTGCCCTATTGTTTGGGCACCCATTTTCTAGATGGTAATCTGGGAACAAATATAGTAGAAGTTGTGTAATCCATGGCTTTCTGATACCTCCAGCTCCTCCAGCAGATTCTCACACTTTCTATAACTCGTATTTTGCAAAGATCTAGCTGAGATTAGAGCATCATGGTGTTTAGCCTTCTTCAAACACGACTTGACAGTGCCCTTTGCAACTCTGGTTAAAGTCTATGAGGGGGACTTTCATCACTGCTATGCTTAGGTTTCACTATTCTGTACACACTTAGGAGTTCTGGGTAGGCTGCATAAGATCTTAATACACTTCCACAGCCCTCCTCCTGTGTACACACTCTCTTAGATCCCTGTCAGCTGAAACATGTAATGCACAGTCTTTGACACAAAATGCACAGATTTAAAAGAAGTTGGTAGGTCCTGATACCATCCTTCATCTCAAATTCACTGCACCCTGTTATTCTTTGTGTCTGTCACATACACAGATTTTTACGCAAACTTGTGATGTAGGGATTCTCTTCTTCCTACATTATTTCAGAAGTTGAAAGTTATGTCCCTGTCAGAGAAGCAGGCCATCTTCCTTGTTTGCCAACTGCCTTTTTCCTTTGTGAGCGTCCTGGACAGTTCACTTTGTCCTGATGCTGGGAGAAGGCTGCATCTTCAGACTGATACCTTCCTCTGCATCTAATACACAGTTATTCCTTTTTCTCCTTATGTAGATGAAAATATTCCATGCTCCAAACTCCTCAGCCAACAACACATTTGTAGTCATAACCCTGAATGCTACTTCACCTTCACCTCCCAAGATGCAATACGGAGTGAAGGATAAATATATGACACAGTTGTATGTATAGTTCAAAAAAACAAACTGTAATGTACAAGGTGCACATACATCTGCTAAATCATCACAGCATGGCAACTTGAAATGAACTTGCCTCTTACCAGCAAAACCGGCCGGCAGAATTAGAACGGACACTTGCATAGGGAAGTGACATGTTTTGCACAAAAATCAGTAACCTTAACTAAGACATTTTAATTAGCATTCTGAGGAGTTTCATGCTCAATAATGTGACCACAAATGCTTGGGGAAATGAATCTCTCAATGGCCTTTTCTTTCACGGAACAAGTAGTCCAGTGAACGTGGAAGTTTCTAAGTGAATGTCACAGTACAGAGTGGAGCAGCATGAAACCCTCAGGAAGCAATTTGAAGATCCAGGAAGACACCAAAACTTTCTTGAAATGTTATATTTCATATAATTAGCTGCATTTTGGTGGCATCAGGAGATGATCTTCAGTCAAGAATTCACAGTTCTGCTTGAAAGGAATGGCCTGGTTAGAAGTGAAACTCAGTGGCAGTCACATAGTGTACAGAGCAAACCAAAGCTTCCTACACAAACAACCACAATTCGCAGCTCCAGACTTTTATGTGGAGGTAAGCATTATGACTAGATTCCGTCCCCCTCTCACCCCAGCCCCCCGTCTCATTAGGATAGATAGACCCAGGTTTGTGCACTCTACTACCCTCAAACTCTGGAAAATTTTGGTTACAGACACAAAGCCAAAACGGTCCAGAGTTACCCCTTACTCAAACAAGGACATAGAAGAATTTCAAGCTACACCTTTCTCTGTAAAAGTAGGATGCTATCTTTTAGGAGCAAAACCAAACATATAGCAGGTCTGTATTTAATTTTGGATGAATGTCTGGGCCCACACTCTAATTCAAACTCTACAAAGGGACAACTGTATACAACATGCCTATGTATATATATAACCTATAATCCTAGCCCTAAACCTAACCATAATCCTAAACCTTATGCCAAGCTTAATGCTAAGCCTGACCTTGACTGTAATGACTCACTGTGAACAGCTGGAGAGTTGTCCTTGTAGAGAATTGTCCTATAGAGAACTGATCATAGAGGGTTGTCCCCTCCAGCAGATATGATGTTGACTGCATATTGCAGTACCCACTCACAGTGTCAGTAGCATGGACAGCTTCCACGGAGGCCTCAGATGCTGATTTCAACAGTTCAGTTGTAACATGGAAATCAAAGCATGTTAATCTTCCTAGAAACTACACTTAAAGATTCTCAAACAACTGTGGAAGTCACATCTTCAAAGGGCTGTGTTTAACCCTCAAAGCCGTACAAGAGGGCTTACCTGCTCAGCCTCCAAGGGCCAGCAGTGAAGCAAGTGTTGCTTTGCTTGCATGTCCTTCCATGAGATTGAGCTCATCAATAGAAAGACTGTTTAGGACAGCCTTCAGAATAGATGTTACCTGCTGCATTTTAGAATCCCATACCTAAGAAATTTTAGGAAAACATGCTTTTTTCTTAGGATCCCTTCTCCCCATTGAGTAACAAAAGTCTTTTGATATCACTTCCATTCAATGCTGATGCAGTGACTCCGGTGTACCCCCTTATTTCTCCAGGAATATTAAACAACTGCTGTGTCATTCTGCTTTAGGGTAGTCTGCCTCTTCAAAAAAAAAACCCTAAAAGAAATACACTTTCTCTAACTTTTGCAGCCAATGAAAACAGATTGTATTCTTTAGGGCTTGTGACTGTTTTAGATAGCTAAAGAAAAAAGAAGTCTTGCCTGGGTGGAAAATTTCTGTTGTAACTGATAGCAAATACAGAAAGTCTAATTTGCATATAGATGTTGAATCTTGCAACAATATACTCCCCCGAGAGAGCTCTTGTTGTTTAACTGTGTACACAGTCTGGCACTGTGCTGCCCAGCACCTAATAAAAGCTAAATTAAAACTTTTTAAAGCTCTGAGGCTGCTAATATCCTTAAACTATCAATTTGCATTTGCAAAGAAAGGGTAAAACTATACCAAGCGAAGCCTCTTTTAAGATGAAAAATAGAGGGTATGGCAGCAAGGGCAAGAGGGAGAAATAACTTTATTTGAGAGTAAATATTGGTCAGATGTACTAATGCTTTAATTCATCAACCTAGATGAGCTCTATTACAATGTTAGGATCCAGCAATACCAAGGAGATGAAAACCAGTACTGTTTAAAGAAAGAGAGACTAACTGAAGATTATTAACAGGGCTGAAAGAAAAACAGAGCCAGAATGGTTGAATAGTGAGGAGAAGATGAAATGAAATGTGGAGAGAGCAGAAAAGGAACATGGGGGAAAGACTGAAGTATGATCTATTTTCTCTTGTCAATCTTGTTTTTATTTTAAATTTCAGTTTTGATCACAAACTATGCAGTGAAGCAACCATATGACAGGCGCCAGGGGAAAACTGAAGGCTGTCAGGGGGAAAAAACCCTACATTTGCAGTCATAATTTCATTAAAATAAACTATCTTAACATTTTAAATGAAAGTGTGCATGATAAATATAAACTATAAATAACATAATGTCTGAACTAAAATTTGAACGAGTTTTAAGTTAGGCAAAAAAAAATTCATGATTGATATGAAACGGTTTTGAATTCTAGGAGGAGCATAAAAAGAACGTAAAAAGCACAAAACTGACCATACTATCTGACTACTTTATATCCAGATTCTGTCAACAGGATACATATGGCTGCCACTGACCCACACTGCAGTAAATTAAACACTGCCCCATGAATTCTTCCACCCTGAATTTCAATTCAGCTCTCCCAATGCTTGTTCAAATGAATAATGTCCTGTTCTATTAGGACTTATTAGGACTTTGAGGTTGATCATGGATGATTCTACAGCTTTGTCCTACCAGGGAATGAAGAATTGTGCCTTTCTAAATATGTAATTCTCCTTTACATCATGAATTAGCAACATAGCCAAAGGAAGCAGGTTATCTCTTCCTGTCTTTGCTTTTCAGAGGATATTCATCCTATAGCCTTTACTTTTAAACTGTTCTCTCCTTACTGCCAAAGGGATAGGGACCATCTGGACAAAAGGACACTAACGCTTATCACTTATCACTTGATTTAACTTTTATTCACACATGTGCTGTGATTGGAAGTTCATGTATGTAGCTATCTAAAACTGGAGAATTCTCTTCTTAACTTTCCTTTCACTTAACCTCCTCACGTTTGACAAGAAGTATTTACCCCTTAATCTTTTTTACTCAGGTTTCCATCTCTGGTAACAAAATGCTCTCTTCCATGCTTCTGCTTATCTCCAGAAAGTCTGAATAATTTCCAAAAATAATGTTTCCTGGCTACTGTCTAAAAAGTTCACTTAATTGTTTTGTCAAACATGTGCAAGAATGGTGAAATTAGCATTTATAATAACATATTCCAAAAGAAAAATGAGATCTGCTTACAGCTTATGCCTAGAGGCAAATAGATGGGCTGTGATGCTGTGCAGATTTTGCAAGCTGTAGGAGCTATAAGAGAGAAAATAAAACTTCGATTAGGGAGAAAGGGCCAGATCCACCTCAGTGAATCGCATGTACTTTACTTCGGTCCAGATCCTGTGTGCACTTTTAACTCAAAATTCTGGATCATCCACAATGTTCTGGTTCACATTATCAAGCACTTGTTGCATGGGGATTAAATCCTCTACAGCTACTGCTCTGGACTACAGATCCACTCCTACAGGGCTACACTACACACAGATGCAGCCATCGTGTATACTCATTGTCTGAACAAGAAGGATGCCAAAAATATTGATGGTCCTTGCAGGAAAATCCAAAGCTATTATCTCCCTAGCCTTTTGATAAATATCAGACACAAAGTAATGAATCACTTATTTACTCTTTTAAAGCAGTTTTATTTTGACTTTATTTAATGATGTAACAACTAAATCTATTTTACCCTCCTGTCTCTTATAGATTGCATATTGTGTTAATTTCGGATCATATTAGTCAAAGAAATCTTTATGTTATTCTATTTGAAGAATGTGCTGACCTTGAGGAAATTTATTTTAACCCTGGTGAATTTGTTAGGTTGGGGTAATTCATGGGCATTAGAAGGTTCAGAGATAAAAATGCTGCTTTGACCTTCAAAGTGCTCATCACTAACACGCCATTATGCAAGTTGGGAACTTTTCAATCCCTTCAAAATGCATCACCTAAGAGCATCCTCTTTGCTTGTCACTCTATATTATTCCTATCCAAATGTCTTTATTATCTCCTCATTTTCCACAGTATCATATGCAAATGTCTCATACTCACCTTCAATGCCCTTCACAACTATAACATTTCCGTTTAATCAATTTTTTTGCTTTTCCCTTTAGGTCTATGAGTGACTGAGTATTCAGTGGTACCACAACTTTCTCCATGCTTCTGTACATAAGAGTCTCCTTTTCTCTTCTCTAGTATTAGTTGCTGTGGCAAACCATGTCATAACACATTTTAGTGTCAGTCCATGCACAACTGTGCATCACAGTTGTGCAGTTCTGCAAGGAATCAGCCACTAATCTTACAAGGTGAGATGCGTTCTGACAGAGATTGTATTTATTGATTTAAGGAACATAAACTGACTTAGACTATATGGATAGCGCAGAGAAGTATTCAGATTTGTTTTTATCACACGTCCTCCTTCATGCTTGCTGTTTGCAGTTGTGACTTATGGTCCCTTTTTTTCACATTAAATTACTTGTTCTTTGGGACTGAAATTTTCTTTATAACAGTGTTCATCAAATAGTATAGATATCATCTCTAGGCAGTGTTATAAATCCAACATTAAACTATGTATTGACACTGTATGAGTTCCAATCCTTGCTTTATTCAAATGGGTTAATCATATTATATTGTTGACATGTGGCTTCTGAATACAGCATGTAAGCATTTATCTCCAAGTTTAATGTTCAGAAAAGTCACAGAACATTATACTTATTTACATCCATGCTCTTCTGTCCAGGAAATGATATGTTGTAAATAAGCTTGGCCCCTGACAAATGTTATTGGCACAGAAAAGGGGCAGTAAATGGCACTAACATGCAAGAAGTTTGATTATTTAAAAAAGAATGAGGCTTTCCGTGAAGAAAAAATTGCATATAGGCACATGTTCTCCAAGCCAGGAGTTCAAAGATCCTTTGTTTCAGCCATTACACAGAAAACGGAACAGTTTCAAGGTGGGTATTTTGCCAGCCTCTTCTGATACACTTCTTAAAACCCCTCTTCTACTAAAGAAAGTTTGATAAAGCCAAGGATTACCATTCCCTCTCCCCTCAAAAAGAGAAAAAAACCCCAAAACCAAGAAGAAAGAAAAAGAGAAAAGTCATCTCTGGTATTATTCTAGCTATTTTATTAAGAGGAAGATGATTAAAGTGCTGACATTTTTCCCTATGTTGAACTGGGCTTGTTTTCTCCAAGCATTATTATAAGTTTACTAAGGAATCTGGAATGTGAGAAAAAAGTTGCTTACTGATAATAGAAACAGGCTGAACTTGCCCTATCCTCTGGTATTACTTTTGTTTATTGAAAGAATTTACAGGCTAATGAACTTTGTCAAAAAAAACAGAGGCCAGTTTCGAATTTTGGCTGTTAGGATTTTGGCTGTTTTGGCTGTTAGGATTTTGCTGGATTATGTGCATGTATAAATTCATGTATGAGTATTTTTCAGAAAAAAAAGTTTGCTCTACATTAAAACATTGCTTTTCTGAAGTGTTCTAAAAATCATCAATATGATTTTCATAAAAGGAAATACTAAGCATCCACATATTTTTCCTTGCAGTTTCCTGTATTGCAATTCTTCATACTTTAGGAGATTTCCTCTGTGTTAGATCTCCATACACAACTTAAAGTCTGCTAGTCAAAAGCAGAAAACAAAACAATGTACAGAGCCATAGCTTGCCATTCCACTAGCACTGTGAAGAGTGCTTCATTTGGATTTAGTTGTAGGCCTTATAGTCTTAATTAAATTTACATTTGAACCCACTCATCTGAATGAACTGGATTGGAGTCATATGTGAATACCTGCATACAGAAAAACTACATAAGAATCCTTTTATACTAAAATAAGTATTGTATTAATGGACAGCATGTGAACCTCTTTTCATGTGCACTTCGACATGTAGGCCTTCTGCAGTCAATGTAGTGAAATGAAAGTAACACTTCCTGCAAATCACCTTCAAGAACAGGGAGTTAAATCGAGAGTAAAGGGGGCATTTGGCTAGGTTGAGAGACTGAGTATTGTCATTTCTTCTAAAAAGAGGAGACCCTGCATAGAAATATGGCTATAAGCTCTTTGGAAGAGATAGGCAGGGAAATAGAGGTGATGGGTGACTCTATGTTAGGGAGAGGTTCGATTATACATAGCTCAATGATTGTTATGATACAGTCGAGTAGTTATGGGTAAGGATGAGGGGAAAGACCAACAAGACGGACATCCTAAAACATCCAGTTTGTTACAAACCACCCAACCAGGATTAATAGGTTGATGAAGCATTCTGCAAGAGGCTGGTGAAAGTCTTTCAATCATTATCCTTTGTTCTTGTGCAAGACTTCAACTTGCTGGACACCTGCTGAAAATAGAGCAGAGAGGAAAGAGTCTTGGAGGATTCTGGAACTTTTTCACACAGCTGGTAAGTGAGCCTCCCACGGGACAGGCCTCACTTGCCCTTCTGTTTACAAACAGAAAATTATTGGTAGAAGACATGGTGGCTGGAGGCCATCAGGCTTAGAGACCATGGAATGACAGAGTTTTTGATTCTTGATGAATTAATGAGGGGGGCCAACAAAACCACTACCACAGATATCCAGAGGGTGGACTTTGGCCTGTTCAGGACACAGGTTGAGAGAGTCCCTTGGGAGAGAGTCCTAAAGGACTGTCTATTTCTCTAGGGAGCCTGTTACAGTCAGCAACCACCCGCTTGCTGAATAATGTTTCCCTGACGTCCAATCTGAACTTCCCCTGATGCGGTTTCATTCCATTTCCCTGTGTCCTGTGGTGGGTTACCAAAAAGATGAGATCAGCACCTCGCCCTCTGCAGCTCCTCTTGAGGAAATTGTAGACTGCAATAAAGTTACCCCTCAGGCTTCTTTTCTTTGAGGCGAACAGGCCAAGTGACCTCAGCTGCTCCTTGTAAGTCTTGCCTTCAAGACGTTTCACCATTTTGGTCTCCCTCCTCTGAACATACTTTAATAGTTTCATGTCCTCCTTATATTGAGGCACCCAATACTGCACACAGTACTGAAGGTGGGGCAGCACCAATGCACTGTAGAGTGGGACAATGAAGTCCGTTGACCAGCAATGCTGTGCCTGATGTATCCCAGGACATGGTTGACTTTATCAGCTGCCAGGGCACACTGTTGACCCATTTTTAACTTGTCATCAACACAAAACCCTAGATATATTTCCAGGCTGCTTTCCAGCTTCTCATCTCCTAATTTGGCAACGGTACCTCCTAGGAGAATATTGTTAGCAAACTTACTGAATGTACACCCAATCCTTGCATGCAGGTAATGCGTAACAATATTAAAGAGCACTGGCCCTAAAATTGAGTCCTGAGGAACCCCACATTTCTCATACTCATTCATTATATCAGGATCGGTGAAGAATCAAAATTTAATTTTGATTTCTATTTAAAGGAGAATTCTAACCTAGTCTTCCCATTGTCATTCCAGCATCATGTACATCTTCCGGATAACTTTAATGGTTATCCAGGTAACATTGTCAAAGTCTGCAGTTAGATATAGATGGGGGAGAGGAACAGGAAGAAAAGGGACGAGTTCATAGAAAAAGGAAAAAAATCCAAATCAGAGTAATTTCACAAGCCAGTACTAATTCCAATTTGTATGTCATATATTAAAACTTCAATGTCCTAGAAACTTCAAGATTCCTTTATTTAATTGCCTCCAAAAGGACTGGTATCCATAACTCATTTTTAGAAAGTTTGGCTGGCTATGTTTGGAAATTTTCTGGCTGAAGTCTATGAACCTGAAATTATTCTCTTCCATCTGATACAGACATTAGAAAATTACCAGTAAATAACAGAACACTGATGCTTACACATGTGAGGAGAAAATAGAAACATTGTTTACAAATGAGCAGAGGCCTCAGTGAAAGGAATTCCCTAAGTTTTGTGCTCATCAGGATCATTTTGACTGCACTAGAAGATGTATATTCATGCAAAATACTTCAAATTGGGCCTCTCTACAGAGACGCACAAAAAAAAAAAAGAGAGGAACAGGAGAGGGACATGGAGAGGAAGAAGCATGAGTAAAAGGAGGAAAGGTGAAAGTGGGGACATAAAGTTGTAATTTCAGACTTTCTCTGTGTATTGTGTTTGTATGGAAAGGTTTTGGTAGTGAGGAGGCTACATGTGTGGCTTCTGTGAGAAAAAGCCCCATCTCTGATAGAGTCAGCACCAGCCAACTCTGAGATGGACCCACTGCTGGCCAAAGCTGAACCAATCAGCAGTGGTGGTAGCATCTCTGGGATAACTTTAAATAAATGCTACACAACAGCAGCCAGAAGTGACATGTGTGAATATGTGAGAGAAGCAATCCTGCAGGCACCAAAGACAGTGAAAAAAGAGGGAGAGAAAGGCTTCCTGGTGCCAGAGTTGCTCCAGGGTCTGGAGCAGGTACTTGTCTGCAGCCCATGGTGAATACCATACTGAGGCAGGCTGTCCCCCCACAGCTCACGGAGATCCTCTGTGGAGCAGATATCCACCTGCAGCCCATGGAGGACCCCACACTGGAGCAAGTGGATGCACTTATAGGAGGCTGCTACTCCAAGCAGAGCCCATACTGGAGCAGGTTTTCTGACAGGACTTGTGACCCCATGGGGAAACAGCTCTGGAGCAGACTGTTACTAAATTACTTTATCCCATGAAAGGGACTCATGCTAGACCAGTTTGTGAAGAATTGCATCCCATAGGAAGGACTCATGTTGGAGAACATGAAGAAGTGTCTCATGGGAAAGACTCCATTTTGGAACACAGGAAGAATGCGAGGAATCATGCCCCTGAGGAGAAATGAACAGCACAGAATATGTTTGATGGAATGATTGCAACATCTGCTCCCTGTATTCCTGTGCTGCTCAGGGGGAGGAAACAGTAAATTTGACAGTGAAGAAAGGTGGGATTGGGGAAAGGTGTTTTAAGATTGGTTTTCTTTTCTCATTATACTACTCTGACTTTTGATTGGCAATAAATTAAATTAATTTCCCCAAGTCAAGTCTGTTTTTTCTGTGATGGTAATTGCTGAGTGACCTTTCCTTATCTTGACTCATGAACATTTCATTATATTTTCTCTATTCTATCCGGTTGACGAGGAGGAATGATAGAGTGGCTTGGTAGAAACCTGGCATCCAACCAAGACCAACCCATCACTCTCTGAAACCATAAAGTAGAAGTGAACCCAAGAGATAAATTACAACATCAGTCTGTATATGGTTTTACACAAAACACCCTAGCACTTACATGTAAATTAATACCGGGTTGACAGGTCACAGATCAAAAAACTAAGACTGCCACTTGTTAAGTGACATGATCAGGATGTCACAATTCAGTTCTGGATTCAAGATTCAGACTTTCCCACTGGTGGGTAAGACTTGTGTACCTCCCATGTTAGTCACCAAGGCACTTCATTTCATTGCTCTCTCCCAGCTCAGCTGTGAACTGGAGCTGTTACAGAGTTTGGTGGGAAACGTGTTAAGGGTTCAACCAAAAATTTAATTGATCTATTTAAAAATACCAACTACTATCACCAAATCTTTAAATATGAATGATTCTGTCTGTTTCTGAAGAAAACAGAGCAAAATGGAAAAGTAGGAAGTTCTTGTCCTCTACTTAGACTATTTCACAGATCTCAGAAGACCTAGTAAAAAATAATCCTGGATTTTTTTGACTAGAACTGAAGTTGGAGACACTTTTCACATTGTAGGCTGGGGGTTCAATCACAGGCTTACCTTCCAACCATAGTCTAGAGAATGTGGCACTGCCCAGACACAGAGTTTTTGCACAAGTTTTCTACATGAAGATATGATCAACCAGCATAGAGATTTTCCAACTTTTACAGTTCCACAGCTGAAGCATCCCCAAAACATATGCAGGCTTGACTATCATGGAAAAGAAAGAATACTCCCAGTTGCAAGACAACAGTATATTAAGAGCCAGTTTCCATAGCAGATCATTTCCTATATATTTTAATATTATAATCTCTTAGCAAGTTGATTTTGAAGAAGCTTATTCCAGGACTTTTAAACAAGTTAATGAATGGTATTTTAAAAAAAGGGGCTTCTACAGGCATATGTGCAAGATCAGTCTTCAAAAGGAGTGTGTAAAAATCACTATGTATCAGTTACTGCATGAGTAAACTAAGACTTTGCATATATAAAATATTAATTAACTCCTCAAACCCTATTGAAGTGACCAAGAATTAGATAGAAAACAAAGAAACTTTTTGTGCAAATGTATTTATAGGTAACTTGGTTTTGCTGTTTTGAAAATATGTTTTATGATGTACGTGCTAAGTAAGGTGAAGAATGGGTAGCTTGTTGTCATTTGAAAGAAATAAAACTTATTCTAGGAGTTTCCAATGACTCCAGTGTTATGATCTGAAGAGCTGATGTGGGTAGACCTTACTCATCAATTCTGTTGGGTCTCCGAACATATAGCAATCTCAAATCACAAAATCTGTTTAAGTTCAGAGATCATCTGTCTTGTCTTACAACTACTGTAATCGTGAAGACTGAAAAAATTAAAATAGTCAGGAACAATTCTGACTTTTGGGAGTCAGCTGCATTTACATGCCTCTGCTCATGGCAAAAGGCCCTTAAATGAGAAGATAATTATCCTCTAGAAAAAAATAAACTAGTGTTATCTTAACGGCAAAGGACTGTTAGAACTGCACTAATATGAAAGGGAATAATGATTTCTATCACATGTTGCTGACCATTCCTAAAAGCGACTTGCAGAGAACCTTGTCTGTTGCTTCAGTTTTATACTATGTCTCTTCCATTGTGCCTTTCTTTCACAATCACACAATAATAAAAAAGTGTATTGAAAATTGCTCTTTTCAAGTCTGTGTTATCTCCTGGGATGTTCATATTCCATTCAGAGAATTTGCATGAATCAACAAGGGCATCTGCCTCATGCAAAGAAATGCAGTGAAAGAATCTTAAAGCCAAGACTAACACCAAACTGAAAACTTGATTGGAAATAACTAACAAACATGCAAAACACTTGCTATATTTCTATGAGCAAGTAAGGGAAAATGTCAAATGTATAGAGGAGAAAGAGAACTAACCACACAGAAATATTACAAAGAGGGATTTTCCTGCTTTTCCTAACAGACTATTAATAATACATTAGATGTGATCATATGATGTTATACAATGTGCAAGCCCTAGTGTTTAGATAATTAAAGGAACATTTTAAAAACGCATTCTGGCTAGCATGGAGGGATTATGTGTGGATTGGTTTTAATCTTCAAAAGATCAGATATAAAAAAATTAATCTTTATATAGCTTATATCTAACCTAATATAAAATCTAAACTGAATTTTTCATTTTAATTTAAAAATGTACAAATATCTTATTTATCAAACAATTAGTTTGCAAATTTCCATCAGAAAATCTTCACAGTACTAAGATAGAAAAGCAGGAAAACATCTTATTTGCTAGAAGAATCAGCAGTTTTCTGCAGGCTTGCTTAGGCTACTCTCTGCAGGAACTTTGTCTAATTCAGATTAAAATGTCATTGATTTCCCTGTAGGATCTCAGAGAACCTGCAACGGCATTTTCCTGCAGGGAACTTCACTTGTCGCTAGTCACCATGGCACTACAAAGCAATGCATACATTCCGTATGATTTAGTTAAACATAATTATAGAAGTTAAGAAACATACTTAAAAGATTGTACTTTGATCAGCTCTACCTTTTAGCAGTTGTCCACTTCACACTATGTTTAGATATGATACAACTGCGCAAAGACAAGACATACACAACATGGAAATAAAGGGAGGAAGCTGTGCTCTTAATCCTTAAAATAATTCAATACATCAGAAACAGAGAAAGAATTCTAATGCACTAGCAAATAAAATACTATTTTAATCAAAAATCCTTTTGCACCCATAATCTCCCAACTTTTCTCTGCTTTTCTTTTTCAACAAGAACATCTTCTCTTTGTGATTATCCACCCCATAGCCATCAGCTACTGGCTTATGATAGCTGGAGAAAACCCTACCCAGAAGTGCTAAATGGGTCCTGAAATGAAGAGCCTTTTAATAAATTTCTAATGTAGCCATTTGAAAAACCAAACCAAAATAAAACAAATAACCCAAAACAAAGCCACAAAACTATGGATATCCACAATTGTTGGTTTTATAGAATCCCTGTAAGGCAGCCTTGAAAGCAACCTTCAGCATCTGCTCCTACAATTTGCATAAGTAATTGGTAAGTGATTATGATTACACGCTGACAAAAACAAGCTCAGCATGTGATGGAGTGGGATGATTCTCTTGCTTCAAATTACATTGAATTTCAGAAAGGTTTTGAAAGAATGATTATTTATCTAAAGAGCTAACAGGTTAACAGATATCCATAACCTATCTCAAGAGTTATGTTCCTGAGAGTGATAAAACTGCCAGTGACAAACACAGTGGAAGAGACAGAGATTTCGTTGCAACCCAGGCAGATTTGGGGGAATTTTTTCCACAGGAGACTATTGTGACCTCCCGCTCACCTTACAAAATGCACAGGAATTTATTCTTACCAAGCAACACAATGGGAAGAGAATAAATGACACACAAAAAGGAAGTCTACTAGTCTTCCTTTCACTCCAGGGAAGATAAAAGGTTGTGTCAAGGCTGTTGTACTGACCCACAACTGCTGGCTCGGGACTGGTACTTTTAGTCAACACTGGCAAGTTTATGAGTAAAAAAAAATATTTCAGTTCATTTTTTAAGGCTACTACTTTCTCAGTGCTGTCTAGTCAAGGTGTATTTTCACTCCAGTTACCCCATCACTGGTATTTATTTGCACAACAATCAGCCTCACTGGGATGCCAGCACCACACAACAGCATCAGAACCACCCTGAGTACTTAACTGGAGTCGCTTACAAGATATTAGGACAACAGGCTTTGACACCAGCTTTTGTGAGAAAAAAAACCCCAACACCTTAATTTCTCATTATGCCTCTCTACACCTATCTATCCACAAGGATAGAATTTGAGAAATCATGCACTTCGGTGTGCCAGCCAGCCAAAGCAAAATCAGATTCTTTTCCATGCATAGAGGACCTATAGCTTGGGGTCACCACTACCTTCAGTGTTTTGAATATCTTTGAGATGTCTTTTAAAGAAGTGGGCAACAGACACATAGTATGCTTTGACCTCAGTATGGCTTGAGCTCATGCTGACAGGTGATGCATTTGTCAGACTGCAGCAGTGCTCTGAGAGGCTGAATCCAGCCTGCGGTGGGGAGGCAGAGCCCTCAGGTCAGTAGATGTGTCACTATGTCACTACTCTCTTCATTCCTTCCTACTTTAACTGGTTACAAACACAGAAGGCTACAGAAGAGCCTGGTACTCCTGAGACAGGTCAGATGTTCTGCAGGTCTAGTTCTCCCCTCAGTTGCAAGAACCTGTGTGAAGAAATGTTTCACTTGCATGAGATTGGAACAAACATGCATGGCAGTCCCTTTGAACCAGCTGTACTGCTAGTAAAAGAAAAATAACAATTAAACCATGAGCTAAGGAGACAGGAGAGGAGAGATATTCAACTGAGGGATGAAACAATCTGTAATGAAAATAGTATGATTTTCAGAAATCTAGTTTTGCAGTAGAAAAAAATAATAAAAAAGTTTGAAGACATTATCTACATAAACACATACTGAAGTGGTTATTTTATTTTTCCATCTGACATTACTTCTTCTCACACTATTCAAAATCAAGACAAAATTCTTGAGAGTATTACTCATCTGCTAGTAACTTAAAAAAAGCAATAATCTGGTAATTACCAGATACAGTAACAATAAAATAATTTCATCACCTCAATGGGAACAGAGTGAACATTGATTTAGTTTAATTTGAGCAGATTCCTATCCCAAGAATTTGTTCTTGAATTTAATTGAAAACTATGGGTAAGAAAGTTTCTTACAATGACAGTGATCTGTATCATTATACAGAAGCACGGACTTCCACAAGTTATGAGAGATCTAAACAACCACCTGTGCTCTCCTCTGTACTGCAAAAGTGAAATTCTTTTTCTACAAGCATTCCTTCTACTCATTGCGTCACTAAGCTATGGTGCATCAAAGCAGGTAACAAACCCATCTCTGCCCATTCCTTCCCTTCGTCTTATGCTTGACAACCTGATGCTTGTGTGAGAGAGGGTAAGGTCAGCAGGGCATCAGGCGTAAAATGATTTCTGTTGTCAATTGTTCCATCTTTGGACTGTGTATACAGGGTTCTTCAGAAATTTTGTCACTCTTGTGTTTATGCACATGCTGGTCTCAACCACATGAAATTACACAGAAAAAATGTAATAGGTCCATGTGCTCTGTTACATTTGCACCAGGTAGAGTCTGTGGTTATTCAAGGTGGGCAAAATTTGCTGCCTTTTTGTTCACAACAGAGGAAGTTTGAACGCAAAGACAGTTGTGGGCATGACACAGGCTACTTTTCAGTGGTTACACTGATTACTTGTGTCCAGAATATATCTATCCCAATATATTAGGCACTGAAAAAAGGAAGGGTTATAAGTCAGTATGAAATGGCTTCAGTGAACATCTGCTATAAGCTGTCTGTGAGGCAATAGATGAATGTGAACTCCTGGAATTAATCAAGTAGGGCATGACCTTACTGAAACATTTATGAAAAAGCAGTTGCACACCATGGCAACAGAGTCTCTTCTCTCTCAGATACAGAGGGTGGCACTCTACCAGCCCAGCTACCACACTTCTCTGGGGAACAAAAGGGACAAGGAGTGCTATTGATGTAATTGTTTTTGTGAACTGCACAGGTCACTCTTGAACGTTCAGACTGGTGAATACCTGATCTTCCTGATGGTCTGTAAGCAGCTGTGTAGAGTTCTCCCGCTGTATGGTATGATTTTGCTGATAGTCACAAGAAGGCAGGCTTCATTGTAGTCACAGCGAAAAAGAGAAAACACTGTATTTCCTTAATTTGATGAAAAATACCAACTTTTCAGAAGATTAGTCTGTGTTTTGTGGTGTTCTTTTCTATTTCACTTTGTTTGTGGCGTAATTCTCAGCGATTTCTGAAGGCCAGCAGATCCTAGTGAAGGGCAGGGTTGAGTTGATGTTTGTGCTGAGCAGGCACCTCTTAGACTGAGCTAGAGGGAGGTTGTAAAGCTCTTAATCTTGGACTTTCATTTTTTCTTATGCCCTAAACACACAGCCTCACCAGACAGCTTGACATACAATAAGTTTGTTCACACAGACACTGATTTTATTCTCACTGTAGGTTTCGATACTCTTGGTAGTCACCCTTCATTACTAAACTAAGATTGTCAGTTCTGTCTCTGCCATGGTGCACTCTTGGCTTTCCATGCGAGCTCGTCCATGTATTTTCCAACTTCCCATAATAACCTCCTTACTATTCTTCATATTTTACCTGTTTATTTTATACTTTGTCTCTGTCTTCAACAGTATATTCAAAGAGGACTGACAGGTCAATTGGCACTTGCCTCTGAGTTTCAAGTAGCATCATCCATTACAAACTAATGTTAAGTCATGGGTGAGTAAATAGCAAAGAAAATCAAGAGACTGCATTTTTTTCCCTGGAAAAAATCATACTAAAAGTTTATGTACATTGCTAGCCAATCGATACCAGTTGTCTAAAACGAAATCTCTTCCTAAAAATGTAAGGTACAGATCTTCTAGTTTATGACAGTATTTAATCTTATGTTTTCTTGCTTAATTAGGTTAACCACTGTCCCATTTTCTGTTGTTTTGTGACCATTAATCACTGACAAGTGACAGTTTATTTTTTCTTCTCTGAAAAATCCCTTTCACAAGACCAGGCAAAGAGACATTATTAATCATATGTTTGTATTTCTACCTCAGGGTTTTGTAAGCCTTCTGAACAACGTGGGCAAAGTGTTTCAATGAAAATAGTCACCATGCACTTTCTCCTTTACCCCTCCCTTCCAGCCCTGACATTTTTCCCTACTGAAAACAAAAGGTAGCAAATAGAGCTGTTACTCTGAAGAAATGACTAGTTTGACTTTGAAGGAGTTAAGCTGCACATGCCCACTAACTGTCCTGTGTTTCCTACTACAATAAGAAACCCTGACTGAACTGTGAAATAAATGTGTATAACATAGGACTGGTGGATCTTACCTGGTTGGATCATCCTGTTTCCCTAAAATGACTAAACTCAGTCTTTCAGTAAGGACACTAATAAAATTCCTCACTTCTATTCAAACTCTTCTTTTCACACAATGTGTATAACTGACTCTGCCTATGTGCATAACTGTCTCGCTTACTCATCAATTCCCTTGCTAGTTTCTGCTTAAGCAAGACAAAGGACTGATTTGCAGCAGGAGACCCAGTGATTGATTAAACCTCTACTTACTCTTGTAACAAAATATTTGTTACAAGTACAGCATATCTCCAGGAATAACATTATGGACAGTTCTGGACATTCCTCTAAGCAGTCCTTGCAGTTTATAGACCAGTTGATCAACACTGTTTGTGTAATTAAACTGGGCTGACAAACAACACGGAATTTGGCCATCCCAGGAAGCATTGCTGCAGAATTAACCAAATACTATAGACATCTTCAAATGCTCTGTTGAAGTCTTTTTTACATATGAGTGAGTTGACAGATACCTACTATGTAGTTTGAAAGGATTGATAGATATTAGTCATGTATATGTTGGAGTAGCCATTTAAGATTGCAGGTGACTGGAGTTGAATGGTAGACTGGGAATCTCCTTTGAACCAGCCCAAAATGGTATTGTAAGGAAATTTTCATTGGAGGCTGCCATCACTGTCCACGCAGTGACCAGCCACTTTGTTTGAGAGGTTCAATTCCCCATGTGAGAATTATCTTCTGCAAAATAGCTCAATAAGTTAATAATTTATTTTTTCATCCAGAAACTCTATCTGTTAAAGTCTGTAGAGCAAAGAACAGGTGAAACCAAGCAACAGTTACAGAAGTTCTTAGGGGGTATTCAACATAGAACACACTAACTATCATGGTACCATATGATTTTGTTACCATTTCTATAAGAAATCAGATATAAAATAAAGTCTTATCAATATATGCTTGTACTCCATTTCAGTATCAGAATTAAATTTATTTAATTAAAGTCTTTAATTCATAAATTATGAATTGAATTCAGAATTAAATTCAGTATCGGAATTAAATCTACAAAGGGATCTCTATCATATTTTAAATAGTATACTTCATGTAATCAACTAAATACATATGAAGGGAGAAACTGCTGAATATAAGAAAATGACAAGTAAAAACATTTTTCAGGAATATGCTAATTTCAATTTTTATGAAAAATGTAAATGTAAATGAACTATTTGTTCTTTTTTGTTTACTTCATCGTTATTAAAATATTTGGTTAGTATTAAACCCCCTTTGCACACTCAAAACATTTTTTTTTATTTCTCTCATCTCCCTTTATTTTTATTTAGCTTAGGATTATTGAGTTTCAAAATCTTCGTTACACATTGAAATCAATAACAAAATGTAAACTATTTTCTTGATAGACCAATGGTGTTAAAATTTTTGATTTCTTTTTTTATAATGTTTATTTTCTCTTCTTCCTTTTTTTGATTATGTGGAAGTCCTTTCTTTGTCTGTCTTGCTCAGTCTCTTAATTTACTTTTGTTGTGTTATTGTCAACATGAATGAGCAAAGTCAGTTGAAAAATATCCCACTTGTCTAAAAATGATATAGAAATCACTATGACTTCTTTGGTGTCTGTGAAGCATCACATATTTCTGCAGATAATCTACCTTACTTTACCCGTAACACAATTAGCATTGCCTTTAGACACATATAATATTTACTGTAATGTTCCCTAATGGAGAGGATTAAAATACTTTGACATAATGGAGGTGAAATAAGGCAAAATATTTCCATAATTTCAAGATCATTGACAGGCAATTTTAAAGATTTTGTTCTATAAGAGATAAAAGATTTCAGAACAATGACTTTTTCTGCCTGAAAAGAAATGGGAAAATAGCACAATTTCCTAAATAGAAGAATTACATTTTCTTAGCAGATTAGAAAAGTATTTACTGACAGACACTAGCGTAAGTGGCTGTCACACAACATTACATGAGAACAAGAAATTTCTGATTCTCTTGGAAAAATAAATGAAAGCAGCAAGTAAGGTTTCATTTAGCTCTGATACAGGCCAAAAGTGTAAGGCTAGAGAAGATTCAAAGACGGCAGAAATCTTTCATTCTTTACTAACAGTAAGTAATGTAAGTAACTGCAGGAAGACTTTGGACACCAGCATTCCTTTCATTTCTTGTGGTTTTTTGCCTATGCTGGTGTTGATTCTGATGAGATACTGATTTCACCATTTAAGCAAAGAGGTAAATCATGACCATGTCATATTTCATGCCACAAAAATACACAAAATAACACCTTTCACATCTTCTAAATGTGCATTTAAACCAGCAGTGAAACAATATTTTATGATCCCATACACTAAAACTAAAAAGGTTTTCTCTCTAGCATGCTTGATCTAAAGAGAGGAAATGAAAGATGGTCTCTAGCTTATCTCTAACTGTCTGCATAGCATACTAATACTGAATCTGGAAAAATGTTAAAACTTAAAATAGGCATGAAAGTCAGCCCTTGGGTTGAAGCAGGGAGAGTAATAAAATACTCCATAACCAACAGTGCCAATTCTACAATGGACAACCATCAGTAGCAATTGTTGAAAAAGGAAATGACTGACAGCTTGATAGGCTAAAAGCTTCTCAGCTCTTTCTGAAACTTAAAAGCCTGAAGAATAGGATGTTATTATCATTCTGTTTTACTTTCTGTCTTTCTTCTTCACTAGTGTAAACTGTTGGTCCTCACACTCACTATTTACACATCTATGTCATTGTTCATGGCCTTACAAAACACAGAAACTCTTCAAAGGTCATATAACCATCTTACAGTACCAGGTGGATTGTGTATCTATATGTGTTCATTATTCAACTTACATCTAATTTATCTTCTACAAAAGCGTAAGAAGCAGCCGTGATCAGAAAACAAAAAATGTGTTAATTGAACTTGATAGAACATACATATATATGCATACACATATACATATGCAATTACATATACGTGAGGGCCATGAAGATGAGCAGAGGGCTGGAATATCTCTGCTATTAGGACAGGCTGAGAGATCTTGACTTATTCAGCCTGGAGAAGAGAAGGAACAAATTCTTCATGATGAGGACGGTGAGGCACTGGCATAAGTTGCCCAGGGAAGTTGCAGAGGTCCCCCTCCGTGGAAGTGTTCAAGGCCAGGCTGGATGGGGCCTTGAGAAGTCTGGTCTAGTGGAAGGTGTGCTAAACATGGCAGAAGTGTTAGAATTAGATGATCTCTAAGTTTCTTTCCAACCCAAACCATTTTATGATTCTGTGAGTCTATCAAAGAGTGAAAACATTTAACTAAGGAATGCTTAGAAATATATTGTAACAAAGGTGGATAAAAAGCCCTTAGCACACAAACTCAAAACATTTCATGTCATACCTTAAGCCTAGCACAGAACACAGATGTGCAACTTGTATTCAGGAATTCTCCCTAGCTCTCATTAGATTGTTAAGTTTTCTAAAGGAACTGTTACACTGGCTTTGGGAAAAAGTTGGATTGGCATAAGCAACTGTTGTTACTGCAAGCAAGAAACATCTTGCTTTCTTACTTTCCTTGATATGACCAAAAGGATTGTACTGGAAAAACAGATGAATGTCAAGTCAGGCAGAGTTACTCAAAAAGCTTGAATCCTACTGCTCTGGAAAAGGCAGAAAGGTCATCCTTTGGGTAAAGTGAAGGTTAACAGTAAAAATGTACTTGATTCCAAATGGTATAAATTACAGGGTACTTCCAGGATTGTAAATGTTCCCTTACATTCTCAAAATGTATGAAGAAAATTTTTCCTCTTCATGTCTGCCAAACTGAGAAAGCCTCACACACCTCTGCCTCTCATGGTCTGGAGAAACAAGTGTTACTGATTAAAGAGCCTGAGGCAAACCCAGCAGATAAGGAGTTTCTGTTCCACTACATTTTCCTGCCAACTGAAGCATTGACCTGAATATAGCACAAATATTTCCTGACTAGTTGTGATGGTTTAGCCCAAATCCATGCAGCTGGGTTTCCAAATTCCCTTCCTCTCACCCCCAGTGAAAGGGGGAAAGGAAAACGAGAGGAAAAAGGCTTTTAGGTTAGAAACTGAAACTACAGCTTTAACAAAATCATACTACTAATAATGATTATGATTAAAGTAGTTAGAAAGAAGTAAAACATTAGATTTTGCCCCCACACCACCACTCGATGACTGTATGTCACCACAAATACTGTAGATCCAGAGTGAAGGACTGTGTCTGCAGCTAAGAGGAAGCTGAACTCAGGAATCAGATTCAGGAACACACAGATCCAGAATGAGGAACAATCTGACAGTTGAGGTCCTTACTGGACGGTGGCCATTGCAGAAGAGAGTGAGACCCTCGTGATCTCTCAATTTTATATCGAGCATGACATCTATGGGATGGAATACTCTATTAGTCAGTTTGGAGTCTCCTGTCCTGTCTGCCCCTCCCTGCAGGCAAGGCCTGTTTTGCTAGTTCAAGGATGTCCTTGGTTACAAGTATGAACGTTGGCCTTTCTATATACCAGTGTCCCATGTCATCACTTCTAGAGAGAAACTGTCTGAAAAACATGCAGTTAGCTTTCAGAAAATTGAGTTGCTTAGACAAGATTGAGTTAGAATTAGGAAACTGGCTCTAATTTAATTCAAACTACAACACAAGTGCAGGAATTTTGTCACCTGAGAAGCAGCGTAGGTAACTGAGGCAAACCCACAGACATACTTACCATTTGAAGCAACTTCTTTTGCAAGCACATCGTCTTACTTCAGTTTAATAGGTTCATTACTGAAATATCAAGGAAATATGCAGAAATATCAAGGAAATATGCAGAAATCCATAGTGTATTTTAGATCATTAAGTAGTTATTTTGAGATTTTGTTCCCATACACTCATTACTTTAATGGACACAGACTGAGATGGAAAACACAAACTTACCTATTAGATTTTAGGAACAAAAAGATCAGTGAATCCATTAAAATATTTTAAAAATCAAAGTGTTGTTTTAGGCAATAGTCAGTTGATTTTTCATCAGCGGAAAACATTCACTTCTTGTTCCTTATTTATACCAGGTGTGAGTGAACGTTCCTGAGGATAATGTCTCAAAGTAATGTGCAGCTCAGTCATTTGAATCTGAAATCTGTTGACAGAGTGAAAGGTTTGCCTCAGGAGCACAGACTAAATTTTTTGGAAAAAGATGAAGCATGAAGCACCGTCCTAACTTTTCCACTGGGTTTATTAATTTGGCCTTCAATTTTAACAGTGGAATTTTTCTTCAAATCCTGTTGAAATCCTCTGTGCAATCTCTATAAAGCATAGAAACCAACAGATTCTCCATCTAAGTGAAATTGACTTCAAGCACTTTCTTTTTTAAGGCTCTTTTCATAGTCGGTCTGTCTTATCTTTTGTTTTGAGGTGCTACTTAAAACTGTCTTCCTCAGGTCCTGTTCCTTAAATGTGCATTACAGCACATGAAGAAATTAAAAACCCTTCCTTTTGACTCTTTTAATCATTTCCAATGTATCAGACAGTAATGGCAGAAAAAAACCATGATACTGAAGGGCAAGACAAAGGAAGAAAAGAAGCTTGTCTGTCAGGTGCGATGTTTGTGTCTTAATCATTGCTGACACTCTGAAAAACTATGAAGTACAGGGTTCTTTACAAGGTGTGGATGTGACTGAAAATTTAATAGGACAACTCATTTATTAAGATCTAATCTCAAATCTGTTACAAGTAATAAGTAGACTGCTTAGGTTTTGCTCTGAACCTGAAAAACTACCCATTAACTAAATATGTGAATTAAAATAGTATAATTGCCTTATTAACTGTTAAAATATTCTGACTTGTTTGGAGCATATTATGGGAATAGTATTATGTACATTAAAACACAAAATGCGTACCAAGGCAGAAAGCCCTCTGCTCCACATGGTATCGTAATCAAATACCCAGCCTAGTCCATATTCAGGATTTTAAAAAAATTTACATAGTATTTACCATGCCATAAGCTTGTCTGTGCAGTCATTTCACTTTGGGACTATCTGTACATATGAGAGCTCACCAAAGAGAGTAAAGGTTGAAGTGTTATCAAACTGTATGAACTAAGGTTAACTTGGTTAAGATCTGAAAAATCAAATCCTAAAAAAACCCAGAAACAAGTGTACATCTCCAGCAGGTATACATTTTAGAGAAATAAAGAGGTTACCAGGAGAATTTATTTTGAAAGACAACCATAAATGCCAAACCGCAAATCTGAAAAGAAACAAAAATAAAAATAAGTCTGTTGGTCTCACCTTCTTCCTATCTGCTTATTGTCCCCTGTTTGTAATCCTGTCATTATAAGGTAAAGCAGTTGAAGTTTTGGGGGTATCGATTTTAACAATATAAGGAATAATGTAATTTAAAAAGTCAATAAACAGAAAGGAAAAATAAATAAAAATACTCCTATCGTATTTGGATATAGTCCCTAGGCAGCTATGCTTTAAGTGAAAAAAAAAGCCATCAGTTATAGCCAGGCTTTGGTTCTGCAGTTGAGATTTCCATTCAAGTTCATCACACTTCAGACACCTCTCCCTAAGCATTCCTTTATTCTTCATCCACTTCATAAATAAAGTAATTTATATTTCAGTCGGATAAACCTGAGAGTAGGCATATGCTAACAGAGTTTGCTGCTGGCACAAATTGAGTAGGCATTTAAATAAAACAAAATATCTTATAGAAAAATTGAATGATTCTGAGAACTGAAATAACAGGGGCAGAATAAAATGCGATGGTGCAGCAAATAAACCCATGGTTTTAGTCCTTGGTTTGTTGTTGCTCTGAAGGAAAGACATAGATTCATTAGCTGGAACCAGAGGGCAGAAAGGACATCAGAGTGAAACATTTGATATTAGAACAATCAACATAGATGAAGTGAATCTATAATGGATGGTGTATTGCCATTATAAATATGAAGGTAATAATGAAATCATGCTTTTCATTATCAAGACCTCATATGGGGTATAATTTTGTTCAACCATTTTTGAGACTTATTTAGACTTCAAAAGCTGCCAACAACAGAAATTTGGCAGACAAAGAGAATTCATTTTCTCTGGTATTGGTGTAAAATGAAGACATTTGCTGTTTCAAGCAGCAAAAGGAAAACTGAGAGAAGATGTAAAGCTGTCTTAGGTGAACATGTAGGACCTAAAAACGCATGGAAGGAGAAGGTCTACTTGTCTACTTAGGGCAGAAGATAAGTGAGTGTGAGGGAACTAGAAGAACTTGAGACTGAAAACAGGAAGCAGTTTCCCATGGGAACTCTAACACCATCCTACTTGCTATGTCCTTCCCTCGGACTTTTAATTAATTACAGAGCTTATTCATGTAGGTTGTGCAAAGGAGACTGATTGTAACACTTTTTATATTTCCCCTACTTTGTGACTTGGTTCTTCTTAGTCTTCATCAGGTTATGCCATGAAATAGACTGGACAAGTGGATCCCCGTTGGTAGAAATCATTCTCAGGGTACCGAACAGTTGGCCAGAAACTTATTCTGCTGCTTATTTTCTGTGCATCTTTAGAGACATATATCTCTGAAAATCTTACTGCTGTAGCTTCACTGTAAAGCTTCACTTCTTATGCAAAGTCGTATCTGCAATCAATATCTTCTGCTGGCTCTTCAGATATGTGAAGACATATCTTATTCTACTAGTGGTTTAGCAGCAACTAGACCGAAGGATTAATGGAGCACTGATAGAGGTGTGTTATCAATTGCGTATTTATTAAACATCTGTGTAACACTAGCTAATGTAATGTGGGTTAATTTGGATCATGTAATTGTTAAGCCTACCTGTTAGCTTTATATCTTCCTAGCTCGAGTGAAAAAATCAGTGCATGACTCTGAAGTGAGACACAAAATTAAGTATGATATTTTTTGCACGCTATAGTATGCATATCAAAGATGTATTCAAGATCAAATCATGAAGGCCTTTCTCCATAAGATCATCCCACTGACATTTCAAATGGCAAACAGTCATTACATTCCAGCACAACACAGATTATCCATATGGAATTCATCAAATCAGGTTTGCCTTTGAGGCTGCATTATCAAACCTGTTAGCAAAAAATGCTCAAGAACCTCAACAGGAAAAAAGAGGAAAAGAGTTACAATGTTTCTTTAGCCTGTTTCTCGTGTCTTGTCCAAAATTCTGGGACCAGAGCTCTAACAAAGTGACTAAAAGGAAAAGCTTAGCAAAATGCACAGGGAAAAAAATGTTGTGACCCCTCAAAACCTACCTTTTCTTTTAATCAAATCCTGAGACTGAGGAGTACTTAATTCACAGATTTCGTTAACATGACTCCAAAGTAGGATATATTTCTGATCATAAAAATATAAGACCATGCAAAATTATAATGCTAGTCTATGGGAAAATAGCACGTAAATGACTAGATAACTTCTGTATGAAATCATGTCCTTTGGGGCTGCTGGAACACACAGAGCTTGTTTTTCTTCAGCAAACACATCCTTCCAAAATTCAGACTTGAGGAAACAGGAAATGAGAAATGTAGCCAGTTCTCCCAGATGAAAGAGGAATTTTGCAATCACAAACATAAATATAAACTTCATTTTAAAAGGCAAAGTGGGAGGAAATTGTGTACTACTCACAAATCCTGCTGTTATTTACTTACAGGTAAATCCCCAATAATCTCTTTAATGTACATAACTTTACATCTAAATATTACTTTTGAAATCTGATCCAAAGTCAATGGAATGATTTATTTTCGTCCCTGCAATAAGTTGTTTAAATGTATAAATTTGTATGTCTTTTAACACTGTTGAATAGTTGTCATTTCCATTTTTTTAAACTTTAGAACTTTTGAACACTGTGCCAATTAATTTCATGCCTTCACATGGTTTTAGATGGCTAATTTAAGACACCTAATTTGACCAAAGATGGTGCTTGTGTGAAAAATGATGCTCTCAAAATTACAAAAATTCCAACTGTCACTACACCTTTTGTACATCAGTCACTGAAGAATGACCGTGGTCAGTAAGTGGTATTAAGTTAATACTGCCACGATTATTTATAAATGGTTTACAGTTAATTTTGTTGTTAACATTTTGGCACCATCGTGTGACGCAAACAGTGCAAGAATGGATATCACTTATGCACTTTGAAGCTGTCCATTTGACTCCAAGATTGTATTTCAGGCCTGAAAGTGTTCGTTTTAAAGAGGATTGTGAAAATATATTGCTTTATTGGGGAAAGAAGGAGGAATGGTTTAGCTGTTGTGTGGTAAACACATTCTTAATGATGAGATTAGAGGAATACAAGGGGTTACATAAACTACAACCTTTGTAGGTAGCTTGTTTTCAATGGAGAGGATGTTGCTTCAGCTGTGCAGAGATACAGATTACTGAGGAAGGTTGTTCTGTGAAATATGTGGTCTCAGTTACCACCTTCTTTTGTGGTCTCAGTTACTCCTTTTGCCTACTGGGGAGGAATGACACAATCAAAAAACACAGACTTTATACTATGTCAGGTAGCAGACCATAAATTCTAATCTTTAATCATAAACTCACTCTAAAAGTATTCAGACATCTATAAGGTCAAAACTAGGTTATTACAGGAATAGGAACGAGTTACAACAGGAGACTCCGTCTTACAGTCCTGAGATACACTGCATCGTATACAAGTGGCAAATTGAAGTTACATGTCTACCTGATCTCTTCTTTTCATGCAATACAAATTCCTCCCAGAAGCATCTACTTAAATATTTTAGTGAGAAATGTTATTTAAACTGCCTGGGAATCTAATTTTCTGTTGTTCCACATCTTTATGCCAGTTATAACACTCAAGCAAAAGTATCAAGAAGCGTAAGACAAACAGTAGCGTAATATAAATGACTGCCTTGAGATGCTGAATCTTTTGTCTCCCTGTGCTGATTTATTATCTTCCTAAGCCCTCTGAAGCCTTAACATGGAGTTAGTCTCTAAAAGTTTATTTAATACACAGAAAGGTAGACATGCCTTGTGATTTCACAAACCCGGGCTTATTTTAGCCTAAATGAAATTCTGGCATTGTTTTCACCACTAATTATGTGATGCCTAGTAGTCTGCCAGAATAATAAAATTTGTCACTTCTGATCAGTGCTTTATCATAGAACAACTCATTCAAATACTTAAAGAAAAAAGACCATAGAAAATAGATAACAACATACTTTCATTTGTAAGAAGTATTATACTCTCCAAATATAAGAAACTAACTAGTGTTATAGAAATACTATAAATGAAAAGACAATTAATTTGAGTTATCCAAGGCCATGCAACAGTAAAACACGTAATGACTGGTTGTCTGTATTTGCTAATGCATCTTTCTGTTACAATCTGTTCCTCAAGATGAGATTTGAATTTGATAAATCAAATTCCACCCATTTCGCATTCAATTTTATGTTTGTATAGTTTGAATATTTAGCTAAGTAAAGAACAAAAACACTCTTCAGCTGGATTAGCTCTTTACTTGTATATCTAACAGGTTTGTATTTGATGCCTCCTATGTGCACATGGATTCTCATCTCTGACATTTTCTTTGCAGAATTACAAGAAGAAACATTTAATTGGAGTGCTACAAGAGCAAAGTCTGTTATACTATGAGAACAAGAAGCAACTTTATAGATTTTTTGGTTTTAACAGTTTCTATTCTTTTTTTTGTTTTGGTAGAAGAAGCCTAACCACCCAACAGGATAAAGAGTATTCTGTCTTCATCTCAGTGTAATATAATGGATTTGTTTTGGTTTTAGAGGATTTTTTTTAAAGTAAAAATCATCTTGTATACTGTGAATGATATAACAAATTCAAAACAGGACTAAGTATCTCTTGCGCACACATGTGCCATGGATTCTTCCTTATGAATAATGGCAAATCATGTTGTTGAGTGTATTAACTAGACACTCAGAGAAGCTGACTGGTCAGGGAGAGTGTTTAAAGTTTTGGACGGGGCCTTTTCCTCAGTGTATTGCATCAGTTAGGCAGCAAAAACGGAAGAAGTGACAGGAGTGGGGAAACTGTAATATAGGGGGTTTATTCCATGAATTTACCAACAAGATATTTTTACAGTAGTGCAATGCCAATTACTTCTGAATTAGGGTATCAAAATTACCCCAGAGTTTTCCATTCAAAGTATATTATTATTTTCTTAAAGTAGAATCTTCTCTAGTGCCTCTAAACTATAAGATAATTTCCAATGTTATATTCCACAGTTAAATCATAAAACATTCTTTCCACAGCAGAGATCTTACAATTACCAGAGGGCCTTACAGAAACCCCATTTGCTACGGTCTGAGAAGAAGGAACACTGATAAATAAAAGGACAGAAATATTTAAGCATGTGCATTGGCTTTGGTTATATTTCTAATAGCCTCAATTGCTTAAGGAACTTTCTCTTTCCCTCTAAATCTTCATCACAGTCAAATCTAGTTTTGATGCCTCTTTGCTCGGATAGGAGGCAGAGTGATTGATCTGGGGTTGGGAGAAAAGACTGCCGAAAATGCTTTCCCTCTTGTCGTTTCTGTGGTGGTGTATAGCCTTAGTGGTTTTCCCTCACTTTTTGAAGAGGATGGAAAGGAGCAACAACAGTCTCAGTCATATTTTCAAACACTAACCCCTCTTGTCTCATCTGGGCTCTACAGCTTTCTGATACGGTGATAGACAAGATCTACTACGCCTGTGTGAGATTCAAAAAACACAGCTGTTTGTTAGCTCTCATTTACCTCCCATAGCAGTACAGATGAGCTGAGGGACGCTCTTGATTTTGGATCACATTATCACTCTGATTCTGTTTTGCAGTAGGTAAACCAACAACACTCAAAGGGCTTTTTCCGCAGCCCTGCTATTTTCTCCCTGAATGAGTCATCTGAAAAACAGAAGTCATTTTCACCAAGGCTTCTTTGTTTCTTCATTTTATCACTATTTTCTTAACTTGAGAAGTGCACATGCAAACAGAGACCTCTCAAAACTCCTCCTATGAACCTAAATCTGTTTTGTGTCATTAAATTCCTCATTAAATTTTATTTATTCAATGAAAATGACAGGAATATTAGTAAACACCCTGCTACTTTCATAGAACATAAAAATAGGTAGGCGGTCTTCACGTAGCTGAGTATAATTATTTTGCCTGAATGAATTGTAGTTTTGATACAGAAATATGATTAATATTTTTTCTATATCAAATATTTTTTCTCACTCAAATAGGAGAATTGAAAGTACAGTGTTGTATGGTACATTTATTATTTCTTTTCTTTACCTTTATATATATATAACCCCTGCTTATGTTGTCATAAATATAGGATTACGAGCCCTTTGAGGCAACTACTGCATCTCTTTGCATCTGCCAGGAACTTGACAGCCTAGGGAGCACTCATGTAGTAAATCATTCACATAAAACAGAATCAGGATTTTATGGTCTAAGGATTCTTACATGAAAATAAATATATAAATAAATAACTATAGATGGTGCCTTGGCTTATACAAATAGTTAAGGAAGAGTAAACGCAGTTATACCAGTCAGGCTGGAAAAGACTAAGTATTAGGCCTGAAGAGATTGCACTTTGAAGAAAAAATACAGGAAATATTTTCTTTATCATGATTTTATCATTGTTTAAATACTTACCTAATATTTGGTGATGGGGGTTGGAGGGGGTAAGATATTGCCTTATTGAATAATACGTTCTTAAAAGAATGTGAAAAGGAAAAGTGTGAATAATAAAAAAGCTTCCTCACATTTCTTGTTTGAGCTGCAAGCCAGTCAGGAGAAACAACTTCTTCATGGGCATGGAAAATACCTGTCTCTGTCCTAAAACCAAACCAAACCAAACCAAACCAAACCAAACCAAACCAAACCAAACTAAACCAAACCAAGAAACACATTTTGATGTTATACTTGCTGGAATAAGGCAGTCCAGTTTTCACTTTTATAACAGCGTCAGTGGATAAACATCCCATCATAGATGTACATGGATAAGTGCAAAGCTGTTCAGTTCTTTAATTGAAACTCTGAAATAAGCCTCTTGGCACTAAGAGGCTTTGCTAAGTTCCCAAACTGACTCTTGAATTAGCCCAGCTGACCCTTGCTGCATTTAGCTGCTTGCATACTAACTAGGTGACGAATTTTCTTTTATTGTAATGTTTAAAAATGTGTTGTCCTGTCATGTGCTTCTGTTCTTAGTCTTTCATAAATAATTAATAATTAAAAAAGGAAAGGTAGTATTTTTTTTAAGTAACTACCCCGATTCCCGTTAATCATCTGTGCTGCAAAATCTCCAAGGCTAACATCATTCTTTGAAGCTCTGCTTAATATTGTCTGGCTAGTTCGTACCTGCTGAGTATACCAGTGATAGGATTGACATGGCCATTTAAAAAACTTGATCTGCTTTTTGTACTGAACCTTCATTCACAGAGTGCACGTATATACACAGACACAGACAATTTCACTGCATCACAGAAATTTAAGATTGCAAGAACATACACAGAAGATGCTAATATAGTAATAATTATCTCATGGCACTTTAAACATTAGAAGTGTTGTACAAACACTAACTGTGTAATATACACAATACCCTTGCAAGGTAATTTGGAGTTATTATTTCAATTTCACACCCAGGGAAAGTTAGATATGCAAATCCCTGATCCCACAGTGTTTTGAGCACCAGCAGCTGAACTACAGCAGGGGTTAAGGGAATGTACCGCTTTTAGGAAACCCTTAATATTTCATCAGATCTACACCCAAGTGCTTATTAAGTGGTTATATTTAAGAAAGAAATATTCATGACACTGAATCACCTGTTAGGAGCAATAGCATGTGTGTAGTTGCTTAGCATAATGGGTGGCTGTTTCTATTAGACCCTTGAATATGAACAAACCTTTTTTGGACATGCTAAGATGTCAGGAATTAACTTCATGTCAAAACAGGAGCTTCTAAGTTTGTATCACTGTCTTGATTTGCTCATGGATCTGTGCAATCACTCTTCAGCATTTCCTCAAAACACTTCTCTTCTCTGGGTGCTCTTGGGTACCAAAAACAGACCTGAGAAGTGAAGATAACCTTAGATTCAAGATTGTTTTGAGGGAAAATCATTCTTGCTCTCAGCACTGGAAAGAATTCAGACTACATTGTTTACAGGAAGCTTATAGATGATATAAGATTTCATCAGTGGAGAAGTCTGAGGATCACAGAATCATAGAACAGAACCATACAATCATTTAGGTTAGAAAAGACCTTTAGAATCATTAAGTCCAACTGGAAACCTAACACTGCCAAGTCCACTACTAACCCATGCCTCTAAGTACCACCTCCAAAGAATCACAGTTCAGAGAACACGAAACTTATTATTTGTTTATTAAATATATAGTCTACTCCCGGCTAACTTAAATCTAAACTAAAAACTGAATTCATTTAGGTACCTTTAAGTTTATTTAAATAATAATTAATACTAAAACTGAGATAAAACGACGTAGTATCACAGTATCACAGTATCACAGTATCACAAGGTTGGAAAGGACCTCTGAGATCATCAAGTCCAACCTATAACCCAACACTAACACCAACACAACACCAACCATCATCTAAACCATGGCACTCAGTGCCTCATCCAATCTCCCCTTAAATACCTCCAGGGTTGGCGACTCCACCACCTCCCTGGGCAGCGCATTCCAATGGCCGATAATCCTTTCAGTGAAGAACTTCTTCCTCACATCAAGACTAAACTTTCCCTGACGAAGCTTGAGTCCATGCCCTCTAGTTCTGTCACTGGTCACCCGAGAGAAGAGACCAACCCCCGCCCAACTACAACCTCCTTTTAGGTAGTTGTAGAGAGCAATGAGGTCTCCCCTGAGCCTCCTCTTCTTTAGACTAAACAGCCCCGACTCCCTCAGTCGCTCCTCATAGGGCTTATGCTCCAGTCCCTTCACCATCTTCGTTGCCCTCCTCTGAACACATTCCAGTATCCTAACATCTTTCCCAAACTGAGGGGCCCAGAACTGTACACAATATTCAAGATGAGGCCTGACCGGTGCCGAGTACAGGGGGACAATAACTTCTCTGGTCCTGCTGACTACACTATTCCTGATGCAGGCCAGAATGCCATTGGCCTTCTTGGCCACCTGGGCACACTGCTGGCTCATGTTGAGCTTCCTGTCAACCAGCACTCCCAGGTCCTTTTCTGCCTGACTACTCTCCAGCCACTCTGTCCCCAGTCTGTAGCTCTGCATGGGATTGTTGTGTCCAAAATGAAGTACCCGACATTTGGACTTATTAAACATCATCCCATTAGAATCAGCCCATCTCTCCAATCTGTCCAGGTCCCTCTGTAGGGCCATCCTACCCTCTAACAGATCAACCCTTCCTCCCAGCTTGGTATCATCTGCAAACTTGCTGATGATGGACTCAATCCCCTCATCCAGATCATCAACAAAGATATTAAAGAGGACGGGACCCAACACCACTGGTGACCGGCCGCCAACTGGATGAGACAGCATTCACCACCACTCTCTGGGCTCGGCCATCCAGCCAATTCCTAGCCCAGCACAGAGTGCTCCCATCTAAGTCACGGGCTGCCAGCTTCCCTAGGAGTCTACTGTGGGGGACAGTGTCAAAGGCCTTGCTGAAGTCCAGGTATACCACATCCACAGCCTTCCTCTCATCCACCAGGCGAGTCACATGGTCATAAAAGGAGATCAGGTTGGTCAGGCACGACCTACCCCTCCTAAACCCATGCTGGCTGGGCCTGATCTCTTGACCGTTCTGCAGGTGCCGCATGATTTCACCCAGGATTATCTGCTCCATGATTTTACCTGAGACTGAGGTCAGGCTGACAGGTCTGTAATTACCTGGATCATCCTTATGGCCCTTCTTGTGGATGGACATCACATTGGCCAACTTCCAGTCTTACGGGACCTCTCCAGTGAGCCAGGACTGCTGAAAGATGATGGAGAGCAGCTTAGCAAGCTCATCCGTCAGCTCTCTCAACACCCTAGGATGGATCCCATCCGGCCCCATAGACTTATGAGGGTCCAAGTGGCTCAGCAGGTCTCTAACTGCCTCCTCAAGGATTGCAGGAGGGCCATATTTAACCCTGTCCCCATCAACCACTTCAGAGGGCCAACTGTCAAGCGAGCTGACATCCTTGCTGTTGAAAACTGAGGCAAAGAAGGCATTAAGTACCTCAGCCTTCTCTGCATCTTTGGTTACTATATTTCCCTCCACATCCAACAAGGAGTGGAGGTCACTGCCACCCTTTTTTCTACCATTGATATATTTATAAAAACTCTTCTATTATCCTTAACAGAAGTGGTCAATTTGAGCTCCATCTGGGCTTTTGCTTCCCTGATTTTCCTCCTACACGACTTAACAACATCTTTGAACGTGACGTGGCTTACGTCCCCTTCTTTCCAACGACGATACATCCTCTTTTGCTTACTTAGTTCCTTCAGAAGCTCCCTACTCATCCAGGCCGGCCGTCTGCCCATACGACTCTTCTTACAACACATGGGGACAGCCCGCTCCTGCGCCTTCAAGATTTCATTCTTGAAGTGTATCCAGCCTTCCTGGACCCCCTTGCCACTAAGAGTTGTTTCCCAGGGTACTTTCCTGACCAGTTCCTTAAATAATCCAAAATCTGCCCGCCGAAAGTCCAGCATCGATGTTCTGTTCCTGGCTTTTCTTGTTCTTGTTTTCTTTGTGAACTGACATGATACAAACACTGTATATGCACAAAGCTGTCCTCCAAGATTTCTAGAACTTGAACAAAGTCTTCACTGTTAAAAGGTTACTATTAGTTCAAATAAGCTCTCTTATGCTAAAGTCATATCTTTCCAGAGTTGTGTAGGTAACCTCAGAGTACATTGTTGGAGAGTGTCCATACGTCTGTATTCCTATCACCTCTGGAAATACAAGCAGGTGTTTGCCTTCTCTTTAAAAAGGCTCTACAGAGAAAACAGGCACAACCTCACAATCTGCAGGAAAAATTCCCCAAAATTGGAAAAAATAATACCTTTTATAATCAAAATGGATGGAAATACTGAGCAACGAATAAAGCAATCAATAGTGCAATCCAAAGTTTTCAGTCAAGTACAATCTTCACATCTACTTTTTCTAGCTGCGCCTCATATCTAACAAAACCTGTTACTTCCATACTCCAGTCTTGGTTTACCAGAACAAAGAGAACTTTAGCCTGTTTTTCACAACCCACTTTTCAATAAAAATATTCTTTTGAAAGTCTAATTTCTTATAATTGTGGGGGTTTTTTATGAAAAGTAAGCCAAAGAATACTTTTGTGTTTATATTCTGACATGAACCCCAAAGGGTGTTAAAATATTTGAATGGCATATGTTAATAAATGATTTCTCCAAGAATGGTTTCCTTCACCAAACGCATACACATCCTCTACAAAGACTAAAGCACCTGTCAACCAGTAAGAGACAGAAAGTAATTCCTGAGTTTGAATTTGGCCTGAATACAGAAACAATCTTACTTTAAAAAAAAAATGTAGGTTAGCTTTCTCTTTTAATTTTGATCTATTCCAGGCACTTCTTTTACAAGAGACAGCCAGCCTACAGACTAACCCAGTACAGAGCTATAGGCAGTTAGTGAAGTTCAAACAAAGGGCATGTTTGGATTTTATAGACTGTAGTTTTGAAAGGACATTTTGGGGAGCAGCATCTTGGCATTTTTAGTTACTGAAATGTGAAATAAAATTGTCACACTTACTGTCCATTTTCCCAAATTATAATTTCAATATTCAAACATTGTCCATAATAAGTATAAAGATAGAGATACTTAAGGAATTCCTTCATGCAAAACAAAATCTGAAAAGTGTGCTATAGACCCTGCTGACATAAATCTTTCAAACTAGTATTAGTGCTAGAATTCTGGAATCTTGATTGGGTCATTTTACTTTGTATTTGTAGAAGAGAATTTTTTATTGTCTGCACTGTATAATACATTCAGCTACTCAGTACTCATGTCAAATATAGAGGCTAAATTTTAGGCTTTTCTTTTCAGGCAGTATTTAATGAGAGAATTTGAATCTAAGAAAAAATTTTTGGCAAATTTTCTGTACCTGTTAAGGAATAAAATATTTGCACTGCAACTGAGATACAAGCTATGTTTCTATTAACCCTACAGAGGGAAGTTAAGAGTTGAAACATATGAGGTGCCTTCATACTCACATTTACTTACTTGTCCCTACCAACAGGGAACTGAAAAAAGGACACCTTGACTTGGCAGTGAGAGCAGTTGAGCATCTGGGATCCTAATAGTGTCTCTGAGAAGCAGATCTATGTAAACCTCATTTCCTATGGAGTTGTGCATAGCTTCTTTTTAACAGATTCTTTTCTATCTAAAAATTCTCCATGTAGCTAAAGCATTCATAAATTCTCTTATGTGGTCTTCCTAATTTTCTTTCCTCTAAGAAACTTAGAATGAATGTTGCAGCTTTTCTGAACAGAAGATCTCTCATATTACTTTCCACGTAAGCCTGCAAAACTAGCAGTGCTTGAAGACTTTAGAGACCTCCGCTCTGCACAATGTGAGGAAAGACTCAGTGAGCAGGTTCCAGTGTCACTGTAGAAACGCAGTAGTGGAAAGGACGTGTACTGGTCTCATAAACATACTTTGTCAGTAAACTGTGCTAAAGAAAAGACATCCAAATGATCACATTCATTATGAAGGGACACCAATTACATTCCTTACAAAGGGACAATCTCAGGGTTGTGAAAGGAAAGAGTCCTGCCCTCTTTGTTGTTTCTTCAGGTTATCCCAGATTGGCTGTGAAGGCAGCTTTCAGACCATCCTTGTGTTATTCTCAAGAAGAAAAATGACTTGATGATCACGCAAACACTCTGCTCTTCTGCCTCTGCCACTGCATGTGGGGTTAGTTACATTACCTAGGTTCCTCAGGTGTCTTTTCTCTCTTTTTCCCATGGACACAGTTGAAATGGACCAGTCAGGATGCAGACATAATTCTCTGACTGTGAACAAATAGCAGGGACAAGTAATAGATTTGGTCTTATTAATTTCTCAGACATAAGCACACATAGAGAAGGGCTTGAACTTTTTAGAAGTTCTTGATGTCCTTTCTTCCAATCTTCACTGCAAAAAGTCACAATGAGGAAGAATCAGGCAAAACTAATTCCTGACAAGGCTGAAACTCACATTTCCCTGGAGGAATAGATCTAGCTACCTGCACGCAAATCTAGCATTTCTGCTGGTGAAGGACTTGAAAGACTTGGAGACATCTTACCTATTTGCTGCAATATCAGGACTATATTCAGAAAACTCATTACATTTAGGTATTTTCAGGAATTACTCTATTTTATTCCACAGGAACATATTGTACTTACGCAAAATCAATTGAAGGAAAAATAGAGCACTCATACTTTAAACTCATTAGAATGAAGCAGGGACCATTTTTAGTATGATCTCTGTTGACCCAAATCCATAAACTCTCCATCTTACTTAAACTAAAATTAGCTTAAAATAATTTATGCATGGTTTTCCTCATAACATGCCTGTTTCCATCTCACAGAATCATAGAATCTTTTAGATTGGAAAAGAGCCTTAAGATCATCAAGTCCAACTATTAACAAAACACTGTCAAGACACCAGTAAGCCATGTCCCCAGGCTCCACTTCTACGTGTCTTTTACATACTCCCAGGGATGGTGACTCAACCCCTTCCCTGGGCAGCTGTTCCAGAGCTTGACAACCCTTTCAGTGAAATTTATTTTCCTAATATCCAACCTAAACCTCCCCTGGTTCAACCTGAGGCCATTTTCTCTGGTCCTAAAGAACAAGAACTACAAAGAACTATGCAAATGGGGTTTCAGAACTTATTTAGAAGTATTTGTTTGTAGTAAATGTCTTTGATACCTAAGACAGTCCAGTGTTGATCCAAGTGAAACAAACCTTGTGGTTGTAGTCAATGTCAGCGACAATGACACACCCTCCCCTAGCCTCAGGTCTTAAAAGAAGTAAAGAGGTCTGTTATGAGATATAGGATATCAAAATTATCATTCGTCTCCTGAGCCTCCTCAAAATGCAGAATATTTCTGCGATATTTAGATTTCACCTAGCATCTTGGGAAACAGTTAAATAAAACTTCTTTTATTACTGACTGAAGGCACTATTTCTTATACCAGTTGTTTTCCTATGTCTTTTGAGGACAATTCTAGTGGTAAATTTTGAAGGACAAGAATATCAGACTGTGATTAAATTAAGAGATACATTCTTTACTGTCAAGAAATATTTATACCTTTACAAAGTGATGATGTTTGTACCGAAAGGAAAGCATGTGAGATGCAAGAAATTAATAGTTAGTTTTCAAAGAAGGTATTTTACTATTTGGGAAATTGAAGGAATAGTGAATTCAGGTTTACCTGCCAAGCAGATTTTCATTGATTCTATGGATGAACATACAATGAACAGAACATTACTGAATAGGGAACTCACATTTCATTAAGTTACAAAAATTAGTTTATTTACACAGGATCCTGGAACTTGCACAGAATCCTGTGCTGTTGTGAAGTACTTTTAGGAGCCAAAGAAGCCCAAGCCAGATAAATTAATGGAACCTAGTTACAAGTACTTTCATTTTGAATAGAAGTCATATTTCATGAGATTAAATGCAAATATCACACTAAAAAATTTGCGATATCCACTGCAACAAATTTTCTGACTACAAACCAATAGTTTCTGAGAGTTATATAGTAATTGGTGAAAAAGGAACATATGCTATAAACTGGAGATAATGTTATATCCCTAATCTTGATTTGCTTCCACCCTTTAAGTTGTTAACTTCTGATACTGGATAGATATGCATAAAGATCTGCATCTCACAACCTTATTAGAATACCTGTTCACTTTTTCTTTTCTTTTTGGCATCAGATTTATGCTCCATTGCCAAAAGCCACATAACATGTCTCCTAGAGCTGAAGTTTTCAAAAAAATTAAAGAACAAGAGAAAATTATTTACATTTATCTATTTTAAATACAGTGCAGTCATCAAGTAAAACAATGAATAAATTTTTAAAAAGTGACAGAAGAAAGACAAGAGAGACTGGGAGAAAGAACAGTCTTTGAATATGAAAAATGCTGAATTCAAGTGTCTGGTACTTTTTATTCCCTCATAAATTTATTTCTTCTCTTCTTCAGCAGTGTAAGTGTTAAAATGGTGCTAACAGCCCCATTGTTTCTCCCTGGCTAATAACAATGGTCTGTTGATCTGGGATCATACAAAAGAATTCATTAGATGAACTAAGTAATAACTTTGTGTTTTAACATCAAAGAAACGTAGAACAATTAATTGCTGTTTAATTATCATGCAAAGTTCTTTTAGAGTTTACTAATAATGATCACCTATTCCCGCTGAAGTGGTATTGATCACAAATTGATACTGTTGTCTAACTGATTCGACATGACAAATGTCACAGACAAGATGCTCAAAACCATCGCTCTTTCATACGTACAGCGAAATCAATTTGTAAGGCAATCCATAATACATGTGTAGAGAACTAGCTATTAACACAGTATTATAAAAAACCCAATCTCTTCAAGAAGGTTTACTCTTGCTGAGAAATACGTGACTTATTTAATTAACTTGCAAGAGGTGCACTTCTTTCTTTCCATTCTTCCTTCTCTATTACCTCTTTCCTAATCCTGCATCGCCACAATGAATGTCATGAAAACTAATCGATGCATTTAAGTTTAGGAGAAAATGCCCCGAATTGATGTTTTAACTGTCTATTTAACAGTGTTAAATGGTTGGAAACTGTTGAAGTGAAAGAGTTTTTGTGCTCGCTGTAAGTGAATAGTGTAAATGGTATTGATCTTCTATGAGGGCTGTACAGTACAGAAACATTGAGTACATTATTTAAAGTGTAAATACCTATTTGATTTATTTTTGGCTTTTATCCAGACATTTATAAAATGGCTTTTCTCTCCTTTGTAAAGCTTTCTTTAAAAATACAAATGGCATTCAGGCCTTCCATACAAATGGAATTGCTTCTGTTTTCATCAGTGAAGGCCGAAATCCTCTCCAGGAGAAAAAGAAATAAAGTGGAGGAGGGAGGTTTAATCCTCCCTTAAGTGGTGAAACTGAGAACTGGGCATCAAGAAGAGGATGCGAGAAAAGATTCACAGATTCAAAGCTGGAGCCAGATGCCAGAAGACATCTAGAAGGCACAACATTGTATCTTCAAGTCTGCTACACCCTTGCTTTTGATAAAATTTGTCCAGCAAGTCTTAAAGGGAAAACCCAGAGATCACAAATGTGGAATAATGAGAGCTAAAGGAACCCCAGGTACTGGGATTATAACATAGGGAAAAAAAATCATCACACATGATTCTTCATGCATAAGGATATGAAGTGCAGTTCCTATTCTATTATTATTTGTTCAGTGCTTTTCAGAGAAAGCAGAGATTTGATTGCTTTCAATGGAGGGCATGTAATATCTCTATTAATAAATCCCCACAAACAAAAATGCAAACAAAAATTTTCTGTTAGTGATCATATGATTATTTTCATGCGTGAAGGACAGGGAGGTTCTGCAGAGGGATCTGGACAGGCTGATCTGATGGACTGAGACCAGTGGAATGAGTTTCAACAGACCAAGAGCCAGATCCTGCACTTGGGACACGACAATCCCACGCAGCATTTCAGGCCAGGGGAACAGTGGCTGGAGAGCTGCCTGGCGAAGAACCTGGGGGTGCTGGTTGACAACCAGCTGAATATGAGCCAGCAGTGTGCCCAAGTGGCCAAGAAGGCCAACAGTATCTTGGCCTGTACAGAAACAGCATGGCCAGCGGGACCAGGGAAGTGATTGTGCCCCTGTACTCAGCACTGGTGAGTCCTGTGTTCAGTTTTGGGCCCCTCACCACAAGAAGGACATTGAGGTGCTGGAGCACGTCCAGAGAAGGGTGACAAGGCTGGTGAAGGGGCTGGAGAACAAGTCCTACGAGGAGTGGCTGAGGAAACTGAGGTTATTTAGCCTAGAGAAGAGGAGGCTGAGGGGAGACCTCATCGCTGACTACAACTACTTGAAAGGAGATTGTGGTGAGGTGAGTGTTGGTCTTTTCTCCCAAGTGACAGGTGGTAGGACAAGAGATAATGGCCTCAAATTGTGCCAGAGGAGGTTCAGACTAGATATTAAGAAAAATTTCTTCACTGAGAGAGTGGTTAGGCACTGGAACTGGCTGCCCAGGGAGTGACTCAGGATGTTTAAAAGATGGATAGACGAGTTTCTCAGGGACATTGTTTAGCAGTGGCTAGGTACGACTGGACTCAATGATCTCAAAGGTCTTTCTCAACCAGGCAATTCTATGATTCTTGGATTCTATGATTTGGATTGTCTGGTTATGCATTGATTCTCTGGCCTCAATCAACAAGATAATCCATCAAAGACACCTTTTTTCTTTGCTGTTTGTGATCACAAACTGCATACTGCAGAGCAAAATACTTCAAATTCCTTCACAGGGGCACACAATGATTAGATGTATCTTCATCTTATGTGACAGAAAAAAAGTCAAAGTTTTTTGCTTCCCTTGGAGTAAGTCAAAGTGTGCCTCAACTCACCTACCATAGAAGACCAGATCTGTACAAGATTTCAATGTAAACCAACAATAAAAGAAATGAATTAGCATAACTGACTTTCACTTACGAAGATTAAATAGCCTGTTACTGCAGATGTTTGCCAAGGAAAATGCTCCCTAGTGGAAGGCTATAAGCACTTACGGTAGATTTGATGAGGATTTTAATTGCCGTTATGCAATAAGTAATGGAAAGTGTTTAACAAATGTCATGTAAAAGCCAATTGATATTTTGGAGCAAAGGATCTCTTGGCTGTGCAATGCTTGGACATTTCGCTAGCCGTATTTCAGACAGCATGGAGGTGCCATCTTAATTCTTGTTCCCATTCCTACTCTCTGGTTTTAAAAAAAAGTTTCCTTAAGAAGGATGAGTCACATTTCAATGAGGTAAGGGAAATGGCCTGAATGGAAAAAAAAAACCCTGACCGACATCATCTTTTCCTCCTGAATGCAGTTGAAAAAACTGTGATGCAGACACTGGACCATCTCTCTTTTCAGAAGTGACTGGGTAATTAGAGCACTCCTTTCAGTAAGGATAAAAACATGAATCTAACTTGTTCACATGAAGAAAATTTGCTTTGCACAGAAACACCTAAGAGCAGTGCTAAAGGGTATTACAGGATTTTTTCAACCCTCTCCTCTAGAAGCTGTTCTATTTTGCATGAAACTATTAAATATTCACCACCTCACTCACCAGAAGGGGTGAGGGAAGGAACAGAGCTGCATAACATAATGGTTTGCCGTAAGAGACCCAGCTTTCTTGCTCCAATGGATACTTCAATTCCCTGCTCCAGTTGGTTCAGGAGCTGGGACCCACATCTTCTCCCTCCCAAGAGAATGTAGTAACAGACTATAACATCATGCTTAGCTTCTCCTCTGGAATAATTATGTACTGGGCCTTGCAATATGGAATAACATTTGATTAGTAGAGCAATCACAGCAGAAGTGTATATTCAGCTCTTCGTTCTCTGCCTGATTGTCTCTGTGAAGCCAAAGAATGAATCCTGTTATCCTACCTGCCCAAGGACTGTAGCTACTGGAGTAAAAAGAATAAAGAGAAAAGGACAATACTCTATTCCTCACACCTAGGACACCTCTATCTAAGTGTAGAGATGTGCTCTCCAAATATCTGCCTTAAATAGTATGTGTGAGGGCACTGGTGCAAACAATCTGTAAAAGAGGAGTGTAAATGTTCAACACTACCATAAGCTAGGAATGTCCCACAGGCATTGGGACACTCAAGTGTATAAACTCTGTGGAGTTTATGCTCCACCTAAGCAAGGCATTTAACTGAAAGAAAACTCCGGAAGAGCTACCCTACATTACAGGATCTTCTTCAACGAAGTATGAGACAGAAAATATGTTTACTGAGATTGCATCATAGCAGCTGATTTTGGGGGAAAAATTACAGTTTCAAACTTGAAAACAGATTGGAACCAAACAAACAGTTCAGTGATGCTTCTTTTGAGTGGACACTTTCTTGGTAGGCAGCCCTAATTGCTGCAATATCTTTTAGGTGTTCTAATGCACTCAAGTGAATTATGCACCACACTGCTTCTGAATGACACAGCCATTTCTGATTCTATTAATATGGAAGATTTCAGCCAAATGCTTTTAAACGATAGCTTCTCTTTATTTGTAATTTCAGACTCTATTGATTTCCTTCTGTTCCCTTCATTATGATTTCAATTGATTACCTTGGCAACTGCAATAACAATGATTGCACTTGACACTGCCTGAGACTCTTGAGATGGTATTTGAATAGGAATGGTATAATTTGGGGAAAAATGCCTACAAGAACCTGCCATTAACAGTACACTTACACTTTATTTTTATTGACTTTCTTCTCTTTCAAACAGGCCATTGTTAGGGAGCCTGTTGCTAAATATTGGTTAGGATTTCAGTGACTTCTTGGAGTAAAAGATTCTTATTAATCAAGAGAGCAGATTTTATACTAGTAAGCTTTTTTTCAGCATTGTGGAAGTTTAAGAAAGCCTCCCACCTTAGGTGAGATTTTTGTCCCCTTGGTAGCAGGGCTACCAAATCTTCGTAAACAGTGCTCCTAGCCAAGGATTTCTTTTACTAAATATACTATGTCCATGCACACAGAAAAATTTCAAGTACAAAGCGTTACTTTGAATTAAAAGCTGAAATGGCTTTATTCAGTTTCATCGCAGTGCAGACCTTTTTGCGGAGAAAATGCATGTACTTTTCTTAGGAGAAAAATTGCTAATAGGCTTATTTGACATTTGGATTCTTCAGTGCTTACCTACACTTTTTAGCTCTATTTAAGAATTGTCCTCAATGTATTATAGTAGCAGTAACCTTCCTATGAAAATAATACTATACAGGTGGTTTCTTGTCTTACTCAAGATAAATCAGAACTGTGGGGATAAAGCAAAAGAAGGACATCCTTTTCTTCAAATTACAAAAGTAATTCATATTTATGAATATAATATTAGAAAGACACAGCTTCAGCTTACTCTTTGTCACTATGTCCATGACCTTTGATTTTGATTTTATCCCACATTGCAAACAGTACCTTCTGATTAAAGATACCTTCTGTGAATGTCATTCGATTGGTACTTTATATAATAATAACATTCTTCTTTCTAAACCTACTATTTCAATTTCAAAAAGAAAGAAAGGGCAGCCCAGAAAATGGATCTTTTTCCTTAAAAGCTACAGAATTGGATGCGATACAAGGCAAAGGAGTAATTTTAGCAATTTGCCCTTCTGTTATCTGTTGTACACTTGGAATGAAAAGTAGTGCTCTTCCTCTCCAGCCACTATTTTATAGGAAAGCTGTGTAATTACAGTCTGTGACTAGTGATAGTTTGAAGTCATAGGTTCAGAGAGGAAAACTGAGTCAAACATGATCACTTTCTTCAACATGATAGCCCCCTTCTGCCATCTGACCAGTAGATTCAAGTACAACGAGAGTCAAGAAAAGGTGATTGTAGAGTAATGAATATTGCATGCTGTCATTACATTTCTACTGAGCATATTTATCCATAATTATCCATATTGAAAATGAAAGTGAACCTTTCCTTTTATCTCTTGCTCTGATATGCTTGGTGATGTAAAAAAACCTTCCAGGGTAGGCCAAGTCAGCCTTTGATCAGACTTTATAGACATGAACTTCAACTACTCAGAAATATTCTAAAGTGATTCAATCTGTCACTTTATCTCTGGTGTCATTCAGGGCAAACCTAACTCACATGAAAACAACTTTAGAAATTCTTTTAAAGGAGATCCTGAAAATTTCTGACTCAATCTGGTAAGACAGGCCCAAGAAGAAAGTAAATAGAGAGTCTTTGTATTGGTCTATATAGTTGCTTTATATGACTCTTGAGAAGGAAGTTTATTTTATAAATTTTATGAATTTTATAAATAGTTATAGATTTTATAAATATTTTATAAATTACCATCTTGTCGTCCAAATAATTGCCAGATATTACAGTCAAATCAGGAAAACCTGGTGACATCAGTAACTGGGTAGGCAGACCTCAAAAAGCTAAGATCTTTTGGAGAAAAATTAGGAAATAATTACATAACAAAGTATAGTAGAATAGGATACTGTATAGCATGATGTGATCACTCAATAAGAAAAACAAAATTATTCAAAAAAACAAATAATATGTTGCACAGACATCTGACTTTTATCATTCATTGACTTAGGAATCCTACAGGAGTTTTCAAACACAGCCTGAGGTGATCCGGGGTTGATTAGTATAACTGTTTTCTGAATCAAAGAGGCAAACAGATAGCTGAAAATCTGTAAGGTTCGTCAGGTGAGATGGGAAGGTAGACTAAGAAGGAGAAAGAGTGAGAGAGAAGGATTTCATTGTAACACCTTGCATATTTGGATGCAGCTTCTCATTGTCACTCAAATAAAACTGTGGGAAGGAAAGCTGAGATGCCTTAAAGAAATTATGTCAGTGAAGGCCAAAACAAATGAAAAGGTAAGAATGACTGTCATAAGTAATTCAAGCTTGTATTAGATAGTCAGCTGGATGGAAGCTCGTAAAAATTCACATGGTTTACTCTCTTTCAAATGATTCTTACTGTTACGTTACTAGAGTTAGACCCTCAATTTTTCACCTCACTAATGACAAATAAACCCTGAAATGCCTTGATTAGAGACACCCAGTCAATTGTAGCTGATGACATCTTACCTTAGTCCAGTTTATCAGCAGATTTTTGCAGCAGTTCGTTATTTACAATACAGTTTAATGTTGTATAGAGATTGTGAGGTGGTGTGGAAGCATAATGTCTGCTCCTTTAAGGGCATCTGGTCAAGAACCTTTTCAATGCAAAAATGGGTTAATAAGGAAAGGAGGAAACCATAAACAAGAACACACAGGGACAGAAACTTTACTGGCAAGGATGACAGTGAAGAAAGTCAAGCCTGACCATTCACACTAATTGATGAGAACATCTAAGAGCATGAGAATTTTTATTGCAGCAAGGTTTTCTGACTGGGGACATGTTCTTTTTGGAAACTAAGGAAAAAGGGGAAAACCAAAACCAGAATATACAGAGGCACAAGCCTAATAAATAAAACAGAGACAATGACAAGAAACAACCTCACCAGTCACAGCAACTGATGGGTTATCAAGAAACTCCAAGTAGGCTTTCCAGGGCACTTTGCAATTGATAATATTGCAAATCAGGGGCAATTCTGGAGGTCATAAAATTAGCAAAGCCATCCAGACTCATAAGGAGTTTTGCAAAGAAAGAGGGAGCCATGAGGGCAAAGAGCAGGAGGTAGGCAAAAAAGGAAGTAGGCAAAAAAGGAACTGGCTGCACGTAAAACAAGGCCAGTCCGTATGCTTGTCGGGCTGAGCCCTTAGCCTGGTCACCATAATCTGTCCTATCTTTTCATGTCTTCTTACTAAATCTTTTCTTAATTACCTCCCTGCAAAATCTCTTGTTTCATACTGTGTGCATGTGTGCTGCAGGGACTAAGTGCCAGCTACTGGTAAAATCTCTATGTGTGAGTGAAATTTAGGGTCAACTACAGGAGTCAGTCTGGGGATGTAGGCAACTCCAGCCAGTGCTGTCAGCGTCTAGAGTGAGTGGAGTCTCAGTGTCAGGGACTAGAGTGAGTGGGAGACTTTAATATCCAGTCACTGGGACAGGAATGATGTGTTCCTCAAAAAACAGCTGTGGGGGAACTAACATGAGTGAGGTGTTTGAGAGGCTCAGTGCCAGTGTTTGGAAAAGGAATGCTAGTCACAGCCCACTTGTCTGTGCTGGCAGCTGTGTCTTCAGTGTTTGTATCTTACCTAAACAAAGACAGCATGCACAGGACATATGTATTCACTGGCAAACTTCAAAATGGACTAGCTGGCCAGGGAGATTTGTGTGTGTGGAGTGCCTGTGGGATGAAGGTGTGAAGACCACGTGTTTCCTACTGAGCACTGAGCTGGACCAACCAGTGAGCAAGGGGCCCATGAAGTGGATAGAGGGCCCAGGATGCAGGCAGAGGTGCTGGGTGTACAGAGGGGCCATGCCAATATTTGAGGGATCTGCAAATGTGTGTGTGCTTGTGAAACTGGAGTGTGGTGTGTGTGCTGTGCTGGTGGCTGTCTGCCACTGTCAGCCACAGCACAGGAGGGGACTTGCCTGTCTGTCCTTGCATTTTATGAGTTCTGTCTATGTGTGCTGTTGAAAGCATTGCCTTGTCTGTGGCAGCCTGTGTGACCAGCCATGTCAGTGTTCTACATTGTATGCATGGTGTGACTCTCTCTGTGTCTATGTGTGGGTCTCCGGGCTACGCACTCAGCTTCACTACTGGTTGTATCCCTCGACCTTGGGCCCATGGGTACAGCTGGCTGGGCTCCAGCAGCTGTCAGAGGAAGTTCTTGGCCAAAGCAGCTGGACAAGTTGGCCACATTCTTAATATCCCTTAATGGCCAGTAGAAGACCTTCAGACCTTTTCAAAGTTCATGGCTCTGGCTATTAACCTAAATACTTCTTGGTGCTTCAAGTGAGGGTCCTGTTTTTTCCACATGGTTATTTCCACACTTGCAAAATGTCTGCATCATATTTTAAGTACTGTAACAGTTACTTTTTTTCACTCCCAAAGGGCTGAAAGCGTTATAGTTATGAGAGTATTTGACACTGGTCCTTTGGCTTCAACACATTTGAGGAGGATCTGAGAATAACTGTTCTAAAAACTAAAAGTACGACATACCTCAACTTCTAAATTTTCATGTCTTCAATACTCGCCTATATGTATGCTACAATAAATCTTCGCCTTCGTTGTTAATAACATCACTTTACAACCCACATTTCCCCAAAGTGATTTCCCATAATGATTTTATCATTTAAAAATAATAGCCCTTTGTAACCTGCTTGTCTGTTCATACACTTTTAATGTTATTAGTACAAAAACATTACAGAACTTAAACCTATATGTAAGTACATGCAATGCTTCTAAAGACCGAGTAGAAATAGATGTAATTCTGCGAAGAAAATGCACTTTTTTAGAAGTCATGTTGACTTTAGTGGAAATATTTGAAGGAAACCTACCCTTCAATAAAGTGCATTGTATTTAATAAATGTATCAAGATTTGCCTTTTACGATATTGTAACAGAAAAGTACCATTATTTTCTTAAATACAAATCTTGCCTGACAGTTTAATCATAGCATGTAACTGTCACACATCTCTGTGATCAAAAGTATTGAGTATTATAGCTAATGTAGGTTTCTCTTTGAAAGTAGAATACTTTTAAAACTCCCTTAAAGAATGAGATTTTTCAGATAAGGATTTTTTCGTTCAGCCTCATTTCCACTTTATAGTTCCTATTTCTTTTTCTCTTTCTAGAAAAGGACAAATTATTGAATTTCTTTTTGACTTGCCCAGATACTGACTACATTAAAGAATATCACTTCTCTGAATAGCATAACATTATAACATTTAAAAAATTACCTACAGGTGCACTTTGTCTAACACTTGGTGTGATGGAGTAATAGTATCTTATTATGTTGACTTTCATATCTTACTAAGAATAGAAAATCAAGATATTTTGGTCCTTTTCACCTATTTTTTTCTTATATTTTTCTTTGGTCTGATGATGCATTGCAAATATTATCTAAATCAAGTGATCCTTGTTTTTTGGCACAAGGTAATCTAATTAAAGAAACAAAGAAATAAAACTCCATAATCGTAAAACTAATGGGAAGTCTTTGCTTGATAGAATGAAAAGATTGTTGTGAAAATGCTAACTGCATTGCAGGGCAGTACTTGCTCTTAGTTTCTAAGTACTGTATCTTAAAATGTATTTAATTAGCTAATTCCATTAGCTTACTATAATTAGGGCTGATAGGACTAGCAGATTGAGATTGGCACAATAAAGTATCTCATTCAGTTGGGCAGTTCTTTAATGCTTCCTTCTGTGGTCAGGAGTTGTCTCATCAGGTATCTGCATGGACTAAGTGCTTCATACAAAGGATGTCATGAACTTTCTTGCAGAGCTTCCACTTACAGAACATGCTCAATTTTGTGAAAAGGTTGAATCAAAGAAATTAATTTTAAAATATCACTTAAGGAGCTTTGGAAGTTGAAGAAGTATACTTCCCTTTGGTTGCTTGGTTTGGAAAAGTGAAAGTGCAGTAAAGTTGTAATTGCTACCAGTCCCTCTGTTCCCTCTTCCCAAAGACAACCTCAATGTTTCGTAGCACTTCTTCCTAACACCCATTAGCTATTTCTTCTCCATTCAACTCATCTGCCCTTGCAGCAAAAGAGTGCAAAAGTATTCTGCCCCACCCATTCCTCCTTTCTATTTCCAAAATAGAAAACCAGAAATGCAAATAGGCTTAGCATTCTGCTCTTCTTTAGTTTTGCTGAACTATATCACATTTTTTGCAATCCTTAGCTGAACCTTTTGATACATGTCCTTCAGCCACTCCTGCCTCTTTGTTTTCTTTTGTTTCCACCCAGCCCTTTGACTGTAGGAGTTTTCATCGAGCTTCTGAACAGGTGCGACATGCCAATTTATCACATATTGTGAAGTGGGAGAAGACTTCAGTTTCCTAACGGTTTTTGCTGGAACAGATCTCAGTCCCATGGCTGAATCTGTCAGAGTGAAGATACATGTTTTCCTAGTTGTACTTGGTCACCAGTCACAGGAGAGGATCGCACGCAATAAAGCTTTTCTTCCTTAAGCGCTGTACTATCTGAAGCAAATCCCTGTGTTGTAGATCATGGACTCCCGGTTGCAAGTCAGAAAAGACATCTAGAATATGCGGACAAAAAAAAAAATAGGGTAATACACAAAGTGAAAATGCATTTCAGAGCCATGAAAGCATGAAAAATGTTCCCATTTTCATTAAAAGGCTTTCATTAAGGAAAAGAGTTTACACATTTATGTATAATCTTTTACCTAATGAAAATGATGTGGTATTAAAGTACATTGGCTTTCTGTAAGAGAAATGGCAATACAGACTTTTTTAACTTGGGTCAAAACAAGGTAAAAACACACAGGACATATTTTTGTATAGCCACAGGATAGCTGCATAATAAATATGAAAATAGTTACAGAATCCTACAACAGCTCTTAGATAACTACATGCATTGAGAACTATTGCAAAGTATTGAGTTACCTTTCCTGCAAAAGCAGTTGGGACCATCTTCTCCCCACACTGCCATAAGTTCTGATCATTTCTTATGTAGTCAGTGGCATTTCTGAATATATAAGAATTAAAACAAAGTAGAATCAAATCTTGCCCTTTATTTAGGTAAAAGTGTTTTCAGTAAAAATTAAATAATAATCTCTCTACAATACTGTTTTCAATATTCAGAACTGGGCTGTTTAAAACAGTTACAAACTGGATTGTTCGGTGTGAATAAAAGTGTCTCAAATTTCTCAGCTTAAGCTTTTAGAAAAAAAGCACAAATTCATATTGACAAAATTGTTTTGCAAATTAATTTGAGTTTTGCCAAATTTTCCTGAAAGTCTAAAACTCCTAACTAAAATACAAGCTACTTTAAACATATTTTCTGTTTATCTTTCTGGTTAGTGACTTCACTTTTACCAATGGTAACTGAATTGACAAATGTCAAGAAAATCCAAGCAAAGAGTGACACCTGAGAAAGTAGAGCAGAGCACATATTTTTAGATTTTTTCTTAGTTCTGACCAGAAGCAGCATGTATTTGAAAGGTTTAATTTTCACCTGTTTTAGCAACCGGTCTAAGGAGAAGTATTGTTGCTGCTACAAGTTTTGATCTGAAGTCTTACAAAAACAAATATTCCTGTATAGGAACATCTCTCCCACTGGTGGTTTACCATACATATGAAATTGCTCTGTCAATTGAGTAAACAGAAAAAGAATATTAATAATTTATTTATTTATTATTAATTTAGTCTGGAACCATACCAGCAATCAGCTCTGCTTAGACCTGCAGTCAGTTCTGAGAAAGCCACTTGCTTCTGGTGGGTTCATCTGCACATTGTTAAGAAACAATTGTTCAAATCCAAACTCTACTATACTCAAAAGGCAAATTTTTCTGTTATCTGATTGGTATCTCCATATGTAAGAGGTGAAAAAGCATTTCATGCAACAGGAAGAAACAACTTTTTCTATTCAAAAGCATTCTTTAAAATTTTCCTTATAAGCCAAATACATTTGGTATTTTCCTTTTGTTCAAAGTGAATCAATTAAGGATTCATAAGGCACAAGTTGTCACAGTAGATTAAAAATAAGAAAAACAGACACTGAATTATTTTCTGAGTTTTAAATGAATTTGTTGTTTTCATGGTAAGCTCCTGAACAATGTTGTTCAAAAAGAAATTGTAAACAATCAGGCAATAGGATAGCTAAAAGCCTCTCTCAGTTCTCCTTAATTTGTTGCTTGTTAATAGAGGGGGTCTCATGGGTGAAGTGGTGATTGGAGGCTGCCTTGGCCCCAGTGACCATGAAACAGGCAAGTTTAACCTCTATGGTAACAAAAGGGAAACTGACAGCAAAACCTCGACTCAGGATATGAGGAAAGCAGACATCAGGTTGCTCAGCGAACTGCTTAGTAAGGTTTCCTGGGAAAAACTTGCGAAGGTGCTGGTGTCTATTTGGTGCTTGTCACTTTTTAAGTACCCCCTCCTAAGAGCACAAGACCAGGCAATTCCAAAATGCCAGAAATCAAACAGGCAAGGCAGAAGGCCATCCTGGCTGAACACGGGTGTTCTGCTGGAACTGAGGCATAAAAGGAAGCTGTATGACCAATGATAACAAGGACAGTTGACATAGGAGGATGCGCTAGGACAGGTTTAGGTTATTAGTAAAAGTTTCTTCACACAGAGGGTAGCTGAGCACTGGAACAGATCCACAGGGAAGTAACCATTTCACCAAACCTAAAAATATTCAAGTAGCATTTGGACAATGCACTCAGACACATGGTGCAAATGTTGGGGTTGTCAAATGCAGGGATAGGAGTTGGACTAGCTGATCCTAGTGGGTCCCTTCCAACTCAGATCATTCTATGATTCTATGATTCCATGAAAAGTTGAGGTGCCTTCCAGCTACTGTCCTAGCTGGCTGCTTCTTGCTGAACAGTAAGTTTGCAGCTCTTTGCTGGAACAGCAGCGGCACGTCAAGCAGGACTCAGGGATATGGCTGATATTCTCATCTTTGACACACTGGAGGATTTTATCTTTAGGCAATTGTTAAGATTCAGAAAAGAAATTAACAGGATCCTTTAACAAGCAAAGTCATCAAGATGGGAACATCTCCACATTGTAAGTTTAGTCAAGGACGCAGTGCAAGCCTTGAGAATCTTGAGAATATTTGCATCTTCTTTGTAAGTGAGTGACATCTGACTAAATGTTGTCTGCTAAGCTATAGTCCAGGTGTCAAGCTTCTGGATGTGAGCAGTTGCATCAATGAACTTGAAAGAAAGCACACATCATTCACCAAAGACTGTTCCTGAGCGTGCAAATATATTGTACTATGCATGGAAAGTCAGCTGTGCACTTTCTAACATGCCAGATAGACAGGTATAGTGAGTATCTGTTTCCTTAGTCTGTTCTGCATCATTCTTACGACTTAAATCAATTGTAAATCCCATATGTAGCTCTTCCAGCAAAAATATTTTGAATGTACACTAAATGAAGTGTTTCATTTTAGTTTACAGGGTTGCTTTATTTTGTTTTTCTTATATAGTTTGAAACTTAAATGTAGGCAACTTCTATCTCTCCCTTCTCTTTTTGATCATCACACATATTTCCTCCTTCTGTGACTGTCAATGAGACTTTCAGGTGGGATGTACTACATACTTGGAACACTTGTACGAGCTCTGCAGTCACAGTTCTCCTGCAGGAGGGCTGAAGAAGGTGTTAGTTCAACAGGCTTGTGCAATCAATGATAACTTAAGAAACAGTTGTATGGTATTCCCGTTCCAAGATTTTGAGGCTTACTTTTCTCAGCTTAGCCATAATGGCCATTGGATAAGCTGCAGTTCCCTATTTTAAACATAAGACATTTAGGTTTTTTCTGAAGATATTACTACAATGTTGTGCTGCTTCTTCTTCTTCTTTTTCTTCATTTTTTTTCTTTTATTAGAACTTGCACACTCTTCAGCAGCAAAGAGTTTCCAGATATTAGCTTGCCAAGGCAAATTATAAATTATGCTTAAGGAAAAACTTATTACTGAGCTTCAATCAGTTATTGCATAATGAATATATGTTTCAGGTATAGTGAAACATTTATAAGGTTACTGAGTGTATAGCAATTAAGAAAGCATGGGTGAAGTCAAACAGCAGTGTGTTTGGTATTTAAGAGTTGACTAGTGATATATTGTATAAGATGTTAAATATACTTTAAATATACTGTCCTTCCCCCTAACAAATTCACAGACTTGTGTTACTTCACTTCTGGGAGTAACCAAATACATTTTTTAGGAAGTATCCATTAATATCTGATTAAGATAGCACTAAACATTAATCCGGCACATCATAAAGGTCAGATTACACATCTCAGGTGGTATTTTTTGGTTGCAAATAAGACCAAATCTTTCCTCCAACCTGTGAATTTTCTAGTCATATTTCATGTGATTTCACTGGATGGAAGTAGCTGTATCTGCTCTGATATGAAAAGTTCTGATATTAAGTAAGATTGGAAGTGCTCTCCATCCTCCGTTTCTTTTTCTTGTCATTCACATGTTTTGGTTCATGAAGGTGGTTTGTGATTCAATATGAAAACCCTGGCATAAATCAGGATCAATTATTGCATAAGGTTATAACAAATCTGTTCTTGCCTGTACAATAAAAAAGTATTTGAGTATGGATAAAATATTTTAATAAAGATGATACATGAAACATTGAATATCCATGTACCTACTGAGAGTTTCTACATGTTTGATTAAGAAACCACAGTGATTGAAATAGAATGCAAGGGCCTATTTTGTTCAAAATGCAGCAATGAATTTTGATACTTAACTACAAAAGCAGAGTGCAATAATTGACAGTCCAAGCCATCAAGGAAATTAAACTCTGAATGAACTTCTGCATAAAATAAGAAAACATGACAGCTGTCAGGGACAAAGCCTACCTGAAGGCTTAGGAGATTTTATATTTGCACATTTCTAAGTAACTATATCAGTGCAATGTGAGCTGGAAAATAAAGAATCAATAGATAAACTTTGTCATCTAACCATTGTGAGCTTCACAGCTATGTAAGACATCTGAGGCAGGAGACTATCAAGTGATAGAAACCCTGGTGACAGCTGCTAATGGATCCTAGATGAGGAGAGAGAGTCATAGAAACTGGCCCAGAACCATGTCATCAATGCCTGCCTACTGCCTAACATAGTAATAGGCAGCAGAAACAACAGATCTTCAGCTGGGTACACATGTCCACAGGTGTCCAAAACCATGGTAAGACAATGCCTGAGCAGTCATAGTGCGCAGGTGTCGGTAGTCCAGCTGTTGGCCCGAGTATCCTGGGCCCCCAGCACTGTGCTGGGCTGTGCTGGATTGTGCTGCATCTGCTGGTCTATATGGGTGTGAAATGTGAAAGTCCATCTTAGAACTGAAATCTTAGTAGAAGAATTGTAATCCACTCACTTTACTCGTTATACTCAGGAAATTCGTGTCTAATCATGTATGGTGGAGCAGTGCTGTTTTGCAGTGTTTGTAGCAGAGAAGACTTCATAAAAGCATTACATGCTCCAGAAAAAAATAGATATTATTTCTCCATGTAACTGTGTTTAAAAGTAAGAAAATTTTTTAAAAGAAATGTTGCTCTTAGATTGATTGGAAGATTTATTGTGGTAAATATAAGACAAGTCTGCAAGCCCTAGAGACAAAGCAGGATTTTTCTCCTGTTTGCACAAAGAAAAAATTATAGTACAATTACTGAAGCATATGGAACCACCTGGAAGTAGCTTGCAACTATATGAATATTAAATGTAATGTAAATAATTCTATTCTGTATAGGATTCCAGAATAACCATTGCAAGAGGTCATTGTAGTCAAATGTAACAAGCATCAAGACTCTAAGAACTCCTTCTTGGTACAAGAAGGAACAGATTACATGTTCTGTACAATATTGGGAAATTCATCATAGTCTGAATTTTAATTTTACTCTATGAAAAACAAAGAACATGTTCATGGTTGTGCTGGGAGAGTTTTCAGTGGAATGAGCTCCAATCCCCATTTCAATGCTTTTCACTAGTGCTCATCAAATGGTCGTGGTGGTGGTGGGGAAGGATGAAGTCCAGTTAAGGCTAAAGGCAGTTATACGTAAAAGTTCACTAGAAACGAGCAACTGACACGTGAGAGAGCAGGGTATAGCAGGTGGTGGACAAAACTCCTCTTCACATAATGTTTGGCTTTCGAACATAATTGCTGTAAATCTAGTCAATACATCTGTTTATCAAAAAAGTGCAGTGATTGTAAGAGAAGACAAGTGTGATAATTATGAAAGCGCTTGTTTGTAACAATTTAAAGGAGGAACATTGACACTTAGCCAAGAATCACTGCCAGACAATCCTGCTTAGGATCAGGTCTTCTTTCAGACAAGTAAAGGTAAGCATCTGGGAAATTTAACTTGAACTATACTTTCTACAAGGAGATAAGACAAGCAAACACTTATTTCACATTGTGGTGTTTGGCTCACATGCACTTCTTGGTTTGCCAGTAGTTACAAGCATAAATGTAGAGTCAATATTGTAAAGCAGGAAAAAGTGAATGATGACATGTTTACAGCGTGCCGGACTGTATTTGAAGGGCTTGGGAATGTTCCAGGAAAACAAACTGTAAAAATGATCTCAAATGTTTTACTAGTAAGTAAGCACTGGGGAAGGTAACGGTGACATTACAAAACGAAGTAAAAAGACAGCTAAGCTGTGTTGGAGAACAGCAAATTAGAAAGAAAGAGAGAGAATATATAAATTGCAAAGACTAAAGAGTGTTTGCTGGTAGATATGAAGGGACTGAGATAAGAGCATGTTTGGGTTCCTGAAATCTAACTGTGGACACAAGGCAAGAACAATCTTGACTACACATTACTGGACACATAAAAAGTAATAGAGAATGGAAAATTATACATCTATGCACTGGGGCAGTGTTTCAGTATATCTATTGGTCAAAAAAGCAAAAGTAGAAAGGGATCTGTAAATGTAGACTTTTCTCAACGATTTTAGAAATGTCACATTTGCTGGACAGCTGTTTCATGTAGAGAAAGCAGATATATACCTTAGTGTGTAGTGGCAGAACTTCAAAGAGTATTACAATAGATCATCTTAGACCAGGAGAGACAATATGGGAGAAGATCTTTCGAAAGATTCAACTTTTTAGTCACGTATTGATATAACAAAATTTGCAATCAAATATTATGTATAAAAACTGTCTCGAAGTGACTTTGGCTGTAAGTAACAGGTTTTTGCAAAGATTTTTCAAGTAGTTAAAACTGTGGAGAAATTTTACACTGCAATCAGTGATATAATTCCAGTCTTTTCTGGAAACACGTTTAATACTTTATTAAAATGTTTGTGCATGAGAAAGTACAGGAGATGCTAATATTTGCTCGCTTTAAAATAGTTGAACACAGAGAGGTTTTTTCTTTGTTTTCTCTAACACTGGATTCGATTTCGTATGAACATGTTGAGCCAAACTTTCCAATAGTATAAACCACACCTTCATGAGTATTTTACAAATAGCATGCTTATTTCTCAATGCTTGTAATGCATATGCAACACAGGTAGCCCAACCACATCATCCTGCAAAAGAAAGGAAAATATCTTAGTGTTATGTTTGGCTCTAGTTAACTTTATCAGTATGTATATAAGAAAGATCTAAATGAGAAAATTAACTGCAAGTCACATAGCAACACTTTTAGAAACACTTTGATAAGTTGTGCTTTACCAGAAGTATAGAGAAAGTAAGATACCACTATAGAAATACAGAACGAAAGCTGGATACAAACCATGAAAGTATTCAAAAATAGCACATGTCTTTCTTAGACCATGTTTGCCTTATGGAGAAGACCTGAGCATGGCAGTCAGATCACGGATGTGTGCTTTGAACAATGAAACTCATTGTGGTATATTCCATGTCACTGTGACTGATCTGTGATTTTCAGTTCCCCTTGATGTGTACCACTGTGAAAAAGAGGAGGTATTGGACATATGACTATTTAGTCAACAAATACCAAAATATTGCAAAGACTGAGACACACCACACCTTAAAACGTTGTCCCTTAACAATATTTTAAGAGTTCTTTAGATAGTGCTTCATAGGAGAAAGAACCACCCCTTTGGCCTGAACTTTCAGTTCACTTTGATAGAGACTTTGTCCAGTGAGGACACAATTGCATTTTTCATAAACGACAGTAAAACACTTTGGTTCACCGAATGAAAATTATAAGGAGTTAACAGATAAGGGTCTATTACTTGGCTCAAAAAAGAAATGAATAAGTAGAAGTACCCTGATACACTACTCACCTGAAACCTCTTCGTGCTTTTTCTCTCTGCTTCACAGTCCTAGATTTGACTTTGAAGCTCTGTCATCCTAAGCAAGTGAAATATTTAATTTCTATGCTACCTGTACCATGCTATCAGGAATTAGTAGGAAGTTCATCAAACTATCTTAAAACTGCATTCCCATGTCAAAAGCTGTAGCATAAATAACCACTCTAGTTGCTTCATTCATTTGCTTAATTAGTCTTTCATAGTTGGGTTTCAATATTAAGCAAGCCATCACCATCTCTCCACTGCAGAGGTAACCCTAGATCATGGATTGCATACAGAATTTTCAGTAAGCGTTCATTACTTTCCTTTGCTATCAACTTCAGTCTACTGTCTTGTCATTAAAATAATGCCTGACTGAAATGTTCATGATGCCATCTTCCATGACTGTTCAGCTTTATAATATCACCTCACAGTATTTCTCTGAGTGTAACTTATCATAAGACACCAATTTGGAAACATCTTTATGGGACAGATATGCAAGAATGTGGAAGTTTCACCAAGGGTAAAGGATAAAGTACCTATAATAATGATATTAATGATCTCACTAATATATTTATTAGTCAGTGTGTGCAATAGAAATAAGAATTGATATGTCTGTCATTGACACTTCCTCCATCAACCTGGTTCTACTGCAAAGAAAGTGTCAAATTTGCCAAAGGAAACTAGTACTATTAAGCAGGCATGATGCACAGATCTTTTACTTTCTCTCTAATATCTGGTGTTATAAATCAACATAGTACTCAAGAACTTGATAGTCCCAGGAGTAAAACTGCAGGATAGCAGTGGTTAAGTTTCAAGATCATGTGTTTGACATGGGAGACTAATGACCTCCTAAACGATGTAGCAAACTCTTTAAAAATTTGCTCTATCCTCAAATAATTTTTGTATGGCAAAGCACTCAGGATTGCTTTATGCAAGCCTGTGCTCCACCTCTTTTTTTTCCCCTACATCTGGGAGTCTAATGCATTGGCCAAATTTTATGGAAGTATATATATAATACTCTCTCTAACACCTGATGTTTATCCTCTGATTTTCAGCTGATAACTGTTCATGACATTACTGCTTACATTCTCTTTCTTTGGGGAAAAAAAGAGTAAGAACCAAAAAACACTCTATAAATTTATTCTAAAGTAATTAGTTAAAAATTATTTATTGTATTTTAAAAAATATTTCTTAATAACAGAAGGTCAAAAATGTCATACTGAACTGAAACATAGAGTGATTGTATCAATATCAATAAACTCAGTTGAAGTGCCAATGGTTCCAATATAGGTTTGACACCACGCAAACTGACTAGTAAAATAAAAACTAATTTTAAAAATGATTTACCTCCTGGAGATATTAAAATGGATTTTTCTAATGAAAAACTAACATAGATTTTTCCTGAGAGGTAAAGAAAATGAGACTGTAGAAGCATGCAAATGTTCACAAGGGCAAAATGAAATACCCAACAAGAGAGTCACCCAATTAGGAGTAATTTTGAACATTGTCCATCAGTGCTTATGCACAAAGGTTTTCTACTGCACACTAAGCAAAACAAAACATAAATACTTGATACAGAAAAGTGGTCATTAACATCTATACTCACCAGAACTATTCTCTAATGATCAGTGATGTTATTTATATCCATAAAAGAAAACAGATCTGGTTTTGGAGGTTTTTTTTGACTGGTGGATAAGTATGACAAACTATTCGGTGAACTCTGTAGAAGCACTGAGTACAGACTCTCAACCTGACTTTGCCCGTACAGAATACTACTTAAGTGATATGTAGAAACATCCACTTGCACAGACATCTTTTAAAAATTATAGCTTCATTTACTTTGCTCATATTTTAGTTAGGATTCATATTACAAAAGGAATTTTGGGGAACTGAACGAAACAATCTATTACAAATCCTTTAGAAGACAAAAGGCAAAGCTCTGATGAATTCCAATTATTAGCAAGTTATAGAGGTGGTTTCTTCATAAGAGGGAAACAAAGTTGACACAGGTAACACAAAACACATGCTTATACTGTATGTGACTTACGCCCACAAATATGTTTTATTTCAAATTCACAGAACCATAGGAAGTGGGATAAAGTCCCCAGTTGGAACCAAAATCTCAGGGTTTCGTTTTTAGAATTGCTTGCATATTTGAAGATAAATATTTAAATCCTCATTAAAATGGTAGAGTAAAAGTGCAAAATCCCTTCTAAACACAGTTTTCACACTTGAGAACAAAGTAAAAGGAATGTAAAGAGACTAAATGTCCAACCTGACAAGATACATACTGTATGAATAGTCTGCAAGATGTGTAGAAAATTCACTAACAGATTGCACTCAGCAGATTGGGATCAATGGGTTTTACTCAGGCCGACAGGCTACTACAACTGGTCTTCCTTAAGGACTGATACTGAGCCCCACGCTGCTCAGCTTCTTCTGTGGTTGATGGGATTGAAAGCACCCTTACAAATTTTGCTGATGATGCTAAACTGGATGGTGAGCCCAGAATGTAGAGCTCTCTTGCAGAGAAACCTTGTGCAGGCTGGAAGAGAGGGCTATCAAAAACTGTGTGAAGTTTAACAAAGACAAATTCAAAGTCTTGTACCTGGGATGACAAAATCAAAAAGCCCAGTATAGGCTAGGACTGTAGAGGCTGGGGATCAGCCTTGTTGAAAGGGACCTGGGCGTCCTTCAGGACAGCAAGCTGACCATGCATCAGATCCTGGCCTGCGTCCCCAGGGACATCACTAACACAGAGACATCCTCATCTCAGTCTTCCCAGTGATTGTCAGGCCATACCTGGAATACTGTGCCTAGTTCCAGTCCCCACAATTCAAGAAAATCATGGACAGACTGGAGAGAGTCTGAAGGAGGGCCACAAAGAAGATCAAAGTGTTGAGGTCCTGCACTTAGAGGAAAGACTGATGGACTTAGGTAATTCTTTTCACCAGAAAAGAGAAGGCTCATGGGGGACCATCACAGTAGTCTAATATTTCAAGGACAGCTACAAAGGGGTCAGATGTTCTCCCTTCACAAGAATCTACATGAAGAAGACAAGGGACAACGGGCACAAGGTACAAGGGAGAAGTTTAATTTAAATATAAGAAATAAATTTTTATAGTAAAAACAACAATTCACTGGAACAATCTCCCCAGGGGCGGATATTGCAGAGTCACTGTCACTTGAGGTTTACCAGATACATATGGGCAGGGTGATGGATAGTCTCATATGGACTCCCTTTAGAGGAGGAAGCTCCCTTTCCTAATGAAAGGTTGGAACAGATGGTCTTTTGAGGTCACTTCTAACCTGGGAGATTCTATGATTCAATGATTTTATGAACTTTTCATGACGAGATTTGAAAATTTTTGCCCATATGATTGTCTGTCAGGTAGTCATTAACTAAAATATGCAAATTTAAGGCGTATGCCTACCCTTAATGGCAAGAAATGGCTAATTATGGCCACACAAATATGTCAAGGATTCTCTCTCAATAGTGTTTTACAGATCATTTGCACTAGGCCAAATTAGAAGAGGCACTTTCACACTATCACAAGGTTGGAAAGGAACCTCTGAGATCATCAAGTCCAAGCTATAACCCAACACAACACCAACCCATCAACTAAACCATGGCACTCAGTGCCTCATCCCATCTCCCCTTAAACACCTCCAACATCGGTGACTCCACCACCTCCCTGGGCAGTGCATTCCAATGGCCAATCACCCTTTCAGTGAAGAACGTTCTCCTAAACCTCCCCTGACGAAGCTTGAGTCTATGTCCTCTAGTTCTGTCACTGGTCACCTGAGAGAAGAGACCAACCCCTGCCTGACTACAACCTCCCTTTAGGTAGTTGTAGAGAGCAATTAGGTCTCCCCTGAGCCCCAGCTTCCTCAGTCGCTCCTCGTAGGTCTTGTGCTCCAGCCCCTTCACCATCTTCATTGCCCTCCTCTGGACACACTCCAGCATCCTGACATCTTTCCCAAACTGGGGGGCCCAGAACTGTACACAGTATTCAAAGTGCAGCCTGACCAGTGCCGAGTACAGGGGGACGATAACTTCTCTGGTCCTGCTCGCCACACTATTCCTGATGCAGGCCAGAATGCCATTGGCCTTCTTGGCCATCTGGGCACACTGCTGGCTCATGTTGAGCTTCCTGTCAACCAGCACTCCCAGGTCCTTTTCTGCCTGACTACTCTCCAGCCACTCTGTCCCCAGTCTGTAGCTCTGCATGGGATTGTTGTGTCCAAAATGAAGTACCCAACATTTGGACTTATTAAACATCATCCCATTAGAATTGGCCCATCTCTCCAATCTGTCCCCTCTGTAGGGCCATCCTACCCTCTAACAGATCAACCCTTCCTCCCAGCTTTCACATTATGAGATGCCTGTCACAGTTGGGAAGTGATAAATGATGGCCCAGAGGTGACAAAGAACAGCTTTCTGAACAGTCTCTCAGGTTTAACTGAGTAAATGCCCACTCTCACCAGTTTAAAAATAAACTTGAAAAAGCTATTGTGAAGTAGGGCAAGTGAAGCAAACCAGTCATACTTTTACGTGGCCAGGGACAAGTGGTTTTTCATTTGCTTCCATCTTCTCATTATGTACCATGCAATGGTTTCTTTTCATCACATCTCCATATTAGACTTTTGGTTTAGCTCTACTATGTTTACCTCAGGATTCAAGCGACTAGTTTTGGAGCTGAAATCCTAGATAAGTCCTTTTTTCTTAGAACATATAATTTTTAGTATTAGCATGTTTTCAAACCTAAGTTAAGGTCTCCTGGCTGTGACACTATAGGTTTAGACACACAGAGAATGGTTGTGGCCACTGAGCACCAGTTCTTCTGAGGATGAGAATGGCTAGATATAAATCATTGGCTAATTCTAGTCATATGGGAAAAATAAGAAGTTGATGAAGGTGATCATATGATGTACATGAAAGACCCAACCAATGGCTAACAATAACTTTTTCTTTACACTCAAACATTTTGCCTCTATGACTATCCTTTCATGTAAAATTGGAAAGCTTGGTTGGTATATAAATTCTGTTTATTATGCTCGAGCTTAGGTAAATAGTTTGTTTATTTATTTTAGCACTTGCCATGATAAAATGTTCCTTCAGAATTCTTGACTCCTCTTCTAGAAACAGAACAAGGGGCTTGAATTAATTCCGGAGAGATTTAGTCTGGGAAAATTCAAATTTGAATTATGATCCTTGCAAAACCATGTATATGGTAAGTACACCACATATCTATAGATGTTTCAGGCCTATGCAATGGTATTGAAACAAAGACATTTAGACATTAGATTTCCTGAGAGATCTCTCAGCTCAGCCTACATTCTTAAAGTCCAAAACATTTATCAAACACATATTCTATAAAACTGGGGTTTTTTAACTTGCATTCTTTCTTTTGCCACACACTCCTCATGTTCTAGTGATTTTAAAAACACCTATTAATCCCTTCCCTTATGCTTTAAAAAATATAAGCCCCTTTCACCATGTATCCTGTAGCAGTAATGCTTATATGCTTATAGAAAGTCCCTTAAACTAGAAACAAGACTTTTGTTTATATTTTAAGTGTTTTTAATATTTTTTCACTGTTACTAGAACTTCTGATAATATATACATATCTAGATAAGTAATTTGTGTTAGATAACATATTTGTCCTGGATTATGGTGATATGAAAATGGAGAAAATCTTGTTGACATCATTCCATTTCCAACATGATCTGTTCAGTTTGAACTGGTTTATAATGTTTTTATTTAAACTATCCACAAAGAATTTCTTTTGGTGCAGTGCACAAATCTGGTACTTCACTCTCCCTTTCAAAAAATATCTGATCTGAGAAATCAGTCCAAGTAGAGGTTACATATACATGCACTTATTGATTTTTTTTGTTATACCAACAAAATGAAAATTCCCTTTTCATTGTGAATATGGAAAGATTAGAATATTCAAACCCAGACTAATCCTCTTATGCTTATATTTAGGATTGCATTAATGGCTGTTCATGATCATTTGGGGAGAACTCTGTAGCATTACTTTACTAGCTTTACAGATTAAATACTGAATCTGACAAAGGGCTCACTGGGCACTCCATTTGACTTGAATTGTCTTATTCACAGTATGACACTGCTATCAATCTGATCAAATTCAGGAAAACAACATCCATCCACCTACACGCCCTCCTTGTCCACACTTTTTGTAGAAGCAAAGCTGGTTCTAGTGTTCTCTCCTTTTTTCAGAGCAGATTTCACCTACATGTGCTGAATATGCTTCTGTCTCTTCCCATAGCTTTCTGGTGAAATGAGGAGGAGGTACACATTCTCCAATACCATCAAAGCCAAGCTCTTCCTGAAATAAACATCTTCCAAATAAGAAGTCAGTGTATTTGAAGATAAAAGCTCCTATCAGATTTTCCTAAAATTTACCTTCAGAGTTGAAAGCTGACTATGATCTGTAGGCTGAGTGTACTATTTCTTGGCAAATACAAAAATATTTTCAATTTATCTACCCAGTGCTTCAGTTTTGACAGTCGTAGTGATATAGTATCTTAGGTGCTCATTTAAGGCTAAGGATGACAAAGAAATTTTAAAACAAAACACGAATTTTTTTTTAGACCTATGGTCATGCTGTTCAAGAAATGGTTGTGCTACTGCAAAACCACTTATGATAGTGAATTTAGAATATTTCTGTACAGTCTGCTTGGTACCTTCACAGGAAAAAGTTGTGAGTTTTTTGTAAACTGGTCCAAACTGCCACACTATAGAACCTGTCTTTCACTTCTTTAATTCTCACATATTATTGCTGTAATCTTACGATCACATTTTCTCAAAAAAAAAAAAAAAAGAAAAACACTAAATTTGTAACTGTTATAGACTTACAGCTCACGTTGTTTCACGACTATTTAAAATCAATTGAAAGTCCACTAGTTTTCTCAATGGCTGAATTGTTAGCCTCCCGTAAGTTTGAATTTGGAGATGTCACAGAATCTTTTGAGGCACTGTGAAAGGCTGTCAAATTATCATGCAGGCCACAATGCTGCTTAGTAAAGCACTCAGTTTCTCCCTTATTAACATTCCAGATAAGGAAGAACCTTTGCTTCTGATTTGCTTAAACCAGACCAGCAAGCAGTGCACTAAACTCTTCAAAGGCAGCTGCCCTTAACCTTTTACGTTTCAGTGCTTTGCTATTATCATTCTTTTCAACTAAACTTGAAAGTTCCCACTTACTTCATTGTAAGTCCCAGAACATTTCCTGACCAGTTCCAAGGCAGTTCTGATATATAGCACTTCAACTAGAATCTGTTTTGCACTTCACACCTATGAACTTTTCCACTTAGGCATCACAGATTTACAGCACTACAGTACTGTATCTTACTTCAGGAGACAGTCCAGTCTCACTCCTACCCAGAGTAGGATCAGCAGGGTCAGGGAGGGCCAGGTCCAGGCGAGATTGAATATGTCTAAGGATGGAGGTTAAACAGCTTCTTTTGAAAACCTGTGTCAGAGTTCAACTCTACCATCACAGTAAATAAGTTTTCTTATGTTTAAATAAAATTCCTTGCTTTCTGGCTGGGTGGTGGAGTGGGCAGGTTATGTCCATTACCTCTCTTCATGTCACTGGACACCACTGAGAAGAGTCTGGTCTTCAAATCTGATATTTATACACATGGATAAGATTCTGCTGAACCTGTTCTTCTCCAGACTAATAGTTGCAGTGCTCTCGGACTCTCCTCTCTTGAGAGATGCTTCATTCCTTTAATCATCTTTGAGAACTTCTGCTGGACTCACTCCAGCACATCAGTGTCTCTCTTGTAGAGGGGAACCCAGTCTGGAATGCAGCATCTGGATGTATCTTACCAGGTAGAATAAAGAAAAGGAGTCAAGTCCCTTGATCTGCAAGCAATGGTTTTCCTAATGCAGCCCAGGAGGCTGTTGGCTGCCTTTGCTGAAAGGCCGTAGTGCTTGTTCACGATTAACCTACTGTCCATGCAGATTATTTGTAACCTCACCTTCCCAGGGACTGAGGTGATGTGTACTGCCCTACCCTTGATCCTCCCTCTTGCCTTTCTTGAAGACAGAAACAACAATTTCTTTCTTCACGTCCTCAGGAATATGATGAAAATACTGAGGGATATAGATAAAATTCCTAATTGTGGAAAAGTCTGTAGTGGTACAAGTAAGCAATATCAATGTTAGAAGGACATAGGCTGTCAATGTTGTTCTAGATGGCAAGGAATTGAATCATAAAGCAGTTCTTTCCACTCCTCAGTCCAGGAAATTCAAGATGGCAGCTGTGAAGAACACTCATCTTTTCTAAAGGCAACCACATATACAGACTTGAAAGATCCATATTTTCTCACTTGTTTATGATAATAAGTGCACTTGTAAAATTATTTTGAATTTATATTATGTAGATTTCCCAGCTAAAAAATACCACTTTCAAACTGTAATTGAAATCACAATCAAAATGTTTTCCTCTCTCTCACTTTTCAGGAAAGATAAGGCCTATTGCTTCATTACGACTACCATGCCTGTAGAACTAAGTGTGGCACATCTGGGTTCTTTCTGATCACTGATCAAGCTGCTACACTGCAAGAAACAGAGAGGGGTATTTTTTGGTGGGGGATTCTTTTTGAAACCACAATATATCTGAAGATAGGTCACCTAAGTTCTGCACATCAGTCACAACAACCCCATGCAGTGCTACAGGCAAAAAAGGACCTTGGGGTGTTTTTTGGTGGCTTGGTTGGACAGGAACCAGCAGTGTGCTCAGGTGGCCAAGAAGGCGAACAGCATCCTGACTTTCATCTAAAGTAGTGAGGCCAGCAGGACAGGGAATGATGGTGCCTCTGTACTTGACACTAGTGGGGTTGCACGTTGAATCCTGTGTTCAGTTTTGACCCTGTCAGTACAAAAATGATATTGAATTACTAGAGTGTGTCCACAGAAGAGCAACGAAGCCAAAGAAGGATCTGGTGAACAAACCTTATGAGAAGTGGCTGAGGGAACTGGGATTGTTTAGTCCAGAGAACAGCAGGCTGAGGGGAGAACTTATTGCATTCTACAATTACCTGAAAGGAGGTTATAGCGAGGTGCATGCTGATCTCTTCTCCTGGGTGACTAGTGATAAGGCAAGAGGAAATGACCTTAAGTTGCACCATGGGGGGTTTATATTGGATATTAAAAAAAAAAATTCTTTACCAAAACCATGGCCAAGTGTTGCAATAGTCTGACCTGGTAAGTGATAGAGTCTCCATCCCTGGAGTTGTTCAAAAATTCTGAAGATGTCACCCTTCGGGAGATGGTTTGTAGGCATGGTGGTATTGAACTTGATTATCTTAGAGGTCTTTTCCAACCTTAATGATTCTATGAAATTCTTAACAATGGTAGCGATGAGGCACTGGCACAGGTTGCCCAGAGAAGTTGTGGGTGCTCGTTCCCTGAAAGTGTTCAAGGCCTAGAAGCTGTCCCTGCCAATGACAAGGGGGTGGAAGTAGATGATCCTTAAGATCCCTTCCAACTCAAACCATTCTACGATTCTATGATTTGGAATTGACGCTGAAAGGACTGAGATTTTATATTAAGTAAACTAGTAGGAAAAGGCATTAATGAAACTCCGCTTTCTAGCTTGTAGACAGATTCTCTGATATTTAATAATACGTCATAGCTGATTGATTTATTTTCTTTCAGTTACCTTGTTAATAGATTTTCTGCTTTATGGTTTTTTTCTGTTTCTAAGTTCATGCTACTTCCTTAATTAAAGTAATACTTCTCATTCACTTGTTTTCAGTAACATTACTGTCTTCGAATTCCCCAATCCTTTCGATGACATTTGGCAAAGGATTCAAAGAAACAGAAGAAAAGATAGTGGCTACACATATGAGGAAATATGTAGCTTTAAAGCTGAACCACAGATTTTGACAAAGTTAACCAAGCTAAAAAATGGCACACCTCTGCTCAATGTCCTAGCCTCAGTTCAGGGGGTAAAGATCTCTACACAGCATAATGTTATACAAAAACGTACAGTGTTTTTGGAGTGAGAAGGGGCAGAGTTCTCTTCAATTTCTTGTATTCCTACTTCAGTACTTGTATCACCTTCTGAATAAAATAAGGAAGAACATAGCAGGCTCTAGCACATGTCTTACTGCAAAATCCCTGTGAAGGACTTTCCATGCTAAAAGAATCTAAAGAAACAATGCACAAACTCAGCTCATCTTTCTTCTGTCACACATACAACACCAGATGGCTTTAGAAGTGAACATCTTCTGCTGCAGGTCTGATTTTTGGGTATGTATAAAAAAGGAATGTGAGCTTGAATTTTTGGTGTTTGCTTGTGTCCTTTAGATGATTATCCTCAAAGAAATATCTGCTGACCTCACAATAAAACTGACACCCAGTGCCCTTGGACTTCAAATATTGTTTCTCTGTGTTTGCTTCACCTAGCAATTCTGTTCTGCATATGGATTATAGTCCTGATCAGAAATCCATCCTCTCCAACCATGTCTTTCAGCTGCTACCTATTTTCAGCTTTCAGTATCATCTACGTATTCTAAAATCCATGAATTTCACATGTACGCAGGGAGTAATGCTGTCTCCTCTGAAAAAGCACAACTTGGGTAGAGCCAAACTCTTGTCTTTCCTCCATTGTAACTATTTTTACTGCTATCACCTGCTTCATGTCTGCTAATTCTGGTCCTAGAATTCCTATTTTAACTATAGGCATACCTATTTTTAAATATCTATCAAGTTCTGGTTGTTTCAGTATCTTATGTTGCTGTCACTACAACTTCATGATATCCCAGAGATGAAAAGTAAGATCTTTTGTAATGAAGAATGAGAAAAATGCTCTTGAAACTACTCAGAGAAGAGACACTTCGTATTTCTAGCTGTTGTCTAATGAGAATTTAAAGAAAAACACCCAGAGAAGAAATCAGAATATGTCCTTGTGGTTTTGTTCATATGACCAAAAATAAGTGCAGTATCAGATCAGGTCCACTGAATATTTTGTATTTAGTTCTTCAGAAGACAATTCATTAGGTCAACGAAACACACAGATTTTTTTGTAATTATACAATGCCCACTGATTTGAATCTCATAATTACAAGGAAAAAACCCTAAGGAATATTGTCCCTGGTGTCCTCTACAACATTTTTCAGCTTATGGTATTTGTCGTAATCATCATTGCATGAAGTCCAGGATGAGACCTGTCTAACCTTTTACATTAAGGGATAAAGCTTCAATTATAGTGTTGAATTGAAGGGAGAGTTTGATTTACCAGTGTTAAAGTTGCTGCGACCGTGTGACCTAGAAATAACCATGATTACAAAAATATAGTTTTCTGAATACTTAGGCATAAATTAAAGCATTGTTTGATTGCTAAAGCATGCTTTAAAAGACTTTGAGCTAAACCTCATACCATATTAGAAAATACAGAATTTGAAAGACCAGTGGATGTTGGGGCCTGTGGGTCTGAATTAATGCCAGCTGATGTCAATAAAATGCTTTCCGTTCACACAGAAAGAATTACTATCAACCTTAAAACATGAATTTCTATGCCATAGCATTATTAATAATGGGAAAGCTTTCTTTCCCTACTAATACTTGGAAAACTGCAATTTTCCATATCAGGAATTGTAGGATTTTGTTACAAAGAAGACCTTTCCAAAGACAAGAGCAAGTTGAAGGTTAGGAGTTTCTATAGAAAGGTACTAACATCAGACCTGTTAGTCAGTTTGCAGAAGAATGTGTGTCTCTTGTACTTTGAAGAGAAGAATGTTCATAAGCACAGGGAAATACCATATATTTAATTTATTTAAATTAAAGAAACACACAAAAAGGAGTTCAGAAACCAATGAATCTTCAAGAAGTCTGATCCAAGCAAAATGACTGGTAAATACAACAAAAATTTGCATATGCAAGCTCATCATTAAAAGTTCTTCTCTAGGGAACCTGTTCCAGTGCCTCACCGCCCTTATAGTAAAAAATTTTTTCCTTATACCTGACCTAAACCTAACTTCTTTCAGGTTAAAGCCATTACTCCTTGTCCTTTCATTACATGCCTTTGTAAAAAGTTCTTTTCCTGGTTTCTTGTAGGCCCCTTTTAAGTACTGAAAGACCACAATAATGTCTTCCCAGAGCCTTCTCTTCTCCATGCTGAGCAATCCCAGCTCTCCAGACTGTCTGTATAGGAGAGGTGTTCCATCACTCTGAACAGCTTCGTGGCACTCCTCTGTATCCTGCCCTGAGAGGTCTGTGTCTTTCCTGCACTAAGAGTTCCAGAGCTGGATGCAGAAGTCCAGATAGGGTCATATGAGAGCAGTGTAGTGAGGGAGAATCCCTTCCCTCAACCTGTTGTTTCGATGCATTCCAGGACACAGTTGGCCTTCTGAGCTCCAAGTGGAGATTGTCAGCTTATGCCCAGATTTTCACCGACCAGTACCCCTCTTTCGGCAGGGATGCTCACAATATGTCCTTCCTGTATTGTTACCGGCGATCACCTTGACCCTTGTGCAGGACCTTGCACTTGGCCTTGTTGAAATTCATGAGGTCTGGACAGGCCCACCTCTCAAGCCTGTCCAGGTCTCTCTGGATGACATCTCTTCCCTCCAGCCTGTGAACCATGCCACAGAGCTTGGTGTTGTCAGCAAACTTGCTGAGGGTGCCCTTAATCCCGCTGCCCATGTCTGCAACAAAGACGCTAAACAGTGCCAGTCTCAATATTGGCCACTGAGGAACTCCCCTTGTCACTGGTCTCCAGCTGGACATCAAGCTGCTGACTTCAATTCTTTCAGTGTGATGATTCTGTCAATTCCTTATCCACTGAGTTATCCATCTGCAAATTCCATGCCTTTACAATTTAGAAACAAGAAGGTCATGCAGGACAGTATCGATTGATTTGCACAAATCTAGGTACTTGAAGTAGGTTGCTCTTTCCCTATCCACCAATGCTGTAGCCCCATCGTAAAAGGCCACATAATTTGTCAGGCATGGTTTGCTTTTAGGTAAGCCATGTTGGCTGTCACCAGTCGCCTTCTTATTTTTCATGTGCCTTTTCCTTTTTTTAAAAAATATGGGGATTAAGTTTCCCCTTTTCCAGTGAGTGGGAACTTAACCAGATTGCTGTGACTTTTCAAATGTGATGGATAGTGGCTTAGCAACTTCATCTGCCAGTTCCCTCACGACCTACAGGTGCATCTCATCAGGTCCCATGAACTGGTGCACCTGCAGGCTCCTTAGATGGTCTTGAACCTGATTTTGTGCTATAATGAGTGGTTCTTCATTCTCCCGATCCCTACTTTTGTCTTCTGTGACTTGGGTGGTGTGGGTAGAGGTTTTGCCAGTGAAGACCGAGGCAAAAAGTCATTGATTACACAAGCCTTCTACATATCCTGGGTAACGAGGTCTCCTGTTTCCTTCCAGAGAGAGCACACATTCTCCCTAGTCTTCCTTTTATCACTGAAGTACCTATAGAAGCTTTACTTGCTGCCCTTGACTCCCTTGGCCAGACATAATTCTACCTAGGCTTTAGCTTTCCTAATCTGAACCCTGGCTGCTCCAACAATTTCTCTGCATTACTCTCAGACTGCCTGTCATTTCTTCCACCCTCTGTAGACTTTCTTTTTGTGTTTGATTTGTTCCAGAAGCATCTTGTTTATCCATACAGGTCTCTTGGTGGTTTTGCCTAACTTCCTCTTTGTTGAGGTGCGTTGCTCCTGCGCTTGGCAGAGATGATCCTTGAATATTAACCAGCTTTCTTGTGCCTCCCTTCCCTTCAGAGGTTCATTCCATGGTACTCTACCAAATAGGTCCCTGAAGAGGCCTATATCTGCTCTTCCGAAGTGAAATGTATGTGTGCCCTGTTTGCTGCCCTAAGGATCTCGAATTATGCCTTTTTATGGTTACTTCAGCCAAAGCTACCTTTGAGCTTCGCATTCCTCACCCTGCTGGTGAGAACAAGGTCCAGCATATCAATATAGGTCTAATAATTCATGAGAAGTATGGCCTGTGAATGTAAGTTCAATCCCAGCATCATTTACTTGTTATTCCTGATCAGGTGGCCTATAGCCGACATTCACTACGTCACCTATACTGATCTGGCTTTTAATCCTTACCCATAAGATCTCAGATGGCTCATTATCCATCTTCAGGCAGAACTCAGTGCAATCCAACTGCTTTTTCAGATAAAGGGCTACTCTCCCTGCTTCTCTTCCTGCCCTGTCCTTCCTAAAGCACCTATGTTTCTTGAGGCAGCTCTGATACAAGATATTCCACCACACCTCTCTGATCCTAACCATATTGAGACCCTGCAAATAAATGCAGATTTTGAATTTCTCATGTTCATTCTTCATGCTGCATACATTGCTGTACAGGTACTTCAGAGAGGCGCTTTGGCATCCCAGTTTCCCAGAAAAGTTCTAATGTTTTGGTTTAAGTTTTTTGTTTTGTTTTGTTTTTCCATAATTGTGCTTTGTAGGCACTCCCTTGCTTGCGTGCAAATGCTTGAGTTGGCTCTGCTTAGGATCCGCTTTATTGATTGTGAAGCAGATGTTGGTCCTTGAAAAAGGTCCCAAGGTCATGGAAACCAAAAATCATGTTGCCAACACCAGCTCTGCAATTAATTGTTGATAGACAGTACCAGTGACTTCTCCTTACACCCTTTCCCCTCAACAGCTGGTCCGAGGAAAATACTACCTCAGCCTCAGTTCCCGTAACTGCCACCAGAGCTCTATAGCAATTTTTGATACACTCCAGGTCACCCATGGCAGTATCATTGGTTCTGACATCGAAGAGCAACTTTCTAGAAGTCAAGGCCTCCTGTACTTCTCATCTCTTCCAGCAGCTGCAAGTGTCTTGAAATGCCTCAAAGGGTTCCCTGGAGTGCCCCAACAGTCTCCGGTAACTTTCCCAGTTTATCTGGGAGATCTTGAAGTAGGATCCATGAAATGCAGCACAAACGGCTGTGTTTGTTGTTTGCCTCTGTCAGCAATGGGGTGAGGGAAGAAACAAAATGAAAACACTGATTTTGACACTTCTACCTGACATCCCTATAATCCACTCTGACCTTCCCACCAACTTCAAAGCATCCTTCTGTTCATTAACCCAAAGGTGATTTGGTACACAAAGGGGGCTTCTCACCTTCTCTTCATGGGATCCCCACCTCTGCAAACACCTCACTCACTCCTCTCCTTTGCAGGTAAAAGGGAAAAATTTTCATAAAATGTAACTACAATAATTGTGTAAACTAGAAACTCCTACTCATTACTAGACTGAAAGTCCTTTCCGCACAGAAGGTTATTGTTACAGGTCAATTTTTGTACATGGATTTCTGCATGTCACAAACTCCCTGAGGATTTCAGAGGATCAGGAATGTCTTTCCTACTTTCCTGTGTATCAGAGGGCTTTCCTGGCTTTTGCTGCTAATCATCTCTCTCTTACTTCTGACTGATTATACCAACTCCTGATTAGCCCTTGGAGTTGACTGAGGTAAAGTACTTATATAACAGACAGCAAATTCATACAAATTTAAAAACATAGTGAAAGAAATGAAAGACACCCCACTGCATGCATTCATTGGGCTTCTACTACTATCAGAGGTGCATGATCTCACTCCTTGCAGCCATGGACACTTTCCTTTATCATGAAAAACATGGTTCTTGGGCTGCATTTCCACAAGGGACCCCATCCTACTGATTCACATACGTTCTCTCTGCTTTGAGACCCTTCAGAACATAGTCATGCTCTGTCCTTTTCTCTTCTCCTCTTTGTTCCCCACTACAAGCCTGTTTAGCTCCAACTAATTTAGGAAATCCATTTATAGGACTGCCAAAATGGTAGACTACTTAAGCTCTTTGACGAGGAACACGTTGTTGTGTAAAATAGATGGCATCGCTGTATTTACCTGGCTTACTAACAACTCTGACTCAGTCAGTAATGAAACAACTCTCAAAAGTTTCATAAACATCCATCAAAATACTTAGTGACTGTAAGTCTAGTTATTGACTTGTATTATATTTACTGAGTGATATATGCTTATATCAATCTGTGTGTTAATAAACAAATGCTGAGCTTCTCCAACTAGAATAGATTTACGTTCTTTATGCTGACTCTCTTTGGGGTTAGATACTTCGAGATAACGATGATCAATGAGTATCAAATTCCTTATATCCACATTCTTACTTAATCCTCCCTCTAAGTCTATCCTCTAAGGATACTATAACAGTTCCTAGGTCAAGGTTTTTCATAAATGCTTCCCATATACTGGAAAACTGATCTTATGATAGTTGTTCGTATTATTCCCCCAAATCCCATCAATTTAATTATAGTTACCAGCATCATTTTTATTCTGAATGAGATTCACCTTGTTGGTACCATCGGCTTATTTTGTTCTACATGCTGCCGCACAACATTTGCTATAATATCATCTCTTGTAATCAGGTCAAGTAACTGTAGAAAATTTCCTTTATTGACTGATTCTATGGACTCATTATGGCCTCTCAGTGCTAATTCTTTCTCTCCTGACACAAAAGATAATTACTTCTATTACTGTCCTAAAAAAACATATTTAATTGACAGTCATTTTCTGAAGATGTCCATTAGTTCAATGACACCTCAGTTTCTGTCTGACAAGGATTGAGTGTATAATTTATTTATCCTTGAAATCCCAGCCCAGTACTAAAATCTGATGAACAGTAAAGCACAATTTTCTACTCTGTTTTTCAGTGTCTTTTAAGAGAGTCTAAAGAATACTAAATAATTTTAACACAGTAGAGGAGCTGGGAAGGCTGAGGTACTCACACTTACAATTGTGAATACTATATGAGATATTGATGGATTTTTCAGTGGTTTCACAAGGGCAGATAAATCTGAAACTCTGCATAACATAATATGTCAAAAGTAGGGAGAAATAATCTTCCCAGCAGGTGCCCCAATTTATGCACAGATACTGCCTCTCTTTTACAAGTTCACAGTTCTTGCAATTTAGTAATTATTATAAGGTGACTGTTCAAATTCAGTTGAAGCTTTGTTGCCTTGGAGATTCTGCCTGCAAATTTAAAAAAAAAGAAAAAAAGAAAAAAAAAGAGAATAAAAGCACCCCACTCTAAGAGTTCCAGACTCTGTATAAATTCATTTATTCCTCCAGAGTCCTTCTGTATGATTTTGTAAAACCTTCTTTTTTTTCCTCAACTTGGTCCTTAGTCTGGAAGGACATCTGGGTTGCTCTTGTTTTGTTTTTAAATTAAGACTTTACTTTTTGTATCAATTATTTTCTTGTTTGTTTGTTTTAACGATGCTGAATTATCCCTGCTTTCTCTGATATATTTAGTGTATTTAGAAATTCAATTTTTCTTTGAAATTGAAATCAATATGATTTTGAGTGGTTTTGAAAATCCCTTAGTAAGGCTTAATTTCTTACTGGCTAAAGATCCTTTCCAAATCTCATTTCCTCTTCTGACACACACAATCACATATAAACCATTAGAAAAATACAAAATCTAATATTTGGAAACTTTTTTTATCCTCATAAAAAATATTCTTACATGTCTGACTTGTTCACATAACCAATAGAAACCACTATTTTACACTCATGTGTTTCCTTTCTTCGTTGAGTCCTTGTCATACAGGAAAACAATATATGTTCAATTTCCATACACACTGAAAAATTAAAATGGAACAACCAGTAAGTGGTTATAGACTTATAGACAGGATCTTCTGTTATTTTTGGTAAGACCCATTTACACAGTACATCCTCCTATTGAGAAGTCTTGTCATAAAACAACAATAAACAGCAAAATTGTGGAAATATTACACCAAAATACTTACTTTTCATAAAAATTTTATCTTGAAATTTTGCTTTCATTTCGGGACTTATAAAGGAAGATATTTATTTGTGATAAGCAATCATAGTTCTTTCTAAGTTTTCTGATGTTTTACCAAACTTTTCCTTTGACAACCCATATTTCTGTGGATACTTATAATAAACTAGACATAACCTCTTTTACATTCCATCCAAAAGACCGAAAGTTTAGAGAAAATTTTCAAGATAATTCTTCCACAAACGTGCAGAGATATAAGTGTTTTATAGCCTTTTTGACCCAGAGGCAAAGAATGCATAACAGGAAGTCAGGAGTGCTTCCTCCATGAACCCTGTCAGTCTTTCACATGACACCTGCCCTTAGTTATCCACTTTGAAATGATAAATTTTTATAAGCATCCAAAAGAATTGCATATCAGGAATCTCTGTTTTATAAATAGCTACCCTTACAGGCTACTCTGAGAAAATAAAGCCATTCAAAACTTTGTACTTAATAGAAAAAACTGCCACTAGCAAATATAATTTCTTCTTGTCATAGAATGACAGGCTCAGACTTATGGAATAATAGAATGAGTCAGGTTGGAAGGGACCTTAAAGAACATTTAGTCCAAACACCTTTCCATGGGCAGGGACACCGTCCACTAGATCAGATGGTTCAAAGACCGATCCAAACTGGTCTTGAACACCTCCAGGGATGAGACATTCACGGCTTGTCTGGGCAATGTGGTCCGGTAAAAAAATTTCTTCCTAATATCTAATCTAAATCTACCCTCTTTCAGCTTAAAACTGTTACTCCTTGTCCTATCACTACAATCCCTCATAAAGATCCCCACTCCACCTTTCCTGGTGGGCCCCTTTAAGTACTGGACCGCTGCTACAAGACCTCCCCACAGCCTTCTCTTCTTCAGGCTGAACAAGCCCACCTCTCTCAGCCTGTCCTCATATGGGTGGTTCTCTGCCTCTCTGATCATCTTCATGGCACTTTTTGTGGACTTAAAAATGAATTATTTTGTCATGGAAGAGAGCTTTTGATATTCTCCTTCCTTTAGTTTATGGCAAAGCACCTGATCAGGTACAGTAGCTGTAGAGTGGCTATTCCACGCCTGATGTAGTACAGAGAAAGCCATAACAAACAAGTTAGTGGATAAGATGGTGTGACAAACAGGACTTCCCCTGACACAGCCATATTTTCATGGACTTGATATAGAAAAAAAAGCCTCCAGGAAAAAAAAAAACAAACCTGGTCTGATCTATTTTTTTCTTAAACTGCTTTTGCGATGTAAAACTAAATAGAATTTAGAATTTCCCTTAAACTGTAAAATACTTCATACAGGCAAGCTACACTGAAAAACCAGCGCCTCAGTCTGGCAATAGTAATGATAAATATCCTTCTTCTTCCTTACAACTGCAACTGTAGGGAATGTTGACACTGGTGGGCTAGCAACTACATGCGAGGTTTGACCGTCTCTTCAAGTTTCAACTAGTGACTCAAATGTTGTAGAAAGCTATAAGCAGTATTCCTAACTTTTTGAGACCTCTGTCTTTCTTATTACGTGAAAGTCCATGGGGAATGCACAGAAGCTTATATTATAAGGGATTGCTAGTACAGCTTTGCAGGGTCAGCTGAAAACAAATTACTAGCAGTCATCGGAAGGCTCATTAACAAGACCTGTTCTGTAAAAAAAATGCCAAATTAATGCTTCTTAACAAAATAGCATCAGGCCAGCCCTCTTATTTGACATCCCTTGTGCCCTTGGATGCATGAAATACTGCCTGTACAGCAGCTGGTAATCCTCCAACAGTAATAACTAATAGCAGTTGAAGTGAAATGTTCTTCCTGTCGGTATAACAGGCCATTGATAGTTTCTATCACAACTGTAAGACACTACTGAGCTTAATAGAATAATTAGTAATAAAAAATAACTCTTTTCAGTACCATTTCAGAAAATGTTTCTTGACAAGTCGTCCTTTCTATAGTCATTTAAAGATGTAGTTTCTTAGATGACTCAAGATTGTTATTTTCTTTGATATTTTTGTGAAAGGAGAAATGATACAATACAAGGCAGGATGCCATCATCCTCCAACAATGCTCATTCCTAGGTGTTGCTTTCTGCCACTATAGGCAGATGTGAGGCTGTCTCCTCAGTTGCCACTACATATACGTGTATGGGAGACAGTACGCTGTGCTACAGTAGCTCAAGAAAGAGGGGAGATGCTAAAAAGGGGGAGTGATTCAGAAAATCTTGTACAATAGTAAACTGATCCCTCACTTGAAGAGGCTTCAAAAGTATTCCCAGTTTGCTTTCTAACCTCTGTTGTTCTTAATGGCTTTTGGAATACTGTGTTGCTTCAGGTATTTTTTCACTGCTTCACCTTCCTTGCACAAAGAATCATAGAATTATCTAGGTTGGAAAAGACCTCCAAAATCATCAAGTTCAACCCTTAAAGAGACTGAGACCATTTTGTTCTGGCAGGGACATTTTCTTGTACATGTATGTCACTGTGATGTGTGTCAGTCTTGCCTCTCCTGCCTCAGTAAGTTCTGCTGGAAACCTAGAGCTGGTGAAAATGTTACTGTTCATCTCATGAAACCAAAAACTCACAGACTGACATTACAATGTCTGTTGTGTAGTTGCCTATTTTTACATTATTTACAAAACTTATGCTTATGATACTCTAATTTGAATGCAAACAAATTAGGATTCCAGAACTTCTAGGACAAACTGGAGCGAATCAATTAATTTGCAGCCCAAGCAATGTTGTACACCTAATGCACACAAGTTTTCGTGGAGTATACACATATAAGGAAACAAATACATTAACTGAAGTCCGTCCAGAAAGTCTCCTTAATTCTTCAGCATATATTGATATTTATGCAGTACAAGCCAGTCTTGACTTGTGTCAAGAGAGCACTGCTTCTCCTTGTTGTCGAAGCAGTAGCAGAGTAGGGCAACCACTGACAACACAAAAAGAGGAAGCAAGGGACTTTTAACGGCACTGATTGTGGAACTGTCAATGTGTAGTGCCTGTGGGAATTTATATGACTTCTTATGGCACAGATTAGAGTTGATTTCCTAAAGAAAGTTATTTCCTATAAGTAGCACAGTAATGAATCATGCCCAGTGTGGATCTCTGTTTCACTGGCAGTTTAAATACACAAGTTTGAAACACTCTACTGCGCTGTTTCAAATGTTACAGAAAATGGTGTTCAAATTTTCCAGTGAAAATATAGGAGTAAACAAATGAAAAACTGTATGGAGCTAACTTTTGTAGAGGGTACAAGTTCCTGAAGCACCCTGGTAAATTAGAAACATTTGTTTCTTGACAGTATAAAATGCATACGGTGATGAACGGATGACAATTATCAGCTTGATTGCAGCTTTGTAAGAAATACATAACATCAAAGAGGATTAAAAAAAATGAAAGTAGTGATATGAGCTCAACTCACTGGAGAGGTGATCTTCGGCAATACACAGACTTAAAAGAGGTTATGGATATCTAGGTAAGTAATGAGATTAATAAGACTGTCTGGGTAACATTCAGCTTATTTTTTAAAAATCTGACGTAGCTTTTTTTTTAGGAAGGAAACTGTATAAAAGACATTCTCTAAATTATCATTTACTAAAAGCAATGTTTCATATCAAAATCTGCAGTTGTTCTGACAAGCTGTTGTGAAGACAAGACTTTCAGGTCTCTGAGAAGCAAGGTGTTTTCTCTGTTTCACTGTTTTTGGGTATTTGTAAATTCTAAAGTTTAATAGAGCCCTGGTGTCCGGTGTATTGGGACGTGTTAGTTCAAAAAAGTGCTCACTCTTCACAAGCACCATCTATTCCTGTGTGCGATCAAATGAGGACAGGTCATCAAGGGTATTAAGGCTTGAAACACTTTTTACCACCTTGCTTTCAGTTGGTTTTTTCTGTTATGCGAAGTGTTTAGCAAATTAAGTCCTATATGTTTAAAAAGTTGTGCTTACTGTTTTTAGTGACACCTTTAGAATCACAGCATAATGAAAAGTTTGGGGGGGGGTGCCTCCAGCCTGACTGAAAATAAGTCATTATTACATTAATAAAATATGCATCTACAATTTTGGTTTTAACCACCCATATTTAGAATGATAATCAAACATGGGTGATTGCCCTCTCCCAAGTTGCTCAGTGAAAAACTTAGACCAATAATTACATTTAATGTGTATTGAATATTGTAAGAGAAAGAAGTATACATGTTCCACAACCTGCTTTTTTTTCTTCCCCACTGATACCTCAAATAAGATTCATGAGCATCTATTTTTCCCTGCTTCAGGCAATGAAGCAAGAAACCTCCCCAGACCAAAATTAAAAAGTTAAAATGTACTCAGTTATGTCGAAGTAGCAAGACTTACGAAAAAGAAACTAATCATCTTTTGTGTATACTCACAATACATAGGTCTCTCATAATAGACAGGTTTAATCTTGGATACGGAGGTCATAGCTCATCCTTAGGTAACTAATGCTTAGATAAATATTAATAACTGACCAGCAAACACTGCAAAGAGTGACCCTTCAAATTACTTTGTGGAAAAAATTGTACAAGTAATGCATATCATCACTGTGGACATTAGATTATTTACCCTATTAAAGAGTAACTCCAGATAGGATGCTTTTTGGTTAATTATTAGCTGAGGTAGGAATTATTATACCAATGCAAACACAGTGGTTCTGATCATCAAATAGACTTATAGTGCAGGTAAATAATAAACTCAATCCTAAAATTGTAACATTAGCATATTTGATCCCAAAGTAGGTGGTGGACAGTCCTCCTTTTTCGAATAAATTGTCAGATATTACATTAGAATTAAAGAAAAGAGGAGGAGGAGGAGGAGTAGTTGTTGCCGCTGCTGTTGTTATTAATCATTCCTATAGTGTAGCTTCAATTATGTAAGCCTGCATTCTACTCTAACATCTCTTGTGGCATGAGATGGCACCTTGCAGGAGTCATTATTCCTGTATATTGGTAGTGGACTAGTTATAAGAACTAAAAATCAATATTAATTGCTGGAACACAAGTCCAGTCTGACCCCAAACAGCTATTACTAAAGCAATGCTATTGGGTTTTTCTTTTTTTCTTTTTTTTATTTTATCTTAAGAAAGACAAATATCTTTCTGCAGCAAAGCCATACTCTTTAATAGTATCCACATGACATGTGTCAGAAAAAGCATATGTGGGCCTTGAATTCAGGAAATTCAAATGAAAATTCAAAGGTCTGAGTGTCTGTATTGCCCTGGTGATTTCATTTAGACATCATACACTTTATTTTCTTCTGCTCTAAACCGTGTGCTAATTAGGACCACACATGTAATTGGTTTTGAGATTTGTCTGCCAAAATGAGAAAGAAAATCAAATCAAAGTCTACTAACTTTTCCTTGTCACATTAAAAGTGAAGAAAAGTTCTCAAAATTCACTAGTGATAGAAATGAAAAACAGCCACAATCTACTGATACATTCTGTTGAAACCTTAGCCATTCTTTACAGACACAAAGATCCTTGAGGCAGTAAAAAATTTTAAATGGGCACATATAAACTAATTTGTGTCTGCATAAAAATGTTCTTCTAAAGAGAAGTCTCTGAACCAGAGACTTAGCACATAAAATTTCTGCCTGATTTTTATTTTTTTTACTCATAGGCAAAGAGAAAGGTATTTTAGCAGAACATCATAGGATGTTTGCACTGATACACAACATTTCATTTTCGAAAAATTAAAAGGAATCACAACTATTGACCCTCTTATTCCTCCAGGTCAGGTTTTTTTTTCAAAGTGTTATTCCTTTTCAAATCAAAACACAATATATGAATATTCATATATTATCGGTGTTTACAAAAATAATAAAAAGTAGTATCTCTTGAGTAAATATGGAAGATGTATTTTGACCAGTAATTGTCTTTCACTCCTAATGGCTTCTTTCTGAAGACTTTCTTACTACAGTTCATCAGAGAAATTTGCTATGCAAGTAATTTTTTATTCATATTTTGTTCAGTTCTGTATGATGTTCTTTCTATTAATCCTCCAAAGGTCAAATTAGTTTATGCTGTTTGATCCATCAGATTCCAGCTCATGAAGCAGCTTAGTTTTCATTGAATTAAGACATATCCTCTTGAGAAATACCAGAAGATCTATTATCAAATTTCATAAAATCTATCCATGGTTAAAATTAATTTCTTAATAGTAATGAAGAAAAAAATTCTCAACTCAACACAAAATATGTTAGATTTCTTGCTTATGAGTTGACTTTTGAGAGCAGAATGGATGCTCACAGTATTTCCATAAATTAGACAAATCAGAAGGCTTGCAGTTCTAAGCAATGCTTCCCAAATGACATAAATGCATAGAAACACAATTGTCTCTGCAATGTACTTGCATTGCAGATTAGCAAGCGGATCTGTACACTCTCCTTCCAATAGCCAAGTACTCACAGCTTAAGACATCAATACATTGTGAGGGAAGTGTTAACATTTAAAGTTTAACAATTAAGATGTAAAGTTGAATCACACTTTCTTGGTTTGTGACATTGATCAACACTTGTACATATAGAGGTAGAACTGCAAATAATTTTGATTTTAATTACCTTATTTAAAAACAATAAATAACCTCCTCTGTCTTGAAGGTAACTCTGCTTTCATTTTGTACAGGATTGTTGATAGTTCTTACTTATGTAATTTCTTCTCAGATATTAGAACAAGTTGTAGGGATGAAGCCATCAGTCCATGATAAAATTTACATCTTTCTAAACCCTGCAGAGAAACATCAGCCTACTGAGAATAGTATTAATATAGCACTATTTCTAATCAATTTGGCAAATCAAAACCAAATATGCATTGAGATCACCCCATAGAAGGAAATAGGTCACAAACTTAAGGCTCACCATATATCTCCTAGGCAAAGGCTGAAAGTGGAGACAAGTGTATGTGATCAATGTATTTCAAGTTATGAGACTATTTCTTTCCAATAAACACACCAAACATACACATCGTTCCAGAAAGAGGTGCTTGAGAGGTACAATGGAATAAAGTTCATAATCCTTTACAAAACTAAACACATATGGAACGAAGTTCTGACATGCCATGGCTCACTCATATGTAGAAAATAGATACTGTGGTCTCTTAAGGGACATCCTAATGATACTTTAATCTTAAGAAAAGCATACTTTAGGAAGTATTATGTGTTTGATATGATATATTACAGCTTTCCTAAAGCTTTTTCACAGGTGTCATAATCTGACTGAGGTTTAGAACTTAACTTTCAAACTACTGAAGAACACATTTTCAAAAAAAAGTTTGATTTCTAAAAATGTGAGTTACTAAATTCTTGTCCAATTTTGGAGGACATTTCATTCTACACTATTCTCTTCCGATGCCTAAAAATCTAGAACAACAACTTCTTTCTTAGACTCATTTGCTCCAGGCTGAGAAGACATGCAGCACCTTACATGCTGCCTGATCCAATGATTCAGAATTTCAGGGAAAAACAACAGATTCCAATTGATTTGTGTTGGCACAAGACTCAGCTGCAACAAGCAGGACTGGCAAATTTCCTGTGGGTTCCTCAGTGACGTGCGTTTGCTGCTTTATATTTCAACAAACTATTACCATTCTGATACGTGTGTAAACAATTAGTTTCCTTAGGTGGAAGTTACACTTTTAATCCCCCTCTTTACTTTGAGATGAATTAGATCATTTCTTGCAATTCTATGTTTCAAAAAAGATAACTTTCCTAATCTTTTTACTACTAAGACATTTGCATTGTGTTCTTGTAATTTATTTCATTCTACAATATGTGACTAAACAAGGAAAATGTCACACCTACCTGACTTGAACCCTTTATTTTTATTGACACTATTAATTATATTCTCTCACAAGTTTATTTTTCTAACATAATCTAGAAAGATGCTTTAGTATCATAAACAGAAAAGTATTTTCTATATTCCTCAGTTGGTCTTTCTCTGAAACTGTTATAATTTGAGTTTATGAAAAATCTTATGTATATCTTTAATTTGATACTAGTCCTTCTCTTCCTCTGGAAGTCTCTGGAGTAAATATGCACCCATATCTTCTTCATTCTTGCATCATCCTAAAGACTTACAGTTACTCCATTTTCATATAGTAAAAAGGTGTCTTTTGCTCTTCTGCAGCTGCCAGCCAGTGACCTGAATGTTACCAGTTGTTACATTTTTGAGCTTGCCTTTTACAGCAGTAAGATTTTTCTCTTTTATTTTTTTCCTTATGCTTGAGATCATTCAGTTCTTTGTAAAATGTATCTAATTGCCTTCTAGAGATTTAAGGTCTAAATTTTTGTCATCAGAAATTTTCTTTAACATTCCCTTATTTTTTCTTACTAATGCATTAATATATTGATTAAGCCTAGTCTATCAATCTCTGAGGTACTTCACTGTTAACGTTATATATAGTTGATATTTCCTCTAATAACATAACATGCAGCTTTCTAGTGTTTATCAAATTCTTCACCTACTCAGCAACAGATTCATTTTTTTTCCTAACACTGATTTTTTTTTCCAAATGGCACTGCAGCAAATATTTTACTGAGCCAAAATTTTTCAGATGTATAGTACATTACAGTACTCTTTCAATCTGTAATTGGTAATATTAACAGAGAAATATATTAGGTTTCTTTAGCCTTCTTTTTTCCTTACATTGCACCTTGCTCAGTTAAATATAACCCATTTTCATCATTGTTTCCTTCCACTTGATCTTCAAAGATTTTAAAAAGTAGGTTGAAAAAATGTATAGAATCAAACAACATTGGCACGAAACTATGAAGGATGTTAGAAATAAAGCATCATAGGTAACATTTCTTCACATTTGAATGTCTGACCATAAAAAAGATTAACCAAGTTAATGATAGTCTTTTCAAAAATCTAAGAACGAAAATTTATTAATCTAACACTTTGGCTTGTACTTCAGGTATAATCAGTAACAATGTCAAAGTGTTACTCTGTTGTTTTGTTTTCTGAGTAGCAGGACAGTGTTCATTATACTACTGTTATAATTACTGTTTTCTAAAACAGTCTTGAGCATGATTACACAAAAGTATTTCTTCACCTGAATTTTTACTAATATCATAAATTTAGCAATACATCTTTGGGCAAATGTGCATATTAAAAGATTGACTCACTTTGTCAATCAATTTACATTTTATTACTTTATACTTCTAAGGCTGTAATCACACAGCATTTATTTTGTACAAGCAATGCATTGTAATGAAAATGTTTATTTTACGTTCACTTGTTTCTGTATTATTTTTTAGCCTATATATTATTAATAAACTATTCTGAATACTCTATTTATGAAGTAGATAGAATTCAGTTACGTTATAGTTTCCTAAGCCATTAAATCTAAAATGGAGGTTCTGTGAAGATCTCAAAATATATTGCAGAGAAAGATCATATGATTTGATTCCATAGTTTAAGCTTGCTGTACATGAGATCATTAAGTTATAATGTCTACCAGTAGGTAAGGGCAAAAGTTAGGGCTGGCCAGTGTGTTATAAAAAAACAAATGACACTGAATTTCGAGATTCCTCATTTCTAGCTACCATTTGTGGAATTACATTAGTATCCTGAAATATGCCCTAATCTAAAAGATATTTGAAAGCATGTGATTGATGTAAGTTGGAATATTTATTTATTTATTTCCTTCCTTCCTCCTCCCTTATTGTCAGTTTTCAGGTTATCAGCCATTAGTTCTCTTGATCAACACGAATAATAATTGCATATTTTTATTGCCATAAAGTACATCTTCAAAAAACAAATGTTATTCTGTTTCTGACTAAGTGGCACTTAGTACCTGCCAGAGCTTCCCAGAGACATCTGCTGCAGACCAGCTTCCTTAATATTTTGACTATTCTCAACAAATTGAATGCACCTGAGAACTGCAATGTGGTGCCTGTGGCTTCTGGTTTGGGGAATTAAGTATTTAGTGCAGATAGTCAGAAAAGGTGTGGGAAAACAAAACAATTTAATTAGTTAGACTGTCAGTTGTAATGGGCAGAATTGTAGGTCATGTAGCTCATCACTGAGGTCCTGAAGAGTTCCCAACCCCTAAGAAAGAAAGGGGAGTGCAGAGGGGGCATTAACACCAACAAGATTAAGAACGAGACAGAAAAACAAGCCCAGCTCTTCATAGTATCACCTTTCCAATCCTCATGCATTTAATACCCAAACTTTCCTCTATTAAAAATGCAGTCTCACATCCTGACCTTCAACTCAACAGATGCAAAGAAACGTAAATAAAAGAAATAATAGTGTAAATGCAAACTGCATTGATAAAAACTCTAATAGTTAGAGTTAGGAAGGTTCACTTCAATATTATCTTCTCTTGAGTCTCTTGATTATACTGAAGTCCTCCTACATCCAATAGAGACACTAAAAACCTCAGTTCAACCATGGAAACTGATACTTTCCAATTGCCTCTGTATATACAGAGAATTTGTTCCCAGGGCCTGCATTAAAATATTATGATTTCACCAAAAGGATTTCTATGCTCTTTTATTGCAAATCTGGCTGAAAAGCACCAAATATATTTTGCCTCTCACAAAGAAAGCAAAATATGTGGTAGTCACCGCTAAAGCAATTCCAGGAGAGTTTTCAGAGATACAGCTTCAGGTGATGAAGCAACCTTACCATTCAAGTAAAGAATGAAGTCTTAGAGCTCATAATCACCAAAAAATTAGAATGTTTTAAGAGGAACTCCCTGAGCTACTCTCATGAACTCTCATTTAAACACAGCTATTGTAAATTCATCATAAAAACATAGTGCTGAAGACATAGACAACCAAAGAATACCCTTATCCCAAAAAATATGCCTAATATGTCTCCACTGAAAGAATCAGTGTATGAATTTATCACCACAGATGAGGCAGCCATATAAGCTACCTTGCTATATATGTATCTGAAATTTGGAGACATAAAACTACAGGTAACTCTAACACCCAGATATCAGGTAAAACTGGAAAAGTATAAAAATAAAGAATAAATCCTAAACAAGCCCTTGAAATAGCAGTAGTGACTGAACAATAAATTCACAACACTTTTTGCACTCAGGGATATTGCCATGTCCCTGAGATATCCTGAACCAGGATATATATGGTATAATTCCTGTATATGTTAGTTCTGTATAAATTCTGTGTCCTCCTTTTATAATGTGGCATCAAAGATTCACAGAGTGGTTGAGGTTGGAAGGGGCCTCTGGAGGTCATCTTGCCCAACCCCACTGCTCAAACAGAGTCACCTACAGCAGGTTACCCAGGACTGTATCTAGATGGCTTTTGAATATCTTCAAGGATGGTAACTCCACCACCTTTCTGGCAACCTGTGCCAGGGCTCAATAATCCTCACAGGGAAAATTTTTTCCCTGATATTCATAGGGAACATCTTATATTTCAATTTGTGTCTATTACACTAGGGGTAATGCCCTGCTACTGGGCACCACTGAAAAGATTCTGTCCCCGTTGTCTTTGCAACCCTCCTTTTAGGTGGGTATTACAGCAGTAAGACCCTCCTGAGCCTTTCTTTCTCCAGGCTAAAGAGTTCCTGCTGTCTTAACCTTTCCTCACTGGAAAGATGCTACAGTCCTTCTTCATCTTATGGCCCCTTGCTGGGTTCTCTCCTGTACATCCACATCTCTCTTGTATTTGGGACCCCAGCACAGGAAAAAGTACTCCATGTGTGACCTCATCAGTGCTGAAGAGAGGGCAAGGATCACCTTCCCAGACTTGCTGGCAACACTTTGTCTGCTATTATAACAGATAATGAGATCTTCTAGGTGCACAGTAAAAGATGAGTCTAAACCTACTTTGCTACAGTGGTCAGTTGAATTTTCAGTTAAGCCCAAACTGATACTGATATCCCTGTCTGTCCATTTTCCTGATCAAACAGCAGACAGCTGACTTGGTATAGTGTCTAATCTCACCAGGTAAAAATCAGCAGTTGATATGACCTGACTTTTAAGAGCTATATAACAGTACTAAAAACTGGTATTGATATTTTGCTGGAACATCTCACTTCCCTGAACTGAACTGAGATTTAACTGCAATCCAGACTCTTGGGGGAAGTATCTTGGAAGGAAACACCATGGAAACAGAACCATCAGCATATCAATTAGGTCAATAAATAAACTGGGTGTGATTTAACTTCCTACTTGCTTTATCTGCCTTCTTTCTAATACAATAGTCTGGAGAAGTGCTCTCTACACATTAAATTGTCAATCACTGTGAGAATTCACAAAACTGAACAAATAATGTTTTACAAATAGAAAGGCAATCTGAAACTCAGCACTTCACTTTGACCAGCCACCAGTTTACTCTTTTCTGAGACAGCAGTACTTTTGTTTGCTACATTTGCTAGGCATTACCAACCATTAGTCATCATTCAGCCTCCCTAGACTCCTTTTCTAAGGTACAGGATTTTGGCATAACAACCCTAACACCAAATTATTCTTACTTAACTGATTAATCAGCTTCCTGTCACCACGATGACCACAGACTTTTGTTCTTCCTAAACCAAAGGAGTGGGAAAGGCATTTCTGCTCCCATAAACCTCTACTTCTCGGGAGGAATGGAGGTGGGGGAATGAAGGAGTCTGCAGCTAGTTGCAATTTTCCATTTTTTAAAGAAGTCAACTGTCCTTTCTCCCCTACTCAGATATTTGGGTTCAAATGCAGTATTCTATCTGCTTTGATAAACTTTAACCCTCGCTTGCCTTGTTGTGGTTGGATACATTCTGTAATAACATCCACATATTAAGAAAAAAAAAATCACTTTTTCCACTGTATCATCACTATTCATCACTATTACTACACAGTGAAAAAAATATAAATGTCTGGATGAAATGAGAAAAAATTCCTAACTTATCTTACATTTATTCTCCCTTTTTTTACTCTTTCTCCCCCCAAATCTTATTTATCAAGTATTTTGGATATAGAGATGGGCAAAAGGGGAAAATTAAGCAGCATCCATTCCCACCTCCATCCAAACGTACAACTACTCCCAAGTCTCCCTTTCCTGGAAATTCACCTTCTTAAATAACATTTAAATAACTTCCCTCCTATTCTTTCTCAACACTCCTTCGTTCTTGCTTTACCACTTGTCAGCCTGAGTGGTTGGGTACTGTATTTGGTCTGCCTATTATCCTGCAGCAAACCTACTGGCAGACCAGGTGCAGTCTGTGGAAGTAACACTTTTTCCTGGTGAGGCATTAGGTTCTTAGAGAACCAACCTTGGACACACATCATCCTCTAAGAGCTGACCCTGAAGCCTATACGCCCTGCTCACCTTCCCAGGATAGCCTGTCATCATTCCTGCCAGCAGAGGTCAACTCAGTTCTGCCAGATAGTTTTACCAGCCTGTCAGAAAGGTAAGTAAATTATCTTCTTCATTAGTATTGCACTCTGCCAATCCATTTTCTGTCCCTTGATTTCTTTACTTTAAAAAAAATAAGATAAGCTTTTATTTTTCCCCTTACATGTTCAGACTTTCACTTCTGATTCTATAAAAGCATCCATGTCCTCCAAGCCAAACATGTATTTCTCCCTGTAAGAGGAAGAATATGTTCTCCATGAACAATTTACTTGTGTCTTTCCTATAACAGGTCCTCCCTACTAATAACCTATTCTAGTTTTTCCCATCAAGTTAAATATTTGACTGAGACACACAGGACTCTGAGATTAAATGAGTGTCCCCTTGACTTTCTGACCTCTGGTCAGTGATGAGTCTCCTCCCCTCCATATAAATGGCAGAGGTGGGGGAGAGGGGCAGGGAAAGTGAATGGATGGCAATTCAAAAGCTGTTTGAAAGGGAAAAGGGAACTCACAATATCTTTTCAATGTGAAATTATTTACTTCGGTGGTAGTGTTAGGTGATGAATGCAAGACCGTTTTCTATATTTTGATTTCATTTTCACTCTCTTCTTGTTTTACACAATCACTCTAAAACGAATTACCTCAGCTGCTACTGATTATGTATTTCCTCTTTATGGATCTAAACTAATTTCTTTATTTTAGTTGGATGAAATTTTCTGACAAAAATGGATAAGCTTGACGTTTTTTAAATCGGTATATTTATTTCCTTTGCTTTCTACCAGGAGAAGGATTAGTAGCAAGGATAGAGATTGTTTCAAAAAGAACCTTTAAGGCTAAGTGATATTATTGAACTACATAAATACAGATGCATTTAGGAAAAACACATACATACCTAGCAATATTTACAAAGTACAGGTGCCTTCAGAAATCAGTGACATAAGGGCACAGGCAAGGCAGGGGGAAGAGCAAGGAAACAGACGCATCATGACCACACTTCTAACCTAGTTAGTGAGATGTTGTTCAAGAAATTAGTAACATGTATTCTATCTCCTGGTGATCAAGGAATTTGTGATGTTTGTCTGAATAGACCTCAGTCAAAAAGCCTTCCTGTCCATAATTCTTGCAGCAGAGTTATTTTGTCCACATGCTTCTCAGCAACATTTAGAATCATCAGAATTGCCATAATCTCAATTCATCCTTGTAGTCCTCCTGAGATGCCTCTCCCGTCTTTCAAAGCTCATATATTTTCTTCTTTCTTCTGAGATCCACCCAAAGGTCTCAGATCAGCCAAGGTGGTTTTCTTCCCTGGTGGTTCATGGAGATGGCCTGCTCTTGCACCACCAGAATTTCCTTCTTGAAGAGTGTCCAGCCATCTTGGGCTCCTTTGCCCTTTAGGACTGCCTCACAAGAAACTTTATCAACCAGCTTTCTAAACAGTCCAAAGTCTGTCCTCCAGAAGCCAAAGGTGGCAGTTCTGCTGACCACTCTCCTCACTTCTCCAAGAACTGAGATTTCTATCATCTCATGATCACTGTGCCCCAGGTGTCCTCCAACCATCACATTTTCCACAAGGCCTTCTCTGTTCACAAACAACAGTTCCAGCAGACCACTTTCCCTAGTCAGTTCAGCTATGTCAGGAAGTTGTCTTCCACACACTCCATGAATTTCCTAGACTGTTTTCCTTTCTACTGTATTTCCTTTCTACCGTCCAGCAGACATCTGGTAAGTTGAAGTCTCCCTCAAGAACAAGGACTAAAAATTGTAACACTTCTCCCAGTCTTATCAGTCTCATCAGTCTCTTCTTCCTTCTGGGTGGTCTATAGCAGATTCCCACTGTGTTATCTGCCTTATCGGGTGTTCCAAAGATTTTTACTCATAGACACTGAACCCTATCATCAGCATCATTGATCTCAAAGCAAAACACTTCCTAACATAGAGGGCAACCCCACCACCTCTCCTTCCTTGCCTCTCCTGCCTGAAGACTTTATAGCCAACCATGGCAGCACCCCATTGTTGTGTGAGTTGTCCCACCATATTTCCATAACAGCAATTGTATCACAGTTTTCTTGCCGTACAATAACTTCTAGTTCCTTATGTTTGTTGCCCATGCTGTGTGTATTGGTGTAGATGCACTTCAGTTCGGCTGTTGATCCCATCATGTTTCTGAGGGGAATAATCTTTATTTCTAAGTGACTACTCACTGTAGTTTCCAACACATCAATAACTTTTGCATCTTTGATGCCACTTGAAGTGTTATCCCCCACTTCTTCTAATATGGCAGACTAAAGGGCCTCACTAGCACACCACCCCTCAGACACTGGGGTGACATTCCTAGGCTTATTTCTATCAAGCCTGGTTTAGTCCCCCTCCCCCTTCATATCTAGCTTAAAGCTCTATTGATGAGCCCTACTAACTTCTTGGTATGCAACCTTTTGCCTCCTGGGGACAGGTGTACCCCATCCTTTGTAAGCAAGCCTGGTATTGTGTAGGCTAACCCACAGTCAGAAACCCCAAATTTTGCCCCTCACACCAGGTTTGGAGCCAGGTTTTTATTTTGTGGCTCTTCCTACTCCTTCCCTCATCATTGTCTGTAATAGGAATGACAGAGGAAAACACTACCTGTGCAAATAATATTTCAGGAGGCATTTTTGCCTTTTTTTTTTCCTACTTGGAAATATTATTTATTTTTTTTTGAGCATCAGTAAAGCTGCTGGATACCTAGTACAATTTCTTATAACGCTCAATGCAAAAGCAGTATTTATCCCGATGTACATCTTGTTTTTCAACTTGCTGAAGTCATTGTTTAAATTCCAGTTGCATGGGAAATGCAGATATGAAAACGATAAAACAAGAAAGAAACAAAGCAGGAAGAATTCATCCCACATGATGGCTCCTGTTAATTATGACAAGAAACCGGGGGAAAGCCAGGAAAGAACTGACAGCTCTATTCCATTGGTGGAGAAGTTCACTGCAGAGTTAATGACACTTTCAACCTTGCATCTGCAATCAAGACCAATGTTGAGGACTAGCTGCATGCGTAAGACATAGACTGTGATCTGCATTCCCTACAACAGATAAACTGTCAGGAGAGTAGGAAGCATTATAAATGAGACAAAGTGTTTTCAAAGTGCAATGATTTTGTAAAAGCAAACACTGAGTTCAGGGACTTGGTTTAGTTATGAAATAAGGGGTCATTCACCTTTGTCTCTCTAGTAACAATTCACTATGTGTGAACAGAAACTTACTAATTTGTGAACTATATTGCAAGACTTACCTGAACTGAAGAAATTGGCTTTGAATTATCCAGTACTTTAGATTGTAAGCTATCTCTTAAGGTCATCTGGTCCAAATCTCACTCAAGACAGAGAGAACTTCAAAAGGTACATTAGGTTGCTGAAAGCTTCACCAAGTGGTTCCAGCTATGGACATTTCACAGCTTCTCTGGTAAAGCTGTTTCAGTGGGTTACCAACTTCATTGTGAAATGCGATCATCTTCTAGCTGTCATGCAGTCCTTCTGCAGGACACATGCTAATTCTCACAGGGGAGGTCAATATTTAGCATTGAAAGAGGCTCACACTCTTGCTTCTGTATCAGAATAATGATGATGCTGGTGAACTACATGCTGCCTTCCCCAATGCAATTAAGTTCTGCTGAGCCTTTCAAAACCTTCTCTTCTTTTCTTGAATATTCGGTTGTCAAGGGAGTTGTGGGGGGGATAGGGTATTGAGAGCAGGAAGAGAGGAAAGCTTTTTACTTTTCTTCCCTTGCTAGCTAGTTAATAAAGAAAAGACAGCGTCTAGAAAACAGCAAGTTCTAACATATGAACAAAATATCTCTGATCTCTAGGAAAGAATGTGTCTCACTGAATACATTCATCACTCAAAATATATCTGTTTTGAAACCTTTAATGAGATTTATCCTCAGGGAAAAGATTTTTTTCATTTTACTTGAGAATCTCACAGTTTATCATTTGAGAGTCCATTGACTATATTAGAATTCAGACAAATATCTGCATATTTAACATGTCTGCCTGAATACTGAGATCATTTGTCAATGTCCTCGCTGAATTCTTAGTCAGAGAGAGTTGTGCACATTATTTGAGACAGAAAATGAACTGTTTGCATTGCTATGGTTACAGCCATGGAGAAGATAAATGTGTATAGCTACTATCTTTCTTGGGGGGACCGGGTGCGGAAAGATAATTGAAAAACTAAAAGTTGATCCAACATATTTGGATAAGGTCAGAAACGAAAAAAAGCTTTATGTGTAAATTTCACTACATAGGTGAAAGACAATGTATCCATAAAACTAAATAAATATTGATGGATGCTTTCATTGCACTCCACTTTGCCTAATTTATGCTGCAATTTGAACCAGTCAGGTAGTGGTGATTGGACTGGTTCAACCAACAGGATTTGTTAATTTGGACAGTCACCTGATTTCGACTAGCATGATGAAGTGGTGGTTTCCTCTTTCAGAATTATTGTTAAGGATTTTGCTTCATAGAAATGCAGACTCAAAGAATCTTTTAGGTTGGAAGGCATCTCTTGAGATCAAGTGAGGTCACCTAGAGCAGGTTATCCAGCACTGTGCCCAGTCGGAAGATGAATATCTCCAAAGATGGACACTCCTTAACACTTTTGGGCAACATATGCCATTATTTGACAACCATCACAGTAAAAAGGTGTTCCTGTGTTGACATGGAATTTACTACTTTTTAATTTCTGCTTATTGTCCTTTTTTCTCTCACTGGGAAACAGTTAAAAAAAAGCTTGGCTCTGTCTTCTTAATTCTTTTCTGTGAGGTATTTATACACAATGATAAGAGCCCCTGGACTTTTTCTCCAGGCTAAAGACTCTCAGCAGTCTAAGTCTCTCCTCATATGACAAACGCTCAAGTCCTTTTGTCATATTTGTGTCCCTAAGCTGGATTTGCTCTATTAAGTCAATATCTTACTTGAACCTGGGAGGTCAGCAGTTGACACAGTAGTCCAGATACGGTCTCATTAGTGCCAATCAGAGAATAAGAATCACCACTTCATATGGTGGTAATTTTTCCAGTGCAGCTCTACATATCATTTGCCTTTTTACTGTAAGAGTGCATCGGTGGCTCATGATTGGCTGTGTCCACCAGGACTCCAAGGTCGTACTCAGCAAAGCTGCTTTCCAGTCAAGTGACCCCTTAGCTGAAACAGTGACTGAGTTTATTCATTGCCAGAGGCAGGTCTTTGTCTTCCCTTTGTTGAACTTCATAAAATTCTTCTCTGCCAAACTCTACAGCCTGTCATGGATGCTCTGAATGCAGCACATTTGTGTGATGTCCCAGCCACTCTTCTCTGTTTTGTATCATCTGCAAAGTGTCTGAGACTGCACTCTGCTCCATCATCCAGGTCAACAACGAAGATGCTAAAGAATATTGGCCTCAATATTGACCCTAGGATGCACCACTAGTGACCTGCCTCCAATTGGACTTTTTGCCAGTGCTCACAATCTTTCAGCCAGTTTTTAGTGCACCTCATTGCACACATCTCTTTCCCATACTTTGTCAGTTTGTCTATGATAATAGACATATTTTATGTGTTTGGAAATGTTTTTCAGAAGGATTTTCTCTGTTACCTTCCCAGGGACTGAGGGTGATGAGACTCATCGACCTGTATTCCCCGGATACTCCCTTGGCTTTGAAGAGTAATTTTCTCTCTTCCAGTCTTCTGGAACCTCTCTCAGTTGCTGTAATTGTTCAAAGATAATCAAGAGTGTCTTCAAAATGACATCAGCCAGCTCCCTCCGAACTTGTGGATGCAATCTGTCAGGCCCCATAGACTTTCATATATCCAATTAGCTTTAGTACTCCCTAGCACGGACCTACTACACAGAGGGTAAATTTCCTTATTCCAGACTTTCCTTCTAGTTTCTGGGTCCTGGGATTTCTGAAGGCTGGTTTTACTGGTAAATACTTAAGCAAAGAAGACACTAAGTACCATGATCTTTTCCTTTTCTTACTAATTCCTCTGCTGCTTTCAGCAGCAGACTCACACTTTCTTGACTCTTCCTTTCGCTGTTCATATACATGCAGAATCCTTTCTTGTTGTTGCCAGATTCAACTCCAGCTGTCTAGAAAAGTCAAGGCAGCTTTTCTTACCCTATAACTGCAATATCAGATAGCAACTACTCTTGGATCACCTCTCCCTGTTTCCCTCTCTTGTACAGTTTCATTTTACATCTTGGTTCATTTAGAAGCTTTTTGCTCATCCAGGCATGCCTCTTGCCTCCTTTTCTTAATTTTCTGTGGCTGGGAGGTTGGAAGAGGATATTCTCAAATATCAACAATTTCTGATTCTTTCCATAGGCTGCATCCCATGGATTCTTCCAAGCAGATCTCTGAAAATATTGAAATCTGCTTTTATAAGGTCTACAGTTGTAGTCCTGTTTTTTGCCTTGGTCTTCTCTTTGAGTCCTGAACTCAACTATCTTATGCTCACTGTAGCCAAAGCTCCTCCTGACTTCAACATTTCTGACCAGTTCTTCCTCCTTCCAGGTTTAGCTATGAACCTCTGCTTGCTGGCTTCTTTGTTATCTGGTTTCAGTTGAATGAGTATGATATAGCAACTCAAGTCCAGTTCTATCCACTCATAACTGAGTGTCCTCTTTATTAAGAAATGTGATTCTATTCCCTAGCTTCATGAGGTCAGAGGGGTAGGCAGGCAGGCATTCACTTCTTCTCTAAAATAGTTTTCATTTAGATAGTATCCTTCTGACACATAAAAGAGATTGTGTAAAACCCTTCAGGATGAAAAAGGTCTTGAATAAATTGTGCTGCTTTCTAAGGCTTTCCTCTTGCTCTAACCTATATGTTAACTATAGACAAACTGCCTATGTTAAGCTGCACATAGCTCAATTGAGGCTTCTGCCTTTAAACTAACTCATGTTCCTGGTACAATGACTCCAAGAAATACAGATCCCTAGCTGTGGGTAGAAGGAAGTTAACAGGATCTTCATATTCCACCCTGCAGTTTGTTTCTGTTAAGTCCAGAACGAAGTCACAGTCATCTCCTTAGTAGCCATGCAGCACTGCATTTTCGTGAATAGACTTTGGCACATCTTTGGTATATAAATTGTTTAGGGAGTTTGACAATCTGGTATTATTATTAATCTAATGTGAAACTGGGGTCAGCCTGACCACTTCCCCTGACCATGCATGTGGGTAAAAGTGACCTTTGTTACTTTCTTAACTAAATTATTTTTAACATATCCTGAGTGTACCTATCTGAACCTTTAAGACCATAGCAGAGGTAAGGCAGGAGCTAGCTGTCTACTCAGTCAGTCAAGAACTGGCTAAAGGAATGCAGATATCTGAATTCAGACTCATAGAAACACCCAGGTCCTCCAATAAGCACTTACTGCATTTTAAACACTTATGGGACTAGCCAGCAATAGAGAGGAGAGTTTAAAAAAAACTACCTCAGAACTTAGGTAGTGTTGGTCTTTCTCTTAGTTGTTATCTTTTAATTTAAAACCTACAAATCCAAACATCAAAAAAATGAATGGAGCTGGGGTTCAGTTTCCTACTGGGAGGTCTTTTCTGATGTCAGCAGAAGTGCTCCTAACTTGAGACTGAAAAAAAGAGGTTATAATAAGGCAGATCATAACCTATAACACATTATTTAAATCACTATGAATATATTATTTGACATATTTATTCCTGCCTTTGAATTATTTATGAGCCAGTCCATAAATCTGACAATGTCAGTGTTATTTGTAGCCATCCGTCAGTACATTACTACTCAAGATAATCTTATGAGTATTTTTGCAAACTGTTCACCACTGGTCTCATTGACAGCAGATACCCCATATCTGCCAGCTCATGATTACCTTTCTGAGGAAAAGCAATCATTCCCAAAAGATGAAAGTTGAAGTTTTTCCAATGTTAGTCTGGCCTACTTAGCACACTAAATGTTTTTGGCACTGTGAGAGCAAATTTTGGAGCTGAATAATAATTGTAATTGTTAATGCTCATTAAACTTTTTGAATCCAAAAAAACCCCCATATTGCTGAGAGATATACAGTTGTTAAAATATTCCTAAACTCTGGATAAGCACCAGAATAAATTTGTGTTCTTACTATTTGTCCACCCTTTCGGGGATCATATTGACTTGCTCTTGCATTTGTATCAATGGTGAACTACAGTGATGCAGTGATTAATAATAGATTTTGATTGACTGATTTATTTCTGTAAATCAGGTTTTGTAAGAGATTTAATGATCAAGATGGTTTAAAGGAAAATAACTCTTAAGAACTAAATTCATATTAACAAAACCCTTCTTATAGGAGGCAGGATTATGATTAGCCAAATCTAAATTAAAACTTAGAGCCCCTTTTCCTACCAGTACCAATGCTTTTAATTTATTTCTAAAAAGGGTTATGTAAGATATCAAATAAAATTAGATTACGCACATTTCTCCTCCACACAGATATAGAATGATAATAACATTGGTAAAAATCATGTTTACAAAAACCTTTCAGGGCATGACAGAACTCGAGTGGCATGGGCTCTCCATGGTAGGGACTTGCAGGTAGGGCCTGTTCCACCACATCAGCCAGGAACAGGGTACGCAGAGGGCAATGGGGGCTTCAAATAACTTGCAGAGTTATTTAAATGCTATAGGTTTCTAGAGGGCTATTTCAGGGGATGTAGGGCTGAACCATGGGTAAGTAACCAGGCACACAGCACAGGAGACTTGAGTCTGGGTCTGTAGGCTCAGGCTTGCCATGAGGAGATCTGAAGGCCAAGGCAGGCTGCAGGGATGATTGTTACCTTGTACAAGCAAATACTACTGCTCTAGGGTCTACATATGCTCTCTTTTCATAGGTTCCTCTGAAAGATGATTTCAATCAACCATAAACCAGTTCTTCTCCAGACAAAAATACAAAGTGGCAGAACTGGGGAAAAAAATCAGACAACTTCCATTTACCTTATTTCAGAAAATATTTTCTTGTTTTGGTTTTATTTCCAGGTTTTTATGCTGTTGTTTTTATGACACTGCATTCCTTTCATAATTAAAAAGTCACATAAATGCTATAATTTCATTTTCTGGTTCACTGGCCTATAAAGTGGATTATTGCACTTGTGTATTTAATACAAATAGAGTGAAGTATTTACTTCAATATATTTTAATTCTATCAAGAGTTTTGGTGACATTTTAACAATAAGAACTAGCAAATTGTTTGTTCAGGCTGCTAGCCTTTCCCTTTCAAGTCAGTATTAAGATCCAGCCTGGGTGAGACCATATAATCTCCAGAAGAGTTTTTATCCAGGGGCCGATGCACAATAATCTACAGAAGGTTTCTGTTTGCTTCTTGGAAAACCTAGGAGATACCATTGTTCCTGGAAATAAATGCTGAGTGGCCACAGAGGGCTGATGGTGTCCCTTTCCTGTTCAGTTCGGGAAGCATTCTCTGCTCTGCCCAGACTGAGCCACAGCTGTCCCGTGAGCAGCAGAACAGTCACTAATGTCATGACTGTTGCACTCCTCTAGCTATCCTCAGACACTCCAGCCACCTTTTTGGCAAAATAAGAGCAATTTTAGTACTCAAAACTAGCAAAAGGAAGGGACTGAACACAATTTGTATTAAATCAGTGGGTTAGAAATCATGATTTCTCAACTTGTTAAGAAGTGATACGTGGAAAGTGTTGTGCATCACTGCATATGAGGTCCATTCTCTCTCCCCCACTCCCCATGTTTAACTCTTCTTGAACCCAAATTCTTCTGTTAAATTGTGTGAAAGTAACACTCTTCACAGTTAAGTATGAAGTAGAAGTGTTTGAAAAATCATTGACATAGTTTTGTTTCTTTCGTAGAAAATATTGAAACTGAAAAAGCTGAGAAAAAGTGCATTTTCTAATAATCTTATTATCAATAGAAAATGCACACAGACATGTAAGTGGTCTGGTTTTTTTAATTTCAATTTTGTTTTAATGCACAGATAGCAAGATAAAGAGAATAGTCTCCTAGCTGTGGAAGTCCAGATATCATGATTAGAGCTAAACTGAAAAAGTCCTGAGTGTGAAGAATCAAATGGTATTGTCTCAGTTTGTAAGACCCTAAGCATGTGTTATCATATTAGAGCATGCAGCAAAGGAAATGCAATGAAATGAAGGACAATCCAAAACAAAAACCAAACCAAACCAAAAAGCCTAAAATAACCCAAACAAATTTATGTTCAGCTTGACTTTGAGAGCACTTGATTTCAGATGACGATTCACAGCTGGGCCAGTTGTCACAGATCTTCTTAAGTTAATGATACGGCTTAGTTGGTACCATCTGAAGAGATGGTTTCTGGTACATGAGCACAGGGACTGATTTCTGGCTTTAGTAGAGGTGAGCCTCAAATTCACATATCGGGCTGAAAATAAAGAAAACGGCTAAGAAAAAGAGAAAGAGTTTTTCTATCATTTTTGAAGTCCTTTTTTTTTTTTATTTTATCCCAAATGTTAATAGTTAAAAAATAATCAGGCATTTCTTAAACTTGCCTTTGTTGCAACAGACTTCTGACATTTTCGCAGTTCATTAAGAGAACCTGGGATGATGTTAATAGCTTGGATAGACCAAGAATTTGTATTAATGGAAACGCAGAGACCTGTCTATACTTTGCAAAAAAACACATCAGAAGTATCTAAATTTAAACACTGAAAGATGTTTTAGGAACTGGGTGATACGTAACATCTTAGATATCAGTCTTCTACTGCTACCGAAGAAGAACCCCACAATCTCAAATTAATTTGGAGAAGTATTCCCAATGTATCATGGTACTTTCAGCGCACTTTCACTTGGAAAAGATGATCAATAAACAACACAGTCTTTGTGCCATATCACAACAAATCAGATATTAAGCTTGTGATTGGCTTTTATGTGGGGAAAGATTTCAGTGCTACAAAATAACTGGTCAAAAAAAGGTTTTCTGGAATAGAAGATAAGACAAAATAATATGCTCTGCAATGAAATCTGCCTCCCCATTTAGGAGAGGTACGGACCACTGGTCCAGATATGGATTTAAAAACCTCCCAAATTAGCTGTATTTATACACTGACTTTTCCTTAGTGGTCAGGCAATTCTTCATTTGTATAATGGTTAGGTAGTGAATAGAAACCTTTACCCATGTTTACTTTGCAGCATACCTACCATAAAATACTGAGTATGGACTGAAAACTACAGAACACAGCTCCAAATTTTAAATATTTTAAAGAACATGTCTTTTGGTCAATTTTGCCATACTAAAGAATGCTGGGGGACAGATACACTGTAAGAAGGTATTCTACAAAAAAAGGATTTGTGAAAACATTTCTCTTCTTTTCTATGAATTTTTTAAAAGGAAAGTACTGTTTTGTTTTTAATGAAAGAGAGATAGAAAAAAATCATAACATTATTACATTTTTTCTTTTGATTTTAAATGGGTTGCTGAGAGAAAATAAATGATGTTTTAAATCATCACAAGCTTGCATCAACTTTTGACCCTGTTGTTTAAATAAGTTCTACAAAAATACAGAAGTTCACATACTATCGATAATGAATTTCATGAGTAAAAAAATACAGAGAAAACAGGAGAGGAAATGTAATTTGTGGATTGAAGTAGTGAGGATAAGATAGTATTACAACTATGACAAAAAAAAGAATTCAACAATAAACCAACCAGTCTTATTGTAATTCAGTTAAAGCTTTAGTACATACACATTCAGAGGAATCAACAGTGAGAACCTGAACCAACAACTTATTTTTCAAGAGACACATGACCTAGAGAGATTAACTCTGTGGAAAAGTTAGAAAGGAAGAAAGGAAGATCTACCATGTGATATCTGATAAGGCTCCCACTATTACTTTGTAGAAAATATTTTTTGTAATCTAGTTTTAACTAGTTTTTTTTTATTCTAAAGCCTCCTGCTTCTTAAGAAGCAATGCAGCTAGCCTTACAGCAAACTGAATTTATTGAAGCTACTAAGAGTTAATTAGTTTGGATTCTCGGTTGTTACTATAGGTAAGCTGTCAGTCCAAAAAGAAATCAAACCACATGTTTGAAGAACAAACAATATTTTTTCCTGGGATAACAGGCTTCCCTTTGTGAAAGAAATTGTGAACTATTATTAGTTCATATGGCAGAGAAGTCCAAATGCAAAAGAAAATCATAGAATCATGGAATCATAGAATTATGTGAGTTGGAAGGGACCCAAAAAGATCATCAAATCCAACTCCTGTCCCTACACAGGACACTCCCAACATCCACACCATGTGACTGAGGGCATTGTCCAAATGCTTCTTGAATGCTGGTAGACTTGGTGCCATGACTGCTTCCCTGGGGAACCTGTTCCATATATTCTTTGATTAGAATTTCCTATAAGGTTGAAAGGTCTAAGAAGAGGTTGCTTATGAGTTAAAGGTTCTAAGTGTATTTAATAGGAAATTATGAATAGAAAAGAGGAGTTAGATTATGTAATAAGAACAGTGTTCTTGCTCAGCTGTCAAAAACTCTGTACATTTCTGGTCTATATTTAATAACCTTCAATATTTTTGGGTTGTGAGTTTACCACTCTTTTTCCTTATGAGACAAAAGTCACTATGATATAATAAATACCTGCTTAAGAATGCCTTCAAGGAAGATGTAACTGTACTCCCATAGAACAGAAATCTGAGATCTGATTTGTCAGAAGACGTTGCAGCACACAAAGGAATATGGATATATTTCAATCAAATGAAAATATAATCACAGCTTTTTAGGGATAGAAAACTTTTAAATATAGCTCTAATAATACAACCAGGCAGATCTGCAGTGACCTACAGGAATTCTGAAGGATTCTGTATGAAGGAAGAAGACATTTATCTGTGGAGAATTTTCACAAATTCATGTGTTACAGTTTGCTTATTTGCTTACTTGCTTATTGCCCTTTTTAGTCTTTGAAAAGCATATCAGGTACAACCTACAGAGATGGAAATTTTCCTCAGATTTGCAACACATGCAGTTTCTCAGCCATACCATTCCAGTCAGGAGATGTCCTTGCCTTCCATTTCTAGTATCAAAGCTAGACCTTCATCTTGCATAGTCAAATCTTATCACTCCTGCTGGCAAAGAAATTCTTTGCTGAGGAGCATGCCCACTTCTACCAAATGGAAAAGAAATGTGGTGTAAAAATAGTCCAGGTTGGAAGGGGAGGATTATTTTCTCAAATCAGTCTTACGTTTTTTTTCTAACTCACTCACAAGAGTAGGTGAACAAAGAGTTGTGAGGTTTCTTTTATGACAAAACCAAAAGTGGTTTCTTCCTTGTTGCCAATCTAGTTCTCACTCGTCTTCCTGTGTTTTTGTGAGTAAAGGCTTATTTTAGATTTTCACCCTTTTCACCTGAGACTAATGGAAGTAGTTACATGCCCTTACTTGAAATGACAAATTTTGCCAAATCTTGTTTGGATCTCATGATACTTTGCAAAGTTACTCTCCATTTTGTGGCATATTTCATCTCCCTACATCTATTTTCACCAAGAAAAAATAGTACCTAATCGTTAAAATAATGCATACAGCAACCCTCTTATGAAAAATTTCGACCAACCAACCAAAAAAAACCAAAAGAAGAAAGAGTGCAGGTTTTGTCCTAGGTATATTAAAAAAAGATTTATGGTGTTCTCTGTTCTTCTTAATGTTTATGTATGCCTTATGCAGAAGTGTTCCCCATTTAGGGCAGGAGATATGCCTAAGAATAACTGAATTATGGAAATGTATAACCGAAACAGAGATTAATATAGCATTTCTGAAGCAACAAGCTTTTCTCTAGTTCAGGCTAAGTCATTATAATGGTCAGTTCAGTGTGCAATGGAAACCTCATGGATTTTCAGTTTAGTTTTGCAGGGGTGGTATTTTATTTATGTATTTTCAGTCCTGTTATCAGTCCAGCTCTCACTGAGCAGGTAACCTCCTATCAGCTTCAGTGAATGCAGTAGTAACAGCACCCTCGTCTGTCATACCTGACAGAAAGAGATGCACTCAGAGGTGTTTTGCCCTGTATCTGTTTGTGTCATCTATCAATTACAGTCTCTAAAACATGATTTACCTTTCATCTTGGTGAAATATCTTTGCTTATCGTCTTGGAACGGGAGCAAACAAACTCCATTCATTTAGGCAATTACACTAAACACAGGACACTATGATCTGATTTGGTCATCTAATAAGCATTGTGAGAATATGATCATGAATATTATCTCCCAGTTACATCATATTTTCTAGAAATAAGGAAAAAACGAACTAGGTAGTTTTTCCTCAGCCTGCTTTGGTAGAATATCTCTCCTATCTAGTCACTGCTGAATGCTGCACTGGAAAGACAAGCATTTCACATCTAGACAAATAGTCTTCCCTTGTTCAATCATGAAACCATATCCTTGGTCTTTGATTTTATTTGGTCTTATTTATTGAAAACCAGTACCAGCATAATACTTCACATGCTAACATTTTACAAATGATTTTGTGAATCTCCAGCTAAAACTAAGAACCCGATCTAAGAAGTCTGGAAGGACTTTATTTTAAAAAGGCTAGTGCCTTCAAAAATTTTGAAATGAGTGCTTGAAGTTAGTTATGCAAAAAATTTGCGAGATGAAAATTCCCCCGAAAAGCTGAAAAATATCGGTCCACATTTTCACACCATTTTCCAGAATGTTAGAAAAAAAAGTCAAGATCACGTGTACTAGAAACTACTCCTCCACCTTTCAACAGAACAACAGAACAACAGTTCAATGTGGATACTGACAGTAGCTTCTTAGATTCCTAGATTATGCCACTTCTAGTTGTTACACGTGTGTGGATCCGAGATCAGAGCTTACCCATTGTGAAAAGACACTTTACACATATATAAAAGAGCATATTTCACAAATGAACAAGCCAAAATTTTAGCTTATTTGAATATTTGAATGAGATTCAAAACAGATTTGTTGAATATTCCTTTCACACAGTTTACCCAGATGAGTTGCATAAATGAATTGATCCCATGAGTAATGGTATATGGATATAGATACTTAATGAATGAATTGACAGTAACCTTCAGCAATGTCCTGCATGAAGTGACAAAACAGTGTCAAAAAAATAATTTGTCCTGTAACCCACAAGAGTTCTAGACTACAGTGTCTGAGTTGTGGAAGTACCACATGAAATCTGCCTTTTATAAGTTGTAAAAGCTCTTCTTTGTCTACTGAGGCAACAGGGTGCTGCCGTTTCCATATGGATCATAGCTTAGCCATAAAGATCCACTGTCTCCCAGGCACACTTCAAGATTTTTGGCAGGATTTAATAATAGCTTCTCATTCACTTAGTGTCAGGACTCTTCTGAGCTTCTGTCTTCCTACAGATATTTGAAACCCTTACCTTGGAGCAATGCCGCAGTATCTGCGATCAAATAGTATTACTTTTTAGCCTAGAGAAAGGAGGCTGAGGGGAGACCTCATCACTGTCTACAACTATCTAAAAGGAGATTGTAGCAAGGTGAGTGTTGGTCTCTTCTCCCAAGTGACAGGTGATAGGAGAAGAGGTAATTGCCCCAAGTTGAGCCAAGGGAGGTTCAGACTAGTTATTAGGAAAAAAATCTTTACTTAAAGGGTGGTCAGGCACTGGAACAGCTGCCCAGGGAGGTGGCTGGGTCACCATCCCTGGAGGCATTTCAAAGGCAGGTTGATGAATTTCTCAGGGACAGGTAAGACTGGACTCAACGATCTCAAAAGTCTTTTCCAGCCAGGCGTTTCTATGATTCTATGTTTATATATTTTTGCAAGGGAGTGCATTTCTGGTGTCTTTTGCTATCATCAGTCTTGATCATCTTCTTCTTCTGTTCCTTTGGGTTACTAAGACTTCATAGATGATTGGAACTCAATACAGTGTACTTTCAAAGAAGTGACAAAACCTTCACCCAAATATTCCTCTTCTGCCTGTGTGGTGTGTTGACCTTGGCCTGCAGTCAGACACTGAGCTAGCCTCTCTCTCACTCATCCTCCTCCTTGTACAGAGTAGAGGGAGAAAATAAGATGAAAAAAATTCATGTATCAAGATAAAGAAGGGGAGATCATTCGCCGATTACTATCATGGGCAAAACAGATTAAACTTGGGAAAAAGTAATTTATTGCCAAATAAAATAATTTTCGGACAGTGAGAAACAAAGACAAATTAAAATAACACCTCCCCCTATCTTTTCTTCCCCAGGTTCCCTCTCTTCCTCACTCTACCTCCCCTTCTTCCCTGGGTTGCATAAAGAGAAGGGAATGGGTGTTTGGGGCCATCTATAACTGCTCCTCTGAAGCTCCTTCCTTCTCATGCATTTCTCCTGCTCCAGTGTGGGTTTTCCACAGACTGCAGTTCCTTCTCAGAATATCTGCTAGCTCCAGTATGGGGTCTTTCGTGAGCTGCAGGTTAGACATCTGCTCCAACATGGTCCTCTCCATGTGCTACTGTGGAATTTCTGCCTTGGCACCTGGAGGAACTCTTCCTCCTCTTATCTTCACTGACCTTGCTGTTCACAGGGTTGTTCCCATGCCTTTTTTTCCCCTCACTCCTCATCCTGCTGTTTGGCATTTTGCCCTTTTTTAAATATGGTTTCATAGAGGTGCTACTTCTCTGTTCCATGTAGCTAACAGTCTGAGCTGTCTCCTTTGGTAGGTCCATTTTGGAGCTCACTGGAACCAACAGGAATCGGCTGTGTCCAGCATGGGGCAGCCCGGGATCACTTTTCACAGAGGTCAGCACTGCAGCTCTCACTACCAGCACCTGGATACAAACATCCAACTCAGCCTGATAGACTTTCTGTCTGTTGTATGTTGCCCTACTGGGAGCAGATGTAAAAGCAGTGTGTTGTTTTGAGAGAACATTGGTATACTCCTCCTGTTTCTGATACCAAACAGGGGGACATGCCTGTTAGTATGCAGAAATGCTAACTGTAGAAACAGGCTTTTGACAGAGTTGTTTCAAGAGGCAGTAGCTGAATGTGAAAATGAACAGAGACAGACAAATAAACAGGGCATGAACCCTGGAAGTATAAAACTAAAAGTCAGAAAGAACTAGCAGAGTGAGCAAGAGCTTTTGTCTGAGGATAGAGGTTAAGAGCTGCAAATAACTCTTGTGTGTTTGGCTTTGTTTCTCTTATTGGGTTTTGTGAATTTACTGTAGCTGTAAAATATCAAATCTAAAACCAACTGTATTTTCAGTTTCCATTTGAACCTCATTCCTTTTTAGCACCTTGATAATGACTTTTCTCCTTTGTAAAATCATGCTGACTGCTTCCATTCATTGTCTTGTCCTTCATAAGTTTGAAAATGCTTTTCAGAACTACTTGCTCCTTTACTTTCTCTAGGGATTGATGTGAAATTGACTAGTTTGTAGTGCCTCACATCCTTCTTCTTGTCCTGCTTGACAATAGCAGTGATATTTGCTTTCTGCCAGTGTTCAGGAACCTTCTCCACCTCCACAATCTGTCAAACACAACCAGAAGTCCTTTTGCAATGACATTGGCCAGCTGCCTCAGCACTTGTTAGTGCATCCTGTCAGGTTCCTGCACGTGTGTAGTTTCAGTTTTGTTAAATGTTCCCTGACCTGATCACAATCCACTGATGGCAAGTCTTCATTGCTCTGGATTCTCGTAGCATATCAGTTCCAAATAAAGCAAGTGTATGTCTGGTAGAAACCCTTCTTGTCATTTTCTACTGACCAGTTCAGGAGGTGTCTGCTCAGCTGTTTGGGTTTTGTGGATTTCAGTCTTATGCATATGAATCTTACTCTACAGGCTCAAGTCTATAGAGAGGACTTGAGCATCATAGATCACCATATGCATGTTGGCATTTTTACACCCCACTTGCATGACTGTGCTTCACTTGATTCCTACAGTGAGGGGAACACAAAGACTGATCCTACAATACACCCCGATTGTGAAAGAAATAAAAAGCTTTGGGTCATCTGACTTGCTCATGAAGTGGATCATTTTCCACAGATCAGAGCAGTTAAAGAATAAAAAACTCAAAAATAAATGAATCATGATGATCTATCTTCTTCCATTAAGAAAAACTAGAAATTAGGGTGGATCTTTTTTGGCTGGATAGGTGGTTTGTAGCATACCTTCCCTGTTGCAGCCTGCTGTGCCCAAACTGGATTTTTCACTTAGTAGCCGGATTTGTCTTTCAACTTAACTTGAGAACTGTAAGCTCCTATTGATAAGAAACTGCACATTAATTGTCTATGCTGAGTGAAGGGCATTCTAACATATATAGCTCATGCAAGATCCCTCTTCTCTCATTATAAACAGCCTGTTTGTATGTTCTTTTAATCTTCCCCTAGAAATCACAGGACAGCTAGATAGAAGCATCACCAATGCATACATTTGGCGCACTATATTAAGACCATGCTAGGAATGCTACACCTACAAAATCTGGAAAACAACAAATCTATATTGCTCTGGGAACTTGTTTGTCAGAAGCATTCAACAGTGAAAGAAAACAGTACAGATGCTTTAATTAAACAGCGTAAAACTTCAGCTTGCATTAGTCTTGATTTTAGCCTCTGGACATGTCTTCAAATCAAGCAAATACAAAAACCTATGGTTATAAAAGCAAGGCACTGTTTTATGTTTGTGTATATGCACTAAGTATATATTTGTGTGTTTATACATGCATGTATATATGAACGATGCTAGTGAAAGGTTATTTTTTGAGAAACAGAAATGTATGTTAAAAAAAATTCTTCAGTTTTTTTTTCTTACTTCTGACATGGAAATGCTGAAAAGAAATTGAATGGCATAACAAACCCCTAGCCTTACAAATGTTGGCCCATTTCACTAGTATTTTTAGGTTCTTCTGAATGCAACACAACCCTCTGGTCACTCCTCCCAGTTTTTTGTCATTAATAAGTTTACTGAGGGTGCACTCTGCCCCTTCATTTTCTCCCTCCATCAGCCCCGTTAATGAAAATACTAAACAGGAATGAACCCAGTATTGACTGGGATACATCATTAGTAACAGGCCTCCAACTAGATTTGATTTCAGCAGTCTTACTAGCATCAAACTGATAAGAGGATACCGCTTCTAATTACACCAAACAAGACCCTAAATATCACTTGGGGAAAGCAAAGCCCCATTTCTTGAGTGCCCTGGCACTTGGTTTAATCCTTAGCCATGAGTCTCGTATTTAAAACTCCCCTAAAATACATGAGTTTATAAAGCTAAAGCAGAGCTACATGAATGGATGAAAATACAACTGTGTTGCATTGTTACTATCCTGGATGGACAGCAGCTCCTGTACAGGAACTGCATAAGCTCTGAGAGGGAAATTAAGATAGTACCATCACCCTGTGCCCCAACTGTTTTAAGTCTGTCAGACTTTCCCCAAATTCATTGGAAAATACAAGGTAGAAGACTTTCCTTCCTTTTTAGCTGTATGTTGAAAAGCCCTAATGTTGTTGCTAATTGTCCTGACTTAGTCGAAGGGAAAGGTAGAAAAAGAAGTGAGAGCTATCCCAGAATGTTCAGGAACCTACCATTTTGCCTCTGGGATTGCCTCTGGTGATCTGTGCTGCTTGGTAATGTCTGTACTCCATCTCCCACCGCAAGAGGTAGCTGACTCTGTTAAACTTGCTCTAAATATACCTACAATATTGGACCGAGCTGGAAATTAGAGGAGGGGAACAGCTACTTTGAGGATTATTCTGTAGGAGTTCTAGTTTAAGTCAGAACTGCACTTTTGTTGCAATAGATGCCACAAAAATCAGCAGGTAAAATTCAGTAGTCCTAGTGGGAGAAATATATATAATTAGTTGACAGTTGAGTACCGTCTAGAAGCAAACTTAAATGTTGATTTAAAATATTGAGTAGTCAAATCTGTATGTGCATAGATAGACCAATACTGCACGGTTTTCAGGCACAACGTATGAACAATATTTCAGAATCTTAAAGTAGTGTTAGAGAAAGAGCCGTTATGGACTGTAAGTTTCAAACATACAATATAGAAGAGGCTGAGAAGCCTGTCGAAGTTCTGTAATGAGTGAAGCCTTGTGTTAATGAGATCCTCCAGCGCTGCATACAGTTCTTCAGGTCAGATTTTTGGTTTGGAAGTAGCCTCTTCAAACTTTCTTGATTCAAGGGAACCTTAACATGATCCACTAGCCACTGGTGAATCCACCTCCACGTGCAGGATCAGAAAGCACTCAGCTTCCACTTCATGGCAACTGCTATAAACCCCATGCTGGTTCTGATGTTCTTTTCCCTTTTGAATTTGGAAGAAGTTTCATGCCTCTTGGAAAAAGTTATGTGTTTTGTTGCATCTTCATGCAAGTCAAAGGACAAAGCTTTCCTCAAGTTCTTGAGAACAGTTCATATTAAGTTTTCCCATAAAGGCATCAAGTTATCTTGTTCAAAGATTCCTCCCCACCTTGCTTTTTTCCAGATACTGAAAGCTGCTAATTAATTAGTGCCAGGCTGAAACAAAGTCACTATCTTTCCTTTTTTTTCCACAGTCTGTTTTGTGTGGTCATGGTAAGGTTGTCTTTTGTAATTGGTGCTTCTTGCCTACTCCCTTTGATAAAATAACTTGGCTCTAGAATAGTTTTGATGACTTACTACACCGATAGAAGGAGAAAGGGAAGGAGGAACTTCTATTTGCAAAACTTGTGCCTACACTAAGTTTCTCTGTTCTTCCATTTTTAAGGGTTTGACTGAGCTTGTTGATCCTGAATTTGTATTGTTTGGTTTTGTAGCATCCCATGAAATAATAATTTTGTGCTGTTTTACAGTGATCCATGTACACGTGTGCTTATAGGCCAGTAAAATACTTGCCAAAGGAGATTTCTGTCAAAATAGCCCAAATACATTCATATTAATCTCTCTTACTACTGTAAAAAGAGAAGCAAAGTCAAATTATAAACCATACTAGAATAACGTCAGCAACTATCTAAAGTAGATGCCATCAAGAGAATTTATTTTCAAATTAAAGTATGTAATTAAGCATTACGATGTTTTTATGAGGATATTTACTTATAAGCAGGTTTCTTCATGTGACTAAAGTTTTGACATTTAATTCAATAAAACAATTTCAACATCCTGAAATGCAAAACCAACTCTAACTTACATTTCTGTAATATCTTGTGTAGAAGAACAGACAACATACATAGAAAAGAATGTAACTCTCAGCTTATAATCAGCCTTTAGGCCTTTCAGATTAACAATTATGAAATTACTGCAATCACACAAACTATTCTTTAGTTGTTTAAAAACATCATTTTTTTAATCAGGTGAAGGAGTATGGCCATTTGGGTCCTCAGAAGACATTGGCAAGAAATATTAATGCAACGTAAATACTCAGGAATTAATTGACTGCATTTCTAATTCCAGTCAATCTCCATGATTTCAGTTTGAGTACTCAACTTTTACAGAGGAAAAGTCATGTCTGTGCCTGGTGCATTTATGGTCATTTTTGATTACTTTTAAAGAGTACTTGTACTAAGTGATTGAAAAATAACAAAGCTGCAAAGTATTCTTTCATATATCCTTTAAGAAATTGCCAATCAGATATTTACCAAATATGGCTTGCTAGGTATATTACTTATTTGATAGTTTTTAGCTAAAATCCTATGAATAAGGAGCTAAAAAGAGACAAAACCATCTTTTATATTGAAGTCAGAGTTTTATTTACTTCAAGAAGGTTAATTTATATCTGGTATGTAAGAAATGAATATTCATAATTTTAAACATTCTAAAAAAGCATTGAAATTCTCTTATCTTAAATGTATTTGTATACACATTTGACCTAAGGATTAGCATGCAGGAAGGATGGTAGCTCTTTCACTTCTTTCTAGAGATCTTTCACTTTAGATTGCTTCTATAAGCCAGACAACCAGCACTGGTGGTGCTTTCATGTGAGCAGCATTTGTAAGAGCAAGGTTTTAACTGAAGCTCCAATGGTTTAATTTATGAGGTTTGTTTGTAGACTTGTACCTTTTCCATACAATTCATAGAAATTGACTTTTTGTCAATGAATGTTGGTAGTCTTTGTGTATTATTTGCTGCACTATTTATCCCTCACACCTTATCTACAGTTTCTAGGCATTCTGTTTCCAGTTTTGTAACTCATGGGCTTGATTGTCATGTTCTTTCTCCTGCTTCTTCACATAGTGAGCAGAAAAATCTTCTCTGCAATTGGTTCCCCAGGAGTGTCAATCACACCTGGTCAATGTTAGCCTCGGAAGTAACAGCTGACAACAAAAATCAATAATAAAATATTAACTTCAGCCACCAGCTAACCTCCACATAGCCATTTGCTCATGCCAGCCCCTCATGGGATGGAGGAGAGAATCAGAAGGGTAAAGATGAGAAAAGCAGTTGAAATAAAGAGAGTTTAGTAGGTAAATTGGAAACTGCACAAACAAAGTGATAATGGTAACTTGGAAAGACAAATACCATAACTCTGAACATTCCCCCTTCCTACTGCTTTCCCTTAGCTTTTATTGCTGAGCATCATGCCATACAGTACGGGATATTGCTTTGATCAGCTGCAGTCAGCTTCATCCCCCTAGCTTCCTGTGTGCTCCTAGTCTACTTGTTTGTGGGTCAGAGTGAAAAGTAGAAAGACCCTTGACAACATGGAAGAACTGTTCAGCCATGGCTAAAACACTGGTGTATTATCAACACTGCTTGAGTCACAAATTTAAGACCCATCATCATAAGAGCTGCTATGAAGAAAATAAACTCCAGCCAAAACTACTACACTAAAAACAAACACTCCTTTTTGGTATTGATTTTCAATAAAAACATGCACTGCCTTTTACAAGAAGAGGCTCCAAGCCACAAAAAGCCAAACCCAAACCACCCCAAAATATTCTTGAATATTATGTTATTTCCCATACTTATATTAGAGTTAAATAGAACCCACATTTTATCTCTTCTTTATCCAAGACAGAGCTCTACTTCACTATGCCGAAAAGCTGCTTTGTTGCCTACATAAGCTCTAGTCTGCAGACACATTCTTCTATGGTTAAGAATGATTTCCTAGTCAAACACATTGCTCCATCTAGGCTAAGTATGTAGGTCTTACTTTGCCATTCCAATTTTCTGCATTGTGCCCTAAAACTATCAGGAACTAGGCTCTGAAGAAAAAAGTGAAAGTATAAGTATAAGCATTTGATGGAAAGCGAATAGAAAAGTTTTACATAGAAACTAGAATAAAAGGAGTTCAAACAAAAGGCATGAATGTCTGAAGTGTTGGCAAAATATTCCTTGGAAATGTGGAATATTGAGACGATGTTATATTAACTTGATACACATTTTATGTGTATGGAACAGAAGAGGGTTTTCTGTTGTCGGAGAAAAATGGCTGTTTTGCCAGATCTGTTTTCAACAGGTTACTCAATACTTGTCACTAATTTTTGCAGGGTATCTGAATGATATGTCTTGTAGTAGTAGTGCTAGCTGTTTGGTTTGGCTTCAGATTTAGTGATGACACCCATTTGCTTCATGAACTTGGAAATGCCACCTAGCTTTTACATGACACTTTGTTTTCTTTTTCTCTGTGGATCAGAACTTGTTGTGTGTTTGTAAAGTGTTCACCACAACAGAAGGCTAAGGTCATTTAAATCCTTTAGACCCTAGGTGATATGAAGAGTAAACTGGGTCTTTGAAGACAGGAAGTCTGATCCTCATGAATTTTCAAATAATATCTTCCAATGAAGAAAAATCTTGATTTCTATTCTCTTCTTTTTATGTGTGAGAGAAGGAAAGGCATATCCAGGCATTTTGACTTTAAAAATTTACATTCTAGATCCAATAAATCTGTTGAATATATAATGAACTGCTTTTATTGTCAAAGAAAGATTGTTTGCTTGTTCCTGATACAATAATAAAGACTTCTGCTGACAAAAGAAAGCTGAATGCATTTGGGTTCAAAAGCATCCTATTTATAGTCTAGATGCAATATGATCTCTAGTCACTACAGTGTTTCATTTGCAGGTTATCATTCTGCTTTCCTCTGAAAGCAGGCTAGCAGATGCTTCCTCCCATCTCCACTCATTGCAGCAGTGATTGATAGAAAAGTATTCTACATCCTACTATGGTACCCTTCATAAGCAGAAATGGAGGACAGAACCAGCCTGTTTAAAACACAAGACAGTATAAAGAGAAGATACTCCCTCTTTTGTATCAGTATAACTACAGTATTCAAACCCTTCAGTTTTTGAATTAAATAACTTTTGAAAAACTTGCAGTCAGTAGCACAGCATTAATATTTCCTCCAAATAAAAATAAAAATATAAATATAAATCTAAACATAAACCAAAATAAAATAAAATAAACAAATAAAATAGAATAAACAAAATAAAATAAAATTGGCACAGGTCTTAAAATAAAAATTCACTACAAGTACCTAGTCTCATTCCCCATTAGTGTTTCATTTCCTCGTGCACAGTGACAGCATGAAAAACGTACCACTATTTCACACTTTTGAAACTGCTTTAAAGATATTCTTTGACACTGCAAGTAATGCTGTTACCATTTGGTATGTTTTACGGACATTTTTGCCAATTTGATCCAGTTTTATTCTTGAAATTTGATTGTCTGAAGATGTTAAATTTCACGGTTTCAAAATGCAAGGATATTTAATAGAATTCAGGAAAAAAAATTAAAAAGGGTCATGTTCACATCTGAAGCTAAAAGGACTCAGCAACTTCTGTGCACATATTTCTGTCGCTTCCTTGACCAGTGATGGCTGTGCTGTTCTTTAGCTGTCATTGAGTACTGATCTGTTGAGTACTGATCTGCTCTGGACATCTGATTAGGGAACAATTTCTTTCTATGTATTGCTTATCAGTACTTTTCCATTAATTTGCTAACTGTCCTATATTGACACAGTTTGGGAGAAGCGGGTAGTGGGAAAAGAGATATAAACCACAGACGGCAAACCTCTCTTGCCCTAGAATCGGGACCAAATGTTTCATTTTGAGAGACACCAGAGTGAAAGAACACCAGAAATTCTGGCAATCTGAGAATTCGGTCCAAGTGCTTGCACAATATTGAAAAAATGCAAATGGTATTGTATTTGAAAGTCTGTAGCTATTGTTTTGCTTTGAGATAGGTTAATTTCACATCTCAAAGCACTTCTTAACTTTAATGATCTCAAAGTACTTAACGTAAAACTACTTTATTCTGTGTGAAGAAAGCATGAATTAGTAGTTTTGTTAAAACCCATAAACTTAAAACGTAGTAACCCATACATAGCCAAATCTTTTTTTGTCAATATTAATATTCACACTTTATTTTGGCCCATGCTAGATGCACAGAACAGGAAAATCCAGAGAAGTCAATGCTGACATTAAAGGGCACCATCTAAAGCCATTCAGATAGTTAAAGAAACCCTTACACAAAACAGCTTCAAACCACTTTGCACAGACTATGCAAAACAGATTTAAGCCAAAGGCAGCCTGCAAAGCAGTAATTGTAAAATCCACAGAAGTCAGTGGAAAAACATTAGCGAGACTCTAAGAATACCAAGGCTTCACATTTACACTATTACCACCATCTTAATCTGGAAATCAGGCTAAGAACAAAACCAGTTCTTAGAAATCAGTCTAATGTTAATGTCTTTGCACATCCTTCCAGCATGGAGAATTCTTTATTAACATGTACTTAATACTAATTGCTAACAGACTGTGTTCTCTTACTAACAAAGTAATTTTGGAGACAGAACCCTGTCTCTTTCAAAACAGGAGCAAGGAGAAGGAAACAGAGCAAGAGTCTCTTATGTTTTCCTTGACTGGATTGCCATATATTGCCCCTTGTAGCTTGACTCATGCACTTGGCATGTTCCTCTTAAACTTTTTCAAAGTCTTTGAAAACGCACAGTATTTGGATGGCAGCTTCACAGACCTACATTTGCATTCACTCCATATGAAAGGCAGAGCAGAAATAAGTAAAAAATCTGTCACTGCTGCTTGCCACAATTTCAGTAACTAAATTCTGACCAGTGACTTTGGATTTACTCCAGAACCTGCCAAATCCAAAGGACTGAAAATTTCACAATTCATTCCAAATATGGGGATGTATTCTCCTCTTTGGGTTGCCCCTATGAATGGACAGAAGCCTGTTTTCTCAGTGTACTGATATATTCGTAAAGCACAAAGGGGAACTCTTGAGGCATGTAATGTCTGATAATTTTAATTAAATCCATGAAGCTATGGGAATTTATGCCAAAGAGTTTACTGATTCTGGCTCAAAATTTCCTGCAGAAGATGATATATATTTGCTAACCTAAGAATGCATTTTCCACTGTCCAGCTGCTAGTTAGGAAGATTAATGACTGCTTTGTAGCTCCAATTAAACTCCTTTATCACCAGCTTTGATTTCAAAAGTACTGCTTAAGAAAGAAGACCAGGGCTGCATAACACTGACATTTTATTAGAATTCATTTGTAACAAATGGAACTTGTGTCAGCAAAGAACTGATTTTCATACAGACTTTCTTTCGCCACCAATGTAACGAAGTAAGAAAATAAAAAGCACGCCTTTCATTCTGTAAAACATTTACGCGTACTACTAATTAGAGGTAATTGTATCTTTTTTAACAAGCCATTTTACAAGTTGGGTTTTTTTTAATTTTTCAGTCTATGCATCCAAAACAAGAGCAAAGAACACAATTGTTATTATCTTTGTAAAGACACTCCAAGCTTGAATGGTAAAGCCACGTAATGGATGGTTGTGATGAGACCTGTAGCCTTCTGATATCTATGGAGTATCAGGGCACCAAAAAAAAAGAAAAAAAAGGCATAAAAAAAAAGAAAAAAAAGAGAAAAAGGTATAAGAAAAAAATAGAGAGTAGAAGGAAAAAAAGAAGTTGCTATTTTTTTAAGTCATTGCAAACTTTTTTTTTCCTTTTTACATGTTCTGTGTTATTCAAATACACACAAGTGGATTTTATAAGCAGTTTCTTACAGATGGGTTCAAGTTACAACATTATTGGATGTAGAATCAATAGGGCAGTGCATAGTACAAAGGTATATATAGAAAGTGCAAATCTCCCTAGAGGGTCACTTGTTCCCCCATCCGTCCTCTCTACTATCTAACCACTCAATAATTTTTAGAAAAAGAGCTAAATTAAATTTTTGTATAAATCACTTTTATATATTTTGCGGGGTTTTTTCCCCCTTGCAACTAATTACAAAATTAGACATAACTACACATATAAACGTAAATAATAGCACCGTACTAGTTATGCTGATTAAATCAATTTTAAGCTTAGAATTTTAAGCTTATGATGTATGTATACAAAGATGCTTACAATTTAAATCAACTGTAGAATGACTACATATAAGAATACAGAAAGTGGAATGCACATCAATGATGCAAAGAGTCATCTTCGGAAACGTAAAAAACCTAAAAGGAATATTTAGTTGTACAACACTTTTCCTCACAAATTGTCTCTTAGTTGTTGTTGTTCCCTCATTTTCTTTGGAGCTTGCAAGACAGTCTGCTAGGAAGAATGCTCTGATCATTTTACAGATACAGCGTACAATAATCTTCCCTACTCTATGTTTGCAGAATGATGTTTTTCTCATTTTTTTTCTGATTCCTACATTTGATTTGAAGAACATGACTACGCCATAAAACCTGGCACTTCAATAATTATTTTAAAATACAAATCAAGCAAGTAGAAGAAAAATAAACATAGTACACATTCTTCTCTGGTTCAGATGTAAGTTATAAAAACTCATTCTGAGGTAGCCTTCTATAGTACTTCTATTCCATATATATATTTTTATTTTTGTTTTGATTTTTTGTGTGCTTCTCCTTCTCCCCTCCCCCCTTCCCCCCTTTAAAAAAGTGCTCAAATACAATGCTCACTAGAGTTTGGTCTTTCTTATTTTTCCTTCTGCTATTAGTGGGAAAAGTGGAAGAAGAAGAAAAAAAGTTGAGGTCACATTGATAAGCCATACCAATGCTCCTATTTGACACCCCCCCGCCCCCCAAAAAAATTCCTTTGTTAGTCGTGTACTGACAATGGCAGAAGTCACGATGGAAACCAGGGTCAACGTAAATGGCATTCTATTAAGAGTCTCAAAAAATACTTCATGCTGTTCACAGAATTTTCTTTGTTCCCTGGAAGAAAATCTAGCGTCATCCTCAAATACATTCTGTGGGCTCAGCCTTGCTAGCCTTACATGAACCTCTCACTAAAAGCAATGGTTTGACTTTAGCAATCTGTTGACACAAATGAATAAGCAGGACTTGGCCCAAAATGAAAAAAAGAAGAAGATGCATGAGCACTGCTACTGTCAACTACTGCTAGTGTACTGCTACATCTCTGCAATGATGACACTATAACCATTGCCACAATGGGTTTGAAAAGCCAACGAGAATTTTCGGACTAGTCTGTTATTGAAAATATGTAAAGATAAATGTCCTTGACTACCTAAACATTTTGGGTTATCATTTATTATCATCCATACTTGATTATAAACTGGAAATGCATACTATTCAAAATTGTCTGATACATGTATTAAAATGTTTGAAAAGAATAACAAATATGAACAAACTAAACTAAATACAAATGAAGGCTAACTTAAAGAAAAGCTATTCAAAATAGGCATCAAATATAAGGCACTCTAAATGTAAAATTAAAATAAACCCCAGCATTCCCAAACAATGCTGTATGCCACAAAACATTTGATTTCACAGAGCAACGCGTGTTTGGCTTTGCCCTGTTATGTATGATAAATGTAAATTATATACCACGCACTATAGACAGTATACTATTGAATACAATTTTAAAACATCTTAATACCTAGTATATTACAACATTCTCCCCTGCTAAAGGGATATGCACTGACCTTTCCCACATGCACACCTCCTATAATAATATGATTTCTTATTGCACTACAGTGTTACAAATATTGAACTTCACTGGAAGCCTAAATCACATACTCTGTGTGCGTGTGTGCGTATGTGTGTGTGCATCTGTGTATGTGTTCAAGTGGCAATGTGGATAGAAAGATTACTTGGGATAGAGATGATGTTCAAATATCAATGATGTGCATTCCTCACTTCCCTTTGAAGGAGAATTTTATGGACCTTTAAAATGCAGAGATGATCAATTACTATTTTAATATAATTTCAGTATGCTGAAAAACTTTCCTGATGCTTTGATAAATCCAGGTATGGAAGAATTGATTTTTATGTGTATGTGTGTGAATATCTACCTATCTGTATCTCTGTAAGTATACAGAGAGTTCGATAAGTGTAGACAGTAATACATACATATATTTATATATATAGAAAGAGAGAGGGTGTGAGTATGCATGTGCATCTGTGAGCATGTGTGTGTGTGTGTTAGCAGCATCTTTATACTTTGCGCCTCCCTGTTGATTCCAAAAGAAACCAAAAAGTCCCATTTTCATTTAACTGACTACAATGAATATTTTCTTAAAGAAAAATAAAATAAACAGAACTGTAAAAGTAGTATCTAACAAGACTGTGGTACTGTAGATAAATATAGGACTGCACAAAAATGTGCAAATTTTCAAATTATTTAACATTTCTACAGCACAATATTACAGATAACAGTTCTACACCTTAAAAAAATCTACAGTTTTTAAACAAAAAGATTAACAGTAATGTAACATTTTCATTAATTCATTTAATTGAATGATAAACTCTTGTTAAAAAAAAAGGAAAAGGTTTACACAGTTAAAAATGAAGCACAGGTCAGCAGTATCTTTACAATACTAAAAAACTAAATCAAGGACTTCCTTTTTAAACATTCCCACATTTTCCCTAAAGTGTTATGATGAGCAGTATGATGGGAAGGGGTGATGTTGAAGTAAAGAGTCTGCTTTGTTTGGGAAGTCAGGACCCAATCTTTTAACAAACATCTTGCACTGAACTGCAGTTCTCTCAAAATTCCTCTTTGCAAAAGCATGCAATCCCGAACAAGACGATCGTCTTTTTGATAATTTCCTCTTCCCTTTAACTTCAACCACTGTTGAACCCTTGAAGTATCTGTAAATGAGATCTTTCAGACACCTCAGTGGTCAGGATTCTTTCTTTATGGTTAGGTTATTAAACCATGAATTCTTGGTCCACATGGAATAGGGAATTTTTTTGTTGTTTTTGTTTTATGTATCCCCATTGCGTTCGTTCATTTATTTATTCTGTTTTATATATCCCCAATAATCGCTCCTTAGCTAAGAGTTAAGAAGTACTTCTAAAGCACATCGTATGGCTCAGAAGCGGCTCTCAGGATCTTAAAGGGCCTGCAATAAAAATCCATGATGGGTTTTTATGTTGCATAGTGATCAAAGCTGCCCAGATATTCCAATGCGGCTCGATAGCAAAACTGATATTGATCCTGAAGAAAGACAGAAAACAAAAGCATCAAAAAGCCAGTTTGTTGGTTAGTTTCTATTTTCTTTCAACTAAGAGTGAATATTTTGTGGCTGCAGACAATTACACCACAGAGGTATCTGCAGTTCAGCAATACTTTCTTGCTGACATCAACAGAAAAAGTCTGAGCTACAACAGATAAAGATAGATACTCATTTAATGAAATAACATTTTCCACAGAATGCAAATTCTTCTTGTGTAGAGACTATATACCTCTCCACTGACCATTTCTTATTCTCGATTATTATACTATCAGCATTTCTTCTTATGGGAGCATGCTCAAATGCTTTCCCCCCATATACTTGAAAATTAATAGCAAAATATCCAATTAACTCTCTCTATATACAACATACTAAATGACAAAATCCACCACAGCCTTAACATGGAATAGAAAACCACCAAGTTAAGGAAGCAAGTGAGTCCCAGCCTCTCAGTAATACAGGCTTTGATGAAGATGTGAAGATATCTTAGTGTGCGGCAAGAAAAGGGCCTAATAGAGAAATACATAGCTAAAGCACCTCGTTAATATGAAACAAACTGCATTTCATCCAACATTTGGAAGCAGAGAAAAGTTCAGTGTGCTGAGAGATTAGCTAATACCTCCGGTGAATCCAACATTGGTATTTCATGTTATTCTCACCCTCATGTAGGAGTCCTTTTGCACGTTTAAGTAATATTGCACAGTTATACTATAATGGCTGTATACTCATTTGCAACTGCCACCTAGGGTTTAAATATAAAGAAAAGAAAAAAAAAAAGAAATTGCTTCTGAAAGACATCCAAAATATCTAGAAGGTCTGCTTATTTATTTGATAGTGCTATGTAACCCCACACGTTACACTTGTTAAGATCACAATTGTGATTATTTTGGAGACCAGGGAATTCCTCAGATATTTGTTTCAATGCAGTGGTGTGATCATTAACAGTTCTTTTCTGCTTCCTGTTGGAAGAGTGGTAGAATGCATTAGACACATGACTAAATTTTCAGTGTATGTGTGGTCCACGTGGAATTCAAGTGCTTTGTTGAATAAGGATTATATTTCTTGGCAGTTTATGCTACTGAACGAGAGATATGTTTTCCACAGAGTCCTGAAAGAAATGTGTACACAACACTTCTACTTTGAGCAGGGGGGATGAAGGGTAGCAAACAGTAATAAGTCAAAGTAGGAGATGGGTGAATATATTGCATAGCTGAACTCTGTATTTGTCAGGTAGGCTCCAAGAATCATTTTTCTGTATACTATAGTTATTTCTTGGAACCAAAATGACAGAAAGCTTTTTCCTTATCCAGAATAATGATGGTAATAGAAAAGTAATTGAATTAACTCTTCAATTTGGTCACAGTGATTTACTTGGCTGACAGACAAGATAAAAAAATAAGTATCTTTATTTTTCATGTAAGATTTTGTCTTTTAAAAATAAAACTACCTTTTTTTATTGAACAAGCTGTTTTTTTTGGTTTTTTTTTATGGAAAATAGCACACTTTGAGGAACCATTTTAAATTTCACAGATTGCAATTTAAAGGCTACTGCCAATCTAATTATACTCAACAAAGGTATGACCTAAAATGTTTCTTTTTCTCTTGCCCTTTTGCCTGGTTCTCCTAATCCATTGGCTCTGGCTTAGTTCAAGTCTCCTGTTCAGAAATTTAAGTACAAATTAAGCGTAAATGAAAATGTTTAAGTATTATTTATGACATGACACAATTCCAAGTATGCAGACACAGGAAATAAGCTGATACCGCTTATCCCTTGCCTTAGCAGCACAGAAGCTATAGTTTTCCTGATGCTGAATTTACCATTACGATTAGTGACACAAAGTTAAGACAATAATGAAAGTTATATATTGTCAGTCTGAGGCCATGAACAACACTTTGCTCCCACAACAAAAAAGTCACTGGATCCACCTGAAGAAACAATTTGCCTCCTTCCTTATAACCACACATTTCTGCAAGGAAACAAAGGTTCAAAGAAAAATGTGTAATGTTTCTTGGAAAACAGTTTTTCTCAACTACCATAATTTAAGATCCACTACTGAAATGATATTTTTCTTCCCTAGCCTGCAGTATCTACTAGTGAACCAGGAAACAGTCCTTGCAATACCTTTGTGGCAAATTTTACACTGTAGTCATATAGTCTCTATCTGTTCATTTTTTGCTGTGGAAATACCTTTTCTTTTCCATCACCATTGTATGTGGATACTGTTTTCCTCACCTCTGTCTGTACCATGGCTGGTCGCTGCGTCCTTAGCATTTTGACCGTCTGGAAGATATCTACAACACCTTCATATCTCATCCTTTCTAACACAATGCTCAGGGTTATGAATACTCCAGTCCTTCCAACACCCGCACTGTTGCAATAAAAGAAGAAAAAAGAAAGGAAAAAAAGACATGTTATATGACAGTTAAACCTGAAAGAACTGGCTGACAAATTATCTGTAGTTACAACACACTGTATGTGTACAGATTTCTGTATGGGGAAAGGCTCACTAAGCAAAATTCAACAGCACATTTGGAAAAATAATTGCTTCAAGCAAACTTCACATGCTACTATGTACTTGCTGACTCTCCAATCTTCATTGCAAAATGACTTGGTTTTTTTCATCCAGATATACAGTGATCAGTGTATGGTGAAGGAAAATGAGAACATTTGTTGCCATGACACATGCTGGAAATTACAAGAGAAAAAGATGCCAATATATATTTTACTCCTTGCTTTACTTCAACTCATTCACATGTATGCCCTGTTTTGCACATGTTCAGTGTGTTAGTTTGCCTCCTACTTTGAGGTAGAGATAGTGGGTTTTTAATTAATACTGAAAATCATACACACTACTATTTAAATAGTGGATACGCAAAAATTTTAAGACACAGCTTATTCAAGTCTGGCAGTTTGGATCTTTAGCTTTCCAATACTGATATACATATGCCATGCCTGTCTACATTAATCTGAAATGCCTTCTTTGAATATATGACTTGTTTGATCTCTCTTCTATCTTGGGTTTCTGTTATTAGCTAAAACATCCAAGAAGCAATAGAAATTCCTATAATCAATAGAGCTAATATTTCTCAGTTATGAACATTACAAGATCACCTACTATGAGAATGACTTTTGGACAAATAGACAGGTAACTACACAGAAAAAAAAGATGTTCCAAGTCTAAACATTTTTTGGGTGGGAATTAGGCACCCGATCATCTCACTGTTGATTTCACAAGGTTTTCTCCTGTCAGATAGACTTAGAAAGCTGAAGATTTATGAGATCTATTCAACAGGCAGCAGAGTGGAAGAACATGAACAGCAGCAAAAGACTGAAGAACTCTGAACATCGATTACGGACTATGACAGATATCCAGTTAATTCACAAGACTTGTACCGAAATCCAGTGTCCAAATTGTATGATAGTATTTTAGTGTCTGGTCTAGGGTTGTTAAATATGCGTGATTTGGCTTAGCAATTTTGCATAATCTATGTGCCTTCCAGGATCCGAAGGACAACTGAGACACAACTTGACAAAATATCATGCTCTCAGTGCTGGTTTACTTATCCGTGATGAAAATGTGTCTGGACATCTAGAGCAACTGGAGTGTAAGGTCTGCTTCCCCTTATGACATAAATATAGAAGGCAAATGTTTAAGAAACATGATGGAAAAATCTTGGAAAAATAGCCTTGGAATCTGCTTGTACTTCACAAAGTTCATGACAGTGTGATGCACAGCAAGAAGCCCTCAATATGACTAGCAGAGTGAAGGGGGTTAGCTTTTTCCATTCTTCTTGCTCCTGATCAACCATCTAAAGATATCCAACAAAACCACTATGATTTTCTAAATATGTGTGAGGACTTCTAGCCTCATACATTATTCAAATCTTTATTACTTTAAAAAAAAAATACTCAGAACTCTTTAATTCAGCCAAAGGAGGGAATTTATTTGTTGTCATTTATGTACTTGAGAAGTGAAAAAGTATCTGGATAAGCTACTTAAAAAGGAAGACAGACTAATATGCAATGATCTCAATGTTTGCAAGTCCTAATTAGACATCAAGAGTGCTATTTTGATAAAGTCTGCAGGCAACTGACCCCATTCCCCTGAAAGTGGCTGCGTATTTTAAAATTTTCAATGCCTATTAGAAGATGCCTGGGATTTCTGAAGAATGTTGGAAGCCCATGTTGCTACTAGTGCACTTTAATGACCCATTGTTTTCTTCCAGTGCAAGCTAAAACACAAACTGATTTCTACCACAACATTCAATGACGCAATATGGCACAGATTTTAAAGAATTCTGGATTTAATAAATGGTGAAGGCACTACTTCATAATGTAGTATGATTCACCAAAGTTTAAACAGTTAGAAACCAAAGTTAGGGTACTTTAATGAACCATGAGGAAATTCTGATCTTTTTGTAAGAGAGAAGGTTTTGTTGTTAAAAATACATGTTAAATACATGCTGGGTAATTGTGGTCTTCCTTACTTTCCAACTAAAAACTGGAAAACAAGAATACAAATGGATTGATATGAAAATTATGGTTCAAGTTCTTTGCTTTTGCAACTGTCTTTTAATTAACTGCCTGATAAGGTTAGAAATTTTTAAATTGCAACACAGTGACCTATTTGTAAAAATGCCAGAGAAAGAAAACATTTTAAAATTGTGGGTCACAGAAGTTTACTGTATAACAGAGAAAGCCAACTTGTGAAAAATGCATAGAGTGGGAAGAAAATCACAGGGAAGTGCTACTAGCGGAGTTGTAATTTGAAAAATACCTCTGTACAAGAGAAATCCTTAAAAACTAATCATTGTGCAAAGTGGATGCATTATTACAATAATCCCACAAAAACTAGGAAAGTGCAGGTACCCAGAATATTCTACTTCCTGAAATAAACAAATAAACTTACTAATTTGCTAGGGACATTTCCTATTTGTGTAAGTTGACTAACACTGTTAATGTTGATTAGCATTACCAAACTCTAAACTGTCATTATAATGATGATAAGATGTTTAAAGACCAAGCTATGATGAATTATACTAGATTTGACTTTGTTTCTTCCAAAGTCAATGGCAGAAATCTCTATAATTTCCACATGAAAGATCACACCCATTTGGAAAAGATGTGTAACATATTGCAAGTAGTATTTAATTGCAGTCACAAATGGACAAGCTTGCAGAGTACAGAGAACTTAGAAAAATAACATCACTTCTCTTTCTTATGTATTTCTACATAAAGGCATAAATATTGCGTATTACTCCTCTGCCCTCAAAACTCATTAATGTCAGGAAGAATAAGGCTTGCTCTTATTATGGTTGTCCTTCATTTTCTCTTGCCACAAGAATCTCAAATGCTACTCTGCAATACTGTTCTTCTTAGCAGGCCATAAAAATGTTAGGCACACAAAAAAAGTAGTATTCAAATAGTTCAATATATTTATTTTGTTAGTCATTCAGATTAGGAGAGCATAAGGAACTCTGATAAAACACACTGGTATTTTATCTGGTTGCTCCTGACTTTGGAAGGACAAGAATCTCTGCCCCCCTGTTCATTCATACGCTCTAGTAAACCTGTTAATTTCACCTTCATACTAGTATTGGAGAATCACTTGGCTTGCAGGAAGGACTGAGAACCTGCATTAGTATTTTACATATTTCTTATATAAATAAGAACATTTCATTAATCAAAAATAATCTAATGTTGCAAAAATGAGTATCTAAAATCCTAATGGAATTTATAGAAAGTAATTTATCAAATAATAGATAAAGATATTATTTTTGGTCATCTGCTATAGACTCTAGAATGAAGGAGATAAAATAAATAAAAAATACAAGAATATTAAAAAACCCCACCCTGGATTATTCCTACAAATGCTGCAAGCTGTTTTCATCTAAATATTAATTGCAAAGGTATTCAGGGAAGTCATCATTTCAAAATATGGGCATTACCTTCTAGTCAGAACTCATCAATTCATACTTCAATGATTTTTTTGACAGGCAAAGTTTTTAAACACTGCTTTCTATTCCATTCTCTTTCTTGAGATAGTTACTATTTTTATTTCTCTTGTCTTGATTACTACTTATGTGCCACTGAGGTGTGACTAGCTTGTTTACAGCTAATAATCCCCACCAATGTAACAGCCTCACTTTTAATTCCTAGTGGAGGGAAAAAAAATCAGATACAGCAACCTATGGTAAGACTTTTCCTCTTGCTTTCTATGTGAGCATTGATCAGATTGTTTTCACCCTGCATTAGAAACATTTTAAGTGAAGAAAAAAATCACGTGCTTCCACATATTTCAGAATAATATTTTCTGTGTAAATGGTATTTCATAGAACAGTTCCCATTTCATAAAGCAGTCCTATGTGTTCCTTTTTAGATCTTGTATTTACTTTCTGATAGTTCACCTACGAAATCCCATTTACCTATACACAATCAGCAATCAGCAATCAACTTTAGAAAAAAACAAATCTGTGTATGAGTTCTTATGAGGCTTTGTTTACTTACCTGCAATGAACAGAAATTGGTCCATCCTGACCAAACTGCTCTTTTGTTTTATGCACTTGACCTATGAAGTCAATAAATCCTTCTCCAGACTTTGGCACTCCTTGTTCTGGCCAGTCAGTGAACTGGAACTGCCTCACTGTTCGGGACTGGCCATCCTTTAAAAAAAGACACAAATAATGGATCCCAAAAGCATGTTAAAGTGGCTGGAATTCAGTCAGTCAACAACCAGAAAGACAATCACAAAACAAGGACTTAGAGAAGAGAGAGGGAATAGCTAAGATCACATTTATGAAGACTCTTTCAATTTGAGTACTGACTGGTGCTTTTGGCCACATTTGCCCAGAAGCACAGTTTCATTAACAGAATTGTATAGATTTCCTTCTGCACTTGATAGGAGAGTTTTCTGACAATTAGCCTGGGTAAAAACTGTGTCTCAGGCTAAAGATATAATCTCAGCAGGTTATACAATTTTTTGGGGGGTAAGTTACGTTTTGAATCCTGTGGATTGCAAATTTCTTTTAATACAGAACAGGTAGAAAAAGGCCATCCAATCTGACTCTCCATTTCCTAGATGTGCTGATCTACTGCATGGCAGGAATATCTTCACTGATAAGACTTGCTTAGTCATTGCCTTTTTTTGAGATGATATCCTTAATACTACAGTGCTTTCTATGAGATGGACATTTGCCTTGAAGAAGATGAGTCAAGACAAGCCAGTTTTTTACAACCCACAAACTACCCTTGAGTCACCATTATTTCATTCACTAACAACTTGGGCTCAGTCAAATATAGAGAAGAAGGAATTCCTTTCACAAAACAAGTTGGTTGAAGTTGTTCATTCCCTTTGGTGAGAACAACTAACAGGATTGTTTAAAGCTGCAGAATACTACAGCTTGGTTATTTTTATAATGAAGCCACTAGAAGTATTAAATGCTGCCTTCTGCTGTATGCCTATTTAATGTGTAAATGCTTAGGACACATAAACAGAAAAAATCCACATACAAATGGATGAAATACATTTGTTCTGAATTTTCAAACACTATTCTTGATGATTTTGACACTGTCGGTCTGCACAGTTGAAATGTTTACAAGCATGGACATAAAAGCATGGGCACATGAGCTACCAGTGTGAACTAGTGTCTCTGGACATGTTTCCTAAGCACCCACCTTGACAAGTCTCCAAAATGGTCTTCTACTTGAAATGATTATAGGATATCCCCCCAAAAATCAACAAGTTATGCTGAAGGCAAGAACAATCTTTTTTTCTCCTGCTCTACCATAACCGCTCAGCTGCTCCATGACAGGACACACATACACTTCATTGACTTACTATCTATCTTTTATATTCCCACTAGGCAATTTAGTAGTCTTTTTCTGTGGAACATTTTTGCCTACTTAAAAAAAAAGTGTTTGAAAACATTTACCTAATTCTACTTCTTGTGGTCAGCAACACAAAGAACTAAATATTTCCTACCAAAATGACATTTTGTTAATGCAGACTTATCTCATAATGGTCTCTATGATCCCACTTTCCTTGAAAAAGACATAATGAAATTGCACCCTTCAGACAGCCTTAGGCACATGACATTAATTAATCAAAAAAACAAAACAATAGGTTGATTCTCCCCCCAATAACCTCCCATTCCTCAAAGTAAAGAAAGAAAACCTGAAGTCTGATTCACTTGCAACATGTTGATTTAAGAAGACAGAAGCCCTTCAGCAATTTTTGACCCTGACAGGCATTATGCTAGAGCAACAGTAACTTTATAGTAGTAGAAACGATAAGAAAGACACTACTTTACTTAAGCCTAGGCTGTCACTGGGCAAATCACAAATTTCTATGAGCAAAAGAAGTTTTATGGTCGATACTTGTTTTTCAACTGTGTCTAAACCAACTGTATTTGTACATTTTATGATTGTAATAATGTAATAATCCAGTTCAAGTCTGTTAAAACCATTGTGATTTAGTTTTAATGGCAATAACTTCTGTTACTTAATGTTATTTAATGAGAATAGTAGTAAGTTTGTTAGCCTGATGTTAGACTAGCACTAAAGTGTATTGGGAACTGATGTGCAATTTCTTACAGTTTCCTCTGCTACTGACGTTGTAAACAGTTCTGCTTTCTCTTAAAGAGATGCTTGCCAATAGCAGTCCAAATACAAATGCCAAATTTTATTAAAATCTTTCAAATAGTCTGACCATTTACAGACTCAGTTATCAAAATACGAACTTTCAGATCCCTACATGGAGCAGAGGGCTTTTAATGTATCATCCTATCGACTGGCTGACCGTTTGGATTTCTTCTTGCTCCTCACAGGGGACATTCAATTGTCTTTTGATGAGGCTGTAGAATTTATAATACTCTCTCACAGTCATCACTAGTAGCTTAGCCTTAAATGGGACTGCCTCGACATATTGACCTCTTGAGTTTCCAGAGAGAGTGAGTATAAACCAGTCAGAAGCAGCAGATTGAAACAGTTACAGAGGTCAATTTCACCTTACAACGATCCACAGCTCGGTTTCAGAAATAACAGGGAGTTCCACAGCAGACACTTGCTGCTGACACACACAAAGGCATCAATGTGCTTCTTTTCTTATCCCTGGGGAAAAATTGGCCAGCTCTGCTCTGCATGGATGGAATTCTCACATTACAGATGGGTTTGGAGATAAAGAGGGAGAGAGGCTGGTTATAATCGCTGCATCATTTACTCTTCTTTGAATACAATAATTCAGTTACATGGTCTCAATTACTAAGGGTGTGACAGCCATGAAAGCCTAGCTACAGGAAAACTATAATGTACAGTTTGCTAAGTAGTCTCCACTGCTTCCAGTAAATTTGGAAGGAGCAATAATTTCCCAGAATATCTCAAAAATTTAAGAAGGAACTGTAAGCTTGCCAGTGTGTTATTTAGTAAATTTTGGACCATAAAGACATTTTTAAAATTCGAGAAGCTATGATATGTGATGGTAAAATGGCACAACAGGATTGTCAGGGTCCACGTATGTTTGACACTTTTAAAAAAGAGGTGTATTAATATAAGGTCCACTAAGATCCACTAAATTAAGTTATTTGACCCTTTCAGACTTTTTACTGGTTTACTACATATAAGTAAACAGACTTTCACAAATATCCCAGTTTGTATAAACATTTGAAAGAATTTTTTTTAAATACACACTGTTTGTAGACACTTCACTCTTAAATACATTTGTGGATTTATGTAATCATTATTAGTTTGTGATCTGACCTTGGTGAACTATGTCACATAAGAGCTCTTCCAGTTTGTGTTGGAATAGGTATTTAATAGATGATCTATGAAAACTGTCACACAGTTGTAGTGAAATTGTCTTTGACTGTCTATGCTTACAAGTGTGGTTAAAGACTGGTGCTAGGAGCCTGTTCTTCTCCAATTTTGTTAAGTAGAAATAGGTTAGAGAAGCTACAAGTCACGTGATCCTTACTAGATTTCTGAGTTAAAATCAGATCCAGTGTGTCTACAGTTCCTTTCCAAAAAGACACATCTAAGTCTTATTTGCCAAATTAAATGTTCCTATGATGACTTGCTTAGTGACAATACTGTCTGGCTAATTGTCAGTAGTACCTAATTTTACTTAAAGCTAACATTAAAAGCAGTAGTCTAGCTAACTAGTCTAATATTTTTTATGTTGACTGGCAACTTTGAGTTACTCCTGTTATTTCGGGACAACTCATCGTGCTTGAACAAACAGAATTCTAAAGTGCTTACAGAAACAGAAGCTGTCAGTAATTTTTCCTGCCATGCAGGCTGAAGTGCTAGAAATCCAAGTTCTGAAAAATGCCAAATGTATATTTAAAGTTTATGTATATTTAATTGCATATCGGTGTTCAGTTTTGTACTTAGGACTTAAGATAAGAAAGGCAGTATGAAAATCAGGATGCTAAGGTCACAGCTGCATATATGTACTCTGCAGATATACAGGAATGTTTAAAATATGCCATGCCAAAAATCAAATTATAATGTCCAAACTTGTCAAGCTTTTCTTACAAATACTGTTTTATGAATATTTGGCAATTTTTATATCTCATTGTATTAACCTTCATACTCACTGAGTCTAGAGGGTGGTGCAAACCAACATATTTACAGCTGTAACGAAAATTGTACCCAAAAATGATGAAGGGAGAAATGAGAATAAAAGAGAAAATGGTGCTCAAATCATCTGATGTATTTCAGCACTAATAGTTATTCAGAACTTTACAAAGTTGTGCTGCCCAGATGTTAGATCTGAATGAAAATAGTTATTACAAAAAGATAACATTTCTTCAATAATAATAACAACTTTGTCTGCTTTTTGTTTATTGCTTATAGAAAGTACACATCTAGGGTTTTTTTAATTATTTTTTAAAAAAAAAATATGACATTTAAAAAAAATTTATGTGAACTACTGTAATACTATATTAACTTACCCTTGCATCTGTAACCTTGAATTCCCTCAGAATATACTGTGGCATGTTGTACTCTGCCATTGGATCTACAACAAAATACTGATATCTGGCTGAGCGCTCTGCAGGCCAGTACTGGTGGCATTTTTCCTACAAAATAATGAAGCATAATACATTTCCTATTACTTAAGTCCAAACCCATAAACTGCTATAAAACCTTTTTCCACTCAGATAAGTGTAAGACTCATGAAAAGTGTCATTAGTGAAAGAGAAATGAACTGCTTGTCCTGCTGTGAACACGACATTCCATACCTAGAATAAAAACTCATCTTCAATATTGCATCATGAAGTGGTTCTCTGTGGTCGCTGTAAATCTATATTTGTTTATATCTCTACACGGATCTATTATTTATCAGTGACAAGCGCTGTCCCTAGCCTAATTTTCAGTACACAATGGGATTTAAAACTTAAGGCCACCTTTAGCTTTCTTCCTTTCTCCCTCTTAACGCAAGTCATAGAATCATCATAGAATCATAGCATGGTTTGGGTTGGAAGTAACATCAAAGTTTATCTACTTCCAGCATGTCTGTCATGGCAAGGACACCTTCAGATTGCTCAAAGCCTCATCCAACCTGTCTTTGAACACCTCCAGAGATGAGGCACCTACAATTTCTTTGGAAACCTGGTCCAAATCACCCACACAGTAAAAAATTGGTGCTGTTCAATAGATAACAATGCTCTCTTTGCGTACTTCAGAATATCAATATGCAAATTCAGTTGCTGAATCTCAGTGTGACCTACAGCAAAATGTGTGTCTAGCTTGTCTGATGCATCTAGGACTGAAACATCTTATACCTGGTATCAACAACTCCACCAATTTTTGAAAAGAAGGAACTTAAATCCTCAACTTTGTTTTTAGACATTTTCATAAGAACAAACTATTTAAATAAAAAGTAATTATAACAAATATTTTAGCAAAGAAAAATTAACAGCACTACTTACTCTGCCCATTTCTCTTAGCTTAGTAAGCATGACCACAATTGTAGAATTATGCTCCCAGAGCATTCTCCAGAAATCTTCAGTTGTTTCTGCTAAAGGACCCTGCGTAGCTATGTAAGCTTTTTGTTGTCTATATTGAGAAAGAGTAAATTAAGAAAAATAGTTTAATCAAAAAAGTGAATTGATATAAATGTTCTGTTTATATGTAAACATTACTTAGAGGAAAAAGCTACAGAATATTAATAATAAGCATATTAAAACCTTATTATGATTTTTTAATCAAAATATGGCTTTTTATTTTTAGAAATTTGTGATGGAAATTACACTATTAATATTATGATGTATGTCTTTATCATTATTATTTAAAATTTAATGTGACTAATAGCTTGATTTTGTGTGCTGTAAAAGGCACTTAAGAAACACTTATTTGTGCTGGTTAATTTTATAGACGTAACTGTCTAACAATCTATTAAGTTTAGGAATTATAGCATCAAGCATTTTCTTTATGAAGTATTTTTCAACAATCTGATGCCTCCAGCAAAAGTAAGGCAGGAAGAAGATTCAGGATTCGAGTGCACTGCATTTCCTGGCCTAGTGGAAGCTACCACTAAGCTGTTAAAAACTTCTGGATCAGGAGGTCATATATATGATGACCAGTTTATGCTTCTGCCTCTTTCAGTCAACAGAAATACCTTTGTTGGTGACAGTTGAGATGAAGATTGCTTCCAACTACGAGCAGAGGCTCAGAAAATTACGAGCAGAGGCTTAGATACTCAGCTACACCTAAACTGCATTAGAAAAACTATACGATTTCTTCTTTGTGCCTTAGTTTCTACCAGCTGCTTAAGTAAGCTGAGGGCATATTGCTCCATGTCATCACAAAGATGTTGGTGGGCTACACGACTGTTAACGTATAAAATGTTTTTGGTGGCTAGGTCTGGTCTTAACCAGTGTTCCAAGATTACAGGTTATCACTGTGACACAAGGGGTGTATCTCCTGTCTGTCTCTGCATCTTTTAAAGTAGAGTAGTTGTGAAGAAATTGAGGTTCCAAATCATGAACATGTTTAAAATCTCACTAACTTTCAGCATATAAAACATACTAGGAGTTCTCAATGGTTTGAAGGCAAGTGAAAATATGTTTTAAGACTTTTCGTCATTTGCAGAATTTTCCTGTATTGCATAGGTGAAGATCCAAATATTTTATTAATATTTAAAAAAATACCCAACCAAACATCATGCACAGATAACAAATAATAGTAAATTTCAATCCAAAATTTTGTTATTTTCAATATAATTACAGAAATAATTTTGTGAACTTTTAAAACAGTCCACATGAGAACACATCAACATTAGTACCTGTATCCATCAATGAAACTGGCGTTAATATAATCAGAGCCTTCTACTCCTCGGATTGGCTGCAGGCATACCCTTGTAGATTCATATGGCATAATATTGACAAGGCGATTTTTGAATTTATTACATGGAAGATTGGCACTGATGAATCTTGAAGTGTGAGCTTTAGAACTAGCAAGACGCTGTTGCAAATAAAATAATTAAGGTCAGGTATAACAAAAACAAATGACACTATCAGATTTGACGCGCTCTGCTCATTATACGCTAATGAATAATTTTAATTTCGGATGCTTATTTTTCCATATTCAATTGTGTTACCTAAATATTTGTAAAGCTTCTTTTAAGACCTTATGAAAGTTTAATTACTGCTCCATTAATGCACATGGACAAATTAGAATATTAAACTGGTACACAAACAGACATTTCAAGCTATTGAAACAAAAAAGGAACAGCAGAGTTCAAACAACTTCACTGCATGGTTCCTGTTTGGACACCAATTGAGAACAGAATTGTACATTTTACAAGGGATCATCTTCCTAATTTAAAATTTTAGCCTGCCAATGTCTTATATTTTGATTACTGGAAATAACTGGTGGACAGAGCAGCATTATGTGTTAAACCACTGGTTTTTGGTTCCCCCCAATATAAAATCCCAGTACCTTAAATTCCAGTTCCATTCCTGTGACATTCTCTCCTGTTTCTATCTGTGTCAGCTTCTGGATGTATGCATACAGGTTTCTGGCTGGCACTTCGGTATTTCCACATGTCACTGCTTCCAGCAGTGCATCGTGGATAAAGATGTATTGGTCCTCAGTTTGAACCATGTAATTCCTCTGTGCTCTCATTAGAGTTACGTGGCCATAAATATCTACAGACTTTTCATGCTTTATTCTCTCTAACATGGCATCTATCACAATGAAACAGCCAGTCCTGCCGACTCCAGCACTAAAAGAAATGAATACAGGAGGGAAAACATGAAGGACTATTTCATGCATTACCTTTATGTACTTCATGTGCATACTTTTATGGTACTCAAGTTTTAAAATTTTGTAATACTGATTTGAACAGCACATTTTTCTGATTACAAACATCAGCTTTTATGAAAGAGGACGGTGCCCTGGAACAAGTAAACTCCTTTAACACCCATTACAAGCAATTGAAAACGTGGAAACGTGGAAATGCGAGATCTTTACATCTTGCATTTTCAAGCTTGACTGTAATAGAAACACATGGCACACATTCTAGAAATACACATTCTTAAAAGTGTAAATTACTGGAGATGATGACTCTTCTAAGAATTCAAGCTTTGTTTATGGCATGACTTCTAACTCATCAAACATTGTCATTCTGTTTACAGATGTGAATTTATAGGAAAATAATACTGTTACAGAAAATGAGTCATACATTTCTATTGTGCTTTGGAGGTAAACTTTCTATCACTCCCCCCAACTCTGTCAATGGGGCTCCTATTCACATAGTTTTTTTCATCCTGTGCTTTTTCACTTAGCCAGGCTGTAGTCTTATTCTTTGCAATGCAGAGCCATGCCTTGTTTGATGTGCAAACTGTAGGCTGGGAAAATCCCCAGCTGTCCACTTCAATATCTTGTATCTCTAGGAAAATGTAAGAAAGATCTGGAATGGTCAGAATAAGGATAAGGATGCTCAGTGATCATGTTATTTCAAAGGACAGATTATAAAAGGACTTAAGTATGTTTAAAGAGAAAGTTTGAAGAAACAGCACTGAATTAAGACCCAGACTGTGTGAGTAATATTTATCAGGCAGAGGTAATGCTAGTGCTCCCTCAAATATTCTGAGTTAACTCAGTTGTTGGTTTCTAGGCAGGAGCTCAAGTGAAGTCACATCAGTCCTGCTGAGGCTAAAGAAACTACTTCTTAGCTCTTTGCACAGTAAGGGATTCCTAAGGAACAACTCTGAGCTACGAAGTTGCTTTGTCCTCTTTCGTGGCACTTGAATGTAGGAGACACGGGTCAGCTACTGTAAGTTTGGCACAGGAATAAAACTTGATCATGAAATACTCAGTTGGATCCAAGAGAATTAACCCTGTGTCAGTAATAGATCTACCTAACAGCAGTTTATATTTATGGTACCTGCTGTCAAAACGTGCCAGACATTAAAGGAATTTTAGTCAGTCCCTCTCTGTCTTAAGGGTGTTGTCTGTTACATGCACGGACTACCTTTAACAACTCCTAAGAACAATGTTATGCAATAAGGAGTGGAAAAAGATAGTTACAGTTCTCACCTTAACGTGATTACTATTAGTTATACATGCTCCTTTATTACACATTTTATGTAACTGAACAGGAATGATATAGAAGGAATATGAAAAAGACTACAGAATACACAAGACCAGAAAATATACTGAAGGTCTGAATATGCAACTTGTGTGCTAAATGGAGCCATATTTCCTAAAAATCTCTACAGGAATTCTTTTATGGAGATATTTGGACATCAACTGTGCTGAATGAAATCTTCATAAAGTTCAGTCATACACACGACTGAAAAAAAAGTCATCCATCTGAAGTATCATTTCAATGATTTATGTACATGATGTAGCTATATAAAGAACAAGTGAAAACAGAATGGGTTTTGTATATAATTTGTTTATATGGGACCACATCATGTCTGTGACAATGAATGACAGTTTCTGGTCTTCTAAATCCTTAACTAGTTAGCAACATGAAATGAAGTACATAGTATATTAACTAACAGCTTATACACCCTGAAGACATTGACATTGTCTAAATTAAGGATAGTTAAGAACACCACAAACTGCCATTTTTTGAAAAGAGATAGAGAAATAATTGCAACCCAGCCTCTAGAGGACAATTATATAAACCCCATATTCTTCTCACAGTTTCTGTATTTTAATGAGATAGTTCATCCTGAAATTGATAATTACGGATTTATTTCTTGCATAATGCTTTAAGAACCTTTCGCCAGTTACTAGAAAACTGCATTTACTTACAACCAAATCATAGAGAAGCCTCACATAAGGTAAGTTTTGTTTCAAAGATTCCATATTTATATATGACTAAATATGTATTCTTGTCACCAGCTATTCTTCTGAGAAGCAGATCCCCTTCCAACAACTGAGGACTTCTACCAATTGACCAACTGCATCAATCTCAGCTGTCTTAGATGCCACTCTGACAGCAATTAAAAAAGGCACTTAAGAAAACTTACCATCAAATCAATTATATTGATTAATGGGAGTTTTAGAAAAAGAAAATGCACAAACAAATGAAATGATGTCTATCTTAGCTAAATGGGATTTGATTTACCTTATATAATAAAAGCTCTGCATTCCAGGAAAACTTAGCGACCTTAATGATGGTAATAATCATGGAGAAAACCTCAAAAAGAATGTATGGCTTTTGTTTGGTTTTTTTTTTTTTGAATGCAAAAAAATCACTGCAAATAGCACACAATTGCATTTCAGATTGGCTTATATAAATTTTTAAACCACTTCTTAAATGCTATCTCATTGCATTTATTTTTTTTCATCCTAACACCTTTTGACCAAGTAAGAAATAAGAAGGTCTGACAGTGCAGATGTTCCCAGTAGTTTAGAACATGATGGTCTTCCTATCCTGTATTAACAAATTAATGTTCCAAGACCATGTTTATAACTGTATATGCCATTTTACAAATCAAACAGTAACAGGTTCACTGGTGCCTATAGAACACAACCGCAAAATTCCCACCCAGTTAAAACCTTGCACTTTCAGCTGGAATGAACAGTTTTCATTTCTTCTCTTCACGTCTTGTATAATCATTTATAAACTTTATTCTTCCTATGAGTAAACTTAGAGAGGCATAGTTATTAGCATACTGTACCACAGAAGATAGTTGCTAGCTTATACGTTTATGCAGAGGTTGTGAAGATCATGACACCAGACCAAAACACAGCACTGTGCACCAATGTTTTCATGATTAGGATAGAGGGGCTGACACACTACGTTTATTGAGGCTTTTGGCTCCATTGGGCTCCTGACACACGCCTCTCCACATCATTTTATCCAGCAAGTTATTTTAATACCTTAAAGTGTTCAGAACATTCAGACTCGGCCAATTATAAACGAGCTATGTGTCTACCAGACTACCTTTTTTGACTTCCGAGTAAAAATGGAACCAATGGAATGAATATTTCAATTCAATTCCTCTTTGCTCCTATATACCTCTAACTCAAAACTCCAGTAGCTACACAAGTGCAAGAAACTATCCTATGTTTCTCCTCTGTTTCTCCTTCTCATCCGCTGTCATACAGACTTCTTAATGCAGTACAGATACACTGCTGGGAAACCATGCAGTTCAAATCCTCACTAATACCTCACTACAACATCAGAAAAAAAGTCCTATCTACCTTCTGCTAACAATGATAATACAGCTAATGAGAATAATTTAAAAAAATAATTCTACACTTGTTATTGAGATTCTTGCCCTTTTGGTTTGCATCTTTTGGTGTTACAGCCAAACAAAAAATGTTCTATCATTTCAACTAGAGAAAGATACTGTTATATTTATAAGCTGATCTATTAAATAGGCAGGCCTACTAGGAAATTGTTATTGCTTCAAATAATATAATTTATCCTACTATAACATTTGTTTTCAATTTCTAAAAACATGACTGACTCAGTCCCATGAGCTGAAACACGCTTAATGTCCCATGATGCAACACAGCTGCAATTCTCAAAAAGAAAAATTAGGAGGCATAAGGGGGCTATTCCACATTAAAATAATTCTATGCATGTGTTAAAAGGTTGGATTTTGTGATTAATTCATAGCTGTTTAAATTATGACCTTTTACTGATACTTCAGTGATTTGGCAAAGAAGGCAGTGTAATTGCCAGTATTCACAGATCATTTAATTGGAAGAAAAGACAATAAATTATGGACCAAATATAATTTAGGACATTTTTTTACTCATATCAGGGGAAAATTTTATTGAATATTACAGTTTCAGATTGAATAAAGCTTGCATTTATGAACTGAAAGTATATAAAAGTGCTTGTGATATTGGAAAAAAATAAAAATGCCTGGATTTCATACAGTCCCACAGAAACTATAGTAGCTCTGACAAAGGCAATATTTAGATTATTTTCTCCTTTTCCTGTTAGGAAATTAGAACACAGTTGAAAATCACTCCTTTGTCCAAGACACAGCACGAAAAGCTCCTTATGGAACCACTGAACATCCTTCTGAAGGGATACATCTGATTGAGACAGCATAACAACTTTGTGTAAAGAGGTAAAATTAAATTTTATTTTAGAAGAGATACTGGGCTACTTCAAGAAGTCTGGTACTGCTTTATAAGAGACCTTTGAGAATTGATCTGCAACTGCACAACGAATTCCTTTTCTTCTTACTGTGGTTATGGTCTTCAGTGACTGACTCTACTTCTATTGTTTTCTTAAACATCGACTGGTTCTACTTGCATTATCTTCAACATCTTCTGACTCTACTTGTATTGCTGTCTTTAACAACTTCTTGAGAGCTGTGGCTCCTGATGGGCTGACTGTGCAGAGGAGGTGGAGGAGGTGCAGCAGCAGGTGCTGTCCCCCCACACCTGACTGCACATGGGGACCCCAACGTTTCAGGCAGAGATGATCCTGGGAAGGGTCTGTTGAACTGCCAGTGACCCTGGAGTCCCCAGACACAATTCCAGAACCTTCACAAATAAATCCCTGTGTGTGCATGCGCCAATTCGAGAACTTTCACAGTGAGATCATCCCTCTTGCTAGGGGAAGGGGCATGGACTTGTCCTATAAATAGAAGCCTGACAAGAAGGCAGGTGCCGTGCACCCATCACCCCATGGAACCCATCTGAGAAGATGCTGCAGAAGAACCACAGGAGCACATGCTCCTGAAGACCATGTTTTCCAGAAGCCCATGGAGTGGTGACTATTTTCCTCTTCCCTTCCACTTTTATTCTTCTCTCTCTTCTATTTTCCATGGCACTGCTGTGTATTGGATCGGATATGAGTTGTTTTGCCCATCTGCCTTGAGGGTATCAGATTGTGATCTGAACAGATTTTTAGCAACTTTTGCGAAGTTGCAATTCAGAGTGCAAACAAGTACTAACTCCATAATTTGGCTGTGCCCAAAATATTGATATGCTGTTTTGGCCATGTTAAAAATGAATATTTATTCCATATTTTGGCCGTGTCCAAAACACTGGTTTGTTATTTTGGCTGTGTCCAAGATAAATACTGATTTGTTGTTTTAGCTGTGCCCAAAATAAACACTTTGGATTTACCCTGGGAGATTTGTCATCTGCAACTCACCAGAGAGACATCAAAGGATCTGTCACTCCCTGAGTCAGCAGGTCTGTGGGGCCGTGACCTGGGGCAGGAGTGGGCCCTGGTATGGTCAAATAGCAGCAATCAAGTATGGTATATGATGCGTTTTTAGGTGTAACGCTTCACCAAAGGAAAGACTTTAGACATTGCTTTCTCTTAATCTCTATGCTATGCATGGAGGCAACCATATTCATCATTGAAGTCATACAGGGCTTCTTAAAATGAACAAGAAAAGAAAAAAAGCCCCAGAGAAAAGGACAAGATTTTACGATAACTAGAGTAAGCTCAGTCTAGAGCTCCCCAGATTTTTCATAGATAGCTGGCAAAAGCATAGGAGGCTCGCAAATCAAAAGCCAGTCTTAGATCTTTCTTATTTTACTGAGATTTATGAAGATTTTCCTTTCTATTTTCTCAGAATTCTACCATTACCATAAGTTCTTCAAATATAACTGCCCCAGATTTAATGCAGATTTTTGTAATATGCAATTGTAGAAGTGTAACAATGTTCTGGAAGCAAATCTGTTCACCAGATTTTGAGTTCAGCTCTGGAGAGATGAAGCACAAGAAGCTTACCAGGTAGTATAATGAATACAAACAAACTGTTAAATATTAAAATATACAGAATCAAAACTCCAAGAAATATCTCCAACAAATCCCTTGTACAGGTAATAATTTATTAAGATAATATTAGAAGCTGTGTAAGAATTAGTAAGTTCAACAAACCAAAGAAGTTTTAAGAGACACTTCTAATAAGAATATTCCATTGCATCAGTTCAAATCCTCTCATCAAACTTAAAATCCAGGTCTACCACGAGCCAGAACTTTACAGAAATGCAGAAGGACTCCCATACAAAGCAATACAGGAAAGTAGTTGTGGAAGTGCATAATGTAAAGAGCAACTCTGCTAAATGATTGTTTAGAACTATTAGAAAAAATTTATGTGTTAGTACTGGAGGAAGGTGTACCTTGCTGCACTACAAAACTAAAAGATACCTAAGTAGTTCACTAAAGTGAAGGCAAATAACATCTGGAACCACAAATATCACAGCCATAGGTAACTCCTGAGCATGCTTTTAAAATGTGGCAGACCTTTATCTGAAGTTACATTTTTGCACTGCAATTAGATTTAAGAGGTTTATATAGAACTAATTGGCAGGATTTTATGTGATTCACTCTCACATTCATCCACACTTGCCACCCTGTAAATCCACTGTTTACTGAAGGATTCTGCAGTTTTGCATGAATGCCATTCTGAGGTCATTCTGCATGTCAAAGAGCTGCCTTTCATTAGCATCCATGACAAGCAGTGTGGCCCATCTCAAAAATGGCAGAGAAATCACAAGGCTGGAGAAGCTTGAAAGATGATAACAGTGTATGAAGGGGAGGCTAATGAAATTAGATAACTCACCTTGGAGAAGAAAAGGCTCAAGTGAAGTGAGATATGAAAGAAAGGCATAAAACCATGGCTTACATGGAGGAAGGGAAAAGGAAATGACTATTCACTTCTTGCTTCTAGCACAAGAAGTAGAATCATGAAATGAAATTATGAGACAGTGAATTTAAAACAAACAGGATGTAGTTTTTCATGTAGTACATAATTAAGTTGTGAAACTCATTGTAGTAGAACACTATGGATGCCAAAAAGAAATCCCTGGAGGAAAGGATCCATTAAGGTTTATTAACCAACAAGTTACAGACACAACTCCTACAGACAGCACTGTATTAGATTTTTGCTGGAATTTGGATAGGCACCCAAAGAAAGTAATATACTGGACATGTCTTGAGAGAGGGGCTTAAAATTGCCTAAATTTCATCTTATGGTCCTACATACTTAAAGAAAGTACAAGCATTCCAACCCCCATCTAACATAATCAGATCATCTAGACCTCTTCCTCTCGATCAACATTTCTGCATTTGGGTCCCTGACACTTTTAGTACCCATGCCATTGAAAAGGGATAGCACTATTTCTGATTGTCCTTCAAAAGGACAAAATATCATGGAGTAATTACATCTGAAATCATGAACTGTTGGTGAAGAAAAGATCTCATTGTTCAGCTTGCTAGATGGAATACAGCAAAAATTACACAATATGACAACTAAAAATTACATTGACCCTATTTCATACCATTTCTTTTTCTTATCTCAGTTTCTCTTCAGAGTTCACTGTTGATTTTGTACTATAATCTGTGCCATAATCCTGCCTTTCATAGAGGATTTTTACATATACACCTTACTGTACTCCACTGTATCATCAGATTTCTTCAACTACTCACATATATAAAGAAAAGAAATTAGAATAAATTGGAATTTTCTGTACTCTTCTATCTTTGCAAGGATTTACTGTGATTTTTTATTTCAAAATTAATCAGTTCTCAGAAATCTTCCTTCTTATTTTCCTACTTCTTCATAATACAATCTTATATATTCAGTGTACTGCATACTGTATTGAGCATCGAAGAGCAACTATCCTAAACATGTTTCCTCTGTGAGATCTGTTGGCTTTCAGTGTACTTTTTACATGCTTTGTACTGTACAATGCATTCACAAAGCATTCTTGTCAACATGCATTCCACTAAAGAAATATCTAAAATTTCCTGAAATAGAATTTAGTGAAATGGATTTTGAAAAAGAATGTACTTTGATGTTCATTTAAAAAATACACCTTATTGTGACTAGTTACCTTTAACTAAAGACAGATCTATGCATGAACAGCTGTAATAAATACAGAAAATTACACTCCTGGGTAATTTAGGAAAGGAAGTACACTGTGATACTATCATCAATAAATAAAGGTGAAGGTTACAGCACAGCAAATAAGTCAATGAGCAGAAAGTATGCTGCTTGCTGCTAGCAACTACTCCTTGCTTTCTTTGCATTTCAACCTGTTTTGCAGTCTCAGGGCGAAACATTTTAAGCAGTTTTGTGCTTTTGCATATTTGTCAGAGTTTGGTTTGGCTGAATATCTGTCCCACACTGGGTGCCAAAGAACTGTCACGGTTTAGCTCCAACATGGCTAAATTCAGCAGCTGAGAACCATGCAGTTGGGCTCCAAAATTTCATCGCCTCACCCTTGGGGAAAAGAGAGAGGAAAATGGGAGGAAAAAAGTCTTGCGGATTGGAAACTAAAACTACCGTTTTAATGAAATGATGATAACAATAGTAATAATGATTAAAATAATTAGAAAATAATGAAATAAGTACAAATATCTGAGATTCCACCCCCACCCCTCAGTGACTAATTATCACCACAAATGCTGTACAGCAGACACGGGGGAATGGGTGCACAACCAGAAGGGAGTTGAACTGAGAAACCAGATTCAGGGACACACAGGAGTAATCAGACAAATGAGGTCCCAGCTGGAGGCTGGCCATCACAGAAAAGAGCAGAACCCTCATGATCTCTCAGTTTATACTGAGTGTAATATATATGGGGATAGAATACTCTGTTGGTCAGTTTGGGGTCACCTGTCCTGTCTGCCCCTCCCTGCAGGTGTGGCCTTTTTTTTCTAGCTCAAGGATGGCCTTGGTTACTAGAAAAATAAATATCGGCCGCTCTGCATACCAATATTCCATGTTACCACTTCTAGAGAGAAACTATCTGAAAGAAAAAAACCATGCAGTTAGCTTTCAGAAAAATGAAGTTACTTTAGACTAAGACACAGCCAGAGTCAGAGTTACCCCAATTAACTCAAACATTATTTCTGTGCTTTGATTACATTTTCATATGGAACATGTAGAAGATCTATTACCCTACCTATGTGGCAAACAGGAACATGAACTAATACTATCTGAAAATGAATTAGGAAGGTGGAAAGAAACATGTTCTGCTGTACTGGACAACAGGATGACTTGCAAAGTACTTTCTGAACACTAAGGTGCTTTTCAGAGTCCTTCTGAACTCCTCCCTGATTCCAGGTGTTGTATACCTTGTTAGTAAACAATTGTTTCTTTTTCTTAGTATCATTTACCCTTTTGATCCCGGTTTTGCAACTGAGAACACAAACATATGCCATTTGTTATGCTTTGGTTTTAGACTGACAGAAGAGTGATGGAGTCCCAGACTGTCATCCAGACACAGTATTTCATCTAGTAATTACAAAGCAAGAAAAATGACATAGTACCAGGTCTCCTGAGTATGCACTGGATTTTCTTTCTGTACAAAACACAGTTCAAAGCCCTAAATGAACTGGGCTCTACCTGTCTCTACCTGTCTCCAAATTTTTTTTTTTTTAGATCTACTTTGAAGGCTTGGAAATAACCAGATATTAGTTCTCAAGCTTGCAGCTGATGGGACTTTAGTAGCAGACCTACGGTTCTGGGTATCAACCTCAAGATGCCTCTTCCTTTTCCATGGAAAATTGATATACTTAGAAGACACATTCAGGTGATCACAAAAACATGATCTTGCCACTTTAGATCTGATTTAAACTCAAATGGATGCAATATGGTAATGATGCTGAAGACGTTGCACAGCAGAATCTAGAGAAGAAAAAGCTGAGGCTTCTCCTAGAACTCATATCAAGGCTCATGGTAGGCCTCCTTTTTTGTAGACCAAGTGGTGAAAAGAATAAACCTCCTTTTCAATACCTCTGACAATATTCCACTGACAGCTGAAGAACTTTGTTACTGGTAGGACTCCCATTTTTTCTTTTCTTTAACCTCATCAGTCTCTATATCAGCATGAATTCTTTGTAATGTAGAAAATCAGGTTGTGAGAGGTTAATATCACTAAGCTTTTTGCATTTCTTAATCACAATTTAGAGGCTGGATACTAATCTGTCTTTTTTTCAGGGTTTTGAACTTTATGAACAAATACAGTGGATGAATTATAATGAAAATGATGGGGGTTTTGGTTTATAAGCTTCAAAGTAGCTGTAAAACAAGCTTGGATACTACTATGATAATTTTGAAACAATTAAAAACTGTTTTTAAAATTCAGGTGACAAAAAAAAAAACAGGCACCACCATGCAGGATTCACTTGGAACAGCAATCATTGACAAAATCTGATAACAAGTAATGAGACCCTAAATTAAGTCTATAAAAGTATGAAAAATGAAGAAAGATTAATATTCAGGACAGGATACTGATTAGAAAGCCTCCACGAAAAGATAACAGCACTATTTTTAAAGCTGCATTTTACTTCTCAAGACACAGGGAGATGATTTAAAGAGGCTTTCATGCTGATTACTTTAGATAAAAATACAGCCTGTTCAAAGTCCGCCAAATATGCTGGGTAGCCAAGTCGATGCAGTGCATTTCAGTATACTGTGTGCCCATGGATATTCTGGAATATAGTGTAGGTACAGCTGGAAAATGTCAGAGATACCCCTTTCCAGAATTCAGCTATTGGGTTATAAAAATATTTTCACATTTCCTGCAGATGGCTGGATTCTTTTCTTCACTCATAATTTTAATTCAGAATTCATTATGGACAGCTGTTGGCTCTGATAGAACCTAATTGCTCTTTTACTAGACTCAGCTGCAAGCAGTCAGATTTCTTTTTCCTTTGTAGTGTATATTATATATAAACATGGGCGGGACGAAAAATAACCAATTAACTAAACATATGGATAAAATCACTCACTAAGAGTGCTGATCAAATAATGTATCAAACCACAGTTTAGGTCAATTACAGGCCTTGTAGGACATGATAATATATATGGAAATAATTATCAGCACCAACATACTTGTAATTTGAGACAACACATGGAAAAGGCGTTGCATTTGTTGAAAAAAAGCAAACAAAAAAAAAACAAACAAAAAACCCTTACAGAAAATTATTACATTTTAGGAAGTGGCAGGTTATTCTACTGAGTGAAAAGTCATCAGTCTCCAGGAGACCTGCTCATCTGAAATTATTTGTTGGCCAAATCCAAGTCAAGTCTCAGTGCCTCCACTGGACAAGAAAACATGATATAATTCTAGATATAATTCTATTTTATTTTTCTTGCCTCACCTCTTATTAAAAAATAAATAAATAAAAAGATGGAGGAATAGTTATTGAGTCTAGAGAAAAGGGGTACTGCACAAACGAGGGAGCACAGACAGCCAACAAAAAGCCTAGGGATGTGAGGATTCCTCTGCCATCTCCCTCCATATGACAAACACTGAAGCAGGTTAGGATACTCTGATATTCTAGTATGCTACAATTGGTGAGCTCAAGGAAAAGATGTGGAAATATACAAACAAGAAATGGTATTAAAGATTATTCATTTTTCTCTCTTTGTTCCATGATATTTAGTGAAATGAAGAGTCACATGTTTAAAACAACAGTAAATAGGTATCTTCTAACACAATATGTGAAACTACTTGTCAGAGAATAATACTTAGACCAGGAAAATACTCATTATGAGTGACTAGTTTTCTTCTTCAACATGTGGGTACAATCATGAATATGAACAATAAAGTATCTAACACTTTCAGCTAAAGAATAACGGGGAAAAGAATAGAAATAGAAAGTAGGGTTGAACTCGTCACTAACTGCTTGCTGCCATCAAGGAAACTTTACTGAAATACAGATGACACTGGAGTTTTATACTTCCCCCATAAAGTTCTGGCATTTGGCATTGTCAGAGACAGGATACTGGCCTGAATGACCTCTGATCCTATATAGTAATAGCAATGTTCCTTCACAGATTTCTGACTTCTATCAGAAATAAAATCTTGCCCTATGTATTCATAGCAGCTTTTCAGGATTTCAATAGATAATCCATCCCTGAGTCACAGCAGTGGGGATATAATTCCCTGAAACACAGGCTAAGTGCCAGCCAAAGATGGCTTTATACACACAGGACAGATTTAATCAAAAAGACCGCAAGTAGATATTTACATTATTTGAACCTGCATGAAGAAATACTGCTATTATTTGTTATTTGTATGCTTTTGAACTTTAACAATGGTTCCAATGATATTTACGGAGTTTTTATGCTTATAAACAACTGAAGCACGCACTTTACATATTGCAGGTTTAGTTCACGTTTTAGGAAAGCCTAGTTTGCTGTGCAGAACTTGTTTCTAACTTAAGACAAAACTTGAAAGTAAAATAGAATCAGTTTGCTGGTGTTTGATACCTTATGGAGGATTTCCAGATAATGTAGCATTGTATTTTCCTATTAAAACAAAAATTAGCAAGGTACCCTAGACAATCTTTAAGGACCTTGCACACTGTCACATAAAATGCCATATGGTAATCCTTGTCATGTTCATACATCCAGGTTTTCAAGTTAACACCTATATTTAAGGAAACAAATTAAAGACTCAAACTAATAAGACCCAGACTGCCCTTAAGTTAAAGAGCAATCCATTGGGGAAGATAACTAGTGTCCTTACATTCAAGATGATCTAACTAATAACACTCCAATTTGAAACAGTGGCAAAAAAATTCATCATTACCCATCGATCACTGGCTCTATCAGCATACAGACAGTCTCTCTGCTCTTTGTCTGTATAATTGCATGAGCACAGAACTGTAACTGGGTGACAATTCATGTCAAAATTTTCACAACATTTAAAGTTTTTATGTTAAGAATATGAAGGCGAGTCCCAACTCCTGTCCCTCTGTGATGCCACTCATTACACAAGTGATTATTATGTAGTGTCATGCTACACTGATGATCCCTCAACCAGTGTAGTGCTGGGACATCAGTCTTTGTTTCGGCCAGCTAGTGTTTATCAACCTTTCTTCTAGACTCTTATTTTCCTGTAGATTCTACAATTCCAATAACTAAATGGAGACAGAAAAAACATCCAAACGTTTCTAAATGAATGAACTCAGTTCCTTAAGCAGAGATCAAGCTCCAAAGGTATGAAACTGCAAACCTCAGTGTATTTTGTAGAAGGTACACATAGAAATTAAATAACTCCTGAGATAAAGTTATGTGTAGAAATGAAAAATACTCCCAGTTAATTCTCTGACTAGATGGTTAGAGTAACAGAGACTATCAATACAAATGGAATACAAAACAAAGCACGGGCATTTACTCATTGCTATACTTTTATATTAAGAAGAACTAAACATCCTAAGTACAGTCAACAACTAAGTATTGCTTAAGAGAAAATCTAACAACAGCCTTATTCATGTCCCTTTGCTTTTATTTGTGAATAAAGTCTTTGAGAAAATAGTTGTCTTATTAAGATATACAGAGACCCACAGCAAACAGTGTTTTTGTATATGGTTCACATGCAGCACAGAATAATGTTTTAATATATAGTAGCACCCAATAGCTGATAGATAAGGACATGTGAGTAAAGCAGAGAAAGTTTAGAATATTTGTGATTTTAAACTGTTTGTCGTACTAAAAATGCCTTTATTATCTTTTCATCTCCAGAGCTTTGGCTGTCCAGGGAGGTCAGGAAAGATTGAGTTGTTTTCAGGGAAGGGAGAGGGAAGGGATGAGGAAGATTTTAATATTTTTCAATCTCCCCTGAGAGATTTCTGAATATGTACTAGGGGGATTTTTTCCACCACCGTGAAAAAGGATAGGTATTCATTTGCAATCTCCTCACTGCCAAGATTAGAAAACCAGCACTTGTGAGGAATGTGGCAAAAGCAGTCAGGAGTTTCAAAAGATATAGAGGTAAAATAAAACAATCCACTGGAAAATAATTGCCTTATATGTATATCTACATATATATGAATATATGTTTATATATATATATTTTTTTTATTCTGAAACACTGAACAGAAATTAGTTAAGTATCCTACTTTCATAAATATAAGACAACATTGTGTTTTGTTATTCTTTGAAAATTTACTTGTTCTTGTTTTTGCTGTGCTAACTGCTTGCATTACTATACTCAGACATGGATTTACTTAAAAGAGTCACATTCTTCCAAACATCTAAGTTTTTCTGTTTGTGATAGCAGCACTAACAGTACCTGCCAAAACTTCCCAAAGTATCTTAAAGATATGCCCCTTGGTGCTGGTATTAAAAACAGAGATAGAAACATGTGGGATTGCACTCACATGTTAAGCTTTTATGTAGTGTTACTGAACCAACTACTGAAGTTTCTGTGATGTTTTGAAAACACAGTGGCATAAACCTTCAACCACCCTCTGGTGCTATTTTATTGTGATCTGATTAGCACCTGTTTGCCTGCACTAATCCAACTTCAAACATGTGCTTTCCCCCATATCATTAGACGACACATTACAGCCTCACCAATGTAGAGTCCTAGGGATTAAGCCTGCATTCTTTCATTAAATAAACATTTTTTTTTGAGATCAGCTCTACAAATTAGGACAAGTCATGCGCAGACAACATTTAGATTGTGATATTACTCAGTTTGTATGTAAAGGGAATGAAAGGGCACAGTCTTAAAATATACCAGTGTGTAAATGAAAAAGCATTTACCTGCATCAAGTATTTTAACCATCACAGAAAAATTTTCAGAGAAGTTATTCCAAATGATCTACAAACAGGATGAGATTGCTAAATTTATTTTATCTTAGTGTTTGTTTGTTTGGGGTTTTTTGGTTGTGGTTTGTTGTTTTTGTTTTTTTTTTTTAATATCCACATTTACCTTTGATTTACCTGCTTTCTTCTCCCAAATGCCACACTGAAAATAATGATCCTGCTGTCCTTGGGAGAATGTAATTCAAGCAAGGATCACAGAACATGGTAGTTCATAACATGTACGTTTCTAAATCTAACTTTATCTTGATATGGGCTTTTTTAGCTATCTTTCCTGGTATAGATACAGAAGTATATATTTATTTTTTTTCTGAAGAAAGAGCACTATGGCATTACGCATTTATATTATTACCATAGCACCTTTTTCTACCAGAGTATCAGATTACACAAATAAAAAAAAGCTGCATTTAGATTAGGCCTTTATGTTCCCTTTGGTGCTTCACAGTCTCTTCAGCAATGACCTATGTTTTCTCCTTGAAAATAACGTAACTTTATACTTTAGTAATCTTTTCAGCTTAAAAATCTGCTAACTTTCCTGCACAAATAAGACCTTCTACTGACAGAATGTACATATGACATTTCTCAACATGTTTTTGTCTTCTATATTACATTCAAATTCAACACTGCAAAGGCAACCAAACTTTTAATTATTGCAAGCAGATGTGTAAATGACATGCAAAGTTGTCTGTTGCATGGACATTGGAAACAAATAATTACTAATATTATCATAAATTCTGATCATATAATTCTGTATTTTAATTTGCTTTATCACAAAAAAAATTAAGAAGACTTCCACTTGCATGTCTCTGATATGCATTTATCAGAAAGTGTTTTATGAAGTCTAGTAATTTTAAATGGTAATACTTATATTCACAATTAATTTCATTAGTTAAGCCTATGATTTTTTTTTTCTGGTTATGTGAATTGAATGCAGTCAAATGTTTGCAGAGTGGGTTCTTATCAGCTACTGAGGCTCTCATACAAACTGGACTAAGGCCACATTCAATCTCCAACTACTTTGATTCTCTGTAGCACATACAGTCATATTCCCCACAACACCACACAAACTGGAAAAGAAATCTGAATCTCGTAACATGAGGTGGACTGAAAGACAACTTTTTGGTGAATATTAAGGCACATGTGGAGAATGCAGTAAGGAAAAGCTTGGGTTAAACCTTTCACTTACAAAACATACTTATAAATATAGAATAAATACAGGATTACTCTCCAAGGATCAAAACACAGATAGCTGGTACTCTTATTTACTTCTCACTCAGGCTGGCTCCTGTAGTTATCACTAGGAGTTGACCTGAATTAAAAGCGAAAAGACGCTTAGCTTTTGATCAGTAAGAAAATCTGAATTAAAATTCAGCACTACAATATTATGGATGAATAGCTTCTTCGTGCGCTTAGTTGAACTGTTAAATTTTATTTTCAGTTCTTTAAGGGTTAAAAGCTTTGCAGAAAAATACTTATAAAGCTTCTTCATACCTGATCTTTCCTTTTATCAGACATGCACTGAAAGATAAATCACCTTGTATTTATACTTCTATGATATGTCATTATTATAACTTTTTGAGTTCTGATAGTTTGTTAGGCAGTGAAAGAAACACAAAAGAAAGTATCAGTGCCATCTCAGATGTTCTACGCTCCCTACTATGAATCCCATGTTCCTGCTGTGGAGTAAGCTCAGAGTGTTCCTCCAGTAGAATATTTTGGAAAAGCACTGGCTAAAATAAGCAAAGGAAACAAGATATGATCTTGTATTATATTGTTTTGCTCAGGTGGAGACAATTTGAAATAGTTTTAATATCTGAACGATGGCAGTACATGAACCTCCATGAAAAAGGACTTAGGGAGTCCTGAACACAAAATGGGACACTGACAGATAAGATATGAACACGGAAAAGAGTACTTTTTTTCAAAAAAAGACCACAGGGGCAGACCAGGGGCTAGCAAAGAATAAGTGAAAAGAAAGAAATTTCTCAGTAGATAAAATATCTCAGCGGGAAAAGGGTGCCTACTAGAAGGCAATGAAATGTGATTCATGACAAAAATTGGCAGGAGAATGCTACCATTAGAATGACAGTCCTTCTTTATAGAAAATACTGTGACATATAGGAACATATTTAATATTGTGATGGTTCAGCAATATGTTAAAAATCAGTGAAATGAGATTGAGAATAAAGTGGAATTTAAGGACAAAAATTGAATATAATTAGGGGAGTCCGTGGAATAGCGAACAGTCCAGACACTGGTGAGAAGAAAAATGGAACAAAAGTGAAATTACTGATGGTGAGAAGCAAAGGAAAGAGTAGAATGGAGAAATTAGAAAGTGAGAAATTGAGAAGAGAGGAAAGAAAAATCTGAAAGCAGATTCTAAAAAAAAATAGACAATATGTAAAACTTGCTTACTTTCTCTGTTTCAATATAAAATGAATTTTTTTCTGAGCTTGAAATGAAATATTTAGGCACATCCAGTACTTTCATTTCAAAATAAATCTGTAAGGTTTTCATGTTGTTGAATGAAAGACATTATCTTTTAGGTTAAAAAATATGCACTGATGCTGTGGTGTTTCTCTTCTAGTTTTTTTAAACCAATTTAATAATATCAAATTCAAAATGATAAACCAATACAAATCTGAAAATATGTTACTACAATAACATTAACATTACTACCGTAAGTAAGCCTTTATAACTTATTCTTATTGGTCTACCAGTTAGAGAGTCACGACATTAAGACTGATGAGTTAATGAGTACATTCATATGCTCTGGACTGTCCACAGCACTTGCCGCTACGTGCCCAGTCACACACAATTTTTAAATCCAAAGACATACATTTGGAAATTTGCAATAACTCTGGTTTAATTAGTTTTGCTGCACAAATTGTTGGGAGTGAAATTTAAAAGCCTGGTAAAATAACAGAGTATATAGAAGTCTGCTTTGTAGAGAACAGGTTGTATGAAATGCCTAAAATCCTTACGTCTCAAGAAGCTATACATAAGGCAAAGAGTTTCAACAAATTCGCTACAAGGGTATGCATATTCTACAGGACCAGTAAATAAATTAATAGGAAAATGGGAAAAAAAGTCCCTCAATAGGTATCAAATCATGCTACCTAACCTGATTACCACTTTCCCTGAAATTTATATTTATAATCAATGACAAAGAGAAAATAATGACCTTGCAGTTCACCAATACAACTAAGTGATAACGAGCTTGTATGTTACTTCATCTTTTCCAATGACTTGGTGCATGACTCTTAACAAATAATATAATTTATATGTTTTTGCATTGAGAGAATTTAGGTAATTATACTAACTTAACAGTCTTGCCAGAGTGGGAGGATTAATTTCTTCTGTTAATTTTGGTCTTGATTTGGAGTACAACATCTTCACTGCTGAGCACCTTTGGAAGTACACTCTATATGGATCAAGCTGACGAAATTATAGCTGAGGCAATCTATAATTCTATAAATCTATAATTCCAGACAATATTCAAAATGTTTTAATATACTGTAAATAAAGGCATAAAAATATTTGGCTCCATCCAGGAAATACTCAGCAAACTGTATAAATAGAATTGTATTACTATTTATATTTATTCCACATTCCTAAACCTGGTGTTTCAGTAAACATTGACTGACTTCCATGTCCTCTGATCTTTTCTTTACAGCCTATGCCTTTCAGCATTGAAGTATTTATTTTGTTTTCCTGTTGGCCTTTTTTTCCTGCCTTATTTACAAGAGCTTCTTTTAATCACTTTAAAAATGTTCAACTAACCACCGTCCATGGCTGGTTTACCAATATGCAAGAGGCCAGAACTAGACAGGGTGGTATGCTGTAATCTTCATAATTCACATTCCTCTGTTTTTGGATGACATAAGAAAGACTGGTTTTCAAATATGCTAAGCATTTTTAGCTTCAGTGAACAGGGAGTAGTGCCTTAGCCCTACTAGATGAAGTTCACAAAATATGATAATATCGGGAATTCCCTTTGAAAAGGGCAGCACAGTGAACTATGTAAGCTATAATAACATAGCCCTGGAATGAGATAGACCTATCTTAAATTTACTTCTATCTGAATTGGCCCACATATTCTGACAATGTTTGTATCAGTGTGATTTTTTTAAGGCTTTCTAAAAGATCTGATCTTGCCAAAGATTTCTTAAGAATCTCCATCTCTTCCTCTTTATTTTCCTTACTCCCAGAATTTAAGAGGAGTCGAAGTTTTGCTCTTGAGAGTTTACTAATTGATTAATGCCTAAAGAGGTTTGCTACCTAGCAAACAGCATGAAACATTCATGTCCTTGGAACTGAGATCAGCCTTGTCCCCAGGTACCTCCTTTACAGTTCCAGTTCCTTACAGTCATAAACAAAGGGTCTAACCTTAAATACAGCTTAAGATTTCACCTATTTTCAATAAAAGTTGCCATTTACCTTTCTTACTTTTAATGTTCTTTACTTTCATACATAACACAAGTTATAATTTCAGAAGCTGCTTCATTGTTTAAAACACACTTCCTTCAACATTCAGGCGTTAAACGAACACTATCCTCTTTCTTTTTCATGCCACCTCTGAATGCCACAGATACATTTGTATTCTCCCTGCAGGCATTCTTCCTGTAGACCTTTAGATATTCTAAAATTAATTCCTCTTGCACAGATGAAAGAAAATAATTCTGGACCATTCAAGCTAGCAATACCATGCTCAGGCTCCCAATTTGCAATGCAACCATGTTTTTCTTTGATAGATTCAGAATGAGGGAGCTGGGGCTGTTTAGTCTGAAGAAGAGGAGGCTCAGGGGAGACCTCATTGCTCTCTACAACTACCTAAAAGGAGGTTGTAGTCAGGCAGGGGTTGGTCTCTTCTCTCAGATGACCAGTGAAAGAACTAGAGGGCATGGACTCAAGCTCCATCAGGGGAGGTTTAGGCTTGATCTTAGGAAAACGTTCTTCACTGAAAGGGTGATTGGCCATTGGAATGCACTGCCCAGGGAGGTGGTGGAGTCGCCGACCCTGGAGGTGTTTAAGGGGAGACTGGATGAAGCACTGAGTGCCACGGTTTAGATGATGGGTTGGTGTTAGTGTTGGGTTATAGGTTGGACTTGATGATCTCAGAGGTCCTTTCCAACCTTGTGATACTGTAATTGTCTTTGAAAGAAGATAATGTATTTTGTCTGCAACAAAATAGCAGTAATCCTGTTATAAGACACTTTGAAAGAAATTCTGGGCTTACCTGCAATGTACAACCATTGGTCCAGCATCAGGTGGGTTGCAGGTCTTGACACGTCTCAGGAAAGCTAAGAATGGTGTTGGGTGTTCTGGGACACCATGGTCAGGCCAGGCAGTGAACTGGAACTGCCTTACTTCCCTTTTCTCACTTGAACCATTCTGTAAAATTAAAAAATTCTATGACAAAACTGCCATTTGATGTGATACTAGTACTCGTCAGCAAAACAATTGCAGAAGCATATATGACAGAGAAGTGAATTTAAATCACATTTGGGGCCAGAGAGAAATGGAACTCAGGCTATGGAGTGAAATGTTTCTTATATATCTAAATTGGAGTATTCAAACAACATAAGAGCTTTAACTACTGCACAGCAATACATCACAAATACCAAACCTTTAGCCAGTATTTAATTCCATTAAATGGATTTTCATAGCAAGAACTCTTTATTACAGAACTCTGTGCTGTAAGAAAAATACACACTGTCTGTAAAAGAAGTTTCATTGTTCAGTGCTGCTAGGAGGAAAAGAGGGAGGAAAGTGGGAAAGTGGAACGAGGTAAAGGGAAGAAAGGGAGTGAGGACATACAGGAGAAAACCAGGCAGGGGAGACAGGAAGTAAGATAAAGGGGGGAAGGGTGGCAAGAGTGAGAGGGAGGGACTGAGAAAGGGAGGGAGAAAAGAAAAGGAAAGGGTAAGGAAAGTGGCAAGAATGAGAGGCGGAAAGCTACGGGAAGGGAAGGGGAGGGAAAGGGAAAGGGAAAGGGAAAGGGAAAGGGAAAGGGAAAGGGAAAGGGAAAGGGAAAGGGAAAGGGAAAGGGAAAGGGAAAGGGAAAGGGAAAGGGAAAGGGAAAGGGAAAGGGAAAGGGAAAGGGAAAGGGAAAGGGAAAGGGAAAGGGAAAGGGAAAGGGAAAGGGAAAGGGAAAGGGAAAGGGAAAGGGAAAGGAAAGAAGTTGCCTACATTTAAATTTTAAAGTATATATAAATATATATACCTTGTAAAGTGCAAATGTACGAACACAGTATGTTGCTAATTCAACAGTGTCTGAAAGCGTCACTTGGATTAGCCCATAAGTTTCTGTGCCTCTGCTTGGCCAGTATTGATCACACTTCACCTGTAGTGAAAAATTTGTAATTATTTAATAAATTTAAAACCAACACTGTTACATATCTGGGTGTATATCTCTGTAGGTTTTTTAAGTTTGTGGAGTTAGAATGCTCAACAACTGCTAAGAATCCACACAAGAAATTTATTTTATCACCCACAAGAATTTTTCTTACGGTAGCAGCTCTTAAAATATCTTCTTTCACCATAGGTATTTGGAAATTCAGTGGGGCAGATGGTTAAGAAATACCAATGAGTATAGATAGACTAATGAAAAATACAGTCGAGACTAGCTAACAATACCAGCTATATCTTCACAAACTGATCTTTCACAGTCTGAAATTTAACAGCACTACGAAACAAGTAAAGGCAGACAGTCAATTTTTTGAATATTTGCCACATTTCACATTAGTCCTCAGGCACATAAACTGTGGCTTGGATGTTAATATTTAGTGTATAGAGAGATATCTCAGGAAAAAATTGGGTTTTTTAGATTTTAGTACATAGATAAATGAAAGAACACCAACCACTAATATGTGCACCATGAGAAAATACAATTTCTTCGCAGATCAGTGTTACAAAGCATATAATGAAATTGTGTTCACAGGCATTTAAAAAAACACGGATTGATAGAATTAATCCATCAAATTTTAAAGACACAGCACATGTTATTCAGAGAAATCTCCATTTCAAAATATCAACAGCTGAACAGAATATCAACAGAATATCAACAAGCTGAAATGAGATGAGACATAGAAGTGTTTACCATCACTGCTGAGGCTCAATAATTTGTTTCGTTTAAGAACAGCATTTACAAAGAAAGCTACTACGAAAAAATAAATGCCGAACCCCTAAAACAATCAGAGAATATGGTACAAATTACTGTGGGAGTTAAATAATTAAAAATGTTTTGCTTTCACTGACTTATAGGTGAAACTGAGACAGTCAGTCTCCACTCTACTTATAAGAAAACATTCTTATCAATTAGCCTTGCACATCGTACAGAAAACAAGTTTATTTTAAGTCCAATAATAATACATCGTGTTTGTTTAGTAAATGTCTGCACTAAGAATTCTACTGAATTCAGACAGAATGGAGAAAACTGTAAGAAACAGAAGCAGAATATTGCCCAGTATTTCTAACAAAAATGTGAATTACCAAGCCAATAAAAGAGAAAAATTGATGATTCCCCCAAAATGGAAAATTAAGAAATGCATGTTTGAAATTCTAGTGTTCTTCAGGTTTCTTAGTCTGCACAGTATTTATTGAAAAAGGCTTGGTACACTATCAAACTCCCCAGTCCTGTGTAGCTTTTTCTTGCAGATCTTTTTACTTTGAGGCTCACAAGTTACAGATCACTAATGGTTCACAAATCACAGATTGTGAACAATAATCTTGATCAAGAAGAGAAAAAGTTCTAAACACTGAAGCAGGTGATGAATATTCATTAGAGGGAAAAAAATCCCTGAAACAATTTTTACAGCAGTTGATAGCTTAACTTATATATAAGGAATTGGAAAAAAACAACTAAAAATGTTTATTGATGATACTACAGTCTTATTATGGTGATAATACTGTACAAAATCTTTTTATTAGAAGGAATTAAGTAATTACTTTCTTGTTGCATTTACTGAAACACTGAAACAGTAAGTATTGCAGGTGCGTCATTGATTGACGTGATAGATTTTCAAGATCCCTAATACTGAAATAAGCCACCGTGGTCTGCAAATTAGACAGAAAGGTATATTTTCAGTTGAATGATTTCAACATAATTCTAGTAAATCTAGTTTCACTTTATCATCAATATAGGCACGGTGTAACTTGTGTCTATATCAGTTAGTTGTATGTTAGACAAACAAGTTGTGGTTTATAATTTCCTATTTCCCACAGGACCACAATTTTTTTTCATGGAAAACGTTGATACATAATAGCTGAAATTTGTAATCTTGGCAGTTACAGGTATATTATAACCTCTGACTAAAACTTCTTGGGTTTGAATGATTTTTATTAAAAATGAATAAAACCGGTAGGATACTTTATGTACGTTTAACAAAATGACTACAGGAAATGAATGCCTGGCTATGCCTTTGCATGTGTAAATATGTAGTTCTTCTCTTTACCCTGCAGGTCCCACAGATAACTTGCATGCTTGTAGAAGCAGCGTTAGCTTCCAGAAAGCCTCCAGAAAAATTATCCAGTTCTCTCACAAGAAAGACTTTATAAAACCAGTTTCGAAGTGTAATAAAGAGAAATAAATATTCAACACAGAAATTAAATGGAAATTCAGATCCTAGCAGTTTACCAGTATCTTTCCAAACAACAGAAAATACTTTTTTCATTTTTTATTCTGTGTAATAATCTAATGTTAAGCATATACTCAGATTTAGAAGCATGTAGAAAACTGCTCCGTTTCTGTTAGCTGGGAGAAAATAAATATGTCTTCTCTCTTAGGAGCAGTTTTTAGCTTTTTTTTCCTTTCACTTATTAGTTTATGTAACATAAACTCCAATAATTTTACAATTTTTCTAAAACACTTCCTGTGAAACCTGATGTAGAGGACCACTGTTGGAAGCAGACACTGTTTAAAAATAAATACAATTGGTAGACAAGTATATATATTATTTGAAAGTGGGAATTAATGAAAATAATTTAAATCTATTGAAAGAAAACCTGATTCTGCATTAATGTGGATTTGACCTTCCTAAAGAGCACACAAAGCGTAAGTTGATAGAATTGCACCTTTCATTCCTTGAGCCTCTTGATTTTTCTCAGAACAAGAGGTCTTCTTCAAAGATGTGCCCTTACCTGCCTCCTACACTCTATGATCATAAACTTACATTCCCAATACACCTAACAATTTAAAGTCCAGCTTATCTTTGTGAGTGATCAGAACAATGTTTTTTATAGGACTCCACTAGCAGCAGAAAATCAGATCATGTAAGTCAATTGTCAAGGAACTATTTTCTGAGACAGAGATCTGTTTTATCTTATTTTAAGAATTCAGCCTTCAGGATTTAAAGTAAGTTTATTTTTCAGATGTTACATAGTAAAGCTTTTTCAGAAATTTATTAAACCCCTTGAGTAATCCAAAATTTAAAGCTAATAATTAACAGTCAATTCTGAGATTATTTGCTAAATGTTTTCTTGCTTTAGCAATTTGGTCCATGTTTAATTTCCCTGTAGTAAGGAAAAATTTATTCCTCACTTGTGTACAATGTTTGGAAAACAGACACCTTTAATGTGGTAAGGTGTGGTGATGATGACACGCACCCTCCTTCAGAAACACAATTACAGGATTTATTTATTTTCAGAGTTAGCTCATAACATACCTTTGGTGAATTCCATAGTCCTCACCTTCCTCTGATCCATCCAACCTCCAGTTCTAAGAGTTCGTATTTTCCTCTGCAAACTATATTCACCCCGACCCAGTGAGAACTTTTCTGTGCTATTAACCGTACATGGTTACAGAAAACAGCTGCAGCAATGTTGAATTACATTACAATGTTAATTACAAAACAAAAAAAGGTGAAAGAAACTGCCTCAAACCTTATCAGGCTAGCTTAGTGCCTCAGACATTTCAGTTATGTTCTGTTCCCAAACAGTTTTTACTCTCATGCCATTCTTCTTTTCCCAACAATGCCTTGCCACCTAAAGGCTATGATGATTTGAAGCTAAAGATCGTAGGCACTAAGAGTAGTACATGAGATTGTGATGTAAATGTTAAAAAAATAATCCAAATATAGAAACACATTTTTTAGGCCTTATTTGAACAAGATTTGGTCAGCTGGCACTCACTAACTTTGGTCTAACTCTAAATGAAATATTAAAAATATAAACTCCTTTTCAGAAATAAGGGTGAAAATAAAACCATTTCAAGTTTTAGCTTTTGCTTTTAGCGAGGCACTGAATTTAATAGAATCCTAAATTCTGAAAGAACTGAGCACTCAGTCCCAGGTAGAGAGATCCTTCTAGTCTCACCAAACATACTCCCAAAACAACTATTTTTTTTTTTAAATTTTGGTTCCTTGAATCCATTTTTTACTACAGATAAAAAGATCATAGTGGTTTCTAATAATGGTTTGTAGTAAATATGTACTTCTAACTATGTAAAGTCAAAGATGTTGATATTTCAACAGGAGAAAGGGAGGCTATGGAAAGACCTTATTGCTCTGTACAACTACCTCAAAGGAGGTTGTAGCAAAATGGATATCGGTCTCTTTTCCCAAGTAACAAGTGACAGAATGAGAGAAAATGGCCTCAAGTTGAGTCAGGGGAGGTATAGATCAGATATCAGGAAAAATTTCTTCACTGAAAGGGTTATTAAGCATTGGAACAGGCTGCACAGGGAAGTGCTTGAGTGTAGACGTGGTGTTTAGGGACATGATTTAGTGGTAGAGTTGGCAGTGGTAGGTTAACAGTTGGGCTTGATGATCATGAGGGTCTTTTCCAATCTAAGTGATTTTATTATGATTCCATGATTGTTGAACCTCATATCTAGGTAGAAAATAAACACTTCTGCAGTGCAATATAATTCTAAGGTCTTAATTACAGAAGCCTTCAAAAATAATTTCCAAACAGGTTTTGGAGACAGACGCGATGAACTGTAGTCTAATCAATTCACAACAAACTTTAGTCCTCTAGTAAGTCTGCAAATCAACCCTCACTACACCTTTCTAAAATTTCTGAGATATGATTAGTAGGTTAACAGTTATTACTGAAAGATAATTGATAATTAAAGAGATAACCCCCAAAATGTTTCCATTATGACCTTTAAGACACAGTGTGGTATGGTTATTAAAACAAAAGGAAACAGATATTGAAAGAGAAGTTTGGCATATTTGAAGTTTGTTCTCAATCTCGTCTTTTATCTTCATCTATACAAGCCAAGAACAGTTCAAAACTATATCACTGACATGTTTTTGAACTATTCCTAACAGTAGAGAAGGCAGGGTCTTAGTGAATTCATTTGAAGTCTGTCTAACAGTTAAGTATAGCAAGATTTTCCAAAAAGGTCTTGAAAAGGTTATATGAATGGAACTGAGGGGAAAAGTGAATGTACTGTCTACTTTTTACTTCATCCTCTTCTTGTACTCAAGACTGATCATTGTGTGCAGCCTGAATAATCTTCACTCAATGAGATATTACACTACAGTACGAAGAACACACTGAACAATTCAGCTTAAAATCTAAGCACTCTAACAAAAATTTTCTATTTTCTATACAAGACACCTATTTCTTTTAGTTGCTACAAATATTGTGTTAGAAACCAGTGAAACAAAATAATCAAAAGAGTGAAACATTAGAGCAAACACATTTTATTACTATAACGAGGCTTCATTTGGATTTTGATTTTTGTATAGAACTTTGAGTTACCGAGAGGTTTCTGCTGCTAGTTTGATACACGCATAAAATTCTCATAAATATATTTCATACTGTTCTTATATTATAACCAGAAAGCCCACCCAAAAAAGTCCTCTATTTTTAACATCTGCCTCTCAGTAGCCAGCCATATCCATTAACTTCCTTAGAAAATAGGAAAAGCTTTGTAAATGATGGGAAACGTAAATCATAATATTCTCTTTCAGAGACAAATGTCTGAAGGACTTAAAATTTCCAGATATATTTCCCACCATAAAGGAGAACTGGTCTTGTCTCTTTCACCAGAATCTGCTAAATAAGGAAATCTGGGGTTATTTTCCCATAACTATAATAAATTAATTCACTGACCTTTTCAAGACTGAAATCCTTTGGAAGAGCTCCCTGCACTGAAGTAAATGGTTGCAGTGCTAAACCAAACAGGAACTAATCACTACATGTAGAAAACAGGTATAGAGAATCTTTTGGAACGAAAACTTCCAAACCAAAATGTCAACAGCCACTCTCTACATGTAGCATAGTCCCTCCTTTTGTATTAAGAGAAAAATTACAGGAGGTAGTAATGTATGTCTCACCTCAAGCACAAAACAAATGAAATAAAGAAATAAAGCCAAATTAGAGTTAAAATAGTTTCTGACTAAACCCAAGCTGGGTGGCAGTGTTGATCTGCTTGAAGGAAGGGAGGCTCTGCAGAGGGATCTGGACAGGCTGGATCGATGGGCTGAGACCAACAGGATGAGGTTCAACATGACCAGATGCTGAGTCCTGCACCTGGGACACAACAGCCCCATGCAGTGTTACAGACTTGGGGAAGAATGGCTGGAGAGCTGTTGGTTGATAGCTGACTGAACATGAGCCAGCAGTGTGCCCAGGTGGTCAAGAAGGCCAATGGCATCTTGGCCTGTGCCAAAAACAGCATGGCCAGCAGCTTCCCCGATTTTTATTTAGTATGCCCCACTCCTTTATAAAAAAAAAACAAACCACCAAACAAAACTCTGCAAATCATTTTACTCCAATTTCCAATAATCTTTCCAAGATACACAGCTTCATCTACTTGATATTTCTACTGTCATTGAATGTCCATTTTTCCAACACATGGGATAGTCTGTAAGTGTATTTAAACTCAGTTGAAAGACTTGGAGTGATCCGATTTGAGCAGATTCAGATCTGTTACCTGACACTTGAAAAAACAGAATTACATATCCAGCATTGCAGCAACCTCAGGAAAAGTCTGCCTGTTTTTTCTTGGGACAGTGTGAGATTTCCTGACTCTCTTGGGTATCAGTGACGAGTTGAGACAAGTTAAGTCCAGGGACTTTTAACTATTCTTAGATGTTCTTTTGAAACTGATAGGGGACCCATGCAAATAATCTCACTTATGTAAATATTGTGGAACAAAATGGGAGTCAGGATGTGTGACTTTTCTACTGGGTTTCTACCTTCCTCTTCCTAGTGAAAATGCAGGATTTAAGATGTTAAACTTTGACAAACCAAGACCTTATATTTATATCTATATTTATATCTATACTTATATCTATACTTATATTTATATTTATTCATATTTATATATTTATATTTATGTATGTTTGTATTTTATTTTTATTTATATTTATAGTCATATATTTATTTTTTATATATTTTAATATATTTTTTATTCTTGGATTACAGCTGTGATGATGATATCTGACAGTCAAATGAGCATCTGGATCAGGCTAACAGATCACCACAATTGTAGTCTCCTCATATATTCACTCAGCTATTATGAAATTTAAATCATGCCGGTAGTATCTGTGTGAAAACTAAAGCCTTCCTTATCAAGATCTGGCTTATATTTGAATAACTGCTAGGGTCATTGTATTGACATTTAGCTTTGATCTGATTGGTGCGTTTTGCTAGAAGCTTCTAATTTTAGGCATTATGATCCCAACAGAAAACACTGCCAACGAGATTAAGGAGGAAGGTAAGTATTTTCCAAAACCAACATAATAACTGTATTCAAAATAAGGAATTACATAGCAAAGAAGGAAAGTATAGAATTCTCTTTCAAATGGATGATCCACAATCGTATCCTACCATGAAACATGACACAGGACTAAATGTTTCCTGTTTGAGGCAATATTATCTTTTGCTACAAAGTGACATTCTCTGTCTTCATCTGGTCATTCACATGATTCACTACAGCACGTTGAGTTCTCAGAACATTCAATCATTTCACAGGATCATAAAAAAAAAAAGAATGGAAAATCTGCACAGGAAGACAGAGGAGTGGGGAAGAAAGGTATCATACATGAATGCTTTAAATACTTAAAGCATTCATTAGTGTAACACAGAATTCCTTGCTTTAATCTCTGATTTGCAACCTTCAATATTGTTCTTTTTTGCCACTTCAATTAAACTTATGTGTGTAACAAATATGCTACCAACACTGCCAATGTGTATACTTTTTTGCCATAAATTATGTACATAATGGCAGAATGATGGGACTGACTTTCTCTCTCTAGCCTGTCTTAGATCAAGTGATATTCAGGTGATGATATTTCATACGAAACCAAAAAAGAGTGAAAGGTTAGAAGTAAAAGAGTTTCTCTTTTCCATCAGATTCCTTTTAGGCAAACAAATAATGAATTCACTGTAACAACTTCATTTGATATACTCAGGTGTAGAATCTGTAGATTCTCGAAGTTATTCAGACATCTCATACATGCTAACGGACTTTGTCTCTGCAGATGCAGTTAAAATCCCCATCTTTATCTATTCAGTCTGGCTTAAGAATGCTGATATCAAGCTGCAGGACTACATAATGAAAAAAGCAAGCTAAACAGAAATGATGACATGGAGATGGAAAGAAGATGATGTCCCAGAGAGAAATGATTTTGCCTTACAGCACAAATAATGATGGGATTGCCAAGACAAAATAGCAATCAAAGAGGAATCAAAGGAAAAAGAGAAACAAAATTAGCAAGGATCTCAATCTCTAATTGTATATACAAGTGTCTGTATTTCACATTTGAAATTTCACTTGGCCTCTTGCTATACAGATATGCTACACAAAAATGATAACGTGAGAAATAATAATGAAATGTTGTCATTGTATTCTTTTTCCACACAGAGATTCCCAATGCTGCTTCACAATCAATACCACTAATTACATGTAGCTATGGTCCACAGGAGAAGAGGTAACCAGTTTGTTGTATTTAACGAGTTGCAGACTCTAAGACTGGACCTAAATTGTATATTGGAGAGATGATCTTTAGTGCTCTGCATTGAGTACATCAAACTCACTTGACCTAAGAGCATAGAATGATCTACATTATCCACAAAAAGTAACACACAAACATAAGCATTCAACACACAGGGAATCCATTGACTAGATTGTCTGGTCTATCATTGCACTCAAGGAATGTATTGCTGCTGAATGCTAATCAATTGTGCAGGTGAATACTGTTCTGATCAGTGGTTTCTTAGGGTGCAGACAGCAAAGCCTAGAGTGAGCTTAAAACTCTGCTAAGCAATCATTAGACAGAATGAGCAGAATTTCATTTAGTTACACCAAAACACCATTCTAGACAGCTGCTCTGTGTACTCCAGTATTAAGATAAACTCTCAAATATTTAAGTACACCTTCTGCCATGGGCTGCTTATTAGGATCAGATTTTTTCTTAGCACTGATACTATTTAACAGCAAATTTATTATATAAGACACAATTAGTGAAGAAATGGGCAAAAATTAATTTGCTTAATTCCAAACAATTGTCAGTGCTTAGACCAGACAAGGCCTGCAGGCTCAAAATAAAACAAAAATTTCCGATAAAATTATCCTCTTCCATGTACTAATTGCCATCAAGTATGTACTGACAGTGGTGTTAATGTAGGTTGAATTTACATGTGGAAAGTGATTCTAAAATTAGAAAGGTTGAACTGCAAAAAACCTACTCTATTTTTAAAAAAGTGATGAAATGGTAAAAGTATAAACATGCATTCTGTACATTGATAAACCTCCAGAAATGAATGACTATTGCCAAGAGGTTCAAAAAGCTATGTAATCTTTGCAATTACATGTATCCAAGCTTATGAAAAAAATCAACGCCAATACAGTATAGCACTAGGTGTTACGGTGCATTTCTCTCTGTTCCAAGCTTACACATGTGAAAACATTTTCATTTTGAAATGGAGCTCATCCATGAGTTACTGAAATATCAGCTATTCTCCAGTTACCTCCACGAGATACTTTTGAATGACTTAAAAGCTATTCTAAGTGATAAATCTCCTCTCCTCCCTCTCAGTCTCTTTCTTTCCTTCAGAACTGTTCTTGATGCTCTGTATTTATGGTATTTTTTAACAAATGTTGCACAACGCCTTAGGTACCTTAACTTTTTGTAATCCTAAAGGCCTTCCACCTGCACTCCTGCAGCCTGCCTTCCACTTGCAGCTCCCTACCCCTTCACACAAGCTGCCAGCACAGAATACTTCAGAATGACTCTCTTGTTTCTTAGCCATCTCCTGGACTTATACTGGCAAACCCCATCGCTATCGCAGGTTCCCAAGGGAAGTGATTGTCACTGATGTTAGAATCACTCTTTTCTGATTCTACATCTGGCTGGAGCTTCCAGTTTACACTACAGGACTCACTCATTTGCTTGCAGAAAGTTTACCAAAGAACCAGCCATGTACCACCTTCCCTAGTCAATGCGTGCTCCCATCAACAGTAACCGCATTATAAACAGCAACTACTCTCAAGGAGTCTGAGTACATCGTGACAAAAAATACTAAGTTATTGTGGGAAAAGTATAATGATGAACCACCTGCTTTATTGGAGAGGGTGCTGAGGGCCAGACACTCACTTCTCTTTCTGACTGGCCACTGAGCAGTGGTTTTCCCTTTTCTTTTTCTCACTACCTTTCTCTTCTTAATTTTTTTTCTTTCACTCCCCCTCCCCCAGTAAGATCCACCATTAGAACTGATGAATGCCATCAAACACAAACTTGCTAGTAAATCTTCATGCAACACTGTGGTCAGTTACAACTCTATCTATCACTTTCCTTATTATACAATATTAAGTACTATTACATTTGATTTTCCTTCACATATTAACCTCTTCTTTTATTACAACAGCATCCTTATGTTTTAGCCCTTTACTCTCCCAATTGTACTTTGTAAAATTGAATTTGAAATATCACAGATAATTTTGTATTCTATCACTGCATATACTGAGTTTTCCTAGCACTCAATGTGTACTAAAAAAAAATTTCTCATGTTTCTTAAGCTAATACAAGTCCTGACTGACCCTAAGTAATGTTAAATTTCTACCATATAAAACTGAATGTTGAATGCCGCTGACATACATTAACTTACTCATAACCGTATGACACAATCGTGTTTTTGATACCATAGAGGAACGAACATTTTCAATCACCTCCTAATCTTTCCAGTTTGACTGAAATTGGAAAAATAAATCAATATGGATCAAGAGATTTCATGTTTTTCATAGCATAAATAAACTTACAAACTAAGCAGTAATTTCACAGTGCAATTAACATTCCCTATCTAAAGTGACTATCATAATATGGACACTTTTAACTGGTGGCAACCAGTGCATATACAGGAGGCAGGCAAACACAGATGAAAGAAACAAAAAAATTATGTACTCTGGTACAATACTAGTAATATTATATTTTGCTGTATATTGATATGCTTTGCTTACCCTGGACCTCTCCTCTAGTTTTGTCATCATGACAACAGTTGCACCACGTTGCTCCCACATCATTCTCCAGAAGTCACCAAAGGTTTCCGGCAATGCCCCTTGGGTTGCTATATAAGCATTCTGTTTTCTGTATCCATCTATGTAGTTGGCATTGATATAGTCACTGCCTGGAATGCCTGTAAAGAGAGACAATGAAAACATGGGGCAACAATTCTGTGCTCTCCTATTGTGTAAGGGCTAAAAAATCCAACGACACAGCTGGATCAGTGAGTATTAGCTTCCTGCACACCAAGTATTACATGGGTACTTGCAAATAAGTGTATGCCATTCGTGGAGCTAAGGGTTACGATGGCTTCTCTGGAAATAAACATTCTTTTCAAAGAAAGGAGTCAGTCTGATACAGAAGTATCAAAGAAGTCTGAAAATCTGCAGTTCATGGGGAGACCTGGGATTGCAAAACTTAACATCAAAAATCTGGTCTGACACTGCCTGCAATCACCCACCAGCACAGCACCCTCTGGCTGGGCTAGACAGGGAAGCCTCTCCAACAGATGTCCCGAGTAGGCCCCATTTGACAATCTTCTTGAGTTTATTGTATTTCTTTTATATACAGAAAAAGGACTAATGTTGTCAGGGTATTAATATTACTACCACATTTTTTTTTCTGTTAAATGGGAAGCTAACTATGAGTTTTCTTTTAATAAAACATGTTATGTAAGTCAGGTTTAAGAAAGAGTGGAATGTGCTATATGGTGAAATAAAGACCTCTGTAAGTCTGAATAAAAACTAAAAGTGTGAAGAGAAAGCATAATGTAACACCTGTGGGCACACAGGACCTTCATTCTCAAATACTCAAGACTCAGGTATCTTGGACAAGGCTTACACAGAGAGTTTGGGTGTGACTGCCAGACACATGTCCATGCTTTGAGCCACATGGTAGCGAGCCAGCTCCCAACTGGAACCTATTTGACTGACGTTAGGCAGTGTCATGTCTGTACTGAGACCTGGACCATAACGTGCTGCCTGCCAAGGTCAAGGGGGACTGTTGGCTGAAGATCACGTTAGTAGTCTGAACTAATAAGGCAGCTGTGCTCACAGAAAGGGATAAATATGGACATACAGGTCTCAGTCTCATGTCTCCTGGATTCCAGCAGTGCAGTGTCCAGGTTTTAACTCAGACTATGTGCATGTTGAAAGGAAAAGCATGCAGATGCCAGTTTTGATATCACTAGTTGTTTTTTTTTTTTTTAATTGATGACTTGAGGAAGAAAAGATACTCATTTGAGATATCAGTGCTGGTGAGATGGCAAAGCAGTGTTTTTCACATTACTGGAGTTTTGAATGTGGAATTGTTGCCCAGAAGGGTTAGCTGAAATGCACAACTGTGAAAATGACACAAAAGGCTTCTTAAAGTAGTGAACAGAAATTAATTCTTCCTTGAACAGAAATGAATGGCTCATGTTTACACAGCTGATTTGCTATGCCCAAGTCTACAGCCCCAGGATACGACGCAGGTTCCACTAACTGTTTCAAAAGAAAGTCAAGGTGAAACAAGCTCCTTGGTTTATTCTAAAACTATGACTATTTTCAAACCATAAAGCAACAGAGTTTAATTTCTGCAGTTATGAAACACAATACGTTATCAAATATGTTTTAAAAAAATGTTTTTCAAGCTTTCTGTCAGAAACGGAACCTCCAAATCGATTCTGATGTGTTACCTCCTCCTGGTGACCCCAAACCAGGAATTACCATGCAGTATGCTCCTGTCTTTCCTGACAACCAGTGGCATACATCCAAAAACATCCTCCAAAATAATTTGAATTTGAATGGAAAGTAGAGGTATCTCCTTTAACACTTCTGGTTGGTTGGTTGGTTGGTTGTTTTTAGCTACAATTTGAAGATTTTTCTCCACTCATTCTGGGTAAGCTTAGTGCTTCATTCTACTACTTACTTAGTAATGAACAAACTCACTGACTGTGACACTAATTAAGATCCAACATGATCTTGGGATGATTCAGATAATCTGTTAATGCACGGGTAGCCTGTCATAAAATTTTGCCTTTATGCCGAAGAAATCTTCACAGATTTTCTTGTTTTATATGTTCAAATTCCATTTAAACACAAATTTTATTTTGATTTTACTTTCTGTACAATTAAATGAAAAATCTGACAAAATATGTTAGGTAAGGAAAGAGTTTGTAACTTCAGGGACACAAAAGAGGCAGCAAATGGCACTCCTTAGGCAAGATGCATGGATGGACGCAGGAAGACTGGTTGACTATAATTAGAATGGATTGAAAGTCTCTTCTGGGATAAAAATAAAACAAAATAAAAAAAAAATAAAACCTGCATACTTTACATCTGAAAAGCATGATTTCCCTTCACGAAAGACAGAAATTGGGAGTTTAAAAGCCTCACTCTTGTAGACTTGAAACTTTTTTACATGACACTTCTTATTGTGGATATTGGAATTAATGACTTAGAAAATACACTTGCTAGGCATAATGCCCTATTTGATTCCTTTACTGAGATAATAAAATATTTTTGTGCAGAACAGATGAGAAAGAAAAATGAAGCCAACAGGAGAAATCTACACCAACTGGGTATTATTACCAAAGGAACTGAGAAAGCTGGTAAGAAATGTTTTTTGCATAAATTAGAATTATATTATGATGTCTAGTATCATACTTTGAAGCATATGTTATAAATAAAAGCCTGAGGAAAAAATGGAAAAGAAAAACAACACTTTTTATGGTGGTTAAATGATCTTCTGGGAAAGCTGTCCTCTGGAGCCAGTACTGCACAAACACAGTGTGAAAATTAAGCATGAGAAGCATTGCAAATTGTGCACTAAAGAATGAACTTTTAGCATTGAATCCTAGTACCTGATGTAAAAAATCGTGAATGTCTAAAATTGTAAATGTTATTTCTACTTACTAGCTTGTATTAAGTGTACCACCAAATGACATGAAAATAAGTAATTTCTAAATTAGACAAACTCTAATTCTTTCAATTAGAAAGAAGAAAAGCTAGTCACCAGATATGATATGTTACTTGATCACAGATGCAAGTAAGAAAGAATTCAGTTTAACAACTACTGATATTTGCAAAGAGAATTTCTTCCCTGCTTGGTTAAAGAAATTTCCACTCTATTTCTCTACTGTATGTTCTTTAGCTAGAAAAATTCTTTTACAAACAACTCAGTTTCATGGTTTATGAAAAGGCTGGGACATGGACAGGCAAGTCCATTTACCATAGGATGCGAGCAACTGTTTGTAACTTTAACTAATGCAGTTTTGGGAAAGACTAGGTGCAGCTCCAGACTTCGCACTGTGAGATTTTCATCAACAGTTTATCCCTAGCAGAACACAGTACTCTAACAGGGTTACAGTGCTACTGAGATCAAGAGAACAAGAGGATTCACAATGCTGATTTCCATTGTCTCTCTCACTCACAGTATTCATTAGATGTTTTCTTTGTTCTCCATCCATTCTTATAGTCCCTTCATGTACCATAATCATTTCTCCCACTGAGACTCTTTTCATCCTTGTTTTCATGCATGACCTCAGTTTCACATCCCGTTCCAAAATCCTTTTGTATTCTGTAATACATTTTCTGACTCTCACTCTCTATCTCACACTTTGCCACAACAGTTTTTGCTTCATCAGCTATATCCCTAAAACGCATAAACTTCAAGCCCTCTAGGGAAAGTGCCTTATCATAAGAGGCCTAATGAAGTGTGTGCAGCTTAGAAATACCATATACAAGACCTAAACATTAGTAAATACCTACACTGACCAAGCAGAAACAATTATCAAAAGCAAATATATTTTAATATTAAAATGTCACTTTCTGCAATGTCTTTTCTGGCCATAATCTCATTTTGAGCTGAGAAAGCTAAACAAATCTTTGTCAGGTCTAATAGAGGAAAAACAATCAAATGACAACTAGTTTGACTGCAGTAAAAAGAAATCCTGCAAACCTTTTTTAGCGGCCATAGCTCGAAGGCAACACACCAACATGCACAGCAGTAATTGCTATCATTACTTAAATTTGGGTTTAATAGCTAAGAGAGGTCAGTTGTTCTGTCAAAACATAGCTCAAGAAGGTGACAAAGTAACCAAATTCTGCCTTCAGTAATATTGATCTGAACCTCAACTAAGTCTATTAATATCAGTGGGGTTTACTGCAGATTTAGGATAGCACACTTGAAGTGTAAATTTAGAGTAATCCACTAACCTGACTTTTAAAAGTTTCATGAAGACAGAGACACAGTTTCTGCACAAAAAGTCAGTTAAAGACTAAGCTTCCAAATCGTATTTCTACCATAACTGTTTTCTAGTAGACTTTTCAACTATGGTGATGAATGACCAGAATCTGTAATCTCTTCGTTCTGCCAGACAGGAATTGAGCACAATGGGTGAAGAATCAGATGAGTAGCTGAGCATAAAAGACGTCCTATTTTCAACTATCTCAAGCGTACAAAGTAGTCTAGTTTTTACAGAGTAAGAATGAATGAGAAATGAAACAAAATTAGCCAATGCTACAATTAAAGTACAAAATATTTACAAAAATTAAATCTACAGCTCCCAATTCAGGCTGAGACCATACTCATGAACTAAGATGACACTACAGCTTGTGGCAACATACATTCAGATCCACAAAGCTAATAATGCATACCTCGGAATTACTTGATTTCTTGAAGACAGTTATAATTTTAAATAGCTTTAATTAGACTTCACATTTTATCCAGAAACTAAATCAAATCATGAAATTATTTCAAGCCTTTACAAAGGCTAACTACTGAACAGGCTTTCTTTTTCAAACAAATTAAACCATAAACCTTTGTTTCTGTACTGCTTGCTTAAGAGATGCGCTGTTAGTCATAAAAAGAGTGTCAAGTAATAGGATTAAATTCTGACATGCTTGCCAACAAGTTGGATAAATGTAATGTTGAACTTAAAATGCTGATGAAGCTGTTCTATTGGTTTAAACCAATGCCTGACGTTTTGAACTATGTCAGAGCAAAAACGAACTAAGGCAGCTACTGGGTGCCAAAAACAATGCCTTATGTGGAAGTTATATGGAGATTATCAAATTCAAAAGGTCTAACCACAAAACTGTACTGTAAGACTCATTAAAAAATGAAGCAGTTCAGGCCAAAAGATATATCTGTAGTAATGAACATTGGTGAACATTGGTAAAATGAAAGCTTTTTACAAAGACTGAAGAAAATTCACTACATATCATCCTAACAATGTGAGTAAGAAAGAAAAAGAAATGATAGAAAAAGAATACCTATAGATTGCTGAATTGTGGGTGGACTGTTAGGACGAGGAAAGTCTGGTGAAGAGGGAAAGGATGAAAGACATGGAGTCTCAAAATAAAATGTCACATTACAGAGAATTATGGAAACAAGGCAATGTCAAAAAGGGATAGGCAGAAGACACAGAATTAAGCAGGACAAAGAAAGGGATTGTGTATAGAACAGAAGACAAGTATTTTAAAGGAAAAGAAAAAGGCAAGACAAATCTGAAAAAAGGTGAAATGTAGAGATGGCATCTAAGAACCAGAAGCTGTAGAAGATCTGCAGGAAAGGTGAAAAACTCGGACGGTGAGGAGAAAAAAATCAGACAGGGAAACACGAGGGGCTCTGCTCAAGAAAAAGAAAGGAAGCTTGGATTTGGTTTAGAAGTTCAGTTTTAAGAAAGGGTACAGAATGAATGTAAATGGAATGTTTACTGTAGTTCCTCAAAGACAGAGAACACAGCTTTCTGCCAGCACTTTGGCCACAATACAATGAGAAACAGTATGTTGTATGATGGTGCAAAGCAGATATCAAAATCCAACATGAAGTCATCATAAAGTGATTACTTATATCTCACTGAAATGATTTAGTCATTCTTTAAGACTGAGTAACACTAAAGTTATCTATCAAAGGATATAAATATTCTTTTATATCTCTAAATCATGCTCTGAAAGGGCCAATGAGTGCCTCTACTAATATGAAATGAAATGATTTCTGGTTTGATAGTTCCTACAAAACACAGTTTCAATTTGAGTGCGTGTGATTTCAAAGTTATTAAGAACGACAATATTTTTACTGTTAAGTTAGAACTACAGTAGCATAAACAGATCCATAAATTAAAATTATTATTCCCTACTACTTATCTCAGCATTGTTGTTGAGATAGACAACATGAGAACTACCCACCTTATCACCTCATCACTGAAGTACTATTGTTATTTCTAACATGCAGGGGCTGTATTAAGCTATGTATAATTATATATTGTTAGCAGAATGCAACACATATGCAATATGAGTCATACAGGACATGACTGTTCAGCAGATGTTCAAAAAGTTATACTGACCAGAACACTTTCTAAACCTAAAGATGATGACCTGCATACTGAATGATAATTTACCAATAACTAGCAACCAGACATGTAAGAATATAAGTAGAATCATAGAATCATTAGATCATCAAGTCCAAATGTACCTGTCCCCTTCCTAAACCATATCACTAAGAAAAAAAATAAGTAGTTTCTTATTCTTTTTCTTTCTTGACCACTTATATTACATACAGAGACTACTAGCTTTAGAAGCATTTTAAAGCCAGTAAATTTCCTATCAAACAAAAATTACACTGATGAAATATGATAGATATTATTTTTCATCTTTTAACGTATTAGCCTTACATAAGTTCATGCCACTTTCGGCAAACTTTTAGCTTTGGCTTCCCCAAAAAGAACTGGCAAGACCGTAAAATGGAGAATGTTCAATCATTTTTTTCCTGCGTATTTTATGTACCCCTTAGAGGTTGTTCTATTTCTCTTTTAATCAGTAAATTCTGTCCTTAAATCTATTTTTGATGCATGTAGTAAACTTCACTAGATTATAACATTCTTTCGTTATACTGTAAAATTCTAAGTGACCCTCTCAGACAAATACAAAAGCAGCACAGCATGAGTGATGATGTTTCAAGAAAGTAATACTTTCCTTCAAGTGGAAATTCAAAACACCACAACTAATCTAAGTTTTCTTTCCAAAGGGATATCTAATGTAATAAAATTTAAACAGTGGTGAGCTTAATAATACAAAAAATATTTCTTGAAAAGTAAGCAATTATGTTGTGGAACTCCATGCTTAATGCACTTACAGAGGTTAAGAATGTAGAGGGGATTCAAAATCAGGTCTCAACAAGTGTAACAAGAGTTATAAAAGGTAACAAACGAAACAAATTCAAAGCATTACTAAGCCTTGTATTTCAGGACTAAAGGAATTTTCAACCCCCTGATGTTATCAATGGGTGCAAAGAAGTAATTTCAAATCACTACTACACGTTCTTGAGACTTTATAGGAAGCGTTTCATTTTGGCTACAGTGAGATGGACAACTGAATAAAACCAGCCTTGTGCCCTATTCCAGATTAGCAATTACAGCATTTCATGTTTGTGCAACACCATCAAGTGTTGCTACCAAATGTGTACTGGCACAGTTGCCATTAGTGTAGGATTAGTTTGATAGATACTTGGTTTCTTGTACAGATGTATTTGTTCATAAGCAGGGACCAAGTGTCGGGGTATAGATTGGAGCTCTTCATTTTAGAAAGAGCACTATTTTTACTCAAACCTCACCGAGAATATTAGTTTTCTTATGGCCACCAAAGAATTGTAGATAAGGTCTACATCCGCAATCAAATATTCTCCATATAGTTGTAAAAGAATGTAATGTAGTCCAAATTTGGGTCCTGATCAATCTGTATAATAACATAGGTAAAGCAGATTTTTTTAAACAATATTAAAAGTATTGATTTCCCTGGTAGCATGAAAACAAATGCAGCTGTCAACTAATTAAAATGCTAAGCAGGCTGCACATTTTCATTGTAGGAATATTTACTTAAAACTTGAAAGGCAAGCACTTATTACCAAATGCTAAGACCATTGTATTAAATGTACGAAGGCACACACACACAATTTGAGAAACACAACCATGTAAAATCCCAGCGGGGAAAATGTAAGAGGAAAATTAAATACTAATTTATTACTGGGTTTGAGACGAATTAACATAGCATAAAAAGGCATTTAATATTTGACTTATGTTGCTTTTTTCACCATAAACTGAAGACTGAGAAAATGCTTAAAATTATGCAAATCACCAACTGGGTCAAAATCCCCCTTGTGGTTTTACGTCGAACACTGGTATTTCAAAGGGCTATGGTATTTTTGTCTGTTTAGGATCAGTGACAATTATAGGATTCAAAATGTTAGCCTCTTTGTGGTATTCTTTACCTAAAAAGGAAATCAAATGTTACAGTTTAACTGTATGTTGTCTCTGCTTCTTAAAATACTCTGTCCTTTCTTATAGGTACATTGTAGATTTTTTCCATACTTCTACTACCTATTACTTATGAACGTAGTCAAACGTACTGTGTAATTTGATAGTTTTAATTACTTTAACGAACATTTTCTGTTTTGCCTCGTAAGCGTTTTTCCATTCTCTGCAGATGTTCATTTTCTTTAAGCGAACCAAATTTCATGGGCCATTTACATGAAGGGGAACCTAGCAGAACTTCTGAAACCCGTATGTCTGACATAAATTAAAAAATAAATTAGACTTTTTCCTCTTCTCCCCAGTACACAAGCCTTTTTCCAAACAAAATCCTTTGAAAATCTTTAGTCTTCTATGAAATAGACTTATCTCTGAGCTAAACATTTTGTTCTAAAGAACTTAACACAACAACTCAGAACAACAATCCAACTGCTCTTCCTAGTCTTTCCTGACCACATGCCTAGTTCTCTTGTCTCAACCAGTGACACAGAAAGGATATTTTTTTTCTTGAATTACTGCAAATATAATGCTTACTAAAATACCCTCTGTTTAGTGTTGAGACAGGTAGTTCTACCAGGTAGTAGCAGGTTTCTATACAGCTACATTCTTCTACAAGGCAAGGTGAAAAATTGTAAGTGATGTTATAAAAAATCTTGTTTGAATTGCTCTATGGATCTCCGAGGTGGAACGAAGATAAGCAGATTATCACATGCAAATTCTTCAAGGCAATCATTTAAATTTTCTAACACATTTGAAAAGCTTTTATCTGTGTTATCAAAGCCCATGGTATGCAGCTGTAGTAAATAAGGGAAGATCTAAGGAATTGCCTTTTTTTCTTCATAAAGCAGCTAGTATTAAAAGAGATTACGCCAATAAATATTGTCCCTTCTGTATACAGTGTCTTCAGGTCTGGAGTAGCCAAACCTAAGTAGTCATTTATAACTGCAATTAAGTTGTATCATGCTAGGATGGAAAAAATTACGACCTTGAACACAATTTCCTACATACTAAGCATCGTATGCAAGCACTACCAGAGTTACTAAGGGCAAATAATATTTTAATTTAAACTGTTTCAGTTAAATATATAATCAAGTATATTCTGGTCATCATTAATACCTGATTTTCATTAATATAGAATAAACTGGAAATGGGTCTTCACCCAGGAAGCCAATTATTGTTAAGGTAGAAATAGTAAGACAGGAAATTCTCTGAGTGAAAACTAGTGCTTTTTAGTTTTTTTGCACTTGCTAAAAGACATAAAATACCCAGGGCTGATCACCTTCAACAATTTGTTTAAGTTAAAACTGTAAAATGTTCAGATTCTTGGAAAGCTTTTTGATCAAGAAAGAATGATATGATGAGGAGCTCTCACTATATCCCTCTGCTGACCTTTTGGCAGTGAAATACTGAGTTTCCAAAAGCATCTGCATTTGGGCAGAAAGTTCTCAACCCTCTACCTGAGAAAGCTGAACTAATTTTTTTCCTACAGTAAGGATCTGGAAATTGAAATTCTATAATCAGATACGTTGAAAATGTCAGTAATCAACAAAAATGGAAATTCATGCATGGTTACTGCTCTATTTGTTTTGTAGAATTAGTATAAATAAAAAGCAATGATAATTTAGACAATGTGTTTGCATGTACACATGATGTATTCAGTGCTATAAGCGACCCTGTGTCAATTCTAGTGTGTTTTCATAATGAATTAATGAGAATGAATATTAGAAAAGGATTGTCATTATAGAAACTTACTGGAAGTACTTTAATTAACACTTCTTTTACTATGCAAAGGTATAAGGAGGTAAAATTATACTGCATTTTAGGATTTAATTAGTTTAAGCTTAAAGGTATCCTTACCTTCTATTGCTGAGAGTAGAACACGAGAATGGTCATATGCAATTACATTCGCGTATCTATTCTTTGGTTTGTTTACTTCCAGGTTAGAATGTTCCCATGTGAACTGCTGACCAGGATCAATAGACTTCAAAAGAGAAAGAAAAGAAAAGGGGAAACTTTTATCTAAGGACTACATAGTGATATGATTACAAACATATACTCCCATATTTTACTCTGGAAATATTTTACTTTTGAAAGAAAATTATGACTTTGAGAGACATTGTAACGTTTTATACCATATTATATAAAGTATTTTGTATATATGCATCTGAAATTTCCATCAAGAATTTAAACTACAGGCTTTCTATGGCTTTCTCTTCAGAAAGGCAAGGGGATGCTATCCATCTTCTTGTCTTTTCATTCACTCTGGTGTAACTGGGGTTCGAGCATAATAGAGAATTAAAAAAATCTCAAAAACACTAGGATGAAGAGGAATAAATATTTCTGTCTTTCTCTATTACTAAGTGCACATGTTCAAACAATTCAGTGTCCTGTTTACTAAATAAACTCCAAATGCTCCTAAAGAAGCTTTCCAGAAGAAAAATAATGTTGTTCCTGTTTTTTCATTTTGATGCCAGGTCAACATATGATACTGATGCTGCTTAGGGAACCAACTACATATGATCCAGGGACAACATAAAGAAACATAATTTTTATTTCCTTGAGTCATAAATAAGAGAGCAATTCAGGCATATTTGAAACTTTAATGATCTCTTATTTATATATATAACTATATGGTCCTAGAACCACTGTTTATTTCCTGCTTCCTCTATGTTCTAGGATGAAGATACTGAAGCTTGTTCCACACTCTTCTGTCCTTCATCAGCAGTAAGACTCCAAGCTTTATTACTTACTTTCACCTCTATGGTAATGTACACCTCTACATGTACATACAACTGGATAAAAACAAAATACATAGTAGATGGTACTTGCTTAAGCCGTCTATAGTAGTGGCTGTATGAAAAGTCATCTCATAGTGAGTAGTCACAATTAACCATGTATTCACTTCCTGTAACATTAAAGACCTCAAAATTATTTCATCATCACATACTTGCAGCTATGGTTCATGGCTCATACTCTTTGCTTAACTCTGGTAACAATCAGCAGGTCCCAATGCCAAGTTGCTGTAAATTATGAAAAACTAATGACACAGAAAAGCCTAGATGGGGCAGTTCACCAATACTTATGTTCACTTTTCATGAGCACATCAGCAACAATGCACAAGCAGAAGCTCCGTACTGCTAGTACAGCATCAATCCATCACTTTTACATGACTTATACTGATTCCTCCCAGGGTTACAACAGCTGCAAGTCCATTTATGATAATGGAAATGAAATATGACCTGTAATCTGTTAGAGTAGGTATTATCAGACAACGAACATGTGTGAAATTAATTAGTGTGATCTATTAGGATATATCCCTTAGATTAATAATTACAATTTGGCCAGTCAGAAAACTGCTTCATTCTTATGCAGACTTACGTAGCATACACAATTTATTTAAGTAACATTCAGAGAGTGACTTTGCCTCTTTCCTGAGCTTATTCTAAAAAAATCATTTTGCCTGTCTGCCTCACAGGGAGATCTTAGAATACCCTGTATTTCTGCTTAGGAAACCAAGTCCCAATACCTTATAATAATACCTTACTAATACCTTAAATTCCATTAACTTTTTTAACAGTTATCAGCTAATTTTCCTGAAATTTGCTAACTTTCATTATAGTCCTCTGGAGCAGGATCTGACTGAGCTCCTCTGCATAACCTAGCAGAGATTAACTGATCAGAGGAGTGTCATGGTTAAGGCTCTGGATTACCCTTTGCATATTGTTTTATCTACTGTAGCTGAGGCAGAGGGTTTGGCAGCTCCTCCTTTAAGGGTTTTTATCAGAGGAATAAGGAATTAATGTACTGCACGGGAGCACGATGAAGGCCACGAAAATTTTGTGTTTTAGATATGATTCACTTTATTGTGAATTTATTGTTGTATATTTTTGTGTGGCAGTAACGATTCAAAAAGTGTTCTTAAATGGTTTGCAGCTTTGAATGAATCGGATTTCTTTTAATTTCCACATAATATTCACACTCCACCCCTTCACCCCCGAAAATATATTTTTTTAGAACACAATACGTGGGTTCACAATCTTAGCACCTTGTGGGAATATGTTTAACACATTTTAAACGTTAATAGTATTAATATCTTACTATTTTTAAACTATTATCTTAATAGACTAGGCACTAAGGGTTTTAGAAAACTGTTGATGGCTTTTTTTGAGCCATGAAATAATACAGTTTTCAATACTCAGGGATGTAAGGAGGACCACCAATCAAACCTCTATGCTGGACTTCTGGAGGGCAGATTTTGACCTGTTCAGAAGACTGGTCCGGAGCACACCCTGGGACACAATCCTCAAAAAAAGGAGCGTACAAGAGGGAAGGAGGTGCTTCAAGGAAAAAGTCTTGAGTGCACAGGAACAGGCTATACCAATTAGCCAAAAGGCAAGCTGGAGGGGAAGACGACCACCTTGGTTGAATACAGAGATACTGAAGGAAATCAGAGATAAAAAGAGAGTCTACCAACTGTGGAAGGCAGGGCTAACTACTCAGGAAGAGTATAGGACTATAGTTAGAACATGCAGAAGGAAAATCAGAGAAACAAAAGCGCAATTTGAAATCAATTTGGCTACTTCTGTTAAGGATAACAAAAAGCGCTTCTATAAATACATTAATAATGAAAGGAGGGGCAAAGAAAACCTCCACTCTTTGTTAGACCTGGGGGGAAATGTAGTTACCAGGGATGAGGAGAAGGCTGAGGTACTCAACACCTACTTTGCCTCAGTCTTCACCAGTAGAAGAGGTGGCCCTCAGGATAACTGGCCTCCGGAACTCAAAGATAGAGACAGGAAACTAAATGGCTCCCCTGTGTTCCAGGAGGAAATAGTCTATGAATTACTGAGCCACCTGGATCCACACAAATCAATGGGATCTGATGGATTCCATCCTAGGATGATGAGGGAGTTGGCGGAAGAGCTTGCCGAGCCACTCTCCATCATCTACCAAGAGTTCTGGCTCTCTGGGGAGGTTCCAGATGACTGGAAGTTGGCAAATGTCACGTCAATCCACAAAAAGGGCTGCAAGGATGACCCGGGCAACTATAGGCCTGTCAGCCTGACCTCAGTGCCTGGCAAGGTTATGGAACAGATCATCCTGAGTGCAATCACACAGCACCTTCAGGACAGACATGGGATCCGAACCGGCCAGCACGGCTTTGTGAGGGGCAGGTCCTGTCTGACCAACCTGATTTCCTTTTATGATCAGGTAACCCACCTGGTGGATGAAGGGAAGCCTGTGGATGTAGTCTATCTGGACTTGAGCAAAGCCTTTGACACTATCTCCCACGGCATACTCCTGGATAAACTGGTAGCCCACGGCTTGGACAGGTGGACTCTCAGGTGGGTTAAGAACTGGCTGGATGGCCGGGCCCAGAGAGTGCTGGTGAATGGGGTTGCATCCAGCTGGCAGCCGGTCACCAGCGGTGTCCCTCAGGGACCAGTGTTGAGTCCAGTTCTGTTTAACATCTTCATCGATGATTTAGATGAGGGGATTGAGTCCATCATAAGTAAATTTGCGTATGACACCAAGTTGGGAGGGAGTGTCGACCTGCCAGAAGGCAGGAGGGCTCTGCAGGGGGACCTTGATAGGCTGGAGAGATGGGCTGAGTCCAACAGGATGAAGTTAAACAAGGCCAAGTGCCGGGTCCTGCACTTTGGCCACAACAACCCCATGCATCGCTACAGGCTGGGGACAGAGTGGCTGGAGAGCAGTCAAGTGGAAAGGGACCTGGGGATGTTGATTGACAGGAGCCATCAGTGTGCCCAGGTGGTCAAGAAGACCAACGGCATCCTGGCCTGTATCAGGAATAGTGTGGTCAGCAGGACAAGGGAAGTGATCCTTCCCCTGTGCTCGGCGTTGGTGAGGCCACACCTTGAGTATTGTGTTCAGTTCTGGGCCCCTCAGTTCAAGAAAGATATTGAGGTGCTGGAGCAGATCCAGAGAAGAGCAACAAAACTGGTGAAGGGACTTGAGCACAAGTCCTGTGAAGAGAGGCTGCGGGAGCTGGGGTTGTTTAGCCTGGAGAAGAGGAGGCTCAGGGGTGACCTCATCGCTCTCAGGTGGGGGTCAAACTCTTCTCCCAGGCAACCAGCAACAAAACAAGAGGGCATGAACTTAGACTCTTACAGGAAAGGTTTTAGGTTTAGGATATCAGAAAAAAGTTCTTCACAGAACGAGTAATCAGGCATTGGAATGGCCTGCCCAAAGAGGTGGTGGATTCATCATCCCTGGAGGTTTTTAAAATAAGACTGGATGGGGCACTTAATGCCATGATCTAGTAATCATGATAGTGTTGGATTAAGGGTTGGACTTGATGATCTTGGAGATCTCTTCCAACGCAGATAATTCTATGATTATTGTGTTTTGTTTTCATATCACTTCTGTGCTGTGCTGAAGTATAGAAGCAGCAATCTGATCCTTTCAAAATTAGGGCTTGGTCTTTCTATAGCCAAAATATTGTTTTTTCTGACTACACAGTGAAATTCATATTTATCAATAAAGGAAGTGGTAAAATTCTATTCTGCAAAAGTTTTATGCTGTTTTCTTACAATTTAGTTTTTGCTGATAGATTCTTGTGACAGGGAAGAACTGCATCATTTAGAAACAAATATTTTTTTACTTTTACTGCTATTTATTTCATCTATAGTGAAGACAAGTAATTTGGGTAATAACAGCTACTTGTAAAGATAAAGGATAAGGTGTGTTTTTGCATATACAGTTGCACTTAGAAAAATATGACCTAAGTAGATTCTTCTCCATTATGAGTATGAGCTTCAACTCTATATTATACCTATTGTTAATGTGAATTCATAGATTATTAATAATACTTTACATATAAAGCTTAGGTTCCACTGTTCAGTATTTTTCTTCAATTTTTCACTCCTTATTACTTAGCTGATCTAAAGATGCTTTTCAAAACCAATGGAAAAAATACCAGCAGCTTTTTCTGTCAGCAATTTGTAGAAGCAGATGAGGATATATTCATCACAACAACATACTATATTCCCCACTCACTTCTTTGTGTGATGCATAGCCAGATGGTGTAATTCAGTGATTAATATTTAGACCCACATGCAGACATAGTTAACATAAATTATGTGGAAACCAGGCAAATGGATTGAACTTTAATCTTTCCTGTTTTTCTCACAAATCCGAACCACTTTGTGGCACTACTATCCTCCCACAAAGCCCTGTTTTGGCAAAAGAAAATTAATCTATATTTCCTCAGACTTAATAGCCACACTGGAACAAAGATTAGAGTGGTATTGGCAGACACATTTCAGAAGTGTGAAAGACCAATAACTCATGAATAACAAGTCTGTACTAACAGTTTTAATGAGTGCTTTAATGGTTTAATGGATGGTACTTTAATAGGATTTCTAGTATATTCATTCTGAAAGCTTGTCTCCAATAAAATTGTCATTAACAAAGATCTGGATTTCTTCATAGCATAACTGTGTAGTATGGGTGCTTTGTGTAAAAGAAATAAAGGTATCTATAATACTGTTATTACCCTCCCATGCTTTGTATTATCTGCCAGCTATGGCATTCTGAATGGCTAGCTGGTGGAAAAAAAATCTGATCTGCTACTGGGAAAAGACTTGAACAATATTTACTAGTACGATGCATCATCCACAAAATTTTTCTTTGATTATGAATCAAAGCGTGTTTCCAGAATGTTTTTCCAGAACTTCAAACAACCCCCCTCCAGCAAAATCTACCTGCTCATTGTGAAGTTTTCATTTATGGTATTTAAATAAGAAGGAAATGTTCCCTGCTGTGATCATGAGTCCAGTACATCCTGGTACAGTACTGGGGAAGGAATGAGTATGACAAAGTGTCACTCTCCTGGTATAAGCTGACGTATGGCTGCCTTCAGCGGATCAGTACTCTACTAAGGGTCATCATGCCAGCAAATTAACAGACAGTAGGTTTGAGACTTTGTGTGTTGTGGGGATTGTGAGTTACTATGCAGGTTTGACAAGCGCAGAAAGGGATGTCCTTTAAGATTCTTCCAGCACTGTAGGCTCAAAAAAAATAATGAAAAAGCACTGGGTCACAAAGAAAACTAAGACCAGGTAGAAAAAGAATAAAGAAAAAGATAAATCTGAGAGGACGTCAATACAAATAGACTCTGCACAACTGGAGAAAGTAGTCAGCTACCCATAGAAATGAAAAATTTGACCCTCTTTTATCAACGTCAGTGATTGTGATGAGAATTTCATATCATTGCTGATGAATCTATAATATGATGCTACAGTATCACACAGGCAACTTGCTTCTAAAATGATATTCATATATTACATTACCAAAACATGAATGCTAGATGCATGAACATTGATACACCACATGGAAACTTGCCAACTGGAATTATGTTTTCTTATTAAGGCACAGTTTTTCACATCCCACTGTAAAGGCTGCCATTTTCAAGTGATACAGAGGAATAAAGTCACGTTTTGCACGGGACTAAATATTCTCTGGAACTCAAAGAGAAGTTTGCATCCTAGTCCTAAACCCGGTTAAAAATGCACAGATGAGGCAATTCCAGTTGACTCTCAGAGGAAAGTAACCCACTTGTTCGAGATCAGTTAGAAATACAACTAAGGCTTTTGCCAGCTGGACTCCCCTGAAGAACAATGATTTCCTCTACGATATCAATCTAATATTGACAAAATGAGACCACGAAAAACTTGATTCCAATGGAATCAAACAAACTGTATATGGATATAACTAAAGTATACATAAGGAGGAAAATAAGAATTTGAAAATGTGTTTGAAGGACAGTCTGTTACATAAAAAGCTTTGGAAGACCCCACTTTTTAAGAACGAAACCTACTGTTTTCTATTTCTTTGCCTCCAGCCTTAAGTGTAAACTATTTATTACCTATTTGCAATTAAAATCCTTTGCCCATGATATCATAACCGCTTGTGGTAGAAATAATCTTTTGTTGAAAACAGAGGATTATGCTTAACATCAGATAGGAAATAAATATCAGGAGCAGAAGAATACTTGAGAAATGAAAAACCTTGCTTCGTTTACATATTTTCATGATTAAAGCATCCTTTTTTTTGTTTTATATAATAACGAAATTCAGTGGCTCTTAAACACTAAACTTTGTAATTGTCTCATATGAGACACTCGCGCTTCTTTAAATTTTCAACATATTTTTAAAGTAGTGTCAACATTCATTTTTTTCAAGAAAGGAGTAAAGGAGTGAAATTCTTCACTGATTTCTCCATTTCCCTCCATTTCACTGATTTCTCCATTTCCCACCCAACCTCAGTTTTACCTACAATGACCTACATAGTCTGCCCTTGGAACAATTTTTCTCACTATAAAAAGTGTACTACTTTTCTGTTCCTGCACATATCACTGTTTTCAGTTAGGAAAAATAAAGTTGGCATTTATTACAGTATTTGAATATTTTTACAGTCTCTGTGGAATTCCTTGGCAAAATAGCATTAGGTATCAGTCCAAAACTTAGCACTCTAATATGATAACACCAGCTTTCTTTTGTCTGAATATTCTTTTAATTATATAAGCATAAACATTCACAGCACAAAGGAGGGAGATAATACAGTACTATAAATCTTGACTATTGCCACTTCAGATTTAAATTCTCTGTCATATCTACCGTGCTGACTTGGATCCTAGGTGGAACTAAATGCCAAACAACCTATTGCTATTAATAAGAAGACAAACAACTTTCCATCGTTCACTGACTATACTAACTAATTGTTTCTCAATAAATGGAGCACATCATATGAAAGAAAAGTTAGAGAATACCAATAAATTCTGTTTGTAATATTAAAAATAAGGAAACCATTGTAAAGATAAAGAATAGAAAACAAACTGTTGCTAAGAAGAAATGGATTTTTGTATATGAGTCTCTATTATCTGCAATGATCCAGCAGTTAAATACAGATGTTTCTTTGGTACAGATTCATTAAGTAGATTATCCATTCTTCATGTACTTTTGAAGCATTTTACATCAATAATAAGTTTTGTATGTGCTTCTACTATATAATTTTTTTTTTAGTGTCCAGTGTTTAACTTGTTGCAACTCAAGATACAAGAAGATGAATACATTATATTCTAAAAATTGTCTTCTTATCACAAATCATATGCACTGGTACTGAAAAGCTACAATAAACCTTTTTAATAAGATAGCAATGTGGCCCAGAGTCAAAATGCATCTTCACCTTTTCCAATACTCAGTGTTAAATCAAGACTGGCTGCAATTTACAGAAAGACATCTGATGAAAAAAAACATTTAAATTATATGCAGGTTCTTGTAACATTAGTTAACCAGTGCATATACACACAGAGAGAGTCTGTAAGCATAATTTTGTGTTACAGCAACATGTTCTCACTCAAAAAATGTATGAACCTGAATCTACTTTCTTAGGGGTGTAAAGCTATGACTACAGATTCCAGATTATAAACATGAAATTAGTTTGCACAAGACCCAGGAATTTGCTTTCAGAAGGTTTTCTGTTCTATGTTAGAGAAGGAAATAACTTTACAAATACATCTAGGGTATTGCATGAAGTAGGTAGAACATTACTGTTCTCATTCAGCCTATCTATCTTCGTGACCACTTTTTATTGTTAAATTCTCAAGCCTGAGTTAAGAAGGAGGTATGATATAGAGGTCAGTTTCTTAAGAATATGGCTTTCTGCATAGCAGTGGTCAAGTCCATATGAAACTTTGCATCACGTAATTATCCCATTGAAACTGCCAAAGTCAGCAAAAGCTTGTTAATAATCTGTTAGGGTGTTTAAATTAGGGACACTCTTGTCTTTAAATTAGGGACTAAAAAAGAAATATGTGATATAAAGGATATGTCATGGTAACAAAGCAAATCCCAACATTTTGCAAAGGCTTGGAGATCGCAAGAAAAATTGTTTGAAAAATTTATTTTGAAGTAGAAATTTACTGAGAAGAGGAGATAGCACTACGTATGCTAAAAGTACAGAAGCACTTTATCCAACAGGAGAATTATAAGTTTATTTAAATCTTGTAATACTCATACTCTTCATTGCTTGACAACAATGAAGGTCTATTTTTTCCCTTTCTTTTTTTTTGTTGCTTCCCTGAGAATATATAGTTAATACTATACATATTGCTAATTACTTTCTTGCAATACCTACTTCCCAACCTGTCACATTACCTTGGGCGTCTCCTTCAAAACCAGAGTGCAAAAGAATGTAGTTTGGACTTTGGACTTATTATTTCTTTAATGGCAATTTCAGATTCTTTCTCAACTAGATTTCACACAGCACAAAAAGGAACATATTTTTAGGAAAAGAAAAACATAAACAAACCCTCCCCCACTCCAAAACACTCCCCCCCCGAAAAAAAACCCCACATTTGGGAAGCATTGTACCAGATGAATGGGGAATAGTGGGTTCAGTTTGGGTTTATTTGAGGAGAGCAACCCTGTCTTCTCTTATCATCCAGGTGTATAAAGAAGTTTTCCTTCATTTTGCCTAGGATGGTTGCAAGGAAGTTAGGGGGTTTCATTAAAAATTTATGCTAGAAGGTATAAATCAGCAGAGGAGACGACATGTAGATGTGCATCTTCTGTGAAAGAAATGTTTTCTCTCATTTGGAAGTAGTGAAGAGACAGGGAGGTTTCTGTATGTCTGAAGAGGAAGAAGGAACAGGCAAGGATGCAATAATCTTCAAAAAGGAGAAAAACAAACTTGTATGCAATTTTGAACAGAATTTCTGATCAAAAGGCAGAGAATTGAACAGGAGCAAGGATGGAACAGGGAGAAATATTCAAACACTCCTGAAGAGCTGAAAAGGGTGTACGTAATATGAAAAGATAGTTAGAGTTGTGAAACAAGTAATTATTTTGAAGTGGCAACTAAAATAAGGTGTGCTAAAAATAATTAAAACATAATTTCGAAAAGAACCTAACTTCCTGAAAGGAATTCTATAGGCTGGATGAGAAGTAAGTTTTATCAGAAAACTAGAAATATTTTTTATTTTATGTTACCACAAAGTTGTCATAAAAGTCGTTGTATACTATCAGTGTATTTTGGAAGAATTTCATCAATGCAATGTAAGAAATTCCATAAAAAGTAAAAGTAAAAAATGGACTTGCCCATGAAGAAAGGGACTTATGAAAAAAAAATCATCAGCGGTAACTGATGAAAAAGGTTTGTTACTCCAACTGACAATTAACTGGAGGACTTTATTAGTATCAATAAATGTCAGTGGTTTCCTTGAATATGAGAAATATCTTTTTCCTCCTGTGTCACCAGTTCAAATATAATCTGAAGTGACAATAACTGAACTGTTACCATCTGTTCCCATTCTGCCTTGGAACTAAAAGTTGCTTTTAAGGGTCCCAATCCTAGACTACAAATGTTCCCACCAGCTCCTTTGTGCTGGCAGTAGAGCTCATGCAGCCATGTGGTAAGCTAGTTCAGGGAAATGATCCAACTGAAAATAGCAAAGAAAAATAAAACAATTAGTTTTCAGCTGAATCTGTTTCCTGAGATAATCCTTGAACAGCTGCACATACACTAGTGCCAAAATTGGCACAACAGAAGCAACAGGAATGCATTGCCAAGTTAGAGAGATGACTTAACATTGATCGTCAAACTGCAGCCTTAGTCCTCTGCCTAGACTAGACCATGAAACCAAACAGAAGTGCCTTTCACTAACTGTGTTTCACAATAGATGAACTTTGGACTAGATGGAAGTGTGTCTGGGGTGCCAAAGATAAGCGTTGAACACCCTTGGGGTTCAGTGTGAATGAAGGTTGATGTTGACCTACAGTTGCCCATGTTTTAAACTTGAATGTCTGATCACTCTGCTGGTACACACCACCTCAGTGGCACATTTTGTAAGAAAGAAAACAAAAGTGAAAGCGGGGTGTTTACACAGACTGGTAAAAACTTCTGGAGGGAAAGATACTAAGAATTTAGTGATTTAATCTATTTTGACAATGCTGGCTATAAACGGTTAAGATTATGTTCTCAAGATTATGTTAATGATTTAAATAATAAAGGAAATATAAAACATTAAATTTTCAAATTATATTACAGCCTAAGAAGAACCATGTCATCTCCACAACATGCTAAAGATGTAGTAAAGGTGTATTTTTTATTTTTATGGAAATTAAGCTACATCATATGACTTGTAATGAAATTTTTTATATATCAAATGGAATTTCCTGAACAGATATTCTAGGAAATGACTGACCAATCTGAACCAAAACATTCTGTTAACATTCTGTTTCAAACATTTCCCTCTCCATATATGCTACAATCTTTCTACTTAATTAAGAACACAGGGGTTACACGCACAAATGTGAGAAGATACTCCCATATTTTTGTGATTCCAACAGTAAACAGCAATCCTGAAAAGTTCTTCAAACAAATTTGTTTCCATGAACTGTTGAAATTATATTTTCCTTTTGACATGTAATAAGATTTTTTTAGAACAGTCAAGGTTTTCCTGAAAAGCATATTCAATTGAATAATAAGCAATTGTAGTTCCCCATGTTAGTAGTTACTATTTAGTTTTGACATGTTCTGTCAAAACTTTTTAAATACATTGGGCATTTGCAGGATCTCTGTACCATACAATCACTGCAGACCCAATGTATCAAAGACTTCTTCAGTGTTTTTTAACTGCACTGTCAGTGTTGCTATGAACCTTCAAATGCAATAAATGCGCAGTCCCTAAAAAATGAGAGTAACACAAATTTTTACTTCACCATGCTAACAAAGACTTGGGGAGATTTAAGCAGGGATTAGTGACACAACCAACTACAAAGAAAACACTGTGTCAGTGATCCCTTTGGGAGCTTTTAAACTTTGGATCGCTGACACGATCACCCATAGCTATTCTAAAGATGCATTCTTTTTCTGAAGGTTCAGTGCATGCTTTGTCTACACAGTTTTAACACAGACCATACCAGCATTGAAGAAACAGCTATAATCTACTGTGTTTAATGGATGGCTATCTAAATCCTTTTAGCCACGAATTACTGACATGAGAGGCTGTTACTCTCCACAGTACCCATTGGGAGGTACACTCCATGGATTACTGATCGCTTATAAGTGATCACTCTCTTCCAGCAAAATTCTTTCATGCTTTTGCAGTCCATCATTCACAGATTATCAGCGTGGTGTTATTGAGGAGAAAAATACAATGTCTCAGAAGTGTTACATTAAGTAAGATATCAGGTGATTACAAATTCTTCTAAACCATGCAAAATTAACAGTGGACTGTAACTTCTTTGGAGCTTATACTCTACGTGTCCTGTCAACATTACATAGAATATTTTTTAAATAAACTAAGGATCTTTTAACTGCAGAGTAGATGGATGCTTGTGTATATTAAAAGGAGTAGGTGCCATATCATTCACACACTACATCAAGTACGTAGCCATGGAATCTGCCTGATGTGTAGCATTGTAAAAAGAGAACAGAAAGTTACAAGCAAAAAATCCACCTTACCCAATATAGTCATTTTCCACAGAGAACTTTTTTAACTATGGTTTTACCATGATACAAACTGGCACCATCAGGATGGCAACATATCGGAGGTAAGTCTTACAAAACAGAAGCATGATATTTTAAACAATTGAATAAAGTGGGGGAAATTACCTCATACTCCTGTGAGAACTTCAAATTGTCATTTGCTTTCAATCTTTCAATATGATCTGCAAGTTCCAAGATAGGTATTGGAGGGTGACTGGCCATACCTATTGAATAAGAAAGAACAACAGGATTTAAAGTAAACTACAGTGATGGCCATGCTCTAAAATTTAGAATATGCAGTAGTTAGGATGGCTAGAAATGTGTAAGTAGTAAAGATGTCATATGTGAGATAAGCAGGCAAATACTTTGCTTACTCAAAGCAGGACATGCTCTGGATAGATGAGCTCTGAAGCCAAATTAAAAGGTCACCAAGCATATTCCCAAAGCTAACATTCCTAGTGTAGAGGAAAGAGTTACTGTGATATGAATCAATGAGGTTAGCTAGGCATGAAAAAATGAGAGTTAGTCCTGATGTCGACCTCTGCTTTGAGTAATGACTCTTAATGCCATTTCAAACTCCTCCTCCTGCACTGTATGAAATGGAAACTCCATTGAATTAGATGTGGAAAGGTGAGTTAAGAAACCGACACTGAAAGAGCCCTAAAGGAGGAAGAACAGTGTTTTGACAGAAAACAAAGTGACTTATGCATAATCAAGAAAAATGAACTTGAAGAATGAAGGTTACCAAGGTAACCAAGGACACCTGAACCTGCAAAGGAAATGGTAAAAAAAGCAAAGAAACCTCAAACCAACAAAAAACTAACTTATAAAATAAATTATAAAAAAATGAATGGGTAGCTTGAGGATTAATAATAATGCTTTAAGGTCAAGAAGACTAACTATGTATTCTGACTAAATTAGACATACCTAAATATTTTATGACATTTTGAGGTGACTGACATTCACATGCAAATATGAATGACTAGCATACCATGCACCATTACTTTTAGACAACAGTCATTGAAGACAAGATTGGACATCAAACAATTAGAACTTCAAAAATGTTTTCACTAGTAGCAGATTGTAGAAGCAGGGGTTGCAGAGTTTGGCTGGACACACATACTGACTGCACTAGTACCTTAGAATATGTTTAACCTAAAACCCCATTCATCAACCCCCAAAAGTACCTACAATCTACTTCAGGTGTAAACATCTTTGTCCACTGATGAAGGGAATCAGAGATGGAGATGGGTGTGGAAGGCAGTACAGGGACAGCAAGGCAAAAGAAAGACAGAAAAGATGTGGGGTCAACTAGAAAAATCTGCCAGCTGAAGATTCACCAGGTAAAAATTTGCAAATATCTTTCTTTCACACTAATAGTCTTCACAACCCATCTCCACAACGCTTACACAGTTCTCTTAATGCTTTATACTACCACACCTAAAAGGAAACTGAATTTTCAATTGCTTGTGGGAAGAAACTAGAGCTGGCTAGAAAAATTAAGCTAGTGAACCCCAAGATCTCTTGAAATTACAAAGGGGAAACAGTAATGACTCAAGGGGGCTCAAGCTGGAAGCCATGTTGCACAATGCAGTTTGCTTTGTCACCGTGAATTTCAAGAGCATGCCTAAGACAGTTAACTTGCATTTTCTGTAATGTAGCTGAAAATGACCATGTGATTACAACACAGTCACACTATAGTATGTTTTTCTATTTTATCTTTGTTTAAATTCTTTACTTTTTGTTTCTTTGACATCATACTAGAGTCCAATGTAATGCCCAGCAGCACTTGCCCTATTTCTTCTGACCCTATACATATATATTTACATATTACCTTCATAGCACATCTGTGATGGTGAGACATTATTTAAAGTAGATATTAAGGCAAGCTGTTAAACTATCAAAGCAGCATATTCAGATATAATGAGGAGATTTCTTACAAATTCCAATTAACAAATTAGTCTCTAAGTACTAATTTATTTGAATCAGTTCTGGTAGTCTCCCATTTTCTTAGAAATTTCACTTAATACAACTTGGCTCTTCTCAAAATGAGTGTGGGTGACAGTCATCTAGTAATTACACCAATTGATCCAGATCAAGCACCCCTATGAAAAATACGTGAGTGGAAAAGCACAAGAGAACTCTAGATTGATCCAGAAATGGAGGTGGACTGATGTACATCTAAAACAGTGCTTGAACAGAGAAAATAATAGAGACAAAGATGTTTAGACCTTTTCGAGCGAATCGTGGGAGAGAGTTATTATCATATAAGGACTGAGTGGTAGTTTGGCTAGAGAGGGAGGACACAGAGCCAATCAGGGAAGCGTAGGGGACTGAATTACTGCTCAAAGCTGTAAAAAGTAAAAGCCAATTGGAAATGGGAAACAAATTAGTAACAGCAGTAGACCATCATAATCAATCAATCTCGTACATACAGGCACTTCACACATGCACAAAAAAGCGTCTGGAGACTCAGCTAAGAAGATATCTAAAGGTCCAGCTACCCTACTGTAAACACAAAGGACATAAAACCAGAGAATGAGACTTGCTCATTACATGATGGATCTGACTAAATCACCAGCATCGTGAACACAAATCTCAATAATTAGCTTACTGTGAAGGAATTTTTTTAAAGATGCTGAACATCCATTCTTTTTTAAACTATTTCTGTTTATATGCTTCTCTATATGCCATTTGACATTCCTAAAGGGAGACTTCATATTAAACATTTTGTGTAAAACGAAACTTGACATAAAACTTTCTTTCCCAAGGAAAAAACCGAACTACTTAAAACTTCAGAAATAGGCAGATTTTGACCACATATGACCCCCTTTCCGCAACTCATTTTAGGCACTTATACTTGGACACTTACTAAATTCCTTCAAATAATATTTTGCAGTTATAAAGTGAAGTAATTGCATTTGTTATATTTTCACCTTTTAATTATATGAAATACCCTCTACTGGTATGATAAAAGTAGCTACTTTTTGTAAAAAATTGCTAGAGGACTTTTGTTATGTAATCAGTCTATGAATCACAACAAGTATCATAACAAAATATGCCATGAATGAACATATTAAGATATCATATCTCATGCAAAATCTCCTATTGAGCTTAATGTGAGTTGCATGTGAACCGCAGGTGTAGAATTTGACTCAAAAAACCCACCCGAAATACAGCTAAACACATTGTAGTGGCTACAAAGAAGAAAACACACATTTTTTGCCACACCTCCACATCAACCAACATATGCAATGAAAATTCAAAAAATTAAAGACAAAAACCAGCTGAATTACAACAAATCCTATGACATGCTAGAAAGTCCAAAGAAACACCATGCTGAAAACATGCTTTCCAACTTTCTTTCAAATAAGAAACTAAAGCAAAAAAACCACAAAATCTAAAACAGAAAGAAAAAGAAAACCAAAAACCCAAAAGCCACCACATGCAAAACACAGCTGAAAGTGTATTTGTAAGAAGATTTTATTTCCAGATTTTAGGTACATATTGCCAAATGTGATTGAATTATGCAGTCTAGTAGTAACCTGTCCACAAAAGTTAAATGAGAATTTGTAGTGTAATTACAGCGTAGAATTATCATCTGTTTAATCTCTGGTAAACACATGACTAAGGAACATAGAATACCATATGCACCACAATTTCAGTGAAAAATTGAGAGAGTAAGGTCATCTGCATACTAACAGACACAAAACCTGTTAAGTGTACTCCTTTACCCCACTGAAATAAGTGGATGTCTTGGCCTTGTTAGTGTGTTAAAAATTAGGAGTTTGTATGTGTGCTGTCAGGATTTTATGATAACGGCTTTTAAGAACAAATAAGAAACACATTTATTTCCAGACTTGATCCTGCAGGTTGACATGCCCACAATAAATAAGAAAAAAGTTAGACATTAAACCAAGTGCATAGCTAATAGCATACAGACTACAACCTAGATGAACCGAAAGCACGACACATTATTTTCAGAAAAATTTCTTTATGAAATGAGTCATATTTCAAGTCCACAATGAATTAATATTCTGTGATTTTAAATACTGATTTATTACATCGTCATTTTAAAGTAATTACACAGAATACCCTCCCATACACCAAACTGTGTTGGTTAAGGCGTTATCCCATTACAGAAAGAGGATGGAATCGGTAACAGTGGTTACCGTGACTGATACTTACCTTTATCAAAAAAAAGTAGAAAGAAATACATATTTAGAATTTGGACAAGGAAAATTGAAAAAATGAAAGATCACTCTGATTCAGTAGGAATTTGTGATACAGAAAAAAACAGCAAGAAAGCCTTTAGGATATTTGACAAAAAAAATACTGTTACTTTAAAATTTCTTTTTTTCATATAGTTAGAGCTAAGCCAGAGAGTGCTCTTACATCTTGTGTACAAAGCTGAATTTACAACATTAGCTCTAGAGAAATATGTTGTTCAGCCACTCTCAAATAGTTACCAATGGAAATATAATATTGTAAAATGAAGTCACATTTATTCTAGAAGAATTTATGTTTTTCAAAACTAGATGAATTATTTTGTAATGAAAATAATTTTTTGTTCTGTATCAAAGACTTAGCTCTACCAATGAACCCCAGGAGCCCTGCTGCCTCACAGTAGAAACCTCAACTCTGAGTCAAGTGTAAAATCTGTCTACACTGAGAAAACGGAAGACTTAATTTCCGGACCCTAATCTAAAATTGTTCAACACAGTACCATGTTGCAAAACTATTGGCTAGAATCCAGAAAATAAAACCAAAACCCTCTTGTGAGGAGCAGAACTTTCAGATTCATCTAAGTGAAGAAATCTCCTATCTTACAAAGCAGGTGACTAATGCCAGACATCACTTTTTCCACTTTTGTTTTTTGCACCTTTTCCCTCCGGACTTATTTACCCTTGTCCCGCCTTATTTGAAAATAAATTAGTGGAACTTCTTAAGAACTTGGAATAAATGAACAGCAACAAAAAAAGCTGTAATAATTCTATTTATTTTTCTTGTATTTCCAGGCATCTTATTTAGTTTGTAGGAAATAATGAGATAATCGTATAATTGGCACCCAATTTCACAAATTACTTATAAGTGTGACACATCTTATTTTTAAATGAGGAAAAAACTCAGTCATTTCTGAGGCATGACTTAATTTAGTTCTTTGGCTCATTGGCAGATTGAAGTCTTTACCTGAACCTTGAGTCTGTCATAACCCACTCAAACAATTTAACATCAGTTATTTTCCTCTATGCAAAATCGAGATTCCTCACTTAATGAAATCTTTTTTGAGGGCTTAATTATTACCCCTTCCATACCTTTACTCTCCAACATGGTGTAGAGACTTCTAAAATTTATGCAATAGGTTAATGATGTTAATCCCATATTTTCACAGGAAACATACAGAATGGGAAGAAAGTGACTAACTTTCTCTGCGCTACTCCAGTTCCGGAATAATAACAGACTTTCAAATGAAAACCCTTATGCTACTGAGACATTGCATATTTTCATGTTTACTCAAAGAAAACTTCGCACAGCTGTGACCCACTCACTGGCATATGGGCTCATCTAACAAATATACATTTTTGGACAACACATATGGATATGAGATCTTATTCTCAGATGTAGAACTGTGGGTTATTCCAAATATCAAGACAAAATGTCAAATTTATCTATGGAGTTATTCTATCCACTGAGCAGTGAAACCAGAGATTAATTTGATCCTTCCTGGGCAAGGTAAGATAAGAAACCCTTTGGTTAAGTACTAGATTGGTGAAGAATGCAGTTCTGTACTGACAGGTCAGGAAAAAGTGAAAGGAAAACAAGGCATTTATTGTTCTGGTAGGTTATGCTGTGAATTTTACATCATCTTCACGCTGATCTGACAATTTTACAGTAAGTACAAGGTAGTTGTGTCTAAATCATTGCCTAAACATCACCCAAGGGAAAATACTGTTTTCCAATAATTTTTTTTTCAAAAAGTTATGTCTAACCATCTGTATTGGGAGTATTTTGTACTTGCGGTTAGAAATTCAAATTTACCACAACAAGGTTTTGCTTTCAAATTATTTTGATAGTTATATCTGATCAGACCTTTCCTTAGACAAAATCTAGGATTGCTGGCATTTTTGAAATAGGCTATTTAGAAATCATTCAAAGTATTAAAGCTTATGACAACCCAGAATTTTATAAAAGTGTCTCATTCACCTTTCCCAGTCAAAACTGGCAATCTGGATATGCCAATCTAATTCAAAATATTCTTCTCTAACAGTTTTTCATATTGTGGAGTCATTATTAACTTTTTATCCTCCCTTCCACTGGAAGCAACTCATGTACCTGAAAATCTTCAAGCAAGCTGTGGACGTTTTCATAATCCAAACAACAATTATATCACGTCATCTATCCTGATGCAGTTGTGATGACTTGGCGTGCACTGATTATTAACATTATTCACCACTCTGTCATTTATTTTATCTGTAGGTAATGTTTGAAAATGGTAACATTGTACAGCGTAGATAAGGCCATCATATGAGGGTAGATTGCAGATGTCTCGCTAAAAGAAACCCAACACAAAATTACCTGAGTGCCAGTCCTTTCTCTTAGCTGCCTGCTTTGCCCCAGCAGCACCTTACTACCTATTTTTACTACCTGGTAGAAAATTAAAACCACACATCTGAGACTGAAAGAATAACAAATCCAGCAAAACTGGTATTGTAAATGCACAACCCTTCTGTAATTTCTCTATGTTTGTCTCAAAAAGCTTCGTCTTGCATGTTATTATGCACGTTACCACATGCAGTTGGATAAACATTCCAGCAGGATCTAAATATTTAAGTTAAATTCAGCTGGATTTTAATGAAATAGTTGCCCTAATTGAAGTCAGTATGAGTTAGGTGAAGGTCTGCTTTTAGTAGAACAAGAACCCTGCCTTGACTTCACTGGGGCTAAGATTACATATTAAACCCACGTTAATTAGCAAGTGTAACAGGAAGACAAATCTCCTGGGGCAGGATTTTTCTCCTTGATATTCTGTTGCACGATAAGTAACGTAACAGCCTGACTTGTGCCTAGGGGTCTTAGATGGTGCAACAGTAGGAAAAAAAAATGTAATTTGATTTCTGTACCATATTTTTAAAAATAATTTTAATCCCTCATTTTGTGAAAAGATTTACATGGAAGAAAAAGATCTCACAGTAGAAATGGATTGCAGATGCTCTGCTCAGCTAGCTCTGCAGAAAACTGCAAACCTCCCAGATAAACTATAGCACTGCAAGGAAATGTACACTTTCACTTTTTTCCAGTTCTTTTCAGATCCATGAGGTGCAATTATGGTGCCTCCAAGTGACAAAAATTCTGCTATTTCTTAGTAATTTTGCATTCTAAATGTAGATTTAGAATTAACTACAATAAATTAATTTTACATGTTGTTATGATCTGACACCATTTTTTTCTGCCCACATCTTATTTTAATTTATGATGAATACTAAATGGATATGTAAGACACCATATCTTATTATACAGACAGCAGAAAAATATGCTTAAATACGTAGTTGTTAATCCATCCACTCTATTCAGTAAATATCTGTATATAGATAATGACTTGTTTTAGGCATAACCTAAACTATAAGAACCATTATTTTTTCTTCTCAGGCTTCAAACACTTCTATGTTTTACAAAAGTTCTAGATAACATACAAAACCTATGCTCAGTAAGGATGAGTCTACATTAATACAGCAGTCTCAGAATCACAACTGTGAATCAAAACTTTCAGTCTTTTCCATTTACTGCACTTAGGTTCATATTGTGGAGAGGCTGCAGAGCACATCAACAAGATCCCCATACCTAGATGAAACTAAACTATAAGATGAACTCCTGAAGAACACCTAATTTGTCTCAGCTGCTAAAGAGCATTCAGTGTACTGCAACAGACTAAAAAAGCAGGCCTAAGGTAAATCTCAAGGCTCCAGACTCTTCCCTTTCCATGTCTGCTATAGTCATGCAGTGTGGATGTTGGGTCTTTAGCCCCAAAATCATTGCTCTGTGGATGCACTCTTGCTGGGACAAGACTATGTTAATACAGTTACTGCTTAGAAGATCAGAAATCACATTTGCAAGTCCAGTTAACCCTTTAGTAATATTCAGTATGTCAGCTTCTGCAGCAAATCTCTCAGCATCTCAAGTATTTAATTTCTTGCTTGAGCTTGAATTAATTATTTTTTTGCACTTAACGTAATAAATTTGAAAAACACAATTCTATGAAAGATTAAAACAGAGCCAATTAAAAATAAAAAATCTACACACAAAAAATGGTTAAAAAATAATATTATATTAACTATTTCCCTTCTATTGTTTCTTGACCAAACAATGCTTAATAAATAAAATAAGTAAGCAAAATATTTGGAAGTGTATTCCTTCTACTTTCAGAACTACTGGCATGTTAATATCCTCTATGGCCCTAACATATAGCATGATTTTAAAAGACTACACCATTTCTGTAGTTAGTAATTCTTTTCTGTATTGCAGATTTGTAATGTATTGAAACTTCCAATGAAGGCAAGGAACTACACTAACACTGCAGTAGGTAAGAGGGAAGCTCATTTATGAAGAAATAGTTGTAACTACACTGCTAATAAATAGAGGTATGTACATTTCCCAATAATCTTTATGGCATTGTTAGCTTTTAGCATACAAAACACATCCTTCAACATATATGACTTCACGGTCTTCCTTATAATTTGCTCTCATGCAGGATTTTTCTTTGAATAAATAAACTACAAAATTATTTCCAAAACTAACAAAGAAATACATTGTAGAAAAACTAATCAGCAATCAAAACACATTTTTCTAAACATTTTTCTGTTCTGTAACAGCTTCATTAATTAATTTGTGATTACAGAGCTCTTGGTTAAGTATTATTGCCTCTTACCTGGAGTCTGAAAATTAAGGCGTCGCAACTCCACTGGATCTGTGGGATGGTGAGAGGGGACCTCCTTACTGTTGGGTATGCTGCTCTTTCTAGAATCAGATTCAGCCCTCTTCCTGCATGGAAAAGGTAATACATGTCAGCACAAGACTGAAGTATTAACTTGGCAAATAAAGGTGCCTGAGTCTTTAATCATTATACTCTAAAAATGAAATACTTATTTCTGAAAAAGTATTTGATCCAATGAAAAGTAAAATAATTATGCCTGATGAATGAATTGAAATATAATAATATCATAGGGAAAAAAACCCCATGCATTCTGCCCTAGACCGATCCTCTAGATCATCATTCTAGACACCCAAATATTTAACTATTATAAGACATAACATAAACTTACAAAAAATCACCCTACTCTATTTTGAAAGCCAGCCAGCTATATCTTTGTTAAAAAATAGCCAACTCTTGAGCATGTAATTAAAAATGAACACACCAGTTTATTATTATCAAATATTTCATATTTTATACCCACAGTTCTGCATTGCTTATAAAAAGTAATCTGCATTCTTTGAGTACTTTCATTATGACAGAGAACAGCATGGAAGACACGTATCCCCGAAGACATGTATTACTTTTGCCTTCTGTGAAGTAAGAGTCTGCTCTGTTGCCTCTTGTCTCTTTAAAAGATGCACTACGCAGTCATAGTGCATCTGATGATAACACCTACATATTCAAGGCCCAGAATCTGTATGAATGTTGCTGATCAAACTAAGACTTTCACTGCAACTATAGTACTCCTGTCAATCTGTCCAAAATAAGTTCGGAAAGAAAGACAAAAGAAAAAAAGAAACTTATTTTTACTTCCCTTTTTCTAAAAAGAAACAGAGTTCACATGTGTTCTGACTCTGACTATTCTGGTAAAAAGGACTCTCATGATTTGAGAGTGTAATTTTCTAATACAATACATCGAGAACTATGTAACATGAAGAATATCTACCACTCTGTATTTTCATTCAGGAATTTGAATATTTAATGCTTGAACTTGAAGTGGAATTCTTCTTCACTAGACTTCTGTGAGTTCCTGAATGAAAACGTATACTGGTTGATATTCTTCATGTAATATAAAACGAAGATGCAAACAGCAGCAAATAGCTATTTTGCAAAAATAGAACAGAGATGATTTTAAGATTTACAATAGCAAAATCTTTTCCAGGTGCCCAATATTTTCTCTAACATACCACTGTTGTTGATGTTCTTTTTCGTTCTTTCTTTTCTAATTGACTTACTACGTGACAACGTTAAATCTGTTATTATTCCACTAGGCTGCCCTCGTAAAAATGCTCCAGTTCATTTCTTGCTGTTTTTGCAATTATGAACACCTGGTGGTATTCAAGAAAGGTGCAGACTTAAAAGGCCTTGGCAAAGAAGCCAAACAGCAACCTTGTAGTAAGAATTCTTACTGCCTGCTATTTGAAAGTTACTAGACGGATGATATTATAAAAAAAAGTGTTTTGCTGTAAAAACATTCTGTCTATTCCCTGGTAAATGACTTAACACATGTATTAACTTCTCTTTAGTGAAGCAAAGAAGACTTAAATCTGATTCTTCTGCTTTTACTTTTTTTTTCTCTTTTTGGATTCCTCTTTCTGGATTAAATGAAGAGTGATCACTTTTCACTTCTCACCTGTCAGGCTTACTGCTCCATTTTAATGCAGCAAAGAGGGGAGAAAAGGTGAAATGTTAGTCAACCAGAAGCAAATGGGGTAAGCATGAGAACAGGAGATGCAAGAAAAGTTGACTTTATAACTAATCCAGATTAAGAAATGACAGTTCATCAAAATATTTAATGCTTGGGAATCATAGAGAAAATGGAGGACACAAGGTTAAGTCCAAAGAGAATCTTCTACTGAATAAAGCCATCTCTTTTACACATTTTCTATGAAATAGTGCCATCTAAAATTTTAACCAGTGAGACAATGGAGAATGAGTGTTTAATTTGAGCTATCAAAGTAATGTTAACATTACTCTGACAAATGACATCTCACTAAGATGTAGCCCCCTCTTACATTTTAGATGACGGGAGGGAGGGGAGGAATGATGAAAGTGAAGGCCAGAGGAGAAAGGGAAGGAGAGTAAGGGAGAAGAAGAGGGAGAAAAAGGCTTAAATAGGTTAAACACATGATATAGATAAGATTCTAGTAAACTAAAACCAAAATAAAACAACTTTTAAAATCATTTTATGAAACTAGGTAATCAAATGGCAACATTTTTAACTATACCCTGGAGAGTAAAGTAATCATGAATCTTCCTCCAATGAACTATTACACACCTTATAAGATTTAGAAGGAATGTTATATACTCGAGGTGTGCAGTGATATACATAAATCTGTACTGATCTTATGTTCTATAAAGAACAGCTAAACAGGGAAAATAACTTATTCCCTCCCACTAATGAGTTCTACCATACACACACTGTAAATATAGTCTATCTATCTTTCTGTCTGTCTGTTGATTATAATAAATACGAGTTCTACAAGCTTTTGATAGCCTGGAATCTGCAATGAAAAGATTAATCACATTATGAAAAAGTCTTTTATAGATCCTTTCACCATCACTTAAGATTTCCCAGTTGCCATTTCTGTGATCTTTCTATCATCTGTCTTTTCTCTTAGAAGCATGTTCCTTCTTATAACTCAAGATTCAGCAGGTGGCCAGCAGGTAGAAGGAAGTGATTCTGTTCCTCTACTCTGCTCTGGTGACACCCCACCTGAAGTACTACATCCAGCTCTGGAGTCCTCAGATAGGAAAGACATGGACCTGTTGGAGTGGGTCCAGAGGAAGGCTGCAAAAATGATCACAGAGATGGAACACCTCTTCTATGAAGAAAGGATGAGACAATTTGGGAAGAACTTATGCAGCCTTTCAGTACTTAAAGGGGGCCAACAAATGACGGTGACAAACCTTTTAGTGGACTTGTTGTAATAGCACAAGGGGTAATGATTCTTAACTAAAAGGGGGTACGTTCAGATTAGATATAAGGAAGAAGTTTTTTACGATGATGGTGGTAAAACACTGGAATTGGCTGCCCAGAGAAGTGATAAATGTCCCATTCCTGGAAACACTCAAGGACAAGTTGCACAGGGTCCTGAACAACTTGATCTTGTTGGAGATGCCCCTGCTTATTGTACTGGTGTTGCACTAGATGACAGATGGTCCCTTCCAGCCCAAAGTAGTCTATGAATCCATGATTAAGAATGCCAAAGTTCTCTATGTTCAAAAGACTCAAGCTTAGGTTCCCATTTTCTGAACCAAATGAAAAAGTTGCATTTCATAAGAGCAAACAACACAAAGCCTGTCAAGACGGCTTTCATGTCTTTTTCCTACAGATGGAAACCGAGTTCTCAAAGAAACCTGACTCTAGTACTAGAATAAGAAACACTTTGCTCCTCATCAGTGAAAGGCTGAAATTAGATAACTTGTGAGGAATAGCCACATAAATTCAAATGTCAGGGGAAAAAAAGGCAGTAAAAGGATGCTTCACAGGGACATGCACTTTCTTGCTAGTCTGCCGGTTTCTGAGATACGTGGAACACTTTCTAGAGCTTTTTAACAATCACTACCTAACCAACTAAACCCTTTGTAACAGAACACGTACCACCTATTTGAAAGCCAGTTGAAAGAATTTAATGTAGGAGTGCCTAAGCTATATGATACAGCAGGGTAGTGCTTTATCAAAACCTTCCTGGGCTATAAACTGTGACTCAGATAGTCCGCCTAATGGTTAGGCATTGCCTCTAGGAGAGACTCTGTCTGCACAATCTCTATACCTAGGTTGTGTTTATCTTTCTTTGGGATTTTTAGATATAGATCTGTGTATTTTACTCCATGTTTGAACTAGAAAAAAATATTTACTTGAGGGCAAGATTATGACCAAAAAGAAAGCAGTATTTGGCTAATTTACTTGGATCCCTAATTTTGATTGTTTAGACTAAAGTCCAGTAGATTAGAGATTTGGTCCAAAATAACTGTTTCCCTTCATTGTGACTAAAGGGTAGTATTACTGCTGCAATGACAGAACACTGAACTGGTCACTAGCCAAGTCAGTTCCATTTGCCAAGATATCAACTCCAGAAAGACAGGAAATTCAACAGTAACTCAGGAAAAAAAAAATCATTTTTACACTTGGGATAGTGGAACATTGGAATGGGTTGCCCAAAGAGGCTGTAGAGTTTCCATTCTTGGAGATGCAGAATCTTGCTTGGACAGGTCTCTCAGAAAGCTGCTGTGTCTGGCTATTCCCAAAACAGGGCTGGGACTAGGCAATCTCCAGAGGTGTGACCCTTTGGTTCTGTGAGTCTGTGAGCAGTAACAGATGGGGACAATTCTGAAGACTACTGCATATGATCAAATACTGCATATGCTTTCATATTTTCAGAGGAGTAAATGCAGAGGCAATAACCTTTGTACAAACTGACCACAAAAATTAAAGGAGTCAAACACTCACTCCTAGTCTTTGGGACAGTTGAATACATTTCCTACCAGTGCATGGAACTTATCCACACTACCTGTGATACCACCTGTTTCAGAGGGAAAGAATTCTCCCCTTAATATTATTCTTTTAGAAACTGCAGTCATCCTTTGCCATTGAAAATAAAATGTAAAATTAGTATTGTCAATAATGAGATTAGCACTTCAATTCTGTTCATAAAAGCTACTGCGGACAAAGAGAATGAAATCAGCATTGCATGCCACAACTTCCCTGTGTAACCTGTTCCAGTGCCTTACCACCTTCATTGTGAAGATTTTCTTCCTAAGGTCCAACCTAAATTTTCCTCCTTCCAATTTAAAGCCATTCCCCCTCATTCCACCACTTCATGCCCTCATAAAAAGTCCTTCCCCAGCATTCCTGTAGCCACTTTCAGGTACTGGAAGGCCACTACAAGGTCTCCCCGAAGCCTTCTCTTCTTCAGACTGAATAACTCCAACTCTCTCAGCCTGTCCCCTAAAAAGTGGTGCTCCAGCCCTCTGATCATCTTCATGGCCCTCCTCTGGACCCATACCAACAGTTCCATACCCTTCTTATGTTGGGGATTCCATAACTGGACACAATACTCCAGATGGGGTCTTATAAGAGCAGAGTAGAGCAAGAGAATCACCTCCGTGACCTACTGGCCATGCTTCTTTTGATGAAGCCCAGGACATGGTTGGCCTTCTGGGTTGCAAGTGCACATTGCCAGCTCATGTCAAGCTTCTCATCAATCAGCACCCCAAGTCATTCTCCTCAAGGGCTGCTCTCAATCATATCGTTCCCCAGCTTGTACTGAAACCATGGACTGCCCCGACTCAGGTGTAGGACCTTGCACTTGGTCTTGTTGAACCTCATGAGGTTCACACAGGCCCGCTTCTCCAGCTTGTCCAGGTCCCTCTGTATGACACTTTGTCTTTCTGGTGTGACAACTGCCTCACTCAGCCTTGTGTCATCTGCAAACTTGCTGAGGTTGCACTTGATCTCGCTGTCTATATCATTGATGAAAATATTAAGCAGCACTGCTGCCAGTACGAACCTCTGAGAGACACCACTTATCACAGATCTCCATCTGGACATCGAACTGTTGACCACTACTCTCTGAATGTGACCATCTAACTCATTCCTTATCCTCATCCTATTTTTACAGAAATTAGAAGTTCACAGAGGATGATAAGATTGGTAAAGCTGCAGTCATAATTTCTCAGAGAGATTTTTCAAATCAGTGCAGTTTAAAAATTTACAGCTTATAGCTGAAAATAGAAAATAAAAAATATATATGGACATTTGTCTGAACAGTTCTAGTACCAGTAGTAAATAACAGATGAAAAATGTGTCCCCCATCTTCAGTGAATGACAATTTCTTCACATTACTGATGAACAAATTTTATCTGTTCATTTATGGAATATGCCTTTAATTTTTTTGGTAATAGAATTGAAGATGTTTATTACGGTTCCATAAATGTAATCAATATTTGCAGAAGCAGTTACAGATTTGTTTTATATGCCATGTTTTAGATTTGTTTCATAGAATGAGACCAAGTTTCAGTTTCAATAATCAAAAAAAATGATAAGAAATGTGCATTTGACTTTAAAGCACATCTCTAATGACCGGTTTTGAAGTGACAGACGGACAGAAACAAAGTTCACCCGCTGCTAATCAATTAGATTGGCTGAGACTGAAGACACTAATAGAAACCTTCAGAAGCCCTAATATCTGCAAGCAATATAACATGTATTATGCTGCTGTATGATTACAGTCCTAAAAAAATAATCTGTAAATGTACTTCTATTTGGAACCTAAATCCAAGGTTAACCCCAGACTGTTTTTCTAGAGCTGAACAAAGAATTCTCTTTCCAAAAAAACCTCAAAGGTATTTGACCAGAGACAGTTACGGTGGGAAGAACATACAGGGTTAGCAGAATTTAAATATTTATATGCAGATGACAGCTTCATAGCCCTTAAATTTAGAAGACTTTTTCAATTTAATGAAAATATTCCCAGTGTGCCCTCCTGACAAATTCACAGCACATTTATAGTATTCTCCAATTACACTTTGTCAATATATTTACAAAAATTACTAGGAAAAAAGTCTAAACTTTAATATAAAATTTGTGCATTTGATTCTTTGGTTTTGTTTAGTATCTTGACCCGTGTGCATTAATTTACAATGTAAAAGGCTGCTATGTATAAATTGAGGCATCCTACGCAGTTTTTATCTGGTATGTTTGTAAGGAAGAGGAAAGTCCTTTGTGTAATAGCAAACCCACATCTATGTCATAGAGACTGAAAGATTTCATTGAAAGATTAGTAGAAAACAGCTATTGATGATTCTTTAATCTCCCTGTTCAGAGCTTCAGATTTATATAGATACACTGCCAAATTGAGGCCAACTGCCAAAAATAAAAACTCAAATTACTTGAGTGGAGACCAAAATCATGTTTAACATTAACCTGAATATAACCCCTAATGTATTACTATTACACATCTAAAATTCCGTTTTAAAAAGCAAATATGTGATTTTCATACATATTTATCTGCAAGCACATGTTTTCCTCATAAATGTATGCAAAGAGTCAAAAAACATAGAAATGCAGAAATGTTAATAGTGTCATCAGCAGAAAAATGTACTCACATACCTCTAATTATTGAAAACTTTCAATCTATGAAAATTTCTGCACTGTTTTGGAAACCATTAATAAATATGGAAATATCCCAAAGCGATAGTCATTACTACAGCAGTACAAATAATATAGTGTGGAATATTATTATAGTAATAGTATTAATTGTATTACAAAGTTGCCAATATATCAGAAAGTTAAAGCACTGGTAAGGAAACTAAAAGATAAACTTACCTTTTATAAAGAAGTATAGCAATAACAATACAGATGATAAACACCACTGCAAGAACTGGTCCAACAACCCAGATCAAGCCTTCTTCCTCATCTGTAATAGGCTGGGGATCCAGATCCATTGACACAACAGGATCAGAATACGGGCTGGTTGCATACATGGTCTATACAAATAAAATAAATCTTACTTAATTATAAAGGAATGCGTGTAAAATATTAACTACCCTAGTTCTAAAATAACTCTGGACAAGATAATAATGCAATTAACACAGCAATGCAAAAATGCTGGTTTTCTTCAAGTCAGGTAGCATACAAAAATGCAAATTGAAGAGTGTGTTGTTATTACTGTCTTTATTTTGTACTCCACATATCAGTAGTGATGTGCAGACAAACGAGGTAACACAGTCCTTCACAGTACACTTTGCAAATTAGGCAGAGAATGAGAAAATGAAATATTAAGAAACTGAGGAACATAACCTTTAGGTTATTATTTTAGGGCTTTGCTTTTGTTTCATAGTAGCTTAACACTATTTCTTCCTGCAAGATACAAAAGAATACCTCTGAAAGAATGACAGTACTATAGGTATAAATAAAGGGGGCTGAGTGTAAGAGATACATAGGCAATAGTATGTTGCACTTTGATCAGTGAAAAGCTGTCTGTAAAACAGAGATCTCACAGAAGATGGAGACACATTGAATTTAAGACTGAAAAACAGGGGAAGCCACTGTAGACTACGAAGGGGAGTTAAATAAAGTCTTTCTTAGGGATAGAACTAGAATTATGAATCAACAAATCATGCTGAAAATCTTTGCCTTACTGGATGGTATAAAGCATGCTGGCCTAGGATAAGACAGAATTGTGATAAGAAAAACATAGCTCGGTTTATAAAATAATATAAATAATAATAACTGGTCTGACCCAAGATGTGTGATCAATGTTTGAGTGTAGCGCTAAAACAACAGACACAAGAGACTGAGGACACAGCCTGCTAAAACTGGATCATGAAAAGAACTCTGAGCTACAGTAATGTCAGAAGTGGCGAATGGTTTGTATAATACTTATTTCTTGTCTTTGTTTGAGTGTCTCCACCAGCGCTAATCTAGGATTTGAACTACAGCTCTTGCTCAAAGTACTTAAAAACTGGATTCAGCAGTAGATTGGGAATGCCAGCTAAGATAGAATAAAATAACCAGGAGAAGAGATGAGTTTTAATTTACCATGTTTGCACTGTATTCCAAAAGACTTCCTAAGCCAGGGCAAGTGTTATCAAAGGAAACATTTTTTTTTTACATTTCATTTGGCCTTGGTTTGGACTCTGAGCTACAACAGTTTCTGGGTTTACAGTCAGAGATAGGATTAGGGTGGGCAAAGCTGAGCCACTTACAGCAGCTGGTACTGAGCTAGTACCCATGCCAACAACGTCCAGTTATGTTATGTTCTTTTACTAAACCAGGTACCAAATGTTTTAAACTCTGTGATTACTCTTCAGAGACTGGGGTGTCTCCATGCTCCATTCCTGCAATCGCTGAGCAGACTGAGGACCTTTTTCCCAGCTTCAGTACTTTCAAAAGATAGAAAAAACTACATTGCTACAGTAAGAAAATCTTTGTATTTAGCTACTTCCTTTGGAGCAGGCAGAAAAATATGTCTGGAAAGGGAAACAGAGGGACAACAGTATGCGCATTTACTATCTGTTCTCTAATAAATATAATTTTGCTTTTAATTTTCAATGTACCTGCGTTAATGTCTAATTTTTAACCCACTTTTGATTTGGCCAAATTTATCTATTTTTCCTTCCTTTTGATAACATCCTTAACATATTTATAGACTGCAGTTATAGCTATCTTAGCTTCCCTTTTACTACATTAAAAAATCCAGATCTCCCCATGCCCTTTTGTAAAGCAAGTTCTGCATTCTCCCACTCAACAGAGAAACTCTCCATCATCTGAAGGAGAAACCCTGTATAAAAAGTGTTCTGAATATGGGGAAAATCATCTCACACAGATTACAACTCACAGATGAGTAGGATCTATAGTCCCAGACAAAAAAACGCTACACTGACAGCAGGTACACTGGAGCATTCTGGGTTAAAGCTCACTCACCCTTACAAACCACTTGTTACTTAATCACATAGATGTTTCAGTTGTTATGCTAAAGCAGATATTGTTCATACTGTAAGTTTAGTAATAACTTTTGAAATAATAGGCCCTATTTTGCCATACCAGCCTTTTCAGCTGTAAATTTACAATCCTAATATATTCCTCCTGCTTTTTCATTCTGATTTTTCTCTAACAAGGTAATAATCTTAGGTTATAAGAAATGACCAATGCCTTAATTACTAAGAGAGAAATGAAAAAAGCATACTTTGAATTAAAATGATCAGTTTAGAACAGGAAATTTCTGACACACAAATTTTTGCCCCTCTAACTTTATAGCTAAAACCTGTCTGCTTTCTCCAGTTTGAACCTTTTTTACGCAGTGTATTCAGATTTCTCTCTTTATGACACCACTTTCAAAAAGTGAAAGGGAAGCTTTTGATTTATGTTAGAGCTTCCGGAAGGCACTCATTTTATTTTCAAATGAAGCTATGTATCCAAAAGTATTCAAAGAGGAACTGGTTCCTCTTTGTGATAAAGCAGGCAAGTTCTGTTGACATCAATAAAGCAATTGCAAGGTTACACACTGGAAGCATTTGACTAGAATTCAGATTATTGATGTAGTAGTTCCAAGTAGCTAAGCCATCAAATATGTCTGTGAGTTTCAGTACCAACCAGAATGATACCTGTATCTAACTTTCTGTACCTTAAAATGTTAATATGTATTGCAACTTCATTGAATCGGTCTATTTTTGTCTCTTTTTTAAAACTATATTGTATGCATAAGGAGACTACAAGATGAATTACATAAAGAGGAATGACAATCCATTATTTATCTCACCTTAGGAATTTTTCTTACTACTGAATTATTTTCTAACTTTCTAACAATTCACTGATAAAGTTGTTAGGGAATGATGGTAGCTAAAGAGATTAGCTGTGCATGTCTCTAACTCAACAGATCTTTCCAAGAATCCTGCATATCCAACACTACTGTTCAATGGTAGTATGAAGGCAAGACAGGCATTATATTTTAAACAAATTGAGAAAGATGCTGCTGTGAAGTTCATGCCTTAGAACCCATGTTAATGATCTCAAATAGCAGAGTATGCACTTTATGAAGGAACACACTGGTAATAAAAAGATTATCCTTATGTTTCAGTTATACAAAGAAATAATATATAAAGATGCAAGCAAAAGAGATTGCAAGAATTTAACTGGAACTAAGCAAAGAAACGCTTTAGAGATGCTCTGACATATATTTTAAAAAACTGGCTTTTGGGAATTGGAATATGCATTGGAAGTATGTTTTCATGACAGTGGTAAGGTAATTTTTGGATTGAAAAATATTAACTAACTTACGGATTCTGAGTGCTCCATTACAGCCAACACAAAGAAGACATATTCCTGACCACTCTGCAGTTGCTTATTCTCAAAGCCACCGTAATGCTTCTTATCTCCCAGTGTGAACTCCGTAGGAAGAACTTCAAAGTGAGCTGCAATATATGGCTTCAATTCAACTTCCCTCCCAAGACGAATGCTTCTGCGTTTCCTAGCTATCTCCTTAAGTAGCTTTAACATGAAGGGAGGGGAAAGAGACAGAGAGAGCAAGAGAAAGAGAGAAAGCAAAAACACAAAGATAACTGTAAACAATTTTAATGCAATTATTGAAAATGTAATGAGAAAATTAATGCATGACCAATAACTAAAAAAATACAATTTCTCCACATTTCATGGGACACATCAGTATCACTAAATTATCTCTTGCAAAATCTTCCCATTTCTTGTCATCCTTGCTAAGATAAGATACTAGGTAGCAACTCCACTTCTCAGACTACAAACATAAAACAATTAGATCAATTTTCAATGTCTGATATTGTCTTGGTGGATGGGAGGGTAGGGGGTTAGAGCTAATAAAGCAATATATCTTCTCTGAGGACATAAATTTAAACATATTGTATTATACATTATATACAGATACGTGGGTATATTTGTCATTAAGTTAGTCACAGAATAGAATCAGAATCATTTCTGTTGGAAAAAACTTTCAAGATCATTAAGTTCAACCATTAACTTCACACTGCCAACTCTACCACTAAAACATGTCTCTTAAGCACCACATCTACACATCTTTTAAATACCTCCAGGAATGTCAATTCAACCTCTTCCCTAGGCAGCATGTTGCAATGCTTGATAAGCCTTTCAGAGAAGTAATATTTCCTAATATCTAGCCTAAACCTCCCCTGGTGCAACTTGAGGCTATTTCCTCTCACCTTATGGCTTGTTAATTCAGAGAAGAGACCAACACTTGCCTCACTACAACCTCATTTCAGGTAGTTGTAAAGAGCAATAAGGTCTCCCTCAGCCACTCCTAATAAGACTTGCGCTTTGTTGCCCTTCTTTGGATGGGCTCCAGCACCTCAATATCTTTCTTGTAGTGAGAGGTCCAAAGCCTAACACAGTATCTGAGGTGACTCATGAGCGCCGTGTACAAAGGGACAGTCACCTACCTAAGACATAATAATGTTTTCTCCCTCCCTATGAGTAAGCATGGTACTTTCTTATCTCCTGTTTGATACAACAAAACCTAGTAAGCCGTATGATGTAATTATTTAAAAAGCAAGAAAAAAAATTTAAAAAGTGTAAGTTCTGAAAAACAATTTGTATTAACTGTTTTTAACTTTTTCTTATAATTTTGAAAACCTACTCAATACACATAATTTTTTTTTTTTCTTGCTAACATGAGGACTACCAAGCATTCTGGTAATATTGAATTCCTGAACATCTTAGGGAAAAGAATGCATTCCAATGTACTTCACAAACAGAAAATGAAGTGCAGAAAAGTTTATAGGATTGATTCATAAACATATCTGCCATCCCAAACCTGAAATGGACTGCCATTTTATTTGTTCAAAAGCACCAAAAGTTATGCTCTTCATGGGTTGTATCACATTACACTACAGACTGGTGATAGGATTCAATAGCAGGACCTATGAGTCCTAAGACAACTTTTCTACTGCTACCCTATCACATACAACTCATGTTTCAGATTTTAACTGCCTGTTCTGACTTTCAAAATGTAACTTCTCCTTGTTTCATAAAATATTTCCTCTGATGAACAAAGCTAAAATTTACATAGGAACACTTACGGCAAGATTAGATGCTAGGCTCAAACTTGTAAAACATACATTAACTACTGAAGGAACTTAAGCTCAGCTGGTATAGATGAATTATTAAATCAGACTTATGCTTATTCAATATCTTTTATTACTCTGGACATACTGGCATTCAACAAATATTCATCTGACTTGATTACAAGAGCTTGAACTTTTCCTGGGTGATAAGTGATGACTTCTAAGGCTTCTTTACGGTTTCTGCCATTTTTCACTTATGAAATTTATTCAGCGTCCTGTAGTCTCAGAATGCAATCATAAATTTCCAAGGTCACACAGTTGGTTTAGGATTTTGAGCGCATAAACAGTGCTATTACAATAGACTAGCACAAAATTCTTTATTAGGAGGAGGAGACAAATCTTCTGAACTAGATAGAGATCAATAAAAAAAAGATTAAAGTCTAATCTTCAATATGTATTTTCATTTTAAAGAATACGTTTAGGCAGGGAAGCTCTCTTGTGCTTCAGCCTCTTCTTCAGTATTAGATCTCAGCTTAGGTAGTACATCTTCTTGCTTTCCTCACATGGGATCTAGTATTTCGCAATTACACAATTAACAATTACAACACATGTAAACCAATCTACTGTTCACTCTGCTACTGAGGTTGAAGTTTTTAATATCATTTACTGTAACACTCCTTCTCATTTGAAGTATGTATTTCGAACAGGCTACAGATAACACACAGAAAGAACCTTGAACAACTTGAGTTCAAACTTCCTTATCAATGAGGGCATTTGGATGTCACCCCTTCAAAGATCTACACAATCAACTACTTTCCAGCTCTAACATTGAATCTTATCTCTGTTGTAGGGATTTTACATTCATTTAACACTACCAGTTTCCATTCTCCAACACAAACGCTCACCTAAGCAAAAAAGAACTGGCCATAATCTAAGAGCAGAAATTATTACTCATTACTCAAAGACTCAATCAGCAGTCTGTATTTCTCTTTCATTCTTCCTAAACAATTTAATGAGTAGATAGAATAAATTTGCATGGTATAAAAATCAGGGCAGTAAAGAACTGTAACATTAAGAAGATTTCTTTGTGTTACTGAAGGTAACCCTCACATCTGTTGGTAGCTTCCTATACCCCGGGTAGAGTTACTGAGGGCAGAATGTGAGGCAAAGACTACTTAAAGTTTGTTCCAGGTTTCAGCCCTTATGAGATCTGCTGAGGGAAGCACTCCGTGACAAGTTTGTATCTACAGGAAGCAATCTTTTCTGAAGAAAATAGGAGCTATACTGACCACATACAGTCCTGAAGTCTGCTGAAACACAAAGTTAATAACAATGTGATATGTATAGTAACTGGAAGTCAAGAGCCTGTAAGTACCATAGTAAGAGGAGAGTTACATTGCATGACCCGTCCCTGAAGATAATTGATATTTTAATTTACAGATACAGGTTCCACTGGAATTTAAATTTAGTTGTGTGGCCACTTCTAACAAATTTGTCATCATATGTTTCCAGATTACACAATATTTGCAAATTAGATTTTAAATAACTCATAAAAAAGTCAAAATACTGCAAGAGTACTGCAATCAAAATTAGACTGAGATTGTAAGAGGAAGAAAAATGTTTCAGCGTAATTATTTCTTGCATTTGAATCAGTAACATAAAATGCTTATTTTTAGTAGATAGCAATGCTGAAATACCATATTATAGTGGGTGTAGCGAACAGTAACTGAGTTTTCATTGCTGAAAGTTAATTAGCCTGAGTCAAACCAAATATGCTCAACTTTTTCAAAGGTGGTTATGCATTACCTAAGGCCAACTAAACCTAAGTGTGTTTGTGTGTAGATAAAAATGTCTGTGACATCGATTACACTTTACTGAACAGACCTCAGGTGAACCTCTTGCTTCATTCACATTTCAAATATAAATAGGATTCTTGCCAAATATCATTATTTGCACACTTATCTCCTGTTGTACTATACCAGGATTTTAATAAAATTAGTGAATTGAATCAAGACTTAACATGCAAGCTTTAATTTAGGTTTTATTGCTTACAAATCTTTAGTAATTCTATTAGGTAATACCTAACTGCAGATCATAACATTTTCTTTATATTTCACTTATCTGCATAATGCATCTATTTAAAGTCACTAGATCTCATGATATTAAAAATAAAACTAAATTTTGAGTTAATAAAAAAAAATATTGCATCCCTAATAGCTATTATTTTCACACACACAATACCTAGTCCATTGTCTGCTCTTTTAAGATGCTGCATCTCTCATAGTTTCTTTCAGAATTGAGATTCAAAGAACCAGGAAGATGGAAGGCTAGAGAGTCTTTTGGACTGATCAGTTATGTATTGGAGTTAACATTCCAGAGTAGTTTTCTCAGTAAATAATTTCTCTGAGCATCTAAGCAAAGTATTTGGAACATACTTCTTTGCCAAACCTACTGCCCAAACCTTTCTGATACTAGCCAGATGGCTGAGATTGTACTAAAAAAAAAAGATATGCACAACTATGTTCAATTGACCAACAGGAACTATATGTTAGAGAGTAGTCTGGTTATTTTTTGTGTTTGGTTTTTTTTTGTACCTAATTTATTTATTGTGCCGCTGCCTTCACATGTTTGCCCAGCATAGTACACTTAATAACAATATGCATACATTTGGAATTAAAACAATCTTTTAATTAATGGCAACTGGACGAGTTAGCAGGAAATACAATTGCTGCTTATTTTTTTTTCCTGCACAGTAAATACTATATGTATTAGTGACAATTGCGAAAGATATATCAGGGTCTTTATTAAAAATAATTTTCTTTTTCAAGCTAATGCATATCTTATTTCTTCCACCATTAATTCTACAATGTGGTCTCAATTAGATCAGTAGTAGTGGGAAACAGCCCATCCTGACACAAATATTTCTGAATTAATAACTGCTCTTTATCAATCTGTTATACAGATTAATGCACTGCAGCTTACAGCATGATTAAAATGACCCTTTGGTATGGAAATCAGCAGGACCCATAGAATTTAATAGCGAAAAAGTTCGGTGTCATCTCGCACCTATCCTTTAATCTGGTAATGCTGCTGAATGTGACTACAGCCTTTGGACGTAAAAAGTGGGTGGTAATATTAAATCAGTTTTCCATTACTATAGGGACCTTGCTGTCAGAGTTTTACTGTTTAACTGTATTTAATGCCACCTAGGACTATGATCATGAGCTGATGGCATTTACAACACAAATTCTTTTAAAGTGAAGAAGTTAATAGATCAAAGGAAGTCATCACTGCAATTGAAAGAAATGAGATGGTCACATAGATGAAACTGTTGAAGAGGAAAGACAAGTTTCGATCAGTCAGCAGTAACGAAAACCATGCCTTCCTTGAACAGTTGGTTTTAATCTTCTGATTAAGGATACTCCTGTCACCGTACATATTCTTCTTTGCTTTTTCTGATCAGAAAACAGACTAAACACTGAAAGACTGCTGTTCATATTTTGAAAGCTATCTATCTACAGCAGTGTTAGTCTGGTGACGAGTTTTATTTTCCTTACATTTTGGTACAAATATAGAAATTGATACCCATTTTGTCAATGGAAGGAGGGAAAAAAAATCTGCGTGATTGCTCACAGAAGACTGCTTCCTAGTGATTGTATTAGGGGAAGCACCTCTATCACATAAAACTCTTGAATCCACTAAAAGAAAATGGAAAAGTAGACAGGATCCATTCAAATGATTATTAAATCAGGACTAAAGAACTGGCTTTGATCTCTGGTCTTTGAATTACAGAGACATTACATACACAAATTACTATAATATTTGAATAGGATCTAAGTTTCCATTACAATACCACCTGTCTTTTGTACAGGGTTTTCATATGGGCCTCTCAGAAGAGCTTTACAGGGATAAATAATATTATTCCAAATTTACAGATAGAAAGAAGAAAGACAAGTTCACACGAGCAATACTGTCTTTCAGTAAAACAGAGGACACAACCGAATGCTGACACTATACTTCCTGGAATTATTATTATATCAATAACATAAGAAAATGATTTCTTATATTACTGGGTTTACTGCTAAAATGAAAGTACTTTCACCCTTTGGTGCTAAAACGAAAGCACTTTCACCCTTGGGTTAATGTCATTTATAGTGTTGAACGATGACACAACATTGCTCTTTCCTACTTCTTTGATTTATTTCTGAGCACAAACTGTCAGTAGAATGGAGACTACTGTAAAAGTTTTCTAATCAGAAGAATTACAGTATGTGAGAATCGTGTAAAAGCACCACAAGAAGGTCAAATGTTAATCAGTAGTACAAATTGTGATTTAGCATTTATTACTGGCTTAGCAAACACTCCACTAACGAACCAGACCTTTATCGGAGTTCATGTCATTTGTGATTCAGATTTTGCTGACAACTCATTTCACCTTCTGCACTTTTGCTTTACACTTTACAATAGGTAAAGAATAAAATATTAATACCAACAAAGATCAGACACTTTGTGTGCTTTCTTGCAACTTAATGTCTTTATTGTCTTCTAGTTTAAGTCATTTGAGCTTTTGTTTCAGTCCCCACAGGTTAATTGAAATATATATAAAAAATAACAAGAAAACCAAAACTTCTAAAACTGGTGAGTTAATCATATGCCACTAAAAATATTGTTTATTTAATAAAGGAGAAGATGACAACAAAAACATACAGTACCTCATCTAGTTCCATTTCATCTGGACTTTCCCATGGTTTGATAAACTTTCCACGAGACCTCTTCAAAGGCACAATGACTATGTAATAACCTCTGCAAAGGAAACAGTTGGACGGAAGTGAAGTTGAAGGAAAAGAAATAGAAAAACTGATGGGGTAGATGTCTGCTCAGAGAAATTTAAGAGAACAGTGTTATGTTCTGAGCAAACTTTTGCACATTATTATGCCCCTCTAGTCTTCCAAATACAGCCGTAAAGATTCACAGTCTTGAAACCACATCCAGTGTAAAACATTTGACAAACAAATGGCAGTAATTACCTGCCTTTCCATGTAAACACATAAATATGTATAAGAGACTTTAATTACAATGTTCTAAAATGCTTTCATGTTTGACTGCAATTTATTATTTCATTCAAAATAGAAAAGCCATGGGATACTTGTATCCTACCACCATCACACTGGGAAAAAAATCAAACCCCTAAATTGACAAGTTACCATATATTTAAATCTCAATTATCACACCATTTCCCCCCATTTTCATGTATAATGAGAATAGTGGACTAACATAATGTGTTTGTTGATGCCAATAGTATTATAAACAGAAAATAAAGATGTAGCATACAAACCCCCTACACTCTTTACTTTTGAGTATCAATCACCATCAGCTTTATCTACTTAAGTATTCTGTTCACAGTCATAGACCAGAAAGCTTGATGTATGCTTTCTTTATAGAGAGGATTTGCAAATTACATATATCAGTTTTCCTGAGAAACATTTTCCTGAATGTATCTTCATTTCCCCCCACTGCCTACGAAGACTACTAAATTATACTTTCTAGTACAATAAAGATACGGCACTTTTTTCTTTTCCTTCACAAAGCCTGGATACATGTCAGGCAGATCCATAATTTTACATTAGTATGAGAAAAGAAGCAGTAGAATCACAACAGCAGGACATTCAGGATTGTATAATATGCATCTTCTTGATAAACACCCTTGTCAAGAAGTCAAGCACTCTTCATCTCAGAGAGGGAAATAAGCTTCTCTCTTTTGTTTCTAGTAACTACAGAGCTTATTAAGAAGGTGTCTCTGTCTCTCCATTATGGAAGATAATTTTAGCGTCTCATGCACCATCTTCTTCTCTTCCAGTATACCATTTATTTAATAGTCAATTTTTGCAGTCATATTCATTTTACTCAAACAATAAAGTTGAAAAACCTAAAGTAATTAATGAAAGAAGAGTCTACAGGAAAGGACTTTCCTTACTATTGATCAAAAATTATCTCAGCCTAAACCGACCCTATAAACTATCTTTCTTACATAGCAGTTGTATGACATTGGTCCATTTTAACTGTCTCCTCTTACTTGAAACTCCTTTCCATAAAAGAAAAGTAACAAAACATTGGATTTTTAACTACTCTTTTAATTGCACATATTCATTAATTCTTGTGTTATAAAATTTCAGAAAATTCCCTTGGCCCCAGGAGGTTCTGGAAACCAGAAGTGTTGCCTGGAAATTTTTAACTGTTGCTCACTTGTTGTACTCCAGAATTTATATAAAATCTGCAGCATTACATATAGTAAAAATATGATAAATCATCTTTTACACTGAGTTTCTTACTCAAATCAGTAAGGCTGATTGAACCCAGATTTTAAACCTGAGTATGTATTTCAAAAATCGATTGGATACATGATTAAAAAATCCTAGCAAATCCTGATTTATTCATGTGTACATTAACTACAATCTACATATGTTTTCTTTAACAGATCCCTAAGAATCAAAACAAAAAACAATTGTGAATTGGTCCCTGTATATCTTTCAGACATTGAAGATATATCAACTGGATGAACTGCACAGCAGTTTCTTACTTCTCCTTTTTCTTCTCCTTTAAGCTAACAGAGTGTTCATGCTTCTTTTTCAATCAAGGAACATCCAGCATGTAAATGTTACTTTCACACTCTTTCACACTTTCTTCATGCATGCTTCCCACTCATAACTTTGATCATCCACTAAGACTTTCAGCACATAGAGTATTTTAAAGCTGAAAGCACAAGTACATTAACAGTAAGCAGAAAAATGAAACTGTTTTTATAAATATACAGTGTTGTAAATTGTAAAGGACAACAAAGTTCTACTATTTCTAGCTAACTCTAGGAGATGCAGCATTACTTCAAAAATATTTTTTATTATTTGCTTGTTCACTTTGTGTTTGTTTGGGTTATTTTTTTTGGAGGGACAGGGTGAGAAATAGAGGGTTGGCTTGAGTATTGCTTGAACTACTGACTATTACAAAGGCCAAAGTCTTTCACAAAACTCTGATTTTACCTAAGATTTTGTGTAGACAGAAAAGACTCAGAGAAATATGAACTGTACTTTACATGTAAAAATTGTTTTGAATTAACCAAAAATACTACAAGAAAATGAAGAAATTGACCACTTGCAATGATGCCAACAAAAGAGATCCATTTTACATAGCATAAGGTGAGCTCTACTCTAATTTCTTTCTGTATCATCATCAAATACTGAAATAATGAATATTACTTCTACTATCTTTAATAAATGGCAAAGGCTTTTATAACATTACTCTCAATGCCATTTACCTATAATTCATTAGAGTAAACCATTAACTGTTTCACCTTCTCAATAATCAGCATTACTGAAAGATTCTTCATGCATAGTTCTTCATAGTAGGACAAAGATAATCACGGGCATATAATGCACCCATAAAAGAACAGTAACTGTATAAATGTCAATATAGCTATTACACAAAACTGTTCTTCCCATATAAAGACTATAACTGCAATAATCTTACTTATCCTAGTAAGCTTTCTCTGCTCAGCATGTAGTTGTTTTGGTATGCTCCCATCTAAGAACCAACTGAATCTTTTTTGTTGTTTTGTTTTTCTCTCTCAAGCCTGATCATATCTTCTTAGGAAACAAATATGGAAGGAGGATATATGTTATTTGTAAAGTTGACAGTTGGAATCTATAGGTTTAATGTACCTCTCTTGATGTCACTTGGCTTCTTTCATCTGTTCACGTTACATAAAAGGAAAGGCATCAGCTCTTTTCCATTGCCATTTTCTGCTACTGTTTGACCAGGTACCTTCCACTTTTTTCTCTCTGTGAATGCTCTCTCTCATAAATCTTTTTTGACTCATTCCATCTTCAGTCTTCCTTAGCTGCATTTGTTATTGACTGCATCTTACTCAATCTAATGATAATGGCTACATTTTTCAGTTTTTTATCCTTTTAATGTCTCAAAGTCACTTCTTTCTTGACCTCACCTGCCTCAAAATCCTCGGTCAGTAATGAAAAAGGGGAGTAGCTTTCTACAAAGCTGTCAGTAAAAATTCATGAGGGAGAGGACAAGTCGAATCCCCAACAATATTTAATGACTTGCTCATTTTCCTTCCCATTTCCTTCACATTGCACATGGGAACCTTGTAGACCAAGAAGAATCACTATAAGCATAGCAATAACACTTATTAATTGTACCATGCTTCATGTTTCCTTGGCAAATCTTTGTTGTCTAACCTTTCTAATCCCTGCTGACCACATGCGGTTAGTTCTTTATTCTTATTTCTGCTGTTAAATTTCCCCACCAACTTTTTGGCAAAAATCTGAGTAACCTCTAGTAAACTCTCTGTCACTTTTTTTTTCAGCAAAATCTCCTGTTTACTTTCTGGGACCAGAGAAGAGGATCTGAGAATTTTCTGTTAATAAAAAATTTTATAATTAATTCATGTGCATTAACATAAACACAGTAACAATTCTTTGAAACAAGTAATTCTGGAATGACAGTCCTAGTACATCAAGGTGCTGAAGCAGGGCAGTTACCCATGGGTTCTCCATTCTTGATACATGGTTCAAAACACAACTAGTTTGCTCTAGTTCCCTTAAACCCTCTTTGCTATTTGGAATCAGTGATGAAACACAAACGAACTCTGAGAAATAGCTACAAAGACAATCCTCCGTATATTTCCCTTCAGATTTTACTCAGATCTATAAACTTGACACATGACAAGCTTAAAGAATTGTTAAAGTTGGAAGGGACCTATAACGATCAACTTTCTGACCCCTTCAGGGCTGACCAAAAGTTAAAGCAAGTGCATTGTTCAAATGCCTCTTAAACACTGACAGGACTTGGGCATTGACCCCCTCTCTAAGAAGCCTGTTCCAGTGTTTCACCTCCATCTTGGTTAAGAAATGTTTCCTGACGTCAAGTCTGAACCTCTCCTCATGCAGCTTTGAAAATTCCCACACGTCCTGTCACTGGACATCAGGGAGAAGAGATCAGCATCTCCCTCTCCACTACCCCTGTCTCATGAAGCTGCAGAGAGCAATTAGATCACTCCTCAGCCTCCCTTACTCCAAACTAGAGAAACCCAAAGGTCATAGCCACTCCTCACAGGGTGTGCCTTCCAGCCCTTCCATTAACTTTGTTGCCCTCTTCTGGATGCATTCAAGTACCTCAATAACAGAATAAATGTCATGCCAGTGATGACTGCCCAATGCACCAATCTATTCAGATCACTTTGCAAGGCCTATTGTCCCTTGAGAGAGTAACCAGCACCTCCCAGTTTAGAGCTGTCACATATTAGCCTAATATTATTCCAAATACTTCTGCAGAGTGTTGTGCTCTCTGTAGCATTATGAAGAATACAGTTGAGGTACAAAATTACAAGTCCAGATAGTTTTAACAGTAAGAATAATCACTTTCCTGGAGATAATACCAATGGTATTTCATTCATTCACTCACTTTATATTCTCATTTGAAGGTACTTCTGGAAGTTCCACAGTTATCATGCCATCTAAATTAGTCTTTCCAATGAAGACTGGTTTGGTGCGAAGCACATCTGGTGCAGTCTTTGCTGTCACTCTGTGCTGAAGACCCCCAGCACTATTCCCTCTGTTTGTCAGCACAAATGAATATGATGTTTCTGGCTTCAAATTAGTGATCAGCTTTTGTGTAGCACGTCCATCAACCTCCACCACCATCTTCCCATCATCATAAAGGATCTAAGTTAATATAAAACAAAAACATGATTTTGGTTGCTAAGAGAAAGCAAGTGATAGTGTCACACTGTCACACTCAGGAATTAATCTAGTTATACATTTAAAATGAAAATTAATGGGTATTTTAGGCTGTAAGATAGTACTGGAATACTACTGCAATTACACTTCTTGCATTCAGCATTAAAAAAATAACTATGTTGATTTAAAGCAGTGTACGCACTCCTAAAATCTCATTTCACTTGCACAAATCCAGTAGTTTTGCTTGAACCAAGCATTTATATCAAGGCATGCTTGTTGTTAAAGGTACCTTGACTTTTTCATTCACACTCCTTATTCAGAAAGGTTTTTGCAATATTTAGCTAAAAAGATATTGTTCATCACCTGCCACTGCCTGAGATGACACAAGCGACGAAGAATAATGCAGAAGAAATGCCCGCCAGACTGCAGGTTACATTGAGTCTCTTTATTTGGCTAATGCTGTAGTTAGCAGAGTAAAAGTTATACAGCAAAAAATGTGGGGAGACAAATGCCAAAATGGTGCTAACACTCACTAAAGAAATGAGTCTTTTCTCTCTTTACTCTAAAATATAGTAGCAAAGCACTACAAATTAGCAAGGTGTCCACACCATGCATAATAAGCAGTATGATCTTGACTTTGAAATACTGTCATTGCAGTGACAAGCTCATACTGCCAAATGACTGAATTTAACAGTTTGGGTCAATATTGCTGATTAGTTTGCATTCTCAAATACAGCAATACCAAAAAAATCCACATGTTCAATAAAACACTTCACCAGGTGAATGACATGCTCTAGTTTCTGTATTTTCTCTTGTACAAATAGAAAGTAACTTACTTTGAAAGGCAAGGCTGAATTGTAATTTTCTGGAATTTCCCAAGACAGCAAAACAGAAGTCTTCATTACTGCTTTAACATGAAAATTTTTTGCAAACACTGCTGGAAAAAAAGAAACAATGTATATAAACAACATCTTGGGGCTCAGATCTAGTCATATTTCCACTGCTACGTGGGAGTATTAGCTTTCCATTTACGTGAAAAAACAACAAGGATTCAAGTCTCCTACCTGTTTGCTCATACTTATATATCACATTTTAACTCACTCTTGCTCTTATCTAGTGACAACCCAACACGTACATTTTTCTTACCTGAAAAAATTGTGAAGAAGTTAGCCAGAACTTGCTTGGCAAGGGACAACTGAATTCTAAGGCATCCAAAACATATTAAGATATACATACTTTACCTTTTGTGTTTGTTGAACCTATTTTTATGAATGGGCCGGTCAGTTTTATGTAAAGCTTCAAAAACACTAGTATCCAAAGACCGATACTTCTTTAAAGGTCAACACCATAAGCAGACAAATCCTACCTTGATCCACAGGTAGTGTCCTGAACTGGACACTTGGACTATATGGGCCAGGCCCTTTGCTTGTGTGGGCACGTACTTTTACATCATACGTGGTATCTGGTTTTAAGCCAGAAAGTGTCATAGTGGTATCAGCAGGAACAACAGGGAGTTCAACTGGCTGGTAAGCAACATTGATATCTCTGTACAAGATGGTATATTTGGTGATAATGCCATTTCTCTCTGCCAAGAGTGGCATCTGCCAAGTTAATTGAACTGATGTAGAAGTAGAGCTTTCCGAGTGGAGATTTTGGGGAAATCCACTGGGTACCTCTTCAGGAACTGAAATCTCTTTAACCATCTCCTCCCCAAAGCCCACTTTATTTCTAGCTGAGAGCCTGAAGATGTAAGAAGCTCCTTTGTGAATGTCTGTGGCCGTGAAGTGATCTTCCTTCTCTGAGAACTCCATGGTTGTAAATGTATCCACGTCTTTGCGACCAAACTTCAGGCGATAACCCTGCAGCGGGCCAAAGGTGTCCACAGGAGGGTGCCACTGAATTAGAGCCGTGTTCATCTGTGTGTGGCTAATCACAAGCCGAGGTTTGCCTGGAACTGCACAATGTTATTTAAAGGTTATAATCACAAACAGAACTGCACATACGATTCTTGAGGTTAGTGTCAGCAGTAACAGGGCAAAATTTTCTCAAACCTCTCTTTTAGTTCCATAAACTACTGTCACATGGAAGAAATAATGTCTGCCTCATGCACTATTGAGTCATCAGTGTAACACAGTATCATGAACTACAATAGTAAAGCCTTTTTTGTCCTCTTCCCTTACAGCGTTTTCTAAATAAAAAGAACATTCAGAGGCACATGACTTAGGCACACAAGCCAAGATGTAAAACTTTAAACATATATCTGTCTCTGTCTCACTTACATATCCTTTGCTTGCAAAAAAAAGTATATTGTCATAAGTATTCATTAATTTAATACAAGAAACATTTCTGACATACCTGTAAATGGAAAAATAATTAATGACAATACTAATAATGATAGTAGTAGTAGAAGTAAGTAGTAGTAGTAATGTAGAAATTACAAGTTTCTAGATGTGGCTAACATAACTTTTGCCATAGATAGTTAAATGTGGTAGAGAGTCATCAGCAATCATTACTATGTATGATAAAACCTTATCATTCCACTGTCCATACATGAATGACCTCCAGCATGGACTGTTTCAGCCTGGAGCAGCTGCAGAGTTTTCCATTCAATTGCTTGATTGTCCTGGCTTATCACAGATTATTCAGTTTTCAGAACCGTATTTCTCCTAAAGACCACAAAATTGGAAGTTCTTCTTAACCTTCACACTAGATATACTCAAACCCTTAACTAAGATCTATTGGTCCAGACCGACCATTTGTCTTTCACAGATGTTCACACCATAAGTATGGTGAGGACATTCAGAATACAGGATTCAATTAGCCCCAATGGAGGGAGAAATCCCATTATACAACTTACATAGTATATATTTTTGGAGTCCAGTTATCAATTGCTTTTATTTACTGTTCCTATTTAATTTTTATTTATTCATTTGTTCATATTCATTTATATTTTTATATATTTCGTTTAATGTTTTCATTAATATTTCTATTTTAAAGTAGTCTGTTTCTATTACAGTGAATTATTTGATAATGAAGCATATCCATAACTATTGAGAAATTTAGTGTTCGTGGTGCACCAGTGCCTGACAGGTCATGAGTCTAGAATAGCTGGGGGAGTAGTAGTGCCAAGATAGCATTGGCTTCTATGAAAACTAATTAGTTTCATCCACATTCAAAGCCTTCCCACGTGAATGTAACTGCTGCACTGTGAGCTCTGGTTCCTGTATTTAAACACTTCAATGGATTTTATTACTTATCTTCAGTTCTCAGGCATCCAGTAAATCAGATTCTTATTGTTAGAAGTTCTGACTACCATGCTATAATTAATTAGGAATAAGGAGGGAGGAATGGCATGACTTGAAGAAAATCCTGCATTTAACAAGCTCTTTCCTCCTTATGTCTGTCATAAGTCATGATGTTGCTCCTAACTGCATAAGAATTTTAGGTAGTTCCTATACAAAATTTCCAAATACCTTTCCTTTTAAATGTTTACTTCACCTGCAAGTACATTCCCAGGAATTTTGTTAAGTTTTTCCTGCACTTTCTGCTGCATAAAATATATCTCTTTGACTAGTTTGGATGTTTCCTCACTGATTATTACTAGCCCTGAAGGAACAACGAAAAGGCTGTGAAGGCCTTTTGCAGGCTTTTTTTTTTCTCTACATTATACCATTACTGAAGCCAACGAAGCATAAGAAAGACAGAAAGAATCCACAAAAATAAAATGATATCTCCTTCAGCTTTGTAGTGGAGAGACTGCTGGAAGTTGTCACTAAATTATTTATGTGATAAATTGCTTTTTTTTCTTGTAACACACCTCAGTTAGAACTATTTTTTAACTTTGGTGGTAACTACAGAAAAAGAAAGAAATTACTACTTGCTCTTGATCAGAACAGAGAAGTATAGAGCTTACTTATCCAATAAAATACCCTGTGGTTAAAATGGTAAATAACAATGGTCACCATTTTTTTTAATATGGAGCCCACCTGATTTTGTCAAGTCTATGAATTTCATTTTTGTGAACATGCAACTACCGATAAAGTTAATTTTTTCTCTCTCTTTTTTATTTCCAGATAACGTTCAGTTAACAATTTTTTTTAGTACAATCACTTGTGAATATTATAGTCTTTTGGGACAAATATCAGGATTCTGTGAAGTCCTATATACAGAAATATCATGGTAGTTCTATCTAGAAATGCCTTCTGATAATAACGTCTAAATTTGCCATGAAAATACATATTCTCTGATTTAGTGAAGTCCATTTCCATAACCAAACACCAAGATGTCCCTCATATCCCCTTTAAAACAGCCATTACACCAACCAGTTGTAATGTCATGCCACCACTAGTAATAATGAGAAGATACTCTAAAATACAAAATGAAACTACTTGGTGTATCTGGCCACTAAGACAGATTTTTCCAAGGAAGCTAGCTGATGAGACAAGGATATCTATGTTTCTGATATTAGTACAACATTGTTTACACCCAGTGATTATTTTAAAAACTGAGTCAATCAGTATAAAAACACATACATATGGCTTTTGAACTTCATATTCTGGCATAAACAATACGTTGTTACTAAAAGAGCTTTGTAGCAATGCTATAAAGGTTTCCATGTGATTGTAATGGAATATTCTCAACAGCTACACTACATAACCCAGAAAATGAACACCTACATGCTGTGAATACCACACTAAGGCTGGTATGGTGTCATTTGGTTAAGCTGTGCCACAGTGAATCATTTAAATTTTAAATAAACTCGTTCATCATCTAAACGCAATTCAGTTCATCCCATCAGTGCCAACCAAATCAGTTGAATTGGTCATGCAGTCAGATACCCACTATCTACTATCACCTGTGATCAAACGCAGACTAAACACAATGGCATAGTGCATTTTGCCCCAGTTTATGCCTCAGATTCCCACAGAAGTAATATGGGTTTCAGGGTTTCATAGGCTGAACTTTCATTCTGTTTTCTAATTCTCTGCTTTAATAACCACTTTGCTCTGAGATAAGTTGTGACAGTCATACAGATTCTTCCAGTGTTCTTACTGACACGTAGCAGCATTGCTGCTCTCACAAAGAGCAGGAAAACCCTTCAGAAGTTTTTCAGATACCTTTCTCAGTTTTGAATTTCTGTTTTTAACTCTCCAAGAAGACACCAATCAGAATGGAAAAGCTACTAGATTTAAAAGTATTACATTTTGTCTGCATCTTGAACTGAGGAAGGGACAAAGAGAGACACTGGTTCTGTTTTTATCTAAATAAATAAAGGGCCAAATACTGAAACAGAAACTCCTATAATCACTTTCTGCACCATAGGAGTTTTCCAAATAGTAGGAGCAAACCTTTAGCAGGAAAAATCAAAGGATTTATTCAGTGATTAACGGGTAAGTGAATATTACCTGCACCAGTAGTAGATATGAGTTTGGGCTTGCTGCGTGCTCCATCACCTTTTGTTGTATAGGCTGTCACAGTGAAGGAGTATGTAGTTGCAGGCTGAAGCCCAGAAATTATCATTTCCTGAGATGAAATAAAGTAAGAACAATTTATTAAAAATTGATTGTTTTCCATAAGAACACAGAATCCTTCAGACAACCCCTGTATGTTAGAGTGTGCATACTTCCGTGCTTCCGGCAGTGATAGTAAGCATTTGAGAGCACCAACAGGCTGTTCTGTGTGAAAAAAAATTCACAATGCAAGATGTTTCACTCACTTAAGCAATAAAAGACAGCATACTTCTAAACAGCAAGCCTCAGGTAGTTTAAGGCACAAAGCCAAAGGCTTAGTGGTGTGAACAGTGAATAAAACCTTCTGAGGAATGGTTCTGATATTACAAAACACATGCATATGCAGAGATGAGACAGTTTAACTTAGTAATTTACAGGATATCACCGCTATAGTTATAAAATGCATAGTATGAAGAGTGTTGCATTTGCACCCATGCTTTGTAAGTAATGATATTTTAGCAGAACAAGAAAACCTTATTACTGTCCCAACACTTTCACTGCAACCCGTGTTGGACTGTGCATTTAAATATCTCAAAGAATTTCAGAAACAACTCACTCTTCAGGTCTAACAGAACTACCTAAAGCACCATTAAAAACCTGGTCAGAGAATAAATCTGATGGGCTGTCAAACAAATGACAGCAGCTACAAAACAAGTAGCACTTTGTCTAGTATAAATGAATGGGAGCAAGATCAAATAGTAAGTGTCAAAGCAAGGGGAATATTTTTACTCAAGCATGCACACACACATGTATATACACACAGAAGATAGTGATGGGCCAGCCACCTGACATGAACTAAATTCATGTTTTGCTATCAGGGCAGCCAGAGAAATTTAAGCTTTGACACAATATATATAAATTTTATATGCAAATACAAAAGCACAGTATTTGGAGGCAACTGACTGGCAAAGTTCCTGACTTGTCAACTTCCAGTTCATGACCGCTGGATTCCTCCTTCGCATTTTCATATGGCTGACTAGATTTATACTAAATTTCACTGCTGTCAGAGTTATGGTATATTTACGTGTTTAGAATAAATCGAAAATGTGCAATTACACACCCCTCCAATGCAAAAACCATAAAAGTTAATATAAAAATTACAGGAAAGGTTATCCACAGTAAATGGATTTTTCAACATAGTGAGAATGAGCTCAGTATGGATGTGATTATATTTGGCACTGTGTTTAGAGTCAGTTATTAGCAATATAGAAAAAGCAAGGTAATGGGCAAAGAAGAAATGGGCACAAATAAATAGCACAAATAAAATCAAAATATAAACCACCTGATATTAACATAATAAAACTATAAATGCAAAATAAAAACTCTGCCATCATGTTAAACAATGATATAGATGTTAGCCGCATCTAAAATAAACAGTAATTCACGGCATAAGAGATACAACTGCATGTAGCGTTATCTTTTTTGAAATGTGACCTGTATACAGCAAACACTATTACTTAGGCATAAAAACAGCAGGGCGTTTGGCTTTCCTGATAGAACACAAAATACATTTATCAGATAACCAGAATGAAAGCACAACTGACTTCAACTTTCAGCTACACAAAAGTCCATTAACCTTAAAATGAATATGGAAAATCCGACTATTGCTATACATCCCTGAAAAAGGTTTTTTTTTATTTTTCTAACACCTTCCTATAAAGAGGAAATTATGAGGCAAAGTTAGTGACAGCCATCAAAAAGAAGACAAAACAAAATAGTTCTCTACATCTCGGCATCATGCTAAACTCCAGAACAAGCAACAGTAACCCCCTCCCGGAGAAAAAGAAAAAAAAAAGAGAAAAAAATGTGCCATAAAGGAAAAACATGCGCTTGTGCAAATGCTTAAAAAAAACCCAAACAACAAAAACTCAAAAAAAAGAGGAGGCCATAAGCAAACAAGCAAAAAAATTCCAAACCCAACACGTTTTTCTGGTCATTCAAAAATTACTCACATGTTCGGTAGCATCATCATATTCCCACTGATTGAGAGTAAAGAATGTTGGAAGAAAAAATAAAAGAAGAATGAAGAGATTTGCAGCCTGGTTTAGGTAATCTTTTCTTCTTAATAGTAAAACAAATATGAAAGACGTCTTGAAAATTCCTGTACACTTTGAACCAATTGTGTAGAATCAGGTAGAATTTAGTTAATGAAATCAGGCCAGGCATTTTTAATTTCATTTGTGCTTTCCCTAAAAGCAGCCAAATCTGTTTCCTTGAAAGATGAAAGAAGGAACGAATCTTCTTGTATCATGTAATAATATTTAATAACAGATTTTTAGTAAAAACTACCTAGACAGAATTAAAGTCTACCTGGTTTATTTAATGACGTTACTAGGCTGTATGCTTGACTCTCCTAATTGAATTCAATGCCTTATTTAAATTAATAGTAGGATTTTTTGGTCTTGAAACCTAATTATTCTGATCTCTTACCATCAAGATCTTGATGCCTGCACAAGCTCTAATCACACGTGTCATAGAAGTATCATAGTGAGGAGGGAGTGGCAGGAGGAGAAAGGAGGTGACTACTCTGAGTGAACCAAAGGCAAAGGGGCAGGTCAAAGACAAATTGGCAAAGAAAGGAATATAACTTTTGACTTTATGCTATTTGGGCTCGAATATCCCATTTGGTCTCCCATTTTTGACCTTAGAATGTTTAAAATTATTTTAAGTTACTATCACACAGAGGTTGAAAGTGAAAATCCATGCAGAGAAGGGAAGAACCAAAGGGCAGCAGCATCTCCTTTTCCATCTTCTCTCCCTTTAACCTTTACTTTCCCACCTACCCACCTATTTCCATCTTTCTCTTCACTGAATTTAAGCTGTAAGAATACATTTTGAAAGAATATATATTGCAAAAGTAAGTAAGTACATATAGATAGATAGACAGACTGGCTGGTAAAATAGCAACAAAGACTTCCAGGAAGACAGACAATGCTTTGAGAATAGGGTCAACTTGCTTAAGTGGCAATTCAATGCTTCACTTGATTCTAGGTTTATAATTTCTTTGGATTTCCAGTCATTCCAGTCATAAATTGAGAACTAACAGTGAGAGTTGTGTACTTGATAATAGTTTCAATGTAGGATTATTCCTGCAGTACCAGGAACTTCTGGAATCATCAGTTTTATAGAGCACTAGTGTGGCCCAATCAGTAACAGCCTATTTTTAGAAGCTTTTTAAGCTTGATCTAATCAGCTTATGCTTTCAAGATGTCTCATAATTTATAAAATAGACAGGAAATTTTGCAGTAAAAGTAACCTCATACCTATTTAGACTAAGCTCCTAATTTTATTGCACAGTTATTGATATGAATACTGACAAGAATAAATACCTCGGTCATTTCTAAAGTTGCGTTAATAAATTAATCTCTTGTAAAATGTATGATGAGGTAGACACATGCTAATGACACAAAGACCATAATAGTGGGCACCTAATGATTCTAGGTTCTTCACTGAAAGAAAGACATATTGGCTAGGTCAACCAGACAGTGTATAGTTTGCTACACAAACTGTGACCTGGCTCAGACCTTCCTCATGACTTAAAAATTCAGAGCACAGGTACACAGTGAAGTGTGCAGGTTTAGAGTGCAAGTAGAATGACACTGCTTGGCATTTAGGTGCACATAGAAAAGGATGCCTAGGTTGGACCAAAGAATCTTCAAATGAAAGTATTCTGCAAAGAAGTTGTTAAAATAGAGATAAAAAGCATGAACTGGTAGGCTAAAACAAAGAAAGAATGAAAAACACTTCTGGATAGCTTTCTAGCAGAAAAAATGTTTTCACTGTGATCTAGCAAAAAACATAAAATGGCCTAATTACCTGCGCATCTGCCAGCATAATGTCCTTCAGCATGGGCTGACCCTTTGGCTCTCCATTTTCCATCCTCACGTAGTGGACCTGGTATCCTCGGATCTGACCATGCTGCTTATTGGGTACAGGCGAGCGCCATGATACTTTAACAGCAGTAGAGTTGACAGCCTCTACCTCGACTTTGCGAGGAGGACCACTAGGAACTGGAACAACATCATTGGACAGAAGAGAATTACAGGCACCTGTCCCACCCATGTCTTTTGTTTTCTTTTTAAAGGGCAGACTCACTATGTTTTCTTTGAGGAATACGAATCGTTCAGCAAATGAAAATACTCAACCAATCTGCTCTACCTTTCAGTGAAAAGATCAAAAAACATGACTGATGCAAAAAAATGGAAGAAAAAAGAGTATTAGAGAAATAGAAAAACATGTAAAAATGCACAAAAGCCAAGGAAGATGCTTTGAGATTCAAAGCATTATAGTACAAAGAGATATATTAACCAATTAAATAATAATAACAAAACCACAAAAGTTTTTTAAAAAAAATCCTTATTTTTTTGGCTAAGTTCTTTGTTCTGTTTTTTTTTCAGTAGTGTAAAAAGGAGGCTCATAATAGGGCAGTCTTCTGTCACTTTCGAGCATGGAAGAAAAGAAAATGTGTGGAGCATCAGTTTTCCAAGATCAAAAGCAAAATTCAAAAACACCCCAAAACAAAGCAAAAAACCCAAATCAAAAAGCACAACATGGAACAAGTAAGCAGTTAAAGAAACAACTGCAAAATCCCCACCCAAGCCTGTTTTTAAAAATAACAGTGACTGTAAAATCAAGGAAAAAGCAGAAATACTTTCCCTTGAGAGTTAGTTTACATTAAAGGATGAAAGAGAAGGATATTTATGGGCTTAAAGAGGCAGCAGATTTATGTCACTTACAAAAAGTTTTTTTCTTTTTAAAAAAATATAAAAATACCAATAATAAAAACAGTGTGGGAAGTACAAGTCTTTGATTAAAAGACTCAAAGGGTGAGAATATGTCTGATTTGGGAAAAAAAGAGGAGCAGAAAAAGTACTGTTAGGCTATACAAAAGACAGCAGATCGACTGAGAGTCATAGAGGTGCGAACTGATGTAGTGGAGGCAACATACCATCTTCATCTGTCCGAATCAATACTGATAAGCTCTCTGGGCCAGGTCCAACATCAGTGTGGGCAGTCACAGAGATCCGGTACTCAGTCCATTTTTCCAGCTGTTCCAAAAGGTATTGGGTACTGTCCGAGGAAATTCCCAAAATTTCACGGGGCTTGACATCTTCTCCATCAGTCCCAATGTATTTGATGGAGTATTCAGTGATAATGCCATTCTGTTTTTCCACCGGTGGAGGTTTCCAACTTACCAAAATGCTAGTGGAGCTGGGGCTTGTGCAACTAATGTCTTGAGGAGGAGCTGATGGCTCTAATTTCAGTAGTGGGTTAAAGGAGGATTTGAGTGAAAGCATAGGAGTGATTGAAAAAAATGAACAAAAGAAAAAATAAAAATAAATAAAAGACAACCAAATGAAAATAAAGAATAAACCAAAAAAGTAGAAACTTAAAAAAGCAAAGCATCAGATAATCATACGCACCTTGGCTTATTAACATGAGGAAACAGAAAATGAATAGATCAACTAAACGGTGAAAAAGGATGTAGGGGAAATACATGAAAATGAAGCCTCAAAATAATATTACCTACCTGTAATTAAAATTCTTCTTGAAATAAAACAAAAACTTGACACTTCTATGACTACTGATCTATCATTACATTTATTGCAATTAATGCAAGCTATAATATTTTAAATGACATGTGACATGTATTTACATACAAATTTAGACACATCCCCCTCATGTGGGCTTAGTTCCTTTGAGAAAATTTCTCTTTTTTTTCCGAGCTTCTAAGAACTTGCAATAATTGCTACAAATTGCTCCACAAATTGTCATTTTAATAGCCTCCCCAGTCTCACAAACAAGTTACTTATTTTCCAGGTTTTTTTTATAACTGAGTCTGCCTGGCACAAGTCAACTATGAATTAAGTTTAAATGGAAAGCTTTTACCAAAACATTTATTGTAGCAAACATATTAGGAGCATGCAGTCAACAGAAGAGAAAGAAAGTCTTAGGCAAAGATTTACCTACCAGGAAAAAGTGACAGGCTTGTTGATTCTGACTGTACCTTGTACTTACCCTATATCAGCTGTCAGTTTAATTTTTTTAACTCCTCTTGGAGACACCTTTGCTAGCAAAAAATTAAATCCTACCAGTAATGTACATAACTTCTGTAGGCAAAGAAAAAAATCTATCCCCATAAAACGTGTCAAGAAAGCAGGTATTCATTTTGCAAGGAGAGTTCCCAAGCTCAGCATATCAGAACCGTGAGAGTTTCTGATTTTGTTTTGTCTCTTATCATTAGCACCAATCTTTCAGAGCAAAAGTGCTCACCTTTACACATTGGACTCAAAGGATTCTGTTAGCATATATACCTTCTCCAGGCTCCAGAGGACTTAAGCATATATGTCATTCCAATACTTTCAGTGAGGAAATTCAATGACTGAAAGTTAGGTATGCATTTATATGCTTAAATGATCTTTGACTTAGCAAAGCTTACTAAATGAGATCATTCAGAGCACCAAAAAAGGAACCATAGTTCAAATGCACAGGCAGTAATGGATGTGGACTCCTCTCTGCCTTCTCTTTCGTAAGACCTTTATGTAACCTTTTTTTTTGTGTGTGTGTATCTACTATTTTTTTCCCATTTCTTAAGAGAAAAAAAGAAAGAAATGAATTTCTGGTACTTATACCAGGCACATCAAAAAAAATTAAAGCAACAGATAAAATTCTAGGACCCTGCTGTGACCTATTTCATTTACACATGTATCTTTTGGTTCCCTACAGTTCTTCTACAGGGATCAATGGCTTTTTACTCAGTACGGTACACTGCTCTTCTGAAGAGAAAACAGAAGGGAATATACCAGTATACCAACTAACTAGAGGGAGCGGATGGGGAGATGAAAACCATCACATTTAGAGTGGGTTTTTAGGCTAGTTCAGTAATCAAGTACTCAAAATGTTAGTCCCCTTCTACCAGCAACTTGTGTGGGAAGTAAAATACAACTAAAAAATCTCTTAAGGATCATACACGTAAATAAACAAGTCACTGTAGAATAATTCTCTGAAACCAAGATGAAAGGCAATAGTATATTCTGTTGAATATTGCTAATAAATTAATAGATATTCATTAATTTTTACTCCATTGTACTCTGAAAATGCAAAATCTTGCATTTATGTAACAAGATAATCTGTAGGTTACCCTGTTTTATTAACACATATGCTTTTTTTCTTAAAATACACAATTTCTGAAAAAAAGATTTTGCAATCTTCTCAGCAAACAGCTAGGGTTTGCTATTGAAATCAACTGCATTTTCCTACTATTTGAACACATAGGGCTGAAAAAAACATTCTTATATTCAAGAAGGGAAGAATGGCAATGTGCTTATACAGGGAACACGCAACCTTGTCTACTATGTATTTATTTTGTATGCAAAGTCTAAGCATTCTGCATCCAGTGTAACAGAAAAAAGCATTCTAAGTAGCTGAAATGGCTCCCAGTAGCAGTTCTGGACATCATGTTTGAATATTTTTTGTTTTTTAAATTAAATGTTGATTTAAATATTTTCAAATGATTCTATAAATCCCTGACAACCTAATTTGTAGATAAATATGAGGAGTTTCATAACATTGTTTCCAGAAGCACCGGGTCAGAAAACAATTTTTTTTGGTGAGAAAAATAACTGAAGGTCTCAAAAAGCCTAGATGTAAAAAAAAACTAATTGAAAATCAAAATGATCAGCTACTTCAGCAGAAGAGTTATGAGGGAAATTTTGGTACAGTCTGAAATATTCAACCTGACCCAGTCTACAATTTTTTTTTTTTATTTCAGTGAGATGCTGCAGGAACAACCTAGTATCACAGGAAATCTACAAACGAAGCAGGTGGAATTTCACAGGTGGAGGACTGTTATTAATGTACATCCACTACATGATAAAACATTTTACCCTATTATAAAATAAAATATTATTATGACAGCATAATATTGTCTCCTTAGGCACAAGTTCACAGATTTTTTCCTAAAGCTATGAAGAGTCACTAACATATTAAGTTGGTCACAATACACCTAATAACATACACACCTTAAGCATTGCTTTGCTGTATTAAGCACTGTGAATGCTGTATTTTTGTCATTTTTCCCTTTTCTCTGCTGCTGCCTCTATGGGCTACTAAGATTAATCTCTCAAGAAATAAAAGACTAGGGAATAAAGTTAGCAGGGAAAGACACCTACTTGACTGCATGGTTCTTGCTGAGATTTCTGCTGTCGAAGCACCCAAGCCTTGCGGAGAACGTGCGGCTAGACGGAATAAGTACAAGCTGTTTGGCCTTAAACCTTGCAGGCGATAAGATGTAGTAGGTTCAGTGGAAACCCGTTGCTAAAGGTAGGTGATAAGAGGATGTCTTGATTAATATTCAGAGACTGAATCCCATATGCTGCCTATAGAAGAAATGCTTTTATACTCTGATAATAACCCCATTTAGAAAAAAATAAATATAAGAAAATAAATCAGAACAAACCCAAATTAAACTAAAACAAAAATTAATACTTTTGACAAACACACATTAAGGAACAATATTTTTAAAGCTGACAGCATAGAAAAAAATAAATACAAGAAAATAAATCAGAAAAAAACCAAATTAAACTAAAACAAAAATTAATACTTTTGACAAACACACATTAAGGAACAATATTTTTAAAGCTGACAGCATAATGGGTGAAACTCAGAACCAGAAATATTGTTTGACTGTTTAAGGAACTAACAGCTGTGTACAAAGTACAAAAGGTTTATCAGACAGTAACACACAAACATCACCTCTTACGATAGTGAACTACAGGGTTTCATAGAGTGAGTAATCTTGGGTTTAACTTCCTAGTAAAATTTATTTTCTTCCACAGAGTAACTTATTAATAGGGACTTGCATCTTATTCGGAGCTCAAATATGGATCTTGATCCATTCTACAAAATGTATTCTATAAATTAATGTATTCATGGTATATGCATGAAGCCGCCATAAACATAAGCTCAGTTGAAGCATCAGTAATGAGGTGATGACGGAGGAGAAATCAGTGAGATGACTGACATTTTCCTGCTGCCTTCTGGAACAGCTGGCTTCTTTCTTATGTCTAGGATATCTGGCAAAATCACATGGTTGCCATATCAGAAGAACAGACTATTCTAAAGCCTATGATACTAACACCATAGAGGTCCTCAAAATGAAAAACAATTAAGAAACAATAGCACAGAAAAAGTCTGTAGCAAGTTTTTATTTTTTGAAAAAAAATTTCTTCTCAAATATAACTGAAAATTAGAGAAGCTCAAGAAATCTCTTACATGGTGGCAAGAGAAACCAGAATCCTCTAAGGCCAAAGTCCAAGTCTAAGTGCAAAATATCTCCATGAGTCCATAGCACGCCCCAAAACACTTCTGCTTTGTAAAGTAACAGACTTGGAAAGACATGATAAATGCCTGAAACTGGAAGCAATTGCTGCAGATAACTTGTTGCAAACAACACCAAAGTTCCTTTGACTGGTAAACCTTAACAGCATTTTCTGTTGTTCACACACTCTCAGTCTATCTTTAGGCTGACTACTGGATTTAACAAACTGTTAAACACCAAATTATAGGTACCAAAGGAAGTTACTGGTCCATCAATTCCAAACCATTGCAATATTTTATGTCTGACTCATTACGAGCATTTAAAAGATGCATAGTCTTTTCACTTACCTCCTCCCCATGCTCCCCATCTTTGTAAACCAGTTCATAGCTGGAAATGGTATCAGAACGTGGAGGTGTCCAGGAAAGTAATATGCTCGTTTCAGACTCAGGCTCTGCTTTGAAGTTCAGTGGCTGACCAGGCACTAAATAAAAATTTGAGTGGTGTTGCTAGTTGTTTATTTGGCTAGTTCAACACGTATCTTTCAAACCTTTTAAACTCTTATCTGAATATTTCACATAATATTAGTCTTATTGAATTTCATGAACTTAAACAAATGGACCAATCACACTATGAAATAAATTAATCTGAGCTCAAAAGAATAATGACATATTTAATGCACACATTAAAAATTATAAAGGATTTCAAATAAATGCTTCATAGTGTAAATAATGCCACAGAATTGAAATGCAATTGAAAAGAAGCCTGGTGATTAGTATCAGCAATCTAATAACCTATGTGTGAACTTGCATACGCATATATATGTGTGCCCTAGTATTGCATAAAAGTGGCTGGAATAGTCAAGAAGAAACTGTTAAAACCATGACACACATTTCCAAATCTGAATATGCTTTGCTCAGCTCAAAAGTAACTAAGATACTAATCACACTAATCACTAATCCTGCTCTGAGACACTTAAATATTGAATGCTTTTGTAACCTCAAGAAGTTACAACCTACTGAACAGATCTTCAGTAATGTTCTCATTAAATGACACATCTCTACCCTTACAATAACTGATATTTTTACAAATACAGTTGAATTTCTTATGAAAGCACTTTATAATTCAAGAACTAAAAATGCAATTTTGATTCCAGTATTAAAGAACCTTTTTTGTTGCTATGTCATGTCACAGAAATCACCCAGACTAAATGTTACCCCCATTTGCTTCTGCAAATCTACAGCAAATAATAAGGTTGACTGGGAAAAGATAGCAAAATATGACCCTGTCACTGGAATGTATGTAATCGTTTTGGCTCCCAAGTTCTAAAACATTGCTTTCAGTTAATAATTTTGTTGATATGGCATGAAACATTCTTCCACACCAATTCTAGCTTTTCAAGAATAAAAAATGGCATGCTCTTGTTTTTTGTAAGAAAAAAATGAGATGTACTTCTCAGCATGTACTGAGAACAGGCTTTACAACTAAAATATGACAATAATGATCATTTCACAGTCATTTTTTAGGGTAAAATTTTATTATAGTATTACAAGTAACTTTCTTTTGTACAGTAAAAGACTTTAAAACACCATGGAGTAAATGATAAAAATAATTTGTCATTGTAATTCTTATCTTCCCCAGACTTTAACAGAATGTCACTCTGAGGAAAACACTTCCCTAGTGTGTGCTGGTACAGGTTTCATATCTAACCTTTAAATAGACAGATAACCTGTCAAAATGAAGTGTGTATTCAGGTTCCTGTGTGAAAGCTCCAAGTCCCTGCCATTCACTTATTCTTCTCTTGGAAACTGGACAAAATAGAAAAGGAAAAGTGTAGAAGGATGTTGCCTACTTCTCAGGGAATGAGTGAGGATGAACAGGAGACCAAGTCTCTTTAGAGGAAGAAAAAAGGACAGGAATAATTAGCTACTATGCTAAAAGACATTCCTGTGTACTGCAAAGGGAAAATACCACAAAGCACTGGGAGCAATTGCAGGAAATAGCAACAAAGTATTTTCGACAGAAATACTTCTAATTTTATCCTTTCAAAATTGAAAAGATTTGAAATAAAGAGGGAGAGAATGAGAATAACTGGATAATTGCTAACTTTGTAACAGGTTCTAAAATACCACTAGATGAAACTTTAATGTGGCATATCTATACCATAGTTGTATAAATGCATTTACTTGGTGAACAATACAAATTTTTAGGTTAGTTGCTTCAAAACACCACTCAGTAGCAAGCAGATCACAGCTGCAGATTCACCTCCAGTTGAATATGGCTTAAAGTAGATGCAGAACCACACTGTAGGCTTGCCAAAACTCAGTAATAAAATATGGAGTGTTTGGGCAGCTATTTGGAAGTGTTTATTTTGCTAAAGGTTGTTTCCAGTCTGCCTCACAAAACTCAGGTGAATACCTTGCTATAGGTATTTTGTTTGCTTTGTGTGACTAAAAGATAAAAAACAGTAAAACTGACCTGCTGAAAATAAAGATTTGTTTGTGTATGAAATGATAGGAGAAAAAAAAAGTATCGGCAAAGTAACTGAGCAGTAGGGTTGGTGTTAGAAAATCACCTTTGCTTGGTCATGGATAGTCATACAGCATCTTATGCTATCTGTGCCATGCTGTCCATCTTGTGTTGGACATCTCTATCAGTGACCCAGAGGAGAAGATGGAAGGCACATGTTCCAGGTTTGCAGACAACATCAAGCTTGGTGGGGGACCAGCTGAAATTTTCAAAGGCCAGGCTGCTGTTAAGAGGGAGCTGGAGAAGGAACACACTAATGGTTCGCCATGAAGCACAGCAAGCCCTGTCCACAGAAGGCAGAGCCCTCTAGGGATCCAGGCTGGGGCTGACAGGGCCAGGCTCAGACCACATGTGGGTACTGAATCTGGTTTTGGGCCTCAGCAAGTACATAACTCTCCTATGAAAAAAGGCTGAAAGAAATGACGCTATTCAGCTTGGAGAAGGCTCTGGGGAGACTTTATCGCAGCCTATCAGTACTTAAAGAAGGTTGATTAAGAATATGGGGACAAACATTTTTTTAGCAGGGCCTGTTGTGAAAGGACAAGGCGTAATGATTTCAATTTGAAAGAGGGTAGATTTAGACAAGATACAAGAAGAATTTTTTTACAATGAGGTGAAACATTGGAAGAGGTTGCCCATAGAGGCAATAGATACCCCATCCCTGGAAACACTGAATGTCAGGTTGGATGGAGCTTTGAGCTCCCTCATCTCGTTAAAAGTGTCCCTGCTCACTGCAGGAGATATTTGAACTAGATTATCTTTATAAGTTTCTCCCAACCCAAACTATTCTATGGTTCTATGATCCCATCAAACACAGAACCACAGTATTCAAAATAGTTAACTACAATACATTTTAAATATCCAAAAAGTATAGTACATTTTGTCCAAACTAATGAAAAATCCATAAATGACTTTCTTAAAATAATATGTGTAACTGACACTGAGGTAGACCACAAAATAAAGTACACATTTTGGCCAGTCTTAAAGACAGAGTTTGCATAGTCTCGTCTGAATGACTAGAGAGATGAATTCTTCTTAAGAATAATTCTGTCTACAATCTGTTTCTACAGTGCAGCAGTAGAGTTGCCTTGAAATCATTTAAAATGGTATTCCTCCGTACTCTAAGTTTAGCGAAAAACGTAATGTGTCTCCAGTGGCCATCCACATATTTGCAAAAATCGGAAGAAAGAAGGGGAATTTTCTCACTTAATAACAATCCTGCACCCCACCTTAGCTTCATACTACTCTTCCACCTGCTTCCTTGCATCACGGTTGATTTTCCAGCTGCATGGTTTCAACCCTTCCATTGTGGACATCCATTTCCATGAAATGCTTCACATAACACTAGTACTCCAGAGTTTCAGAGACATGAGGTTTCCCTGTTCAGGTGTTCATGAAATAATTTGAAATGTCTGGCAAAGTAACTAGCTTGCTATAATACAGAACTGTATTCCCTTTCTGCTGACTCCCTCCGAATATCTAATTATCTTTTGTAATAAGAACTCCAGAACCATTAACTAATTTCCCTTAAGCTAAGGCTTCATTTATGTGCCCTGTAAGACACATGTTTGACCTTCTCTTTACTGTCTGTTTTCATATGTTCAAAAGATTAGCCTTTTATAATTGTAACAATCCTTAGCTGTCAAACAACTGTCAACCTTTAGTTTAAAATTAATAGTATGTTTTAAATTGTAAGTTCTTGTTTAAAAAAGCATATATTTACAGGTACATATTCATTTCCTGGAACATTTTTTCTCTCTCTCTTTCTCCAATAATCCACTATCAAGCGGACTTCATCTATCTCTCGCTCTCCCCTCTTTCAGCCTCAGCCTGAAATAAAAACAATATTGTCTGAATTTCTTCAGTAGCTATCTCTTTGCACAGTAAAAAACAAACCAAACCAAACTCAAACCCCAATATTCAGTGTAAAGCTCAAGAATTTTGCTGGTATATACAGGTTAACATATGTTGCTCAGAGAGTATGTGTACTTCTGACCGGGTCACTCAAAAAAAAGACATATGAGAAGATACATAAGGACTGTGTCCTAGGCAGTTAAATGGGGACAAACCACAGAGCTTCCATTTTCTAGTGAGTTAAAATAAAGGACGAAGAGTATCATACTAAAGCTTATACCACTATTTCTTTATTATAAAAATTGGTGCTAGTAAGTCAACGAACCTAAATAATATACTGATCCCGACTCCAACCTCAGCAGAATAAAATTATCAGACCCTGAGTGCAGAATAAGGAATTTCTTAGTCTAGCTTTTGGAATTGATCTTCCCTTATCCAAAAGGCTCAGCTCAACAGCTGCTTTCTGATTATTTAATTTCTTTAAATAATGCCTTTTTACAGTAAAGAAAATACTGCTGTAAACAACTATGCAATAGGACATGGTTTTCTAATGCTTAAGCAGAATGCTGAAACACAAAACTGAATATAAATTATATTTTTTATGGTTGGTTGTCTGAAAAATGCTTCCTTCTCCTAGCCTGAAACTACTTATTTCTGGTTTTCACTATCAGCAGAGTTTTGGCTCACTTGCAGAGTGAGAAGCCACAGTCATTTCAAAAGAACAATTCAGCTGTAATAAGAAGAAAAGATTATTGTAAACAGCATTTTAAAAAACACTTTGGTTTTTATAATCTATCTCCAAAGATCCGAACATACATAAGGGAGGAAAGCTTTGAAGGAAACCAAGCTAGCAGAGCCTGTAAGTCACAGCTGTCAATCAGATTTTGTTGTATATATACTCTAAAATCCCCAAAGTAGGCCTAAGGGTTAAGCTATATATTTACAATGATAGGCTTAGTTGTTTCAAATAAAGGTAAACCAAAACCCAGTCAAAAGGTAATCACCATCCTATTCTTATTTTTACTCTTTCGCATATGTTTCCATTAAATCTACGTTCTCTGTTTTTAAAAGACAGGTTTGGATTCACTACATTTATTTAGATGAGTTTCAGTTTGAGAGACTTAAACCAAAACAATCATATTCAGATTTAGATAACATCAAATTTGGAAGAGATGGATAAAGAAGGCACTTTATTATGCAGTGTTCACTGAAGAGAAACTGATGGATAGAAAAATGGGAAAACGTTAATTTTTAAACATACCCTGAATTAGAGAACTACACTAGATTTTCTTAGCTAATTTTCTCTTTTATTTCAAGCACAAGTATCAGTGCTTAAAAATTCTTCCTGTAAGGCACATTTTTGGTTTTCTTTTGATTTTTAACTTAGACACAAATAAACAACAAGTTAATTCTTTTATGAAGCTGAAAACATGTATAGAGAACCCCTCCTGTTAACATTGTCATAATTTCTGTGATTTGCAACAATAATCGGAACCAGATGGGCATGTTTAATGGTAAAGTTCTATAAAGGTTTTAATAAACAGAGATTTTCTGAAGTGACCTCACCAAGAAACATAATTTGGGCTCATCCAGTTGAGCCTCAGTGCTTGTTATTTCAACTGCTTCATCCTTCTATGGAAAGCCACTGACAAACTCTTGTTAATCTAAAAGGTTTATGGTTGCAGAGTGAAAACACAGATGAAGAGCTCACTAAACCTTCTTCCTGAAAAGCTTTTTGCAGATGAATTCTAAAATCAGCCAATGTTAATATAAAAATATAATCCCTGAAAAAGGTTGCAATTGTCAAAATAAAACCATGGTGTAAATAGACACATTTGCATGCAGACACAGCCACATTTTTATTTACCACTAGAATTTGAGGGATGCTAAATTCTTCAACAAACCTTCCAGTACTAAAAAATTCAAACAGTAATATGTAATATTTCTGACCTACAGTAATACTTCATACAACTTTCTCTTAACCACTGAAAAATGAAATTTTACGTCTTACTACTACAATAAAAAACTTTCTGCACTGTATCCCCTCCACAGCTTCTTGCTTTTGATTTTATAAAAATCCTCTGTGTTTTTCACAATGCTTGCTTGTGAAATAAATTTGCTAATAAAATTAATTCATGGGTCTAAAACTCCCATAAGGAAAAAAAAATCTAACTGTAAACATAAAATAAGAAAATGGTGATTTTGTAGGCTGGATTTGATTGATAAATCAAAAATGTACAGAACTGCATACTTGAACCTACACAAAAGTTTGTTGTTTTATTAATGATTTCATATTTTATGTGTTTTCAGAACCTTACCAACTATTTAAATACATATGTAGTGCCCACACATTTTAAATTTCTGAAAAGCAACATCCACTAAAGTGATGTAGCATAAGGTAACCACATGTCACCAAAGCAAAACCCACCAACATAGGTAAATCCTCAAAGAAAGCTGTGAAGAACTACTTCACTACTTGGTGCACTTGAGCACTACCAAATAGAAGCCATAACATTTGGCCACCTCCAAGATGAAGCTCTCCCTAAGTCTGCAGTTAAACTTCAGTTAAACTCCTTGAGACTGATGAAGAAAGAAACCAAAGTGTGAGGGCATAACTTCCATTCTTCAATGATAGCTTGAACTGTGGAACTGAGAAAATGTTATCTGCAAAAGCTGAATAAACTGTCCTTGAGAGGAAGTTTTTGTCAACATATTAAACTCAAATTCTCTCTTTGCAAAATTTCTGCATGTGTTTAATTTTCTCACACAAACTTTGTTCATTGCTAGCTTACCTCCTGTTTGAGTGATGACTTGAATGTCACTAGAAAGCGGCCCGTCCCCAACAGAAGTAAAAGCAAGAACCTTCACAGAGTACGTTTTCTGGGGCACCAGATTCCCAATAGTGGTAATGTGGCTGTCAGCCACATTATGCTTCATCCAACTGTTGACATGTTGAGTGGGGTCCATAGTGTAATAAACTCTGTAACCTTGTATTTGTCCATTAGGTTCCTCAGGTTCTTCCCACTGTACCAAAATTGTGGTAGAGCTCAGCATACGGGCCTGCACATTGCGTGGCGCACTTGAAGGTGCTTGCTCTGAAGTCCTGGTAGACACAGACTCACTGGCTGGTCCCCGCCCAATGTTATTTACAGCAACTACTCGAAATTCATATTCTGAATATGGGCTTAGGCCAGCCACACTATAGCGTGTTGTGGCCACTCCATCAATTTCTTTATACGGCTCCTCAGAGTTTTTGGGTTTGTGTTGGATTATGTAGTAAGAAACTGGCTCGGGGTTTCCAGAATCCCAAGTCAATGTTATGCTTGTTGCTGTACTTTCTGTCACCACAGGTGTTCCAGGAGGTTTGGGCAAGGCTAAAGATAAATGCCAAAAAAATACAGTTAGCACTATGTAACAGCACACATTAACTATGACAATATGCAGCTTAAAAAACCAAACCAAACAACAACAAAACTAAAACTAGAAGACTGGAATGGAACAAAGGTGTGATCTGTTCTGAGCAAGCTTTTGACAATTATGATTTTATTCCATAAATCTGCAAGTTTTGTAGTGTAAGGATCATTTGATATAAAATGAAGATACTGACTTCTGTAATATATCCCATAAACATATGCAGAAGAGGAATCTTATAGATGGATAGTGCATATTTACAGCTTAATTTTCAGATATTTTTGGAACAAGCAGTTTCCTGCTACTCAGTAAAGATGATACTTGGACAACCCAGCAACTCTGAAAATCAAATGACTTCTGCTTTTGATAAGCATATGCAAGATTACATGATCCTTTATTTACTTGAAATGAAAGCTGGGAGCTAGATAAAGGGAAATAATGGAACATTATGATTAACTTTTTATTTAATATTATTATTGCTGTTTTGTCTTATGCCAGTGACTGCCTGGGATATTTACCTTCTCGATTTAAGAGGGTAGGAGGCAGTGAGTCTTTTTCAGTGCAATACATTTGCTCAGAATATGGCAATGAATGAAACAAAAGACTGAACTATGCCCAAGTATATGTACTAGGGATATACCTTTGACGGTTATTTGTGCTATCGCTTCTATAACACCAAGGGTAGACATAGCAACACAAGTGTAGTTTGCAGACTGTCGGACATCATTAAGTTCAAGGACGTTCCTCCCTATTGGCATATCGTCCTCAGGTGTCAAATCTTCTGCTCCTAACATCCATTTCACATATGGCATTGGTGACCCCACCGCAACACATGTGATATTTACACTTCCTCCAGGCATGATCTCATGATTGGTAGGGGGGATAGAAAATCTCGGTGGGACTCGTCGAACTGGAACAAAACACAAAAAAAAGGTAATAACATATACAAAAAAAAAGAAAC